>CM056574.1:136426282-137023782 GCA_029721435.1 Gymnothorax reevesii | reverse complement strand
ACGTTGTGGCATACCATGCTAACAGTGGGGTTTGAATCATTGACAGATGGACAAGCAGTGAAAAGCGCAATGCTGAAATAAACTGGCAGATTGAGGCTTTAAGTTCATTACGCTACATGTTGCTTCGTGATGGATTTTCTTTTGCGAAGAAAAACACAACGATGTAGTAATCATCAAAAATATTTATTCATTTAGTTTTGATTCAATAAATGTGTGAAGAAAAAAGGAAGACTTCTAATATTCAAGCAAATAAGCCTAAGTACATGTTGATAGTGTGGAACTTCATGCATTAGATTTGTTATGTTCATATGTTATTACATTCAATGAATTGCCTCCCACCATACTTTCCACATGATGTACCTAACATTGGATATTACTGTGTACAGCTCTACACTTTTAAAGATAGCACAGTCACTTAATTGGTTTTGCTGACAATGTGCCTGATGGGCATATTTTGAGTTTACATGAGCTCTTGTTTTTAATTGAGGCTGTAAGTAGGGGTATAAATGTGTAGTTTAATTTGCAGTTAACTGAAGTGGGTGCTTTTATTCAAATGCTGAAATTAATATTTGCATATTCTTTTGGATTGCATAATTTTGTATGTATAAGTTATGGGGGAAAATATGATTTATTATTTCATCAGAAAATAAAATTGGCTTTCTTTGAGCATTGCCATGTACGACAGCATTTTTGACATGGAAATCATCTGCAAAATCTGCAGTGCCAAAATTCCCATTGTCCATTCAACATCTTGCTGAAGCATCCTGCAAAGTTGGTCCATCTTGTAATGCCAGCAAGTTGCTATTAGGCTGTAGCATTCACTCGCCCTTCCAGAAAATGCTTGCAGTTCATTCTGATTAAAATTTCGAAATTGTTTGCCAGAATGTCAGAAATGGACTATTACTTTGAGGGTTGAATGGCAGTATGAAAAGTTGGCTACTGATGCAAAAGCTATCATTTTCTCTATTTGGTTTTGTAGACCTATGCAAAGTATTACAAAACTAATTTCATTATTCATGATTGTATATTTATATTCCCCAAACGCCGAATGGCGTTCCGGGGGATATTATGTTTTTGGTCCGGCCGCCGCCGCACTACGTTTTAACGCGATAACTTCAGTAATATTTCAATAATAAATTCCAAATTTTGCACATGAGTAAGTATTATAAAGAGGAAGAACTGATTCGATTTTGGACAATTTACGATGTCTAGATTGGCCACCAGGGGCAAAAAACTGATTTCACTGTTAATGCGATAACTGCAGTAATATATCATTGACAAATTCCAAGTTTTGCATATAAGAAAGTATCCTCAAGAGGAAGAACTGATTCGATTTTGGACAATTTACTATTTCTAGATTGGCCATCAGGGGCCAAAAACTGAAAAAATCACTGTTCTGCGATAACCTCAGTAATATTTCAATTACAAATTTCAAGTTTTGCACATAAGTAAGTATCATAAAGAGGAAGAACTGATTCGATTTTGGACAATTTACGATCTCTCGATTGGCCACCAGGGGCCAAAAAGTGATTTACATGTTAACGCGATAACTGCAGTAATATTTCAATTAGAAATTCCAAGTTTTGCATATAAGTTGTTTTCATAAAGAGGAAGAACTGATTCGATTTTGGACAATTTACAATTTCTAGATGGGCACCAGGGGCCAAAAACTGAAAAAAATCACAGTTTTTATCATATCTCTGGAAATATTTGTCCGATTGACCTCAAATCAAGTGCAAATGAAAGGTCATGACCTGAGGATGTGTCCGACAATGACATTATACCTGTTTGGTTCAAAATCTTGACACAAGGTGGAGCTCTGTCACATAAAATTCACCATTTTTGCTATATCTTTGGAACTATTACTCAAACTGACATGAAACTATGTGCAACTGCAAGGTCATGACCTCACAATGTGTCACATGATGATATCATGCCTGTATGGTTCAATATTTTGCCACCAGGTGGCGCTTTGTGATGGAAAATGGCCATTTTGGCCATATCTTCCGAACCATTTGACCGATTGACCTGAAATTAAGTTCAAATGAAAGTCTATTCAAGGTCTATTCAAGGATTGGGGAATTGTAGGATTGGGGGCGTTTGGGGATATACCCCCAGCCGTCGTCTCCGACGGCATAAGCCTAGTTTAGCGGTGTTGTTATTAATCAATGCCAGTTATGTTTTTTACTTGGAGTATACTATACTTTACCTGTCTCAACATTCTGTTGATGCTGACATGGATTTAATTTATTCGCAACTCATTTCAGGCAATAAATACTCTGACGAAGTACTACATTTTTCTAACGTGTTTTGGAGAAATTTGCTCATGGGCAGCAAGCAGTCGAATTTTGTTTTTCTACATAACCGATGCGCTGTCTTGTGGGGAAAAAAAAACTTTAATTGAAGTGGGATTAATTGAATATCCATTCAATCACCCTCAAATATCAACCTAAGTCAGAATGCACACCCCTGGTTTTGAGTGGAGGGACCAGTTATATGTACTTTTTTGGTATAAGGGTTTATATTTTGAAATCCTTCGTTGTTTGGTGAATTGTATAACTTTTGGGACATTACTTTTTTATTGATTTGGCTCTGTTCTCTACAGCTTAGATTTGTAATCAAACAATTCAGCCATCTTTCAAATGGTGACTCTTAGCTCAGTGATTATCTGGGAATTTCAGTCCATTTTGGTTTAACCTTGTTGGAATTGCTGCACTTTTTAGGCATGGTGCCTCAAAGCCATGTTTCAGAGCAAATTAAGGAAAATAAATGGCTTTGTCTGCAAATGGTTGTGAAGAGCATCAGGAATATTAAAGAATCACAAATGGGGCACAGAAATGGCTTAAAAATCAGTCTGTGTTAAGGTAAAGTTAACCAGGGTTTGCATTGTTGTGAATGTAGCGCTGACTATAACCAGTCTTGCATAGCTACATCTGTGATCTCAGTTATGATGAAATCCTGCGAAAGAAAAGCTGGATTAGGAGATGTTTATAAAGTGGTGATGGTAACGGTGGGGTCTATCCATATGAAATCATTCAAAATCACCAGAGCTCCCCTGGTGGTGTCGTCATATTTGCTTGATTTTGATATATTTTGTTGCCTGTGGTGATAGAAGTGAAATGCAATTGGTTTCAGGTCAAAATCTTTATCCGTTTTGATTTCAGAGGGGTTTGAAAAATGGGGCATGTCCGTGTTAACCCTCTGTGTGCCATTTGTAGCCATCTTTAGATGGCTAGCAATCAAAAACTAAGATAGATAGCTGCTTCATTTTTTCAGAACTTGTTTATTCTGTCTTAAAGTTTATGAGAAATGTGTAATTGAGGAGATTAACCCCCTGGTGACCATGCAATAATTGACCAAAAACCAGAAATCTGCCGAACCATTCCTAAAATAAGCCGAATTCATGCTGAATTTAAACCAACATGCCTCATGAGTTGCCAAATAAAATTTGGCTGTTTGATAGCACCTACAAAGGGCTTCCTAGGGAAGCAGAGAGTTGCTCCATATCTTTATTGGGAGTAGCCCAGTATTAACCCCTTTCCAGGCTACAGGCACACTTTGGCATTAACCAAATATCATTTATTACCACTTACAGTGATGATATGACATGAAATAAATTGCCTTTGGTTCCATTTTAATCACTTAAAGTGATGTTTTACGATGAAGTAACTTTGGTAAGCAGCAAAACTACTTAAATTCTGTACACCAACCATATGAAAATAGCTGTGGCCCTAGTTGAAAGCCAGTGCAAGCCCCCTGAACCACTCTTCGATATTTTCTCTTTGGCCCGGTTGAATGGTGTAACTCCTAATAATGCCAGTAGTCATAAGGGCATCAATTCCTAACAAAATATGATGAAGTGGTACCCTGCAAACATCTTGCCTAGCAGGCCAATGAAAGTTCGAGGCGGGGCCATTTGGATGCTTAAAAGAGACTTTTACATCTTGGTATTCATACGACACGTCTAAGATGTTCGCCAGGCACCACTGGCCATCAAACAGGCAGGACACGGGGACCTGGGATGCAGTCAGTCAGTTGGCTGGGCTCAGGCACAGGGGTGCCACACTCAAAGCCAAGGACATCTTCACCCAACACACGTTTAAATAGAATGGTTCCATTCTTTGTAACGGAGAAGCAGTGGTTATCCCTGGTGCCTGGGATTGTCTTAGCCTCTTCAAACCACTTATGCAACAACTTAGAATGCTTCTGCACATCCTCACTTGGAACAAATATTGTTTCAATACCCTTGATATTTGAATGAGCCCACTCAAATAAGTCAAGGGGAGTGAGGATGTGAGCAAAGGTGATGGCTTTTGGGTTAAAATGGAACCAAAGGCAATTTAACTGCTCATTTCATTTCAAATCATCACTATAAGTGATATTAAATGACATTTGGTAACTTCTGAGAGTATTCCATTGATATACCAAAGAATATCCTATACCTTCTCTACATTTACATTCATTGTCATGTACATTTTGACAAGGTTCAGTAACTGAAAATTGCCCGTAAGAGGGCCCTTGTTTTCCCATCAGGCCACCTAGTTGGAAATTGGCATTGGGTTTCATTTGAAGTCCTGATCAAGTCCTTTCATATAAGACTAAGAAATCAAATACCAAAGTATGCCCACATGCTCAAAAGAGGGCACTAAATGGGCATGTCTGGTGAAATTGACTGGAAAGGGGTTAATACGGGTCCACTCCCAATGAAGATATAGAGCAACGCGGGTGCTATGAGGCATGTTGGTTAAAATGCAGCATGACTTTGGCCTATTATATGAACGATTCGACAGATTTCTTGTTTCTGGTCAATTATTGCATGGCCACCAGGGGTTAATCTGCTCAATTATACATTTTTCATAAATGTCAAGACAGGAGAAACTAGTTCAGAAGAAATGAAGCAACTACCTATCCTAGTTTATGATTGCTAGCCATCTAGAAATGGCTACAAATGGCACTCAGAGGGTTAACGCGGACATGCCCCATTTTTTCAAACGCCTCTGAAATCAAAGCGGATTAAGATTTTGACCTGAAACCAATTGCATTTCACTTCTATCACCACAAGCAACAAAATATGTCAAAATCAAGCAAATATGACACCATCAGGGGAGCTATGGTGACTTCAAATGGATTGACCCTGTGGTGTAATTTGAGGAGGTGAATCTTTAGTCCCTGTCTGAAGGGGAGTGTGATTTTAGTTTTTCTGAATGTTGAGGAAAGCTTATTCCAGCAATGGGCACCCATAATGACAGAAGATATGTCCTGAAATTGTTGGCCAAATGATATGGTGAAACATGGAAGAACTATTGATGTAAAGGGCCGAATTTTCTTTAGGAGATGAGCGCTATCCCTTGTTTATTGCGATCGTGGTGCTTCAGCACAGCTTTCCCAAAAATGTCTGGCTCTGACTGACCTCTGTTTATGCTGGAGGAGGATGGAATCTTTCAGGTCCTTCAGAATGCTTTGAAGGAATAGTGTCCTCGTCCACAGCCGAAGGCGAGGTGGCTGATTGAAAGGTGGTGCACCCTAGTTTCCCCTCTTACAATGTGCTCGGGAAACGCAAGACATAAGCCCTGTATGACTGAATAGGATCTGATTTGGCTGGATAATTTGAAACCCTCCCAAATCTGGAATATGGACTTATGTAAAAGGAGCTGTACCTCTTTTATTTTTCAGCACCGATATTTAGCCATCTCCACGATCCTTCATGGTAACGCATGCTCTGCTGTTATCTGTCTGTCTGATGCATCTGAAGCTCCGCGTAAACCCACCCCCATTTCCCCCCCCCCCCCCCCCATCTCGAAGAGGAGCCCTCCCAGTGTCCTCCTCTTTGTTCCTGGTTATTCAAATGATAGTCATTCATTTTCAAGTCAGGTGAAACTTCGGTTTTGCCCCGTAATTGCAGGGCTCAGTTGGGTCTGTACTTTGCTTCTGGCTACAGTGGACAGCAGTTCATACCTTAGACGCTGGCGCTCATTAAACTTGGACCTTGCCATTGTTCTCCATGAGTTGATTCAAAAGACAAATACAGGAATATATAAATGATCGAAATTCTGGTTCTTCAGGCTTGTTAAATTCCACCAGTCAGCATGAGCCCACCCCTTCCCACCCTCCCGCCCACAGCCAAGAAGTAATTTCCATCTATCATGCTTTTTAGTACTTTTTATTTAGCTCTCTTCCTGGAGCTCATTTCTGGGCAGCAATGCAATCAATGATTTACATTACAAATTTAGTGTGAGAGATGGTACGCACAGGCAGCACAACAAAAGCATACGAGCCGGCTGAAATGTGCCACATACACGGCCTTCCATCACATTCACAATGAAGACCGCATGGTACTTTGCGTTTTCTGTGCAGTAAGATGATGTAGTAGTCTTTACATGCAATATGTGCATACAACTGTATCTTTTCTTGTTAGTCTTTGAAAAATCCCATTTAAAGATAACTTGTTCTTTGAGAACTGCGGTCATAATTCCAAGGATAGTGAGTAATGATAATAATATACAAATAATGGCTGGTAAATATAAGACTTATATTTCACCGAGTTTGTCTTGCGTAATTGTTCGTTTTGATTACACCTTCATTCTGTTAAAAAGCTTTCATCATGTCAGTAGTAAAATGTGTTCAGCCAACCCGCATTATTTGAATAAAAGGTAAGAAAGGATTCACCCTTTATAAAACTAGCATTGCTGGTAGCCCACTGTCCTAGGTGTGCATGGATTCTAAATGTTTTTCTCTCCATTCCAGGTTTGTTGGAGACTTAGTTCCTGAGTTAAATGCTAAACAAGTTTTATGCTAATACTCTTTTTTTTTTTAAACCCTTAGTACACTTAGTCTCATTTTCAATTCTCAAAATTACACTGGCTGAGGTAAAAGCACCCCTCATTTCAATTACTTTTTCAGTTTACCATCAAATTGGTACCTTGCAATAAACTCTTTAATCAGTGGCCTCAACAGCACTGAAGGAGCAGTGAATATATGAAAAGTAGGGTAAATATGGTCCTTTTCCCGGCACGACAACTGCCGCAGAATATCAGCTTGCAAAAATTGTTTAACGAGCTGGCTTATTTATGACCGTAAGTAGGCCACTGATTTCACTGGTTATACATTATATATCAGTATGACAATGGCCATAATATGCGCATTTGGCAGCAGTAAATTAGGAGAAGTAATAAGAAATGGGCATTCGTTTAATAGCCTAATTTTTCTCATTAAGTGGCGCACAATGCAATTATTAGGCAGCGGATTGTTGGCAGTGGCAACACACTTACTGTAGCCTGTGTTAGTTATTACTCTGCTGTTTGGAAATTGGGCATATCTGGATCATGAGATTGGGAAAAATCATCAATCTTTGTCTCCATCCAAAAATAAATCAAATCATGCGGTGGTAGTATACCATCTCGTGCTGAAGAACACAAGGAAGTATGTTAATTTTGGCCTACTGACATAGAAGTTGGCACTTCACCAATTCCAGTCACACTAGTAAATTGAAATGGGTACTTAAACCCATTAAACCTTTTGGACCCATATATGGATCCATCAGATACAGCGGCTGAATTCAAAACTGTGGAATTTCAGGCCTATTTAAAACCCTAAAATATAGATTTTTTTTTTCACTTTGAACTTATGGGCAAATTTAAGGGAAAAGCTAAATAATCCCATTGGTTGCCTTTGCTGGAAAGGGTCATACAGAAGCTTACTATCAGTCAGTTTTGGAAAGGTATCCTTAATTTGTGATCATGTCTGTGGGCATACCTGTTTTCAAACCATAAAATATCAAAGTTGGATCTTCAATTTCAGTCTTGACAGTTAATTGACATTAACAGTCAATGAGTAATTCCTTTGGTTAGCTTTGTGGTTAGGGGTTGTGCTGACGTTTTATCAAATATTTTTTGGAAGTCCTCTTTAATTTGCGATCAGTTCTCCATGCTTATCTGTTTTCTAGTCATGCCAGATAGTGGCCTCAATAATTGCTGGCCCAGATTGGAAATGCTCTAAAAATACTATAAAAATGAATTACAACATTATTAAGAAACTCAAAATGTCCGTATGTGAGAAATACTGTACTTGAGGTTTTAGTGGAACCAACCAAAATTATTTATTTATGTAATTACCAATCAATTCCTCCTAGTCACGGATTCATCATTTATGGCTCCCCTAAGGATTACTATAAATAAAATCTAAAATATGAGCGATAAATTCCAGTCTATGTTTACATTTTATCTTAAGTTCATATAACTTTACATGACTGTGGTGTCATTACATCACGTCCGCTTTCATTACGGTATAATGAGGTAAAATTGATGCAGAATCCTTGTGTTATACCGCACCATGAAGAAAACAAAATAAATAAATAAATAAGTAAATAAACTGGCATTTCAAAAGAGACTGATTGTAAATATGGTAATGGCTACAAGAAGATTCACACAAGATTGAGTGTTATGTCATATCCCTGGTCCAGCACTGTCAGGACAATTATATAAAAATGCAAAAAAACATGAAAGCGTTTAAGCCCTGAGAGGAAAAGGATGCCGATCCACTTTTCTCCCCAGGCTAAAAGGAAGGATGGCAAGAGAAGCAAAAGAATCACCATGAAAGAACTGCAGGCTTTGATGGCATCTTGGTGTCACCAAATTTCAAAATGCATCATCTGATGCCGCCGCCCCCATTAAGCTTTGGGTTTTTTGAATGGTTACGAGAAGAAAGCCTATTCTGACCCCAAGACACCAAGGCATATGCTTCCAATTGACCAAAGGTCTGGACAGGAGATTGGACAACCGGTCTGTGGGCTTATGAGACCAAAATGTAACACATTTCTGAGGGACTGCATTGGCATGTTTGGAGTCGAAATGGAGATGAATGTAAGGAAAGGTCCCTCATACCTGTCGTGAAATATGGTTAAGATTAATGGCTTTTTCATTGTCAGTTATCAGATCATTTTAGCTGATAAAGTGAATGTCTCTGCCTGAAGGCTGAGAATTACCCCATGTTTGACTTTACAATGAGACATTGTCCCCAAGAACACCAAAGTAGAAATTATTCAGGACAAGCGAATCAATATTTTACAGTATTCCTCTCAGAAACCAAGCCTCATTTGGTCTGAGAACCTGTGAACTGAACCAGTGCAGAGCAGTTGAGAAGCGCAAACCTGAGAAAGTTACTGATCTTTAAAGTATTTATGGAGGACTGGTCAAAAATCCTTGTAAATATGTGCCTTATCATTATCAAATACAAAAGTAGTACTGGAAGAGCCTCTATGCTTCTTATCTTTGGCGGATGTTGTTGCATCAGGTATGAAAACATGGCTGCCAATATTTATGAATCCTTCATTTTGGTTGAATTTGTTTATTTATATAATAGATTAATGATTTTGTTAGGTTTCAATGGAGAATTGGTAAACTGGAATATTTTTCACATCTCTGTGTATCTCCACAACTTTTATTAATAGAATATGTAGTGTACTGTATAGGTGGTGATATTATTTCTCTTCGCTCTAGCACTGTTCTGATGTAGGAACATGTAGATGAGATCTAATGACCTTGAAATCAAATACCGTAAGACTTGTCGTCCAAAAAAAAAAAAACAAAACAAAACATTGTGCAATTAAACTTCCCATTATGGCCATGGCTATTAATTTCTGTCTTCTAATGTCCCATCACAGATGTATTCTTCCTGACCATGTTCAGCAACATCTGTGCCAACAGCGCGCAATTACATGCTGTGCTATAACAACGCCCAGTCGGGCAAATGCAGTAGTTTTTTCCTTCATATTCTACATGGCTTGTGAGCAGGCAGGAACTTCAGTAACTGTATGGGTAAGAAATCTCTTCTCATCAGATGAATCATTCAATTCTGATGTCTCACTTGATGTCTCAATGAAGTAAAACTTTGGTTATCGTTGAAGCATTGGAAAATACAATTGCCTTGGCATCGCACTGGTGTTTGAGGTTTTCTTCAAATGACATTGTGTTGATTGGTGTCAGTGATTAAATGGAGGCGGACCAGATTTATTGTCTGATAATGCTCCAGATTTTCAGTGGTAGAACTTCTGGCAGTCAGCCAATTGAGGGCTCACAAACCTATGCGAACATAAATTTTCAGTTCATATAGCTGAATCTGTTCTTTCCTGCTTGTCCAAATACCTGTATAACTGTTCACACTACAATCTCCTTCATGGATTCTCAACTGGCTCCTCTCTGTTTTTGATAACTGTGGTTAAATGCAGACCTCCTGACTCATTGGAAATCATGCTAATCACAAACTGCCATTTACTTCACTAAAAGTGCATTGTAGAGCAGTATATACTGCATATGTTATATCCAGGCACATTTTCTGTTACATTTCCTCTTATACCGCTTGCATCTAATGTGAGTTGAGTGTTATTCTGCATTTTGAAGCATTTGTAATTGTGCTATAGCTGCTTTGGCAGCATTTACGGATCAAAATTGTCCATAATCGACGATCTGTGAAGAATGCAGCTCGACCTGAAGCACACGGATGGGGTGATAATGCTGCGGTTGTGTTTTATTCTCTTGTATGTTCACTAGAAATAAAATGGGGGTTATTTTCAGAAAATCACTGACATCACTGCAGAAAATGGGGGGGGGAGGGGGGTTGAATTGCCTGGTGGTCTGTGTGTTTTGTCTCACGATGTGGTTGATCTGCCTTGAATGCAGTCAGAGAAGCAGCAGTTATCAGTCAGGCTGGGCAATGAGGTAACCTGGCTCTGTCATTTAGACCATATATTTGAAAATGCATTTTTTTACATCTTTGCTGAAGTTTTATGAAAACATAATGGTGGTTTCTAAATCCTTCTTCGCCTGGTAATCAGGATTAAGGTGTTCCATCTTCTTACTTAAGCCTCAGGTCTGACCAGAGGAATTACATGCACTGCCCTCCTAATTATATTTATATGCCATGTTGTCCCACTAAATGCTGTTAGATCTTCATGCAGATTGTATTAAAAGACAGGGATAACATGAGAGAAACTAATACAATTTGTAAACTATGATTTCATTTATTGAATGAAAAGGGCTTTCACACATGAGTAAGTAATTATTCCCAGAATCTTTACTGGTTTAGTCACCTTTAAGCAGCAAACACTTTCAATTACTGGACATCACAATCACTCTTGGAGGAATTTAAGCTGCAATTGCTTGAATTCAGCCACAGTGGAGGGCTTTCAAGTTTAAATGTCATATTTAAGGTCCAAGGCAAGGTTTTGGCTAAGATATTAAATTTTTATTTTGAACCATGCAGAAGGACTTCCCGGTGCTTTGAATTCTTGCCTTGCTGCACAGCAGAATTGCTCCAAGCAATAGATGATGGGCTGATAAGTGGACGTGGCTCTTCAGGACTTTCTGTTATGTATTTGGTCCCCGCTAAGATATTCTTGTCGTGGAATGTTGTGTTGGCTTCACCCCAGATGTAACTGAACCCATATCTTCAAAAAAAATCCACATTTGGCTCTTCAGTCCACAGAATATTATCCCAAGTCTAGGGGGTCACTTTTTGACAAATGTGGGACAAGCCCTTGTATTCCTTTTGGTTGGTACACGCTGAAGAAAGCCGGTAGGCTGAAACGTTCATGTATTGTTACCCGTGCCAAAATAAAATTTATTTAATTTGATCCGTGGGTGCTGGATTAATTTTTTTGGCAGTGGTTTTGACCTTTTAGCCCTCCCATGGGTACCATTTTTGCCCAGTCTCTTTAAAGGTGGAAACATGAATACTCTCCCCATCTGTGGTGTGCAAGACCTGCAGTTCCTTAGATGTTTGTCTGTGCTCTTTTCTTATTTCCTGAATGATTCACTGGTGCACTCTTGGAAAAATTTTGGAAGGCTAACCACTTCTGGGAAGATTCACCACTGATCCTAATTTTTTCTTTTTGGAAGCAATGGTTGGCATTATGGTTTTCTGTTGTCCCAGTGCTGGAAAAACAGCTTTGAAACCTATTCTAGGCTGATGTAGTTCAATAACTTTCTATCTAATCTCTTCCAGAAGGTCTTTTGATCATACAGAGAGTGAGATCTATTTGATTACTTCACGTCGGAAGTGCTCTTCAAGTGGTCTTTAAATTCAACACTGTTGGCTGTACTCAAGTCTGGCAATTTGTACTTTTACTTAATCAGCTAATTTAGCAAATTAAATTGTGGTCTAAGTGACCAGCAGGGCAGTTGCGTTTCCACGCATTGTCAGAGGGAGGTGGTTAACTTCTCTACAAGTAAACAAAATGTTGATTTTTAAAACTGCCTTTTGTTTTGACTCAGGTTGTCTTGCTTTACTTTTTGTTTGAAGATCTGAAACGATTGTATGTCTGAAAACAAGGAAAAATAAAATAAATGGGGAAGGGGGGCAAATATTTTTCATGGCGCTGTAAATATTATTTATTTAGTCTATGTCTACAAATGGAGGTTTTTTTAAGCCATTATAAAAGCCTGACCAAAACTAAAGGGAAGATTCGTGACTTCGTTTATCCATTCATTTATATCAAGAGTGAGTGTGTGTGGTCCGTTCATTTATATCAAGAGTGAGTGTGTGTGGTCTGTTCATTTATATCAAGAGTGAGTGTGTGTGGTTCAGGTGCATCTCAGTAATTTACGTTGTATGAATATGCTAAATTTTGTGTGTGTGTGTGTGTTGTTATTAATCCCACTGATGGCTGGCTGTGAGCTGAATAAATCTGTGAGCGTTTGACATTTTCTGCTGCTGCCCAAGAAAACACAGACCTCATAAAAGCATGACAGCGCCGTGTAATGGGAGACTGGTCGCACCGACAGGAGAGAAATAAGAGCCTCAACAACTGAACGGGGACTGCAGGTCTACAGAAAGCCGATCTCTCTCTCTCTCTCACTCACACACACACACTCACACTCGCTTTTGGATTACTCTTGGTGATTTATCATCTAACATTAATCAATAGCCCATGTTTAATACCGAACTGTAAAACTTGACTTGGACTGAGTCCCAGCTGTAACCCTCGTCTTACACCTAGCGATTGGCCTAGAATAAGCCTTTTCCCTATGAGGACCCAAAAAGATGCCCACAAAATACAGTTTTTTTTTTTTTTTTTTTTTTTTCCCCCCCCAGACCTTATTGTAGTTGTTTGGGGTCTTTTAGGCTCTGCGAGGTCTGTCATAGTCCACTCAAGTATAGTAAAACAAGCAAGCACATGCGCACACACACTCACACTCTCTCACATAGACATGCGCACATACACACTCACTCACTCACTAACACACACACACACACACACCTCTCAGCACTGCTGGGTATTGTTTTTCTGCCCCCTCTGTTATTTTGTGGAATGATTGTGCGCTCAGATCATTGTATCGGCCGAACGGTCCTTAATTGGCCCGTATATGATAACTATTAAACTTGCTCAACCCGAAAGAAACGTGATGAGAGAATTAATAGAGGGACAGAGATGCTGGGGAGAAGAGGCTGACTCAGTCCTGCTGGAGGGCTGTGCCCCCGTGGTGGTGGTCATGGACATTGTAGTGCTTGTAGCTATGGCCATTGCAGCTGCTTAGTTTGTTGCGGTGGTGTTGTGCTTCGTCCTTCTCTGGCTGTTGTCCCTTCATGGGGCTTCTTTATTTGCTTTACTTACTGGACAACAATAATGGCAGCAGAGCGCAATCCTGACAATTTAAGGAGGACAAAAATGACATGGCTCCTAACTGATTGATTGGGCCTGCTTTGCGCAATGTAAACGGAGTACCTCTCTATCCCCCCCCCCCCCCCTCCCCCTATCCATCTCAAGACCGTTCCTAGAGCTTTGATCAATAAGCAAATTGCCTTTTGCATGGAGAAGGCGGCTCCTGTAAAGGGGGTGTGTCTGAAGGGGAGGAGTGGAGATGGAGTTATGCCCTCTGCACCTGTCAGTCTGTGACCTCATCCGCTGACACCAGTGCTCAATCGTAAGGTCATCAACTGCACTCTCATCAACTGTCACCCTTTACTTGTCAGTTTAGCACTTCCCAATGAAGAGCAGAATGAGCCTGGCTGTGCGTGCTCATGGACACACACACACACACACAGTTACGTGTACACTGGCGGCACAACATTTTGTGTGCTTATCTGCTGGGGGGATGGAGGCCAGGAGAGATAAAGACCGATATCTGATGCTCTTTTGGCCAGATTTAAGTGTACAAATCCTTTTACCACATGCAAACCCAAAAATATGGCTGGTGATTGGCTAAGGTTTACTTTATTTTATTAATAATGTTTTATTTATTTATTTATTTATTTATTTGCATGCACAAACCAATCAATGGCCATATTCATGCTTCGTGGAAAGTCTAGCCCTTTGTCTCATCAGCATGTATTTTTAGGATTCTAATACACTGTGCCTAATTAGACAACAGTTAACTCTAATTAGTCTGCCGCTGCAGGAATGGGAAGTTGAATCATCGAAGCTAATGATGCCACTGACGCACTGAAGGACCTGCAGAGTATTTTTTGGCATTCTTAAAAGAATTAAGATTTTTATGGAAACTTAGGCTCTGCCATTTTATCTGATTCTAAGCATGTAACATGGTTGTTAGTTTGCCAAGGGCCGTGCACATTGAGAACATTTGTGGAATTGTGCCGGAGATGGTCAAGGATTATAATTTTCATTTTTAGCCCCGAGGCTGCCTGTCTTTGGCCATGAGTATGCACAGGAGCGGTGCTGTGCTCCGACTGGGGTGTGCAAGGCTGCTCCTTCAGCCGTGTGCGTTTCTGTGCCTGGTTTAGCTGCCTGGAAGTGGGGGTTCCTTCTTTGCACCCCTCTTTCCCTGGGGGCCCCGCTCACCACCACCACTCCCCTGGGATGCCAATTACATTAATGGTTCTGCTGGCTTTGTTTCAATGGCATTTCCTCCAGTGCCATTCATTTCTTTGAGTGTACCTGATTTCACTGTGTCACCTTTGCCAGCTTATGGCCCCGCAGGCACTCATCTTTATAGGGCTGCCATTTTATGAGTGTGAGAAATGTGGCAAATTTGAGTTGTCTCTCTGCAGTGTGCTCCTACGGAGGGACTACAGTTTCCTACGGGAGATTAATGTCTGGCATCCCTTCGTCACGATCGGGGTTTACTCGTCAACCCTCTCCGCCGCCATGAGCAATCTGATTGGTGCATCCCGCATCCTGTATGCCCTCGCCAGGGACGATCTTTTCGGTGAGTTCGTGATGCCTACTCTGCTCCCCTCCTCTTCTTTACTCTCTTTCGTCAGGTGCTACACCCCCAATTCTGAAAAAGTTGGCATGTCTTGGAACTGCAGATCCAGTCAAAAAGGACTGATTCAAGAAGTCCATTCACCCTCTATGATTTTAAAAACAGTTGAACAATACATTATTTTGTGTGAATTTAATTGCTTGTTGATGATATCCTATGTGATGACTGCGATAGAGTTCGAAAAAGGTAACACGGTTGATTGTTTTTCCACTGTGTAACTTTTTTTAATCTCGCTCCTTAAGTGTTTGGGCACTGAAGACACCAGTTGGTCAAGTCTAGCAAGCAGAATTTCCCCCCGTACCTCCAATTTGCAGGTTTTCAACTACACAATTCTACGCAGCCTTCAGTGCCATATTTTGCTTCATAATGCACAATACTTTCTCATTTGGAAACCAGTCAAGACAGCTGCCTTGCCAGTCTAACATCTGCCATCTCTGCTCATGCCGCCTTGCACGTGTAATTCGTGCATAATGTGGTTTAAAGCTGTAATGCTGGAAAATTCGGGGATGTCCCTGGATCAGAAATTAAAATGGCATTATATTGTGTTGCCCCACAATTTGTGCATATCTTTCTGCAATTGTGGGGCCCTTGCAGTTGGGCAAGTTATTTGTACCATGTGCACTGACTTGCCCACATTAGCATGGCAGACTCTGGCTTTTGGACCTGAGGCTGATAATGGCATCAGTTGTTCTTATAGTCTTGGATGAAAAGAACACAGTGGCCATTTTTTTTTTTTTTTTTAGCTGAACTGGTTGCCATTTCTGTTGCCATTGTGTAGCATCTATTGTCTGTCTGTCTGATTATTATCCATCTGTCAGCTTTTTCTTTAAGCGAATGGGGACCCTCCCGATATCTAAAAATAGCCTCTACATAAAGTGAACGTCATTCTCCGAACCCGGAAGTCGGGCAAGCGAACAACAGGAGGCAGTTTGCCGAGTTAGAAAAAGTAGGTTTTTAGGCGATTTTATCAACTTTTATTTTAGATCTAAGTTGTGTTGATAATGTGGACCTGGGGTGCGTTTCCCAAAAGCATAGCTTTTTATCTACGCTAGTAACTTACGTGGTTCGTCCATTCACTGTCAATGGCTCCATGTATGTAAGTTTGCACCTGTTCTTTCGAGAAATGTATCCTTGGCTTGGCAGAGCAGACCTAGCAATAGCAACAATGTATCTGAAAAAATTCACATCACCATCAACAGCTAACGGGGAAACGGGGTGATTTGGGGCAGTCCAGATAACACAAACTGCGACAATAACTACCCTTTTTTCGTTTGTGCTTAGCCAGCTACAAAAATGCAAAAGCAACATGTTCAATGCTCGAAGCATGGCAGGATGACTTCGTATTCATACTTTAATTTGTCACCCCTGTGACAGGTTTGTAAGGGCAAGCTCGCTTGGCAACATTCTTATTTTTCAAACAGAAAAGGTTTTATCCTACCTTGACATGTTTCGACGGGATACTCCCGTCTTCTTCAGAAGAGTCACCGATGTTGCGAGTGACGCGTCTTATCAGCTGATGTTAGTGAGGCGTGGCCGCCCTGTCAGATTTGATAAGACGCGTCACTCGCAACATCGGTGACTCTTCTGAACAAGATGGGAGTATCCCGTCGAAACATGTCAAGGTAGGATAAAACCTTTTCAGTTTGAAAAATAAGAACGTCAACGTAAATTAGTTACTACAGACAGTATGAACTTTTTTGGATTAGCTTGATAACAGTTTGTTAACCTACTTGATAATACACTAGCTGTATGATTCTATGCTAGAATTTGAAGTTATTCCACCAATGTTGTTAGGATTTTCTTTCGCAGCGGCTGCAATTAATTTGTCCTGTATTGTTAATTTTGGTTTGAAAGAAGGCATTTTTAGATCGCAAATGTGATGCGATACCACTTATTTCAAACTTCACAGTGTATGTAAAATATGTTGATGTTCAAGAATAATGCTAGGTAAGGGAACAAAGCTTGTGAAGACTACTAAAGGAGTTTTGTACATCTGTCGCTGCTGGTGGGTCTACATCAGTATCATCAGGCAGCAGGTTAACCAGGTTACCTGGACGTAAATCGCAGCCCGGGATGGGTGGGAAAGGGAGGAGTGTGACTAAATTTACTGCTCGTCATTCTCCCATTCATTTAGTGTAGTCAGTTAATATTCATCGATATATGCCTCGGGAGGAGTAATTCTATTTTTGAACTACCTTTGAGCACAAATTTCCACTTCATTCCATGGAGAAAAAATAGGCGTGCAATGCACAGAATACCCCTCAGCCCAATGTCGAAGTTTTTGGAGACGCCCGCCGAACCGCATGAAGGATAGCAATACCCCGTCAGCCTTGAGGGCCGAGGGGTTAAAACGAATAACAAGCAGTTTAGTGCGTCTCGTTTTCAATGGTTCTCTATGGCAGATGCCCGATGCTTGACCAACATCCGCATCACATTACGACTATTCATGTTTTTTGTGATGTCATCTGGGTGGGTTCCCATTCCTCTGAAGTTCTACGCGGCAGATTTAGATCAGACTTGGTGCAGATGTTCCTCTCATGTCCCTGACTGAGTGTTATTTTTCTGCTTGGTTCAAAATCCATTATGGCAGCCCTGGTCTCTGATTGGCTGATGCAATTTTGACCTGTTAACCAGTTCCACTGGTCATATTTGGATCAGACTTGGTGCAAATGTCTGTTGTGTGGCCCTGACTAACTGTTATTTTTCGAACAATATAGGATTCCACTATGGGTTCCCTAGCCTCTGATTGGCTGACATATTTTTGACTTCTTTCCTCTTGGAGGATTTAGAAACCAGTCTTCATCTCCAAGCTCTACTTAAGTGTTATTATACAGTATATTGGGTCAATTTAGAATCCAGTATGGTTGAAACCTTGGCAGTCCTCTTCCAAAAACCACTTGAACCTGTTGACTTATCAGGCCAGAAAATACGCTTCCACTCTGCTACCATCTATCTTGGATGACACCAAGCCCAGAGAAATTGACAGCAATTTTTAGACAGTGCGGATGTATGGCTTTGCTTTTGCTTAATACAACTTTAACTTGTATATGTAGCAGGCAGTGACAAATGGTGTCACCTGACTAAAGTTTACCAAAGTGCAATAGTGTGCAGTGATTATACACCGCCACTTTTGTCAAAAAGGATTATATATTACTACTTTGTAATTGTTTTGGGGAAAATATATTGAAAAATATTATCTTAGGCAAGAAGAGAAAAGAAAATCATTCCCACGTGTATTGAGGTAAAACAATGGGAAATAAACAGTAACACTGAAAACATTTTTTTCAATAACAATTGAAAGGTTTTGCAATTATTTTTTTTTGACTCTTGCAGAGCCTGATTCCATTTTTGAAGGTTCATTCAATGATTATTGGTGCTACAGCAAAATTGCGTAGACTGCTTTCAGGCAACATTATTCTGCAAAATTACCTCAGATGGTCTTTTGTTTCAGCATATAGGGTAACATGAACTTTCTCGGTTTGTCACAGTGTTAAATACAATGGCACAACAAATGGAGCCCTCTGAGATTGTTTGTGGCAGCAGTGGGCCTTACATGATACTAATTTGTCACTAAGAAACATTTCTGAAGATGTTAAATGCTGCTATTAAGAAACACCTTCAAGCGCTTCATAGAGACCTGTTTGCTGAAAACTACTGGCAATAGAGGTGCAAAACGGAAGTTAGGTGCTTATGATGTTCGTTATCCGTGCATGACAAGTGCAAAAAAATTGGCCTTTTACAGCACAACAACTCATTGATGATATAATACACTGCCCGGCCAAAAAAAAAGTCGCACACTCAAATATTTTGTTGGAACCCCTGTAGCTTTGATTACAGTGCATATTCATTTTGTCATTGTTTTGAAAACTATATGCAATGCCAGAACATTTATTTTCGATCATACATGCCATAATTTTTGGCCGAGATCTTGTCTTCTCGACATAATGGTTGAACCACTCGGTGGTCTTTCTTGAGCAGATCCCAATAACTTTTACTGGGTCTAAGATCAGGACTTTGTGGTGGCAAATATGTTTGTGAAAATGATTCCTCATACTTGTTTTTGCATTCATGAGTTTCTTTGCTAAATACAGGCCAATAAGTTGCCTGTTCTGAAATACTGTAACATCTTTTCCACCAGCAAGGGATGTGTCTTCCGACATGATTTTTTGAGAAATGAGTAGCGATGCGCTTCATCAGTCAGGGGAAAAATGATTATTGCCAGCTGAAACATATTAGTAACCGCCAATAATGATCCACTTCTAGAATTTGTTAATTAATTTCCAAACGGTGACTTTTTTTTTGGCCCGGCAGTGTAGCACCAAAAGTGAAGAGATGAAAGTATCAAGATTACAATGTCCAGACACCTGCGTGAAAATGATTGGTCGTGTTGCTTCCAAAAGCTAGCAACATCAAAAAAAGAAATAATCGACAGAATCGTGGATCAAAAGAAGTATCACTGCATCCCTGTGAGGCACGCATCACCATCTGGAAAAAGACCGATTGGCCGGGGATTTTATTTTCAACAAGATAATGACGCTATAACACTGAAAGAAATCAATCCAAGCACATGTGAATGTAACATGATTATAATGTCTCATAATAACGGTGAAGAATTAAGTTTGTACCTTTCCATGAAAATATTTAGTTTTGAATTACTCTGCATTTGTTTAAAATGTAGGACAATGTGAGATTTTTCTTACCAAACTAGATAAAATAACATAATCTCTGCTTCTTATATTCTTCTTACATTCACCCACTCAACAAAGAATTAATTTTTTATTTTTACTCCGTTCCAGTAATACTGGCAAAAGCCAAACCATGGAATTTGAAGCTCATTGATTGACTGCAGCTTGGGTCAATGCATGATGAGTTACACAGTTCACTTGTCTTCTGTTCTTACGTGCACAATCTTGTACCTTATAGGCGTTAATGAATCTGAATTATTTTAAGACTGTTGCTAATTGTAGCCTCTGGACGAATTTGGGCGGCTACTATGGATTCACGCGTGTCGTCTCCGTCTCCACGTCCGTAGACACTTCCTTGTGAACGCTCTACAGGCTGTAATTTTTGACCGATTTCTTTCATATTTGGTATGGACATGTGTTATACTTCACTGATGACACCTTTCAATTTTGGTTGTTATGACGACAGCATTGGCCGAATAATATGCAAATTAGTGGCAAAACATAGAGATTTCCTTGTGGACGCAGTACGGGCTGCAGTTTTGGACCAATTACTTTCACATTTGGTATGGACATGTTTTATACTTCACTTATGACACCTATTGATTTTGGTTGCCATGGTGACAGTATTGACAGAATTTTCAGTATATTCAGTATATTAACTTCAGACCAATGTTCAATGATGCATGAAAATTCTATATTCAGGATTATGGACCAAAGTGACAATTCACTTGCAAATCAATTTATACATGCAAAAAATTAAATGAACATAAAATTTAGTTTTACTTAATGTACATTATGAAATAAAGTTGAATTTACTTGCAAATGTATTTATAGCACACAAATAATTAAGTAGTTTGTACAAAGCTCAGCCTTGGTCTACATAATAATCTGATCCAAAAAATTGCCTTAATTTTATTAAAGTAGATCAAGCAGGATTTTTTAAATCAGTTGTGCACACTTAAGTTGTACAAGAATCATCTCAGTCGGAAAGAAACATCTGATGACATAAAAGGTATAACTTGGCCTGCTCAAAATCCAGACCTTAATCCGATTGAGCAAATCTGTTGTAACATCAGAAGAATCGTTTTGGAATTAACTTCAAACCATATGGAATGGTTTAGTGGGGTAAGGAAATGAAACAAATGTGAACACTATGTCTGAAAGATGAAATGCTGCAATCAAAGCAAAGGGTGGCCACACTAGATATTGACCATTTCTCTCAAAAAGACATTATTTTTGTTTTTACTGTATAATGTTATCTGTTTACTTAATTTCATCTATATGACCCAATTTTACATAAAATAAGTACTTCAGTAGTACTTGGTGTCTAATTTATCTTCACTTTGTAAAGTGTATAATCATCACTGCACATTACTGTATTTTCGTGCCCCTGTGATGTGGAGGGGTGGTGCCTGTGTGTCATATAAAATGGCAAAAAATTTATACGCAAAATTAAGGCGCATTTGAACAGTCCTCCTGCGGGATGCTAATTTGTTGTGGCTAGAAACTTGCAAGTTTTTTTAATCATTCACGTAAAATAAATATTTTAATTAAAAATTGGGAATTTTAATTAATATGCAAAATAACCAAAATTAATAATTACATGAAACATAATGAAATCAAAGATTTAATGAATAATCTCAAGGATTTTGGAGTTCTTTGAAGGACAATTTGACTGCAAATTGTGCAAGTCTATGCACATATACCCACATTCTTTGTCTGGGAGAAGGAGGAAGGAATCTACCATGTCAGAAGGATTAGTCGGGATTTGGGCTGGAAGTGGGGAAACCACGTGGGTAGTTCATGGGCTAAGTGCACGGCTAACATTAAATGTTCCAAGGCAAAGGAAATGAACGTAACTAGAAACGCATGGATTCACATCAAACTCGGTGAAGACGAAAAAGCTTCTGTGTGGAATATTCAGTCAGTCTCCCTGCTGGTTTGCCTCCCAGGATGGCCATGAGTTGTTCTGAGGGATGCAGCAGCGCAGCCACGAATTGCAACCTCACCTGCAAGTTTGGCTCGTCTCCTGTGTGTTGTGCGAGTTTGGGTCCTCTGTGAGCAGTGCGAGGTCCATGTTTCTCTAAATGCGTCCTTTCCGCTGGCTGCAAGAGACAACTTTGAGAAAAGTTAGCTGTTAAATAGGCCACAACTTTGTTGCTTGTAAGACCTGCAAAGTCTTTGCCAGTCCTCGATAACTTGGCCACTGTGGAAGCAGCAGAGTGTGTGCGGGCTCTGTGCAAGAGGTCACGTGCGGTCACTAGAACAGTGTACCAAGAGATCTGAGCATTTGGGCCCAGAAACAAGGCAGCAAGACCTGGGTTGTGCTCAGTTTGATCAATTTTATAATTTGTTTTTTTGCTCTGAACTTGGTTCATTGAACTGGCCTAATGCAACTGCGACAAGGACCAGAGGATAGCCACGCCCCTAAAGCATATTCTGGCTTTATCCTTTATTCTAGTCTATTTGGGACCATAATTTACAAAAATGAACACCATGATGTATCGAAGGGGACTTGAAACTTGCGATAGATACAATGAAGTAATGCAGAAAATCATTATTTAAATAATGAATTAGGTGGGAAAGTGGGGTAAGTTTCTCATACACTTCTATAGGACTGAACTTCTTTCTGCAGTGAAAACGTGTTTTTTGTCAGTGAAACATGCTTGTACTCCTTTCTCAGAATTATATGCCACAGAAAACGAAGCTCAGTTTTCTTGTTTAGTCCCAGACACGTTACATCAGTTACCGAAGAATGTTATGTCAGTTACTCTACTTTTTGACTCAGAAAATATAATTCAGCCAACATAAACACTTTCTTCATTCTGATTGCTGAAGAAGTAACTGTCAACCTTCTTTTGACAGAGAGACTAAGATGATTGAAGGAAAGAATTCAGAGAAATCTTCAGTTTAAAAAAGCTTGTAAAAATTAAGGTATTTTTTCATGTTACGTCAGTTACCCTGTAAAATGACAAACTGTTTGTGCAATACGCAAAATAAAATCTATTCTCAAGCACCAACAAATTGTGGTTAGTAGTGATTCACCATGTAATTACAGAGTGACTGAAGTTAAAGTTGTTCTAAATGTTACGTCAGTTACCATGGTATTGACCTATATTGCTCGCCGTAAAGGACAAAATGCCAAAAACTCTTTTGATTTGACTCTGGGTAACATTGTTCTCAAAGTTATGGATTCCACCAAGCTTAGGCATCAGTTGAAAAATTGATGAACCTCGACTATTTTGCTCTTGAGGGATTTAGGATTTTTTTTGAAGGCAGCTTTTATGCTATAATGCCACCAGCCCACCTGTTAATCATCATTTGTTTCACGTCACTTTATTATTGCAACTTGTCACAACATTATTTGTCTGAAATTGCCCCATTTGCAAACTTTTTTGGAGTCTGTTGCAGAACTCGATTTATATATCTGCTTATATTTTTTCAATAAACAATTGGCTTCACACGTTAAAGCATCAAATTATGTGTTGTCATATTTTCAATATGGTGAAGGGTAAATTGACTTTTCAAATCACTCCTTTTTTTACTTTTTATCTGCAAATTCCCTAATGTGCCAACTTTTTTGTGGAATTGGGGTTGTTTAACCTCAGTCCTCTCTCACACCCTCTTTCCTCTAAATCCTGCTTCCTTTGGTGTGCTGTGTAACCCTTTAAAGTCAAAGATGACACATTTGTGATATTTGGAAACAGCCTCCATGAGGGAAAGAGAACAGAATGAAACTGCATTACTTTCATCCAGTTCATTCAAAACATTCTCATAATGATGCAGTCTTGTTATAATGTTGAAGAATATGTTGCAGCTGCATTGTGAGAGCATTTTGTGCTGGCTGGTGTTCAGTAGTCACTTTTACATCAGCCGTAGAAGGCATCATTTACAAACATGCTTATAATTACTAGTGACTGAAAGCAGTGCAGTTCTACGACACTGACTTGAATCATGGAGAAAGGGAACATTAATTCGGAAAAAGAACAATCTAGAAGAACTACTCTTCAAATCAGCAAAATTCAGCTGATAAAAAAAAACACTAAAGCCAATATGCTTTGGTTCTTGGGCCCGTGGTCAGTTCTCCCTCACAGTGAAACTATGTCTAGCCTCTTTGCACCTCTGCCATCTCATTTTCTGGTCTTTGGCTCTGTGGAAGGTGTACATGTGCTCCTATGGCAGCCATAATAACTTCTACATCTGATTTCAGTAGTGCACCAATTGCTACTGAGCAATGGTTGGGTCTTGTCATCCCTAAAACAGCCCTCCCACATCCATCCAGTGTAACCAAAGGGTCATCACCCCTGTGCTTACTCTGTCTTTCTGCTCTGTTCTTTTTTTTTCCCCGCTCAGTAGAATTCTCTGTCTGCTCTTTTCCCTGTCCAACTGTCCTTCTTTCCTGCCACCGTAGCAAAGTACAGCTGAGTAGGTGAAAGCTAGTATGAATACTGAGTTCCTAAGCCCTCGTCTGGTTCTGTCTCCACATGCAGGCAAAGCCCTGTCGCCGGCCTCGAGGACCTCGCATAGCGGGAATCCCTGGGTGTCTGTGCTCATTTCCTGGTTCCTGGTGCAGGTGAGGAGGAGGGATCCACCTTCAGTACTGCTCTATCAGTCACACCTTCAGTACTGTTCTATCATTGACACCTTCAGTGCTGCTCTATCAGCCACACCTTCAGTGCTGCTCTATCAGTCACACCTTCAGTACTGCTCTATCAGCCACACCTTCAGTTCTGCTCTATCAACCACCTTCAGTACTGCTCTATCAACCGCCTTCAGTACTGCTCTATCAACCGCCTTCAGTACTGCTCTATCAGCCACACCCTCAGTGCTGCTCTATTAGTCACACCTTCAGTACCGCTCCAGCGGCCACACCTTCAGTGCTGCTCTATCAACCACCTTCAGTACTGCTCTATCAGCCACACCTTCAGTGCTGCTCTATTAGTCACACCTTCAGTACCGCTCCATCAGCCACACCTTCAGTGCTGCTCTATCAACCACCTTCAGTGCTGCTCTATCAACCACCTTCAGTACTGCTCTATCAGCCACCTTCAGTACTGCTCTATCAGCCACCTTCGGTACTGCTCTATCAGCCACCTTCAGTACTGCTCTATCAGCCACACCTTCAGTGCTGCTTTATCAACCACCTTCAGCACTGCTCTATCAGCCACACCTTCAGTGTTGCTCTATCAACCACCTTCAGTACTGCTCTATCAGCCACACCTTTAGTACTGCTCTATCAGCCACACCTTTAGTACTGCTCTATCAGCCACACCTTCAGCACTGCTCTATCAGCCACACCTTCAGCACTGCTCTATCAGCCACACCTTCAGCACTGCTCTATCAGCCACACCTTCAGCACTGCTCTATCAGCCACACCTTCAGTACTGCTTTATCAGCCACCTGCGGTGCTGTTTTATCAGCCACCTTCAGTACTGGTCTATCAGCCACACCTTCAGCATTGCTCTATCAGCCACCTTCAGCACTGCTCTATCAGCCACACCTTCAGCACTGCTCTATCAGCCACCTTCAGCACTGCTCTATCAGCCACCTTCAGTACTGCCCTATCAGCCACAGCTTCAGCACTGCTCTATCAGCCACACCTTCAGTGCTGCTCTATCAACCACCTTCAGTACTGCTCTATCAGCCACCTTCAGTACTGCTCTATCAGCCACCTTCGGTACTGCTCTATCAGCCACACCTTCAGTGCTGCTTTATCAACCACCTTCAGCACTGCTCTATCAGCCACACCTTCAGTGTTGCTCTATCAACCACCTTCAGTACTGCTCTATCAGCCACACCTTTAGTACTGCTCTATCAGCCACACCTTCAGCACTGCTCTATCAGCCACACCTTCAGCACTGCTCTATCAGCCACACCTTCAGTACTGCTTTATCAGCCACCTGCGGTGCTGTTTTATCAGCCACCTTCAGTACTGGTCTATCAGCCACACCTTCAGCATTGCTCTATCAGCCACCTTCAGCACTGCTCTATCAGCCACACCTTCAGCACTGCTCTATCAGCCACCTTCAGCACTGCTCTATCAGCCACCTTCAGTACTGCCCTATCAGCCACAGCTTCAGCACTGCTCTATCAGCCACACCTTCAGTGCTGCTCTATTAGTCACACCTTCAGTACCGCTCCATCAGCCACACCTTCAGTGCTGCTCCATCAACCACCTTCAGTGCTGCTCTATCAACCACCTTCAGTACTGCTCTATCAGCCACCTTCAGTACTGCTCTATCAGCCACCTTCGGTACTGCTCTATCAGCCACACCTTCAGTGCTGCTTTATCAACCACCTTCAGCACTGCTCTATCAGCCACACCTTCAGTGTTGCTCTATCAACCACCTTCAGTACTGCTCTATCAGCCACACCTTTAGTACTGCTCTATCAGCCACACCTTCAGCACTGCTCTATCAGCCACACCTTCAGCACTGCTCTATCAGCCACACCTTCAGTACTGCTTTATCAGCCACCTGCGGTGCTGTTTTATCAGCCACCTTCAGTACTGGTCTATCAGCCACACCTTCAGCATTGCTCTATCAGCCACCTTCAGCACTGCTCTATCAGCCACACCTTCAGCACTGCTCTATCAGCCACCTTCAGCACTGCTCTATCAGCCACCTTCAGTACTGCCCTATCAGCCACAGCTTCAGCACTGCTCTATCAGACACACCTTCAGCACTGCTCTATCAGCCACCTTCAGTACTGCCTTATCAGCCACAGCTTCAGCACTGCTCTATCAGCCACCTGCAGTGCTGCTCTATCAGCCACAGCTTCAGTACTGCTCTATCAGACACACCTTCAGTACTGCTCTATTAGCCACCTTCAGCACTGCTCTATCAGCCACAGCTTCAGTACTGCTCTATCAGACACACCTACAGCATTGCTCTATTAGCCACCTTCAGCACTGCTCTATCAGCCACCTTCAGTACTGCTCTATCGGCCACACCTTCAGTACTGCTCTATCAGACACACCTTCAGCACTGCTCTATCAGCCACAGCTTCAATACTGCTCTATCAGCCACCTTCAGCACTGCTCTATCAGCCACCTTCAGTACTGCTCTATCAGACACACCTTCAGCACTGCTCTATGAGCCACACCTTCAGTACTGCTCTATCAGCCACCCGCAGTGCTGCTCTATCAGCCACCTTCAGCACTGCCCAATCAGCCACAGCTTCAGCACTGCTCTATCAGACACACCTTCAGCACTGCTCTATCAGCCACCTTCAGTACTGCCCTATCAGCCACAGCTTCAGCACTGCTCTATCAGCCACCTGCAGTGCTGCTCTATCAGCCACAGCTTCAGTACTGCTCTATCAGACACACCTACAGCATTGCTCTATTAGCCACCTTCAGCACTGCTCTATCAGCCACCTTCAGCACTGCTCTATTGGCCACACCTTCAGTACTGCTCTATCAGACACACCTTCAGCACTGCTCTATCAGCCACAGCTTCAATACTGCTCTATCAGACACACCTTCAGCACTGCTCTATCAGCCACCTTCAGCACTGCTCTATCAGCCACCTTCAGTACTGCTCTATCAGACACACCTTCAGCACTGCTTTATGAGCCACACCTTCAGTACTGCTCTATCAGCCACCCGCAGTGCTGTTCTATCAGCCACCTTCAGCACTGCTCTATCAGCCACACCTTCAGCACTGCCCCATCAGCCACACCTTCAGCACTGCCCCATCAGCCACACCTTCAGCACTGCCCCATCAGCCACACCTTCAGCACTGCCCCATCAGCCACAGCTTCAAGACTGCTCTATCAGCCACAGCTTCAATACTGCTCTATCAGACACACCTTCAGCACTGCTCTATCAGCCACCTTCAGCACTGCTCTATTGGCCACACCTTCAGTACTGCTCTATCAGACACACCTTCAGCACTGCTCTATCAGCCACAGCTTCAAGACTGCTCTATCAGACACACCTTCAGCACTGCTCTATCAGCCACAGCTTCAAGACTGCTCTATCAGACACACCTTCAGCACTGCTCTATGAGCCACACCTTCAGTACTGCTCTATCAGCCACAGCTTCAAGACTGCTCTATCAGCCACACCTTCAGAACTGCCCCATCAGCCACACCTTCAGCACTGCCCCATCAGCCACACCTTCAGCACTGCTCTATCAGCCACAGCTTCAAGACTGCTCTATCAGACACACCTTCAGCACTGCTCTATCAGCCACAGCTTCAAGACTGCTCTATCAGACACACCTTCAGCACTGCTCTATGAGCCACACCTTCAGTGCTGCTCTATCAGCCACCCGCAGTGCTGCTCTATCAGCCACCTTCAGTACTGCCCTATCAGCCACAGCTTCAGCACTGCTCTATCAGACACACCTTCAGCACTGCTCTATCAGCCACCTTCAGTACTGCCCTATCAGCCACAGCTTCAGCACTGCTCTATCAGCCACCTGCAGTGCTGCTCTATCAGCCACAGCTTCAGTACTGCTCTATCAGACACACCTACAGCATTGCTCTATTAGCCACCTTCAGCACTGCTCTATCAGCCACAGCTTCAGTACTGCTCTATGAGACACACCTACAGCATTGCTCTATTAGCCACCTTCAGCACTGCTCTATCAGCCACCTTCAGTACTGCTCTATCGGCCACACCTTCAGTACTGCTCTATCAGACACACCTTCAGTACTGCTCTATCAGACACACCTTCAGCACTGCTCTATCAGCCACAGCTTCAATACTGCTCTATCAGACACACCTTCAGCACTGCTCTATTAGCCACCTTCAGCACTGCTCTATCAGCCACCTTCAGTACTGCTCTATCAGCCACACCTTCAGTACTGCTCTATCAGACACACCTTCAGCACTGCTCTATCAGCCACAGCTTCAATACTGCTCTATCAGACACACCTTCAGCACTGCTCTATCAGCCACCTTCAGTACTGCTCTATCAGACACACCTTCAGCACTGCTCTATGAGCCACACCTTCAGTACTGCTCTATCAGCCACCCGCAGTGCTGCTCTATCAGCCACCTTCAGCACTGCTCTATCAGCCACACCTTCAGCACTGCCCCATCAGCCACACCTTCAGCACTGCCCCATCAGCCACACCTTCAGCACTGCTCTATCAGCCACAGCTTCAAGACTGCTCTATCAGACACACCTTCAGCACTGCTCTATGAGCCACACCTTCAGTACTGCTCTATCAGCCACCTGCAGCACTGCTCTATCAGCCACACCTTCAGCACTGCCCCATCAGCCACACCTTCAGCACTGCCCTATCAGCCACACCTTCAGCACTGCTCTATCAGCCACAGCTTCAATACTGCTCTATCAGCCATCTTCAGCACTGCTCTATCAGCCACCTTCAGCACACCTCTATCAGCCACACCTTCAGTACTCCTCTATCAGCCACAGCTTCAAGACTGCTCTATCAGCCATCTTCAGCACTGCTCTATCAGCCACACCTTCAGCAGTGCTCTATCAGCCACCTTCAGCACTCCTCTATCAGCCACACCTTCAGTACTCCTCTATCAGCCACAGCTTCAAGACTGCTCTATCAGCCACACCTTCAGCACTGCCCCATCAGCCACACCTTCAGCACTGCTCTATCAGACACACCTACAGCATTGCTCTATTAGCCACCTTCAGCACTGCTCTATCAGCCACAGCTTCAGTACTGCTCTATGAGACACACCTACAGCATTGCTCTATTAGCCACCTTCAGCACTGCTCTATCAGCCACCTTCAGTACTGCTCTATCGGCCACACCTTCAGTACTGCTCTATCAGACACACCTTCAGCACTGCTCTATCAGCCACAGCTTCAATACTGCTCTATCAGACACACCTTCAGCACTGCTCTATTAGCCACCTTCAGCACTGCTCTATCAGCCACCTTCAGTACTGCTCTATCGGCCACACCTTCAGTACTGCTCTATCAGACACACCTTCAGCACTGCTCTATCAGCCACAGCTTCAATACTGCTCTATCAGACACACCTTCAGCACTGCTCTATCAGCCACCTTCAGTACTGCTCTATCAGACACACCTTCAGCACTGCTCTATGAGCCACACCTTCAGTACTGCTCTATCAGCCACCCGCAGTGCTGCTCTATCAGCCACCTTCAGCACTGCTCTGTCAGCCACACCTTCAGCACTGCCCCATCAGCCACACCTTCAGCACTGCCCCATCAGCCACACCTTCAGCACTGCTCTATCAGCCACAGCTTCAAGACTGCTCTATCAGCCACCTGCAGCACTGCTCTATCAGCCACACCTTCAGCACTGCCCCATCAGCCACACCTTCAGCACTGCCCCATCAGCCACACCTTCAGCACTGCTCTATGAGCCACACCTTCAGCACTGCTCTATCAGCCACACCTTCAGCACTGCCCCATCAGCCACACCTTCAGCACTGCCCTATCAGCCACACCTTCAGCACTGCTCTATCAGCCACAGCTTCAATACTGCTCTATCAGCCATCTTCAGCACTGCTCTATCAGCCATCTTCAGCACTGCTCTATCAGCCACACCTTCAGCACTGCCCTATCAGCCACAGCTTCAATACTGCTCTATCAGCCATCTTCAGCACTGCTCTATCAGCCACACCTTCAGCAGTGCTCTATCAGCCACCTTCAGCACTCCTCTATCAGCCACACCTTCAGTACTCCTCTATCAGCCACAGCTTCAAGACTGCTCTATCAGCCACACCTTCAGCACTGCCCCATCAGCCACACCTTCAGCACTGCTCTATCAGCCACACCTTCAGCACTGCTCTATCAGCCACAGCTTCAATACTGCTCTATCAGCCACAGCTTCAAGACTGCTCTATCAGACACACCTTCAGCACTGCTCTATCAGACACACCTTCAGCACAGTTCTATCAGCCACAGCTTCAATACTGCTCTATCAGACACACCTTCGGCACTGCTCTATGAGCCACACCTTCAGTACTGCTCTATCAGCCACCTGCAGTGCTGCTCTATCAGCCACCTGCAGCACTGCTCTATCAGCCACACCTTCAGCACTGCCCCATCAGCCACACCTTCAGCACTGCCCTATCAGCCACAGCTTCAATACTGCTCTATCAGCCATCTTCAGTACTGCTCAATCAGCCACAGCTTCAATACTGCTCTATCAGCCATCTTCAGCACTGCTCTATGAGCCACACCTTCAGCACTGCCCCATCAGCCACACCTTCAGCACTGCCCTATCAGCCACAGCTTCAATACTGCTCTATCAGCCATCTTCAGCACTGCTCTATCAGCCACACCTTCAGTACTCCTCTATCAGCCTCAGCTTCAGTACTCCTCTATCAGCCACCTTCAGCACTGCTCTATCAGCCACCTTCAGTACTGCTCTACCAGTCACAGCTTCAAGACTGCTCTATCAGACACACCTTCAGCACTGCTCTATCAGACACACCTTCAGCACTCCTCTATCATCCACAGCTTCAGTACTCCTCTGTCAGCCACCTTCAGCACTGCTCTATCAGCCACCTTCAGTACTGCTCTACCAGCCACACCTTCAATACTGCTCTATCTGTGCTCTATTTTCATCTAGCTGAGCTGTTTTAGTACCTCTCTATAGGCCATTGTGGGGTAATTCCAGTCCTGTTTTAGTGCCTCTGTAAAATCCACAGTACTTTCAAAGGTGTTTTAGTACTTGTGTAAAAGCCACAGTGGGGTATTTGCAAACCTGTATTGTTACCCCTGAACGAAAAAAAAGATAACACTGGGGAACATTCAGAGCTGTCTCTGTACTTTTGTAGAAGCTGCTCTGCGATATTTTCAAACCTATTTTAGATCCTCTTGAAAAGCCAAGGTGGAGTACTTTCATCTAAGCAGTTTTAGGACCTCTGTAAAAGCCCAGTGGAGGACTTTGAAAGCTGTTTTAGCACCTTTGTAAAATCCTCAGCGGGAAACTTGCAAAGATGTTTTCAGTGCCCCTGTAGCAGCCCCAGTGCAGTACTTCCAAAGGTATTTCAGTAGCACTGTTACAAATGCTGAGGGGTAACTTTCGTTTTGTCGAGTGTGGTTGGTGCTTTCAAAGCCATTTTGGTCCCTTCGTTGCTACCATAGTGGAGTACTTCTGAGGCTGCTTCAGGTCTGCTCCATCAACCAAAGCAGGGTACTTTCAAAACCATTTCAGTAATTTTGTAATGGCCACAGTGTGACGCTTTAAAAGCTGCTTCGGTATTGTTCTATTCCCCGCAGTGGGGTACTTTAAAAAACAATTAATTAATGCTGTAATACTTTCAAAGCCATTTCATAAATGCTGTAACGGCCGCAGTGGGGTACTTTCAAAGCCATTTCATAAATGCTGTAACAGCCGCAGTGGGGTGCTTTCAAAGCCATTTCATAAATGCTGTAACGGCCGCAGTGGGGTACTTTCAAAGCCATTTCATAAATGCTGTAACAGGCACAGTGGGGTACTTTCAAAGCAATTTTAGTGCCTCTCAAGCAGCTGCAGCTGGGTACTATGAAAGTTATTTCATTTATGCTGTAACAGTCACATTTAGGTACTTTAAAAGCCCTTTTGGAGCATCTGTTGTAACCACAGTGGGCGGCTTTCAAAGCTGTTTTGGTATAGCTTTATCAACCACTGTTCGGTACTTTATATACCATTTCAGTAATGCAGTTATGACCACTGTGGCATAATTTCAAGCCATTTCAGGAATGCTGTAACAGCTGCAGTGGGCCGCTTTCAGTAATACTATTATGGCCACGGTAGCGTACTATCAAAGATGTTTTAGTACCTCTGTAGCATCCACAGTAGGGTACTTTCAAAGCCATTTCAATAATGAGGTAACTATGACATTGAGACGCAAAACTTTTTAGCTCTTCTTTGACAATCATCAGCAGTTAGCGGAGCCATTTCAGTGGCGAGACGTCCGTCCATCTGTCCGTCTGTCAGGCGTCAACTTTTCACTTCAAATTTTAATATCTTAAATCTGTCAGATAAATTTCTCTCTAATTTGGTGTGAGCCTTCCTTATGATATTTCGAATATTCACTGTGAAAATTAGAAAATTCTATGTCCTGGTTTTTCTGAAATTCAGCATTTTGGATTTAGAAAATCAGTGTTTATGCTCATTTTTTCAGTCTTTCAATAATATCTCAAATTTGTCTCATAAATTTCTTTCTAATTTGGTGTGAGCCTTCCTTATGATATTCTGAATATTCACTGTGAAAATCGGAAAATTCTACATCCCGATTTTTGAGGAATTCAGCATTTTGGCTTTAAAAAATCAGTGTTTGCGCTCATTTTTCAGTCTTTCATTAATATCTCAAGAGGAAGCCTGTCAGCCTAGAAAGATTAACTGAGGCTGACTGAGATGATCATATTGTTCTGGATCATGTTATTCTGCATCATGTTCCTCATCATTGTTCTGGAGCATGTTGTTATGGATCACGTTGTTTCGGATCATCGTTCTGGATTAAGTGTTCTGCATTATATTGTTCCGCATCATTGTCCTATGACAGTGGATTGTGACTGCTATGTTTGTGATGTAATGGGGGAATGGGTATTCGTTGGTTGTTAGTATTGCTTGGTGGTAGGATGATTGAAATAAATGATTGCAATATGCAATTTGGTTCAATTGTTATACTACATAAATTGAGACACCAAGCTGGTTGACAGTATATTCTGAATACCAAATGTATAATATGTGTTCATATTGCAATAGTTATAAAGAATTTCTAAAATTAACTTATGACATGGACATTTTACTCATCCTCAGTGGCGCTCACTAGGCCGACGGGCCTCTTGTTTTATTGCCTTTGTTGCAACTGCAGTTGGGAACCTTTGAAGATACTTCAGTACTGCTCTATCATCCATAGTTGGATACTGTCAATGCTATTTTTATAACGCTCTAACAGCTTCTGCAGGGTACTTTCAAAGCCTATTTAGTAATGCCGTTACAGCGACTGCGGGTTACATTCAAAGTGGTTTTAGTTCATCTGTTGCCACCATAACGGGGTACTTCAGAAGCTGCCTCAGTTCTGCTCCGTCTGCCAAACTGTGCCTCAGTGGGGCACTTTCAAAGCTATTTCTGTAATACTGTTACAGTCATAGTGGGGTACTTTAAAAGCCTTTTTAGCACCTCTGTTACAACCACAGTGGAGTATTTTGAAATTTGATTTAGTACCCCTGTCATGTGCTGAAAAAAAATCTTCCCTAGCATTTTAGTCTTGTATTTAGACTTAAAACACTTATTTAAATTACCTGTTTCATCAGAAAAAAATTCTGCCACTGCTGTGAGGATGTTGACTCATTTTTAGATTTGTCCTTGAGGCAAGTGAATTTATCTTACCCCATGGACAAATCTAGAAATGAGTCAAACTTATCTCACATCAGTGGCAGAATATTTTTGAAAGAAAGAAGTAATAGAAACAAGTGTTTTAAGTTTAAATACGGGACTAAAATGCTTGGGAAAGTATTTATTGCAGTGTAGCGAGAGTGGGTTACTTTCCAAGCTGCCTCAGTGGCTCTGTAACAACCATAATGGGGTACTTTGCAAGCTGTTTGGTACCTCTGTGACAGCTGCTGTGGGGTATTTTCAACAGTGTTTCAGTGCCTCTAACAGACACAGTGGGTTACTTTTAAGCTGCTTCATTAATGCTGTAATAGCCACAGTGGTCACCTTCAAGTCTGCTTCAGTAATGCTGTAGCGGCCACGGTGGGTTCCCTTAAAGTACAAATTCATCAAATTTTCTCAAATAAAAACTAATCTGCTATGCATTTGATCAAACAGTTTGTGAACAGTATTCTGTTAATTAAATGCCTCAAATTTGTCGCTTTTTCTTGAAAATGAGGCTAAGATTGATTCAAATTTGCCACTTAGTGGATGTGACATAATGAGAGGTGTTCCAAACACCGAAGTCAAGCTGAAAACAATAGGAAAATAAGATGTTGTCAAAGAATATTATTTCCATAAATTGATGAAAACAAATATTTTTCACATCACAGGGGGAAAAGGAACAATGTGACAATCAGCCTGCAGGCATGGAGCACTGAAACTAGACTCTACTTACTTAGAGTTTTATTCGGCCGTGATGAGGAAAGTTGTCTGAAAATAGGTAGCCTATGCACATGATAACACTTAACCTTAATTCCACAGTGCACACTCGACAAACACCACAGCACATGCAGGGCAAATTCGGCTCTGTTTGCACAGCTGACTGGCTAGCATGCTGAAGCTTTTTGCTATTGAAGTATTTAGATACACATGTCGTTGTCGATGAAACTTGAATTTATTAATTTAATGGTGAAAAGCTTAGCATGCTAGCAAACTAATTATTCATCCCATTGACTTGAACAGACCTCGTCCACAAGGAGATTTTCGAAAACAGTCTTTTTTTTTGTCTTCTCTAAAAAATCTCCTGTCCGGCTAACGGCTAACACGACCCAAAATGCTGTAATAAATATTCCAGGCCTGTGCATGGCGCTGTAGCGTTTGGTCTACAGAAATAGACCAAATACAGGGAAGGTGGCAGCGAGCATGCGTATAAAGCTCTTGTTCTATTATTGTTAGGTTGGGAGTGGGGGCTGTGATGGGAGCCAACACAATATGTCATTTAAAAAAAAAAAAAAAAACAATTTTGGTTGTCCACACGAAAATGCTTGGGTGGGGTTTTCAGATTTTCCCACTCTGGAACACGTTTTTTCAAAAAAACTATGTTTTCGGGCTTCATTTTCGCTGTCTGTGCGTGGACGCTTGGCCGAAACGATAACATGTTTTAGTTTTCAAAAAAATCTGTCTCATATTGATGAGCCCTAGAAGCTTGTGCTTTTTTCATTCTCCAATTGCAGTTGCTGGTCTCATTCCGGCTCCGCTATCAAGGGCAAAGTTTTGATTTTACTCAAGGTTTCATGGTGGAAGATGGATTTAGTTTCATTTTGAGTCGTTTTTCGCATAAAATAATTTCTACGCTCATTTTAGGATGGCCTTCTTTAGCAGCACCCTGGGCTTATTAACCAGCTTTTCTGATTTCAGAATGGATGGGGATAATTCGGGACCAGAATAGTTTTGGCTGGGCGATTCCAGTAATTACAAACCCACAGTGATATCCATGCTTTTCTGTGACTCGGCTGATAAAAGCAGTCATCAGTGAAGAGGGCAGATCGCTGATCCTGATCCGGGCTCTGTGAAATTCGCTCGTTTCCTCTTCATAAAATTCACCCAATGCCCTCATTTTTTTTTTTTTTTTTGGAAATTTATGGAACATGATGCCTCTGCTTGCATCGGCTTTATTGTTGCAGCCGTAAACAAGGCAAACATTTGGCATTTTCCTATGGCAATATTCCACAATTACAAATCACTGAGTCCAATGCCATTGACAAGGTGTTCTCTGCTGCTGACTAGATACCTATCATGACGTCGTCGCCGAAGATGGCTGAAGACAAATTCTTTCTGAGATGATTGCAATTTGCTGTGATTAAAATGCGAACATATTTGTAATGGCTGATTATAATTTGAAATGACCAGTGCAGAAAGGGTGTATTTCTATTAAAGATTCCATTGTCCAAATCTTATTTTAGGATGAATAAGCACTTTAAAGTCTGCTTCAGTAATGCAGTAACGGCCGCAGTGGGTAACCTTCAAAGTCTGCTTATGTAATGCTGTTACAGCTACTGTGTGGTACCTTCAAAGCTGTTTCAATGATGCTGTACAGTCCACAGCACTTGGCCCACTTACAAAGCTTGTGCCCCATTGACTGCCTCTTGATTAGACTCAGTCTTGTTCCAGTCCTGCAGTGGGTGTCGCTCTTGGTCAGTTCAGGCAACATCTGCTATTCTAAACATTCTGTTTATGGTTGAGCAGTTTGCTAACAGTTCTAGGTGTTTGGAAGGCATTTTCTCCGTAATAATTTAACGGTGATATTTTTAGATGCAATGCATTAAACCTGAGGGTGGTAATGATAATGGTAATGATGTGTGGTTCTGAAAACTGAATGAATATGAATATGTTTTGCCGATGTGCTCATTTGTGAGGGAATTTAGCTCGGCGTGGGAGGGCGGAGAGGCTGGGATTGTGGTGTAGTAGAAGACAGGTCAGCATATGCAGGTATGCAGCTACAAAGCATGGAAAAATACCCCCTATCTTTCGCCCTGATTGCAGTTTAATAGCGAGTGGGCGCCTGTACCCCCCGCCCGCCCCTCCCCTTCTCCTGCTCTCCTGACAGCACGCGGTTTTTTTGTGGAAGGTTGCAGCAGGGGGTGGTGGTCGAGACCCAGAGCGAGCGCCACGGGAGAAGCAGTCCTACGCTCGAGCGTAATTTACAGGAAATCCTTCGTTGGACGGCTAGCATTAGCACTCGTCGCGCTGGCTCTCTCCTCGTTAAAATGATTCACGGGATGACAAGAGTGAGATGCTAATTGTGTGACTCCTAAAACAAACACAGAGAGAGAGAAATGGGGAGGGTGGCAGGAAAACTCTTTAGAGGTTGACGGGTACTGATGGGTGTTACATCCCTAGAGGGACCAGAGCAACATGGAGATTCACTGTGGTGGGTGTCCAATGTTTAAGTGCTCAGAGACCCAGAGGAGAGCCATTTCATTTACAAGACATACTTTATGGCTGGGGGCTTCTTCCTTTGGTATAAGCCTATTGATTGTGCCGTAGTATTAATGTTCAGTGACTGAAATCCATTGTCCAGTAAACAACATCTCTGATTTTCTCTAAACTGTAGCAACTCCTGATCTGGTCAATCCTGAATGTCATATTGGATGCTTTGAAGCTGTAAAGGAGTGTGTTTTCTGAAGTGATCTGTCCTGAAATCGAGCTGTGAAAGGAGGCTTTGTCAGGAGGAGGAGGGTGGCAGAGTCAACTGAAACCGTTTGACCTGCTTATTGACTGAGAGCACTTCGCAGTGACGGTGTGAGGAGTCGATCAATGCTGCTAAAACTGCTCTGGGACAAGCCTGATTAATAGGGGAGAGCTCTTCAGTAATTAGTCATTGTTAGAGGCACGGACTTTGAGCGGAGAGGTCAGGATTTTAACGACCCCGGGGGGCTCTGATTGGCAGTTGGCGGGAGATGGACAGGTATGATTCTGTCTGTATCCCAGAGTGCAGTGTGGGAGGCTTGCAGTGATTCATTTCTTCTAACTGCGGAGAGAGAAAGCGAGAGAGATGGTGAGACTTTTTGTATATAATTGTATCTCCCCGACTACGGGAGATGCTATGGTTTAGTTCCGCCGCCGCCACCACAGAGATTTTCTGTTCCAGGCTCTGAAGGCTTCAAAGTTTATAGGATTTTTTTCTAAATTTGCATAGTCAGAAATGTTTATTTGGCAATGCTCAAGATCAATTCTTTGCAATTTCTGACATCCAATTTAGGTCGAAATGTTTTTTTTTTTTTTGCAGATTTTGTGTTTTCTGCTCATTTTGAGCCACATTTACATACATATACATATATATATATATATATATATATACACACACACATGGACAGGGATGCACATTAATGTCATAGCCAGAGTAAAAACGGTAACATCGCGGCTGTAAAAATTTGCAAGTGACCTCTCATGGAGGTCAGGGAGATACACGACTCTGTCCCTGTGCCGAGCGAGTGATCGAGTTCAGCGTGAGGACCAGCGTTCAGTGGAGATGGTTTCATGTATTCACAGGCACATGCATGCGCACACATACTCATGTACTGACCTACGTACTGACACAAACACAGACCACTATCACTTAGTGGCATGGATTTTATATGTATTCCATATGTTAATAATTCTGCGAACAGTCAGTCTAGTATAATTAAAGATTAGCTCCATTACTAAGGCCTTTCTAAAGATACAATTAGGACCACAACAAATAGTTGTTCCTATTAGACTTGTTACCCCTCCAGGTCATTATCTCCACATTGTCAAGAGCAAAGCCCAAGTAGAAGACGAATGAGCTTTGATATGTGTGAGTAAATATGTGTAAGTTTTACTGTGCGTGTTTTTTTATTTATTTATTTATTTATTGCCTGTTCTATCTGAATATGTGTGTGTGTGTGCATGTGCGTGCGCGTGCTTGTGTTATATTGTTCACATGTGCTTGCTCGTTTGAAGCCAGCGTTGTGGGCCTGGAGTTTTGAATGGTAAGTTGTGCTTTCCCCTGCTGAGAGGCGATAGTATTGTCCTGGGCATCTGAGCTTCAGACTCCAAGCCAGCCAATCATTTAATTGTTTTTTTTTAATCTTACAGCTTTTTTCTCAGTCCCCTGAAATAAGCTGTATCTCAGTTTGACTTTAATCGACCAAAGCACTGTTTAACAACTATATTAAAAGAAAGGAAATTGAATTTATTCCAATTCTGTTGCATTCAATTGTATTTTGCAGATTGAGTGTTTGTGTCTGTTTGCATGTCTGTCTTTTAGTCAGTCTGTATCTGTAGTGAGCCCAATGAGATCATCTTGGTATACATGGGGGGAAGCGTCAGCATTAGAGAAACAAATAATATCTCATCATGCATACAGTCATGTATAAAAATGCTGGACTGCCCTCCTGACTTACAATTATCCTGTTTCTGTGTGACCTCGGAGCTGAGCATTTTTCTGTAATGGCCATTATACTGTTCAGATACAGTCCAGGTCTCAGGGAGCATCGTTGCTCTATTGTGCACTTTAACAACATGTGCCACAGAACATTCCGGGTTTATCTGCTAATGTATATTCTCTCAGAGCCTGTTTTTAATGTAGTTTCTCCAGATGTAAGGTTATAGGTTGTAAGCTGGTGTGAGAAGTCAAAAGCTCAAGGTGAGATTTTCTGCTACAAGGCCTTTGTTTACCACATTACACCATCCTTCATGAGCGCAGTGCATTGTCAAGAGGCAGAAGTCATAAAAAATATAAACACTCCTGACAAGATGTTGATTCACACACCCTTATGTTATTTCTAGCACTGATGCTGTAATTTATTACACTACAGATGCCATTTACTTAGTCTCATGGCTACCCTCCGCACTGTAAACAATATGTGGTTCAGCAAGATCCCACAATCTCATATGTGCATCTATGGCTCTTCACCAAGAAGAACTGGTAGTTGTCCAAGCTCTTCACAAGGACTGATAAACACTTAGAAGCTGCTAAGACTGGATTATCTGTAAACACAGGGAAAGCCTCCAGCCTGTTCGAGGATATAAGTTGATTTGGGCCAAATGAAGGCAGCCAGAATGTGTTTATCCAGGGCACATTCAAGATGTTTGCTGTAACTTTTTGTGCAGTCTTTGCTTGGCACCGATATATGCTGTATGAAAACATGAATTAGTCACTTTTGTGAAGTATTCCATTTTGAACTCTATGGAAACTGCTTCTCCTTCAGTGACGCCGGCCAATTTTTCTCTGCTTCTTGCCAGCATTTCTTTTTCTCCTCAAAAATCAATGCACTGTTGTCCTGCTAGCCCATAACAATTACCCCATAACAAAACAAAAGAAACCTATCAACTTGGATGGCAAATTTGAGATGATAAGGTGCAGTAACTCCCCTCCCAACGAGCAATGCTAGGTTATTTATCTTTTTTATAGCTGTGCGAAATGAAACCGTAATTGCGCCATTCATATCTCCTCTTTTACTGAGTGCTTATATTTACGTTTCCGTTCGGCGTGAGTCGCATTTCATGGCTGGTTATTAGTTTCAAAGGTTCTCTGACTTGTATGACCCCCTGGGAATGTGGCTTGTCTTCACTTTACCTCCCAACTGCATTACTGTCCTCACAACTCCTTCCTTTTATCATTCACATGTTCTCCATCTCTCTCTCTCTCTCTCTCACTGAGGGTTTACTCCTCCTCTCTTCACTTCTGTTGATCTCACGCTCTCACCCTCCTCTCCCACCAGTTGGTGCTGTTCTCTGGGAAGTTGAACACCATTGCCAGCATTGTCACCATCTTCTTCCTGCTGGTCTACGCCGCCGTGGATCTGGCCTGCCTGGCTCTCGAGTGGGCATCTGCGCCCAACTTCAGGTACCACAGACCACCCATCTGTTGCCCAACTCTTCACCGTTGACTCCTCTTATTGCAAACTTCCGCTGGCTGTTGTCATCTGGCTCCCTCTGATCGTCTACCTTATCAAGCCCTGCTTTCTCTCGATCTGCATATTGTCAGAGCTATAAATATAATTTCTTATGCACTCCCTATATTTCTCTCTCCCCCTTCTGCCTTTTATACAATTTTCTGTCTTTTATTCCTTTTTATCACCGCTTTAAATTGCAAGTTGCATCTGGAGTTATACAACCTGCATCTTGCACATTACATTAATTATATTGCATTCAATTAGCTGGGACTCTGATCCAGAAAAATCTCAATGCGGAAACATTAGTGCATTCTGCTAACTGCTTACCCTCACCGACTAAAGTGGGAGCACGAAAGAGAAAACATCACTTTAGCAACCAGAATCCGAAGTACAAATACACACCCAAAGGACTGCTTTTAAAGTGAGCATATTTCAGACATGTACTCCTCTGAGAATATGATTTTACTTACAACCCTACGGTCAACCAAATTCTGAAAATTTACAGTATTTCAGTCCATCCAGGCATATATGGTGAATAACATGGTCATTAGGACAGAATTAACTGCTAAACTTGAACTTGTGTTGGGTGTCTTGAAATAGGAACCAGCCTATTCTTTGTCTGAAGGGTTGGCTGTGAAACTAAGTCTCAGTTGCATTCATCTTTTGAACTTTATCATGTGGAATGAGAATGGGTCAAGGTAAATGCGATGCAGCAGTTAGGCGAGGAAAGTGCGGATGATTTTGTAGCTGGCTATGAAATGGTCGATTCTGAGAATGGCATGGCCTTCAAAAACAATTATTTACAGAATAAGAAATATTATGAATATTTTAATGGGCAAACATTTGAAAATTTAAAAGATAACTATGCTTTATGCTAGTAAATTCCAAATGACATTGCAGTAGGGTGCTTGTGGCTCGAGACTGGAGTGGCTGTTTCCTTCTTTTGTGCTCAGCTGAAATGCAGGAAATGGCAGCAGTCTCTAACATTTAGGCACAATCAAGGCGCGCTGAAATCTCAAAACTGGAACTTCATATAAAATGCAAATTGTAATCACCGCATTACAGACTGGAAAAATTGTAGTGCTTGAAATCATTATTTAAAATGGTAAAACTGTAATGATATTTAAATGAACTAACTGCTTTTCCGTCTACATGCACCTGTGCACAGAGACTTCAAAATGGGTGTAATTAAGCAGTGAGGAGTGCTGGACTGTTTGTGTGTTTACAACGCTACTTACTCAGTTTTATCCATTACTCGCTGTGTATTTTAAAATAATTTACTAATTTGCACCCCACATTCTGTTGATTCTACAGGTGCAATTTGGTCCAGAAGTCTATGGACAGTAATACAGTTTTTCAATCACATTCGCCCTGCATGTCAGCGTAATAGATATGAAATGAAGCAATCGAGATTTGATTGAAGTGTTGACTTTTTTGGTTTGTGTTTAAGGATACGGTCAAAAATACTGTATGTGCTTTGTAGAAATGCCAAAAAAAAAAAACATTGGACATCTAATCATAAATTGAATTGTCAATTTTAATGCTTGGTTGGAAAACTTCTGGAACCCATGGATGTCACCTCGTGTTGGATTTCTTCCCTGGCGTGCTGCAAGGCTGGCTTTCACTGCTGCAGTCTTCAGTTCCCACTTGTTTTAGGGAATTTTGCCCTCAGTTTTGCCAGCAACAAGTGAAATACATTCTCTATTGGATTCCGGTCAGGTGATTAACTCAGCCCTTGTTAAACGCTCTACTTTTTTGCCATGAAACGTCTTGATTTGCTTTGTCGGGTATGCCTCCAGTCTAGGCTTGGCACGGTCCTGGGAAAAAAACTGAACCAAACGATACGCCTGTTGCGGTGCAATACGCGTGTAGACTTCGGTTCGCAAAAAAAAAAAGGCGAATGCCCGTATGAAACCACGTGGTTGTCTTTAACGCGAAAGAATTGAAGCAACAGTGGAGTGTGAACGACAAGTGCAAATATGGCAAGTGACAGTGGAGAAGACATCTCGTACATTGAGGATGCCCCCGCGTCATTCAAATCAGGTGTGTGGGAACATTTTGGTTTTCCCATTACATATGACGACGCCGGCAAAAAATCAATTGACAAAATCGTCACAGTATGCAAGCATTGTAAAGCACGAATACCGTACAATCGTGGGAATACTTCAAATATGCCACAACATGGCAGCAAACGCTCCTGACACTTTGTATAAATACTGTAGTAAATTTTAAAAAAAGTTGATGAAATCATCCATGTCTTACTTCTTGCTGTTTCAAAATACTATCTGGCTTTTCATCAGAGATTTTTCATAAAATATGCTTATGTCAACTCAAACTTAGTTTGTGCATGACTATTTCATTCTAACTATAATTTTAACCTCTCTTAAATGCTTAAAAACTATGGTAACTTAAGGTAAATAGCATATGCCCAAATATAGAGTACTTAAAATAAAAATAACAAAAAAACGCAATACGTACCGAACCGCAGACCTCAAACCGCAATACGTACCGAACCGCCACTTTTGTGAACCGTGCCACCCCTACTCCAGTCGTTGTCTATTGGCATTGTGAAGTACCATCCTATGAGTTTTGAAGCCTGTACGTGCATCAGAGCAGACAACATACCCCTGAACAATTTAGAGTTCATCCTCTTGTTTTTTTTTATCAGTTTCATCATCAATACATTCTAGGGAACCAGCTCAATTGGTGGTTATACATGCCCACGCATGACCACGTTTTGTATTAGTTGCAGTATGAGCAGTTCCTTCCCTTCTCTATGCCCTTTTCCCGTCATTTTGGAGGAAGCTGATCTTCATCTCCTCTTCCCATAAAGCGTTGTTCTTGAACTGTAAAAACTTGGTTGTTTTTGGCCAACTCCCTGGTTTTGAGCACTTTGAATGTTTTACTTCTTGTCCTTGACCCTGAATCTATTCTGATGCATTCTTCTCATGACTGTTGATTTTGAAACCCATACACCTACTTTCTCGAGGGTGTTCTTGATCAGGCTAATTGTCGTGAAGGCGTTCTTTTTTTCGGCAGGAAAATAATTCGTTTGTTCTTCCACAGTGGTTGTCATCCATAATCCTTCAGGACTTTTGGTGTTCCTGAGCTCAACAGGGCATGCTTTCTTTCCAAAAATTCACCAGATTGTTTATTTGGCCCCATTTAATGAATTTGCCATTTTTTTTGTCTCTGCACTGGCACTCAGCAATGGTAATTTTTTCTCCAGCGAGAGCGGCATTTCAGAACTCTATTGCGAACGAAGGTAATTTTGGCCACAAGTACGTACACCTCTTTTTGCTGCACAGTCACGCAACTTGCTGTAAAAAAATAGACAGCTGTCTGATTGGAAAATGTAAGCCGACGAAACCGCATACTAGTGACCAGAATTACCTTCATTCGCTGAAGAGTTCTGAAATGCCATCGCCGAGTGCCGGTGGAAAGACCTAATTAAAACTCAATTATTTTCCTGTACTGAATGTAACGTATTATTTTGTCTTTGTTAGATCGCATGGGGGAGAGAAGCCGTGTCTTCAATAGCCACTTGATTATTCTTGAATAGGAAAACGCGTTAATGAAGGAAAACCATCTAGAATTAGCCAGGACTAATTGCTGTCAATTAAGGGATAGATATTTGCCCCCGAATTTTCAGGTTAAACGCTGGCCCTGACCCGCCATTACGAGCTATCTCTCAGTCGGCAGTCAACGTGTTAAGAATTATCACATTTCACCTTGGCACAGTGGCCTTGAAACAAAAAGTTTTTCCCCAATAATTAATTAATCTTCTGCTTCTGCAATTCCCTCAACTCGTACTTTCAGAGTTGGAGGTCTGCGGACTAATGCTGCCTGCCGACAGCCATTTTTATGCAATGTCACAATCCACATAATTGTGGCCTGGGCTGCATTCTTGTTTTAAAAAAAAAAAAAAAAAGCAGAAATCCTACATTTTATTCATGTTAAAGAGCTAGAAATGTTTCTGTTCACATTTGATCAAGTAATTAACAAAACCAGAAGCTGCCTATCTGCCTCGACGTGTTTGTGTGCGAGTGTTTGTGGAGCCGGGGGTGAGCCGCTTCAGTGAAGAAGAGAATCTCAAAGCCGTTGCGGTTCTCTCTCCCGGGGCAGCCACTCCGTTTAAGCTGTGGTAGAGCCTGAGTGCTCTCTCTCTCTCACAGACCCAGACCTGGCGAGGGTCTTGCGCTGGGCTGATAAGCACGGGCGCTCCCGTCCTCCATACAGCTGCTCTGGTCTCTCTTTTAATTCTATTAGCTCGTTGCTGTTTGTTGTCAGCCGTGCAGTTGTTTTCCCACACGTGTTTTTTGAGGCGAAAGGAATTAAAAGCCATTTAGCCGTGCTGTCCATAGAGAAATGCGCTGTAATTAGCATAACTAATTTAGCAGAAATATTGCCTTTTCCGAAAATTTGGCTCCAGCTGATGCTTTTTTATGCTGTTGAATGATGGCAAGCGGTGCTTTAGAGGGAGGTTCAAACGCTTGTTTAGCATGTTTACGTGTGTTTAAATGCAGGGTTTGAAGTAGCGTGGGCGTGTGTGTTTGTGTGGGTAATGTGTAAATGGTTGGACTCAATTGTGCGTCTAAATGGGACTTGTTTTTCCATGCAATTCAACTTTTTTTTTTTTTTTTTTTACCTTGTTCAGATTCCCCCATCCCCACCCTCACCATCGCAGATCTGTGATCTGTGGACTCAATCAGATCTTGTGGTCGAACCACAGATGTTTCTGTGGATCGAAGATTGAAGAGCTACAGGTGTTTCTGAGGTGGTCTGAGGGCAAAACCATAGATGTCTTGAAAGACAGCCCGCTCACGCGGACCAGCAATGGGGACCACAAATAAACCCTTAGAAACCAGAAATCAAACTAGATCTCACACCTGCCAGCCTAATTATGGCAGATAATCGACACGTGCCTAGATGAGCACCAGCCTGTGGACCAACTTTCACGTTACTGTTTCACTGGCCATGTTCAAATGTTGTCAGGCTGTGCCACATCATTTCTCAGGCATTAAAAAGGAATTTTTATCAAAATGCCTCAATATGCCTTTATATCTAAACAATTTGCCTCTTTTTCTACAAAGTGGCACTCATAGGAGTATGACAGTTAGATGGGAAGATGATGGATGGAAATGGATGGATCAAAAAACTGTGCTTTTTAACATTGAAAATACATGTATAGAACATTGATATTCTCTAAGTGCCTTAATGTTATTTTTATCTGCACTTGCAGGCTCTTAAAATGAGGATTTCTGTGAAGTACTCATATCGTTTGAACTAAACGTTCAAAAGCTTGACTGTTTTGCCTTTTTTTTAATTCGTTCGTAAGTAGTTGCAAAAAAATTTGATGGGTTTGTATTATTTGCCCTAATTTGCCTACCAGGTTGGCCGAGCATAAAAATAAAAGTGAAACTAGCAAGTTTTATTACTTCAATGAATCTCGCCATATTTGGCTTGATTACCACCGCAATAAACCGTAGTAGCAACATGGGTAGTGCTGCGAATTATGAGGTGTGAGCTGGGCTTTATTCGCCCGATGTTTGGGATTGTCAGGAGCGTGGTGTGAAGATTGGCAGATCAGAAAAACTTTGATGGAGGTTTTGCGTATCATAAATTGCCCGTACACTTTGACTTTTTCTGCCGCTCGCAAATTCTGTTTAATTCTAGGTTGACAGCAATGAAATCACTCTACTGCCATTCGTGCATTGTTCCCAAACAGTAAGTTTGTCTCAATGAGTTTCCGGGCTTCCGCTCATTTGAGTGAATTATTAGTGTATTATTTGAGTGTCGGGTAGCTACCTAGCGAGCGAATGACAAAAATCAAAATGCAGCTGTGCACTGTGTGGCACTTTATTCCCTTCTCTTTCAAATGCTATGCTGTGGGGGTAGTGAACTTTGTGTGCGTGTGTGCGTGTGTGCGTGCGCGTACGCGTGCGCGTGCGCGTGTGCGTGTGTGTGTGTGTGCACGTGCGAACGCGAGTGTTTGTGCGCGAGTGTGTGCCTGTTTACGCGCATGTGCATGTTTGTGTTTGTGCTTGTGTGTGTGTGTGTGTGTGTGTGTGTGTGTGTAACTGACAGCTGTAAGTCTCCTTCCAGCTCTAATCTGTAATATCAGTTTGCATCATTCAGCAGCAGCAGTTGTACATGGCGGGGCGGGGCGGGGGGGGCTTTGCCCAGGGATGGCAAAACTGAGACATGATTTACGGGTGCTTGATTAACCCTTTCACTCCTCGACCGTGGCTCTCAACCCGCTCATCTACAGCTGTAAGAGTGAGGCACCTCAAAGAACACAGATGGAGAATCTCCTCAATTTACGCAAAACATTCTGGAAATGTTGCTGCAACGTTATGACATGAAAACAATTTGAAACCTTTTGAGAACATCTTTTTTCTGCTGGGTGAGCAGGGGAAATTCCTGGCTGGGTGTGAAATACTGTTAGAAGCGGCGTGTGCCACAGACACAGATGTTCACCTGGGCTTGGATCACAGACATCAGAGATTAGTGCAACGCTGATCAGTTTTGCAGAGGGTGGGGAACGTTTTGGCCATCAGTATGTTTGTTGAAGGTCAGTGTGGATGTTCAGTTCGGGGTCGATATAGGCTGCCGGATTATGTTGGATGTAAACTGGGGGACTGATATGGGAAAATGGGCTGCCTGGCAATGTATTGACTGTGATGTCATTTCGCCACAGGCGTGGCGCTCAGCGGAACTTTTTTGCTGATGTCTGCGGAATGACATCAGTGCTGTCAGGGGACGTGCCAAAGGGGCACTGTCACTAACGAGAGAGAGATGGAGAGTGACAGAGAGAGAGATGGAGAAAGAAAGGAGAGCGGGAAAGAAAGAGATTGTTTGGTGGGGGGTGGGGGTGCGGGGGGGACTGTGGGGGAACCAGAGCCCGAGCCGAGTGAGGAAGCTTTTAACATAATTGAGCGGAACCACAACAGGAAGAAGGGAGCCAGAGAGGGTGGGGCTGCGATACGTGCGGCGAAACAAATGTCTGCTAATCGAAAAGGTAAACGGGAGGCAGAGGAAAAAAAAAGTAGTTTGGTTAAATGGTGGTGTGCCAAAGGAGGAGATGAATGTTTACAAGTGTGTGTGTGTGTGTGTGTGTGTGTGTGTGAGAAATGCGTGTGTCCTAAATGTGTGTGCGCGTGCACGTGTGTGTAGTAGTACTCTGTAGTCTAACTGCACCTGAGAGAGGGGTGTATGGAGGGGGACGTGTCGCTCCTCTGTGAGTGAGTGTGTGTGTGTGTGTGTGTGTGTGTGTATGTATGTAGTACTCTTACTGCACCTGAGAGAGGGGTGTATGAGGGGGACGCTTCACTCCTCTGTTGCCCCTCCCCTCCCTCCCTCCCTCAGGCGTCGTAGAGAGTCTCCTTTTTTGTTTTTCTTCTGTGCACAATTTTCCCAGCTGGGTACACTGATGATGGAGACGACTCATTTACATGGTAATTACAATAGCCAGAAACAGGCTTAATGGATGTTTATTATTAAGCAGCGTTATTGGCGGAGATTGGGGTCGGCCTGTGATTGATGACCCGGGCTCACAGGGCGGCGGAGTGACGCCCAGCCTCGGCCTGTGTTGCTTTGGCCGCGCTCCTGATCACTTCATTATCTGCAGGCTTTTTTCCTCTTTAGCTTGTAATTACCAGCACCTCTGCGCCCCCTGACCCCTGCCCACCCATCCCTCTGAGTCTCTTCATATTTGCACTGATGGGAATATGCAGAGGAGTTTGTGTTTTAGCTATCAGTGGGGTGTTGCTCCCATACATTAGGTTTGTGCTGTAATCTCTCGTTTTCTGTTGCAATATCTGATTCACTCGCGCTCTCTCCTTTCCTTGTGTTCACCGTTATTTTTTTTTGGCAAATAAGAGATGCCATTTCATTTCTTTCTTACCCTCTATTTGAGGGCACATGTTGATCTTTCGAATTCAGAAGTTGTTGTTTTATTGGTAGTCCTTTGATAGCATGTATTTGATAGGTTTTGTGTGTACACGTGTGCCAACGTCAAGTCAGTCTTGAATCCCGATACTCATTTTGTCTCCCCCCCCCCCCCCCCCCACAGCATTGTAAGACCAACAGTCACAATTGAGGGTGTGGTCATTTCTGCACCATTTCTTTTCTTGAAAATTTACCTTCACACCTGTATTAGGTCTTATACAAGCTGCAAGCAAACGTCAGACACAAAGTGAAACGCTTCCAGGAAAAAAGAGTTCTGAGAAGTCAGTTAATCTCCAGTTAACACATCTCAGCTCTTAATGCATCATTACCCACCACCTGCTCCCATGCACTTTACTTAAATGACAATCAAGCCATTTATTTACTGACAAATCTAAACTAATGTGCGAACTACATTGTGTAATGATTAGCAGTTGAACAATTGATTCACTCAATCAGAAAGACTAAACACTTGGCTGGCCAATCGTTATTCAGCCAGCATTGCTTCTGGTTGCTTTCTGAACTTCAAATGCTCATGAAACGGCTGAAATACGCGTAAATGTGTTTGCCGCGCTTTAAGCACATTTGGCCATTGCAAATGTGAAAATGTTTCATATGTGATCGTGATGGTTTAATTTGCTAAAAATGTACTCCACTTTAAATGTATATTTTTGAATGTTTGAAACTGCTAAGTGCCATCGTATTTATCAAATGGAGAATCTGACATTTTCTTTTGGAGAAACTATGGAGCAATAGCAGATGAAGAGTGTTTACATTTTTTCTAAATATTCACACTGTTGTCACTCTTACAATCTTACATCATGGCTGAGTTAAGCTTAGCTGCTTCTCTGTATCTCTTTCTAGTTGTTATCCAACAGTTTACACATTGGCTTTGATTTGTTGGTAAATAAATGGCTTGATTATTCATGAAAAGTGCAGTAGTGTGATGATTATACACCACCACTTTCATCTAAAAAAGGCCCGAATATATTACTTCCCCATGATTTCTTGGTGAAAATGTCTTGAAAACTACCATTTTGGCAATAAGAACCAAAAAACATTCCCACAAGTTCCTTTTGTATATTGACATAAAAATATGGGTAATAAAGAAACACTGAAAACAATTGAAAGGTGTTGCAAATTTAATCTTTTTGACTCTTGCTTAGCCTGAATGCATGTTAGAAGGCTCATGACATGATTTTATATGCTAAAAAAATTTTTTTAACTGGTTTGAGGCGAGATTATTCTGCAAAATTACCTCTGATGGTCAATTGTTCCAGTACGGAAGGTGACATGATCTTTGAGCAGTGTCATAACGTTAAACATGATGGAACGGCGGAGATTGTTCGTAGCTGCGTTTTGGCTGCGTATGACGCTGACGACGTTAATTGCTGCCATGGCACACTGAGAATTGCCATTAAGCATTTCTAACAGACCAGTTTGCTGAAAACTAGTTGCAATAGAGGTGCGAAACACAAGTTAAGTGCTCCTGATGAGTGTTATCTGTGTATGATGAGTAAGGAAAATTGGCGGCTGACAGCTTGATAACTCAATGATGATACCAATAGTGCCAGAACTGAAGTGATGAAAGCATCAAGATCTACCCTTTCCAGACGCCTGTGTGAAAATGGTCTGATTGGTCGTGTTGCTGCCAAGAGCTGGCAACAGCTATAAAGAAGAGAAAAAAAGGGAGTAATGGCCCTGTACCTCACTGGCCCAATGACTGAGCCAGTTGTTCGGCATTTTTTGAGAAAAGCTTTTCATAGATTCAATGGTGCATGAATACAGCATATTAAAATATACAAAGTGCTTCTGGCCACTGGTTTCAGTGGAGATAACTGGGAAAGACTTTCCCATTATAGGTCAATGGGGAAAATTTTATCAGAAAAAACTGTCAAGAATCACAAATTAAGATTTTTCAAAATTGCAAACAATTGTGGTGGACATTGTCCCAAGGAGAGTCCATGCCGAATTTGATATAAATCGAGCCAGTAGTTTTGGAGAAGAAAGATGTTGCAAAGGGATGACTATCGCATTCACAACTACAGTGCGGGACGCCACCTGATCACAATAGCTCATGGTCTATCGGCCGATGAGCCAAAAAGACTTGGACATCAATGGACTGGGAAGAAGTCCTTTGGACCAATGAATCAAAATTTGAAATTTTTTTTGCCCAAACGCAGAACCTTTGTGCTCCATACAGTTGGAAAATGTTTCAAAAAGGACTGTTTAACCCCTTCAGTAAAAGATGGAAGTGCCAATATTATGGTTTGGGGTTCAGTCTGCCCAAAAGGAGCCGGTAAAAATCTATGTAATCTTGGCACAGCATCCGTGTGAGGCACGCATTGCCATCTGAAAAGAGACTGATTGGTCAGGGATTTTATTTTCAACAACATAACCCTAAACACACCTAAGTTCTGCAAGAAACATCTGGTGACGTAGAAGTTATGACTTGGCCTGCTCAAAGTCCAGACAGTAATCCAATTGAGCAAATCTGTTGTAACATCGAAAGAATCTCTTTCGAATGCACTTCAACCCATATGTAATGGTTCAGCGAATGATAAAATTTGAAATATATGAAAACTAAGCCTGACAGATAAATGCTGTAATCAAAGCAAAGGGTGGCCACACTAGATTCACTTCTTCTCTCAAATTGATATATATATATATATATATATATATATCAATTTTTTTTTTTTTTTTACTGTATATTGTTATCTGTTTACTTATTTTTATCTATATGATCCCATATGATATCAAATAGATACTTGAATAGTACTTGGTTTCTGATTTATCTTCATTTTTTAAAGTTTATAATCATCACTGCTCACTGCTGTACATGAGAACAGATGGTGGGTAATCATATATTAGTAGGTGAGATGTGCAGCCTCATTGCTGATCAGCTGACAGTTTATTTCCTGGAAGCATTTCACTTGGCCTCTTGATTGCTATATGATAAGAAGACAACTTCAGATATGAAGATACATTTTCAAGAAAAAGAAATAGTGCACAAATGCCTGCCCTTTCCATGGTGGCAGTTGGTCTCATGCTGTAAAAATCAACTTAACATGGACACACACCTTGTTGTCACTCAATGTCTTGTTTAGTATGCTGTAGTGGCACTGAAATCCCTCACAGTTGGGGGATTCTTGATGTCATCATAAAACATCTGTTGGGAGAAAGATTTACTACTCTATACCCATTCTGGTCTGCCCTCACCCCCTTGCAGGCCAACGTTTCGGTACTTTACCTGGCACACCTGTGTTCTTGGGATTCTGGGATGTGCGGTGATGATGTTCCTGATTAACGCCATCTACGCTTCTGCCAGCATTGCATTCATGCTACTGCTCCTGCTGCTGATCCATTACCTGTCGCCCACCAGCAGCTGGGGCTACATCAGCCAGGCACTCATCTTCCACCAGGTACAGCACACACCCGCACACACGTGCACGCGTATACACAAAGACATGCACAAGCACACGCGCACATACGCATGCATGCTCGAGCACACATATCTGCACACACGTATGTACGTAGACATGTGCGAGCAAATATATGTGCGCATGCACAAACACACGTGCACGCAAACGTACGTGCACTAGCGTCGCGCACGCACGCACGCACGCACGCACGCACGCACGCACGCACACACACACACACACACACACACACACACAAATGCACTCAAATGCATCACACGGCTGCATCTTCCAATCTTGTGCCAGGTACATTACATATACAGATTACAAACCAGTGAAAACAGTTCTATCCTTCCTAATATTTTTAAACTGTAGTGATTGATTTATTTTTGTTCCTTTCTGTTAAATGAGACGGGTTTCAGATTGTCAGTAAGATTGGGCTGGATGATTTATTTCAAGATATTGCCTTGTGAAGAAAATAATGAAGATAATAGGGCTGGTTATAATACTAAAATGCATGGTAAGACTCATTTTGCAAAATCTGTCCTGCAAAACTGCAGCGATATTTCAATTACGTTAGTGTTCCAATGTCTGTCAGTGTGCTGTGTGCCCGCGGAGTCGCACATGTCCACATTTGGGTGTTTGCACGCAGTTCTACCCATAGGCTGTATTTATACTTTTATGCATATTTCAGAATCATGGTTGAGTGTGTGTTGTGTATTTATCCGTGTTTGTGTATTTAACTTTCAAGTGTGCGCACTTCCATATCCATCCTCTGTTGGAAGTCTGCTGTTCACCGCCACTGCAAGTGGAGTAAGTGTTGCCAAGGAATGTTGTTGCCAAGGGGACTGTTGCCAGGGGGCAAGGTGCCAGGAGCCTGGCGTGGCTGCAGCCAGTCAAATGCCAGCCTGCTCCCGGAGCGATATTACAGCCACTTAACTTATTGAGACCCTCCCTGACAGCGGGATGGGCAAGACAAGAAATATTGAGAGAAATATTCAGGCCCTAGGTGAGGGTGGAGTTTGTGAGTGAGAAGTTTGACAGAGCATTTATTTCTGGTACACGATCCTGTGCGCCATTGCAATGTTATTTAAAGAATGGCTCTACAATGGAGTGTGTATGAGTGCGAGCGATTGTGTGTTTATAGACTGTTGGTTTTTATGTGTGGCAGAGTAGTAATTAATATATGTGCCAAAATAAATAATGACAAGCGAGCATGAAGTACAGCCCCATTTCCAAAAAAGTTGCCGCATCATGGTAAAGTCAAATAAAATCAAAAGGACTGATTTGAAAAGTCAATTCAGCCTTTATTATCTTGAAAACGACATATTCATTGAATTACTTATTGAAAATATACAATACGATGTCTACAGCAGAGTCCAGAAATGTTGGCTCAGTTGACTACCACTGTGAAACATCGCCATGGCATATAATCTCAATCATTAAGTGTTGGGCAATAAAGAATACAGTTGATCAAATCATGCATGCAGAATTTTCCCCCATTCCTCTGTTATGCAGGTCATAGGCTCTGCACAATTGCACAGCCTTTCTTGCCAAGCATTTTGCTCCACAATGCACCATACATTCCCAATGAGAGACAAATCAAAACTGATGGCAGACCAGTCTAGCACCCATGCTTGCGCAGCCATGCACTTGTCATTTGCATAGACTGTTGTTTGGTGTCATTTTTGTTGGAAAATGACAGGACATACATGGAACATACAATATTCAGAAGGCAGTATGCATTGCTCCAATATGTATGCTTATCTTTCTGCATTAATAATGTTTTGCAAATGTGCACATCACCCATGCCATGTGCAAGGAGGCATCTCCATACTATGACAAATATTGCCTTTTAAATTTGACGCTGATAACAGCGTGGGTTGTCCCCGATGTCTTTGGTCTCCAGAGCACAGCAGCTAATTTATTTTAAAAATCACTTGAAAATTTGACTTGGGAAAACCACAAAACAGACTTCCTCCACTCTACTGTCCATCGCTAATGACACCAAGCTGAGAGAAGTTGGTGGCACCAGTAGAAATTGATCAATTGGCTTTGACTTTGCATTGTAAAGCTTTGACTTGCATCTGTGGATGCATTGGCAAGTGGTTCTTAATGACAAAGGCTAATGAAAGTATTTCCAAACCTGGTCCATATATCCATCATAGGCTCATGACCAATCTTAGGACAGTGATATCTGAGGGATCAGAGATCACGTGCTGTTCGAACGTGGTATTTGGCCTTGCGTCTTCATATACTGCTATTTAAAAGGATTCCTTCCGTCTTGTAAATATATTACGCATTGTAGAGGGGAAAATTAGCAAAATTGTCTTGGATTTTAGGGAACAATGGGAATGTTTTCCTCGAAGTGATAGATTAAAGCTCACACATCCATTAGCAAATTTGTGAGCCTCAACCCATCTTGGCTCTTGAGGGACTTGGCCTTTTTTGGAGGCTACTTTTATACCATTACTCAAAGAACTCACCAGTTTCTTCATCGCCTGTTTCACATTACTTAATAACTGAAAATTGTTCCATTTATATCGATCCTAAATTGCCCTTGCACTAACCTTTTTGGATTCCATTACTTTCATCGGTTTTGGCAAAAGCATGTTTTCAGTAAACTATTGAGTTTGAGTTTGAAGTGAAAGCATCGAATCATGTGTTACTGTTCTCAGTACAGAGGTGGGAGAACGGGCTTCTCAAATCACTTCATTTTGATTTTGTCTGCATTCTTCATGTAATGTGCCAAAAAAAATTTAATTAGGGTTCTATAAAGTGTGTTTTAATGAGTTTGGAAATGATAGTGCTTGTTTGTGTGTTTGCAACATAGCCTTAAAATGTATTTGTGTGTGCATGTGTGTGTGTGTGTGTGTGTGTATATATAAAGTACAGCAGAGAAGGGCATAGATAAGCCCTACAGAGGTCCCTATTGCAGTATAGAGATAATCACCATCTCCTCACTCTGTGGAGATAAACTGAGTCTGTGAGGATGGGGATTAGGGGGGGCAGAAGGGAGTTCCTGGTCCAGCCTGCCTCACAATCTCCTTCATTCAGCACCACTCCAGGAAGTGAAGGGGGTCTGCAGTCCCCTCAGGCTCCCCCTCCTCACCCACAACCACCCCTTCCCTCCTCTTCCACCCCCCTTTCTCTCTCTCCATCCCAGCTCATTATCAACTGTGTTGACTCCTGGACCTGTGTGTGGTGGAAGAACACACCAGTGTTCAGGAAAAATAGTTCCAAAGATACAGGAAAAATGGTGAATTTTATGTGACAAAGCTCCACCTTGTGTCAAAATTTTGAACCAAACAGGTATAATGTCATCGTGGGACACATCCTCAGGTCATGACCTTTCATTTGCACTTGATTTGAGGTCAGTCGGACAAATATTTCCAGAGATATGATAAAAACAGTGATTTTTTCCGTTTTTGGCCCCTGATGGCCAATCTAGAAATTGTAAATTGTCCAAAATCGAGTCAGTTCTTCCTCTTTATGATACTTACTTATATGCAAAACTTGGAATTTCTAATTGAAATATTACTGCAGTTATCGCGTTAACACTGAAATCAGTTTTTGGCCCCTGGTGGCCACTCTAGAGATCATACATTGTCCAAAATCGAATGAGTTCTTCCTCTTTATGATACTTACTTATGTGGAAAACTTGAAATTTGTAATTGAGATATGACTGAAGTTATCGCGGAACAGTGATTTTTTTCAGTTTTTGGCCCCTGGTGGCCAATCTAGAAATTGTAAATTATCCAAAATCGAATCATTTCTTCCACTTTATGATACTTACTTATATGCAAAACTTGGAATTTCTAATTGAAATATTACTGCAGTTATCGCGTTAACACTGAAATCAGTTTTTGGCCCCTGGTGGCCAATCTAGACATCGTAAATTGTCCAAAATCAAGTCAGCTCTTCCTCTTCATGATACTTAAGTGCAAAATTTGGAATTTGTAATTGAAATATTACTGAAGTTATCGCGTTAACACGTAGTGTGGCGGCGGCAATGGTCGGACTAAAAACATAATATCCTCTGGAATGCCATTCGGCGTTCGGGGATATAAATATGGTAGATGGCTAGCTAGCTAATTTAGATATGGAAAATGCATGTTAGCTAATGACCACCGAGTACGTGAACGTCAATTTTTCATCACTGCAGTCGCTGCGATTTTAGTTTTCAATAGTAACCATGGCATTCTGTCTGGGTTAGCCTATGAAAGCCCTTCAGTAAATTTGGCCTACTCAGCGGTTTCTCCTCCACGACCAGTGCTCCCAAAAAAGCAAAAAAGCTGTTTTCCATTAGGGCACCACTTATCAGCAAAATTAGTCTATCATACCTGAGCAGAGTCGGTTAAGGTCTGACCTTAAACCTAAAATATTAATTATTCCTTCTTTTGTAAATAATATGTAATTGATTTACTACAGGCTACAAAGACACTTCACAAATGAAAAGCAAAAATAGGTTTTACGATCATGGAAGTATTAAAAGTGCCAATCAAAAGTACATCTTTTGGTTATGCGATGTGTTTGCTCATAGTCAATTAACATATGTGGGAAATCATGAAATGAAAGCCCATCAATGAAATCTAACACCAGTGGATTTTTCACATCAATTTCACATGGATGTATCATAAGACGCTCTGTTTGTGTAAATGTTGATGTTCATGGACATATGATTATGAGTGACTGATTTGACTGCTCAAATCTTAATGGTGATAGAAGTCAGTGGTTGAAGTTTTGACAGGAGTTTGCTGCCGTTATACAGTTATGACAGGAGTGTGCCATGTTGTCAGGTGGGTGAAAATAATCATAATTGTCTATCTTTGTCTCTAAAAATGTACATAAAGGTATAAAGCTTTTGTACTTTTTAATGGAAAAATGATGAAGTTCCAAGAGCTCCAGGGGAGCTTCGCCCCCCTTGTGCCCCCATCAGAGTTCCATCCCAGACCCGGCTGGGGACCTGCCGCCCACAGACCACAGCTATTTTTCAGACTTTATCATAATTGCCCAGTTTACGTACCTGATTATACTGCTGCCCATCTTCTGAATTTTCTTTTCATTTGCGCTTTAATGGTGTGTCTGTATGGGTCTGTTTGTTTGTGTGTCCATATGTCTGTCTGTGCTAGGCAGATGCATAGCCCTTCTGAAAGTTTTGCTCAGGGAACCCAACTATAGGACCTTCCTCAAAAGCATCAATGGTGATGAGCTAATGCTTGAAGTAATCTTCCTGTACATTGAATGCATAAGCACAGGGCGGAGAGCTTTTCTATTGGCTGCATGTTTTATGGTTAATGTTGTGTTTCTAGTATGGATTGCATACACTGCAGGTTTGTTACTCGTGAGATAGCAAAAGGATACATTGCTTCTTGTGACTTAATTACTACACGATGAGATTTTGGAAACTGCAGTATGACCTTTCGTATCTATAGACAGCACTGAGAGATGACAGTTTTTGAAAAAAGGCACCCACACAAAAAATAAACACACACTAGAGCATGTATGTATGTATTGTATGTCTGTGTGCTGTGCTCTTGCTCATCCAGCCTCTCACTCCTCCCCCTCTCCTAGAGCCCTGGTTTTCAGGCTTCTCCTGAGCCCCTGATATAATATTATTTTGGATGTGATTTGTAATTCTGTGGAAGATTGCTTCTGCTTTGAGGGCATGGCCAGGGGTTGAGAGGGGGAGGGGTGGGGTTATTGGCGCTTGTCCTCTGTCAATCCAGTCTTGTAATTTCTTGTGGCTGGACAGAGGCTTTGGGTAAAGTCCACACTGCCGTCCCCCACTGGTACTTGCGCTGCATTCCTGATTAGCCTATATTGCGCTGTCTCTTTCAATTAAATATTTACTGAATTTGAGTTCTTGTCCCTTATGCCTTTGTGTGTGCCTTTGCACTGTGGTATTTGTCAATACTCAATTTTGCCCTCAAATTTAAATCCAACCATGGTTTTCTTTCTGTAATTGAGTGCACAATTAATACTACTGATTGGTTGGACTGTCTTCATGCTAGGTTTCCAGGTGTCGGTGTGTGAGTTTGTGGGAAGGGGGAGGGGGCAGGGGTGGAAAACGACCAATTCTTTGTCCTCCAGGGCAAATTTTAAAGAAATGGGCTGCAGACATGAATGACTCACTTTTTAATGGTACCGGGTGTGATAACATCTTGAATATCTCTCTCGACTGTCGCTGGCGTTACCATTGGCTTTGTGTGGGTAAAGGTCATGGAGCAGCTGATAAATCAGTGTCCAATGGCTTAATCTAAAATAAAGCTGGTTTTCATTTCGGTGACGTGCCTCGGCATTAGAACTGCGTTACTACCTTTCCAAACATGCATAGCTGCACGAGGTGCTCTCGCCTGACACGCCGTCTGAACAATCACTCAGATGCTGAACAAAACAGACTGATTCTCCCTGGGTTAGTAATCCACAAAAATTCTCACACATGCCTGCAGGTTCTGGCTAAATATACAAGCCCTGGCAGGGCTGCAGGAAGTGCACTGATATCCTGCTGTTTTTGGAAAGTTGAGAAAAATTGCTGAAGTTGTATTGGTTAAGGGGGTTTTGCTGGGCACAAAAGGCCACAGTTTATCGAGCTTACTCCCAAGTATGATTTTACCTTTATCAAGTCTATCACTTTCTTGAGGTTATGGTTACCAATTACGTGTGCCAATTCCAAAATTAATCAGCCATTTGTAGGCTGAAAACATTTAGAACAATTGGGAGGATTTTCTACAAAGCCAAAGTCTATATTGTATAATAACAATACATTGCAGTCAGTATCACTTTAGTTATAAGCACTGATATTTCTGTAAAAATGTCACTCTGTAGTATCATACATTGGTTTGTAAAAGTATTTCTGTTGTCCTAATGGTCTCTAATTGCTGTGCTAACAAGAAAGGCTTGAAAACCCCTCCATTTCGAATTTAATACTTGTAATCACTGACATATTTTGAAAGTATGGCTTTATTTCTTTTGAGTGTGAGTAGATGCTTAACCCCTGTGCACAGAAGCCAGATCTGGCTATTTATGCATTACCCTATTTAAGGCTTTAAAATTCAATATTTGAGCCTCACAGAAAAGGGGAAATGGCTTAAATGAAACAAGATACTTTTAACATTTAGAATCATATCATATTTCAGTTTAAGTGCATAATTTTGGTACAGAAAAAGGACCGCAAACACAAAACATCTTCATGAAAATTCAGCAAGACTCTCACCCAAATGCGTAATGCCAACACCTGCAGGGTGCAGAACCTTTAATTGTAAAAAAGAAAATACTTAGAAATGAAACAGTCAAAAAATACATTTCTGAGATCATAAATTCCTTTATCTCCATGTACTTAATCTGAGTGTGATATTCAAAATGATGTACTGTTTATGATAGCTAAATAAGATGATAAATAAGATGGCTCTCCAAGTGCCTCTGCACATTCTCAGAGCCCTCAAAATTGTGCACTGTTAAATCAAGGTAATCATATTTTTAACAAAATCAACTTTTGACTCATGAAGGTCAATATGAATTAATGATTTTCTTCTAGAATTTAACATGAGCTTATCTATATATGCGTGGTGTTACGAACCCACTGCTCTCAAAGCTCGTAATTACTCAAATATGGAGTGCAGGGTAGTAACACAAAAAAAAAAGATAACAAACAGTGATGTGTATGTATGTGTATATATAAGCGAGTGAATACGCGGAGGGAGAAAAGGGAAAAAAAAAAAAACTATTTTAAACATACACTGGCACCTGACAAACCCCCTCAGTGAGGCGAGGCTTACCTCTTTTCCCCGGAGGAAAGGCCGTTTTCGGAAGTGTCGACGTGCCAGCAACGAACATCCCGCATGGTGAAATTCCCTCTTGATCTTGAGGTTTGTTCAGTTTTTTTTTTGTTTTTTTTTAATAAATTCGGCATCTCCAATCCCATCCGAATCTGGAATGCCCAATTGGTGAACTATGTACAAAACTTGCTCGTTTGCGACCCCTTGCTGCCATTTCAGGAGAGTGTAGACAGTTTGCGGCTCTCCTCCGAGGCACGTGCCTGTCAGCCACTGCCTCTTATACACTCACAGGTTGAATCCTCGCAAGTTCAGAACGAGAGCGGAGGATACCCGGACATGACCAGGCTTCGGGCTCTAATTTCGTAGACCAGGCGCAGGCGCGGCGAACGGGGGGTGCGCCGCGTCAACGGGGTGTGTCCAGGCGTATGTTGCAATTTCGTGCCCGGCGTAGCCTGGCGCAAGTACTCCTCTGTCCCGCCTCTGCCCCGCCTTCCAGCGCAAGTTGGCAAAGAAGGCGTATTTGGGTATAACACAGCCGAGTCAAATATTGCTCATTGGCAAGAGAAACGATGGATAGCGTGTTCCTATTATTACACTGTTGCCGCTTAAAATTTTGGGATTAACATGAATGCACAACAATGCAAGATACGTTACACATTTATTTTCAATATGTGATCTTAACTCAGTACGAGATTATAGCAATCAGGCTGTATTCCTTTCCCCCACTAAAGACGATAAAACCTAAGTGACAATAATAGTAGCCCTGTATTAAGCTGCTTGCACACTGGACGTGAGCGTTTGATAAGAGGGCTCAGTTCTTCAAGATGAGTACCGAGAATTTCAATCAATGTTTCTGTGTAAGCTCTGCTCAGTAAAGTGAGTCGACATTGGCGCGAGACAATGTACAATGCCTCAGAGTCTGAGCCAAAAAAAAAGAAAAAGAGGACGATTAGAACAGATTGATAACGAAATGAAGAATAAAAATAAACATTTTAACAACAGAACATCCAATGAACACCGCGATTTATTTATTTGTGGGTCATCTTTTCGGATGTTCCGTGTGTTGGTGATATATTTTATTCTTTATCTCGTTATAAATCTGTTCTCATATCAATACTTTTACTTTTTGCTGGCTGCTGGACATGGAGTAGCCTATTTTGCATTTCACGTCGGACAGTCTTGATCGTGCATGCGATAATTTATTCACACTGTCAATGGTCATGGAATTGATTCGCTCACTGACTTCAAGTAGGCTACTGCTTTATCTCTGGTGTGGAAATAAAGCGTGAATCTGTTCCAGGCCTACCAAAGAAAACGTAGCCTCAGCACACAAAAACTTTGAAATGCCTACATTAATCGCGGAAATAGCAACAGAAAAATAATACCCCGCTACCGAAACAGCAAAAACCGCAACATAAACTGTTGACTCGTAGCATAAGACTATGAAACTGCAACATCTTCTATCGCATCCGTCTTTGCCATTTACTGCGCTTGCGCGTACCGGCCTAGGCTGCTTTCAGAGATGGCGGAATCAGGCGTGTCTCTTTCGGTTGGTAAGTAAAACTTCCAAATATGACGTTATTGTTAATGCAGATGTTTAACAATGAATTGTAAGACGTAGCTGTTACATCCACATTCTCGTAAATTCGCTTATTTTAGCATGTCACCCTACCGAAAATGAACGATGCACTGTCGATTTCGCTATAGTCTTAGAGTTGCCAACTTGAGACTTTCTCAAGACGTATACATACGTCTTGAGTGGACAAACAATCCCGATTTGGAAAGTCGCCAGATTTAGCGAGAAAGTCGTCAAGTTGGCAACTCTAAGACTATAGCGAAATCGACAGTGCATCGTTCATTTTCGGCAGGGTGACATGCTAAATTAAGCGAATTTACGAGAATGTAGATGATACAGTAACGTCTTACAATTCATTGTTTAACATCTGCATTAACAATAACGTCATACTTGGAAGTTTTACTTACCAACCGAAGGAGACACGCCTGATTCCGTCATCTCCGAAAGCAGCCTGGGCCGGTACGCGCAAGCGCTGTAAATGGCAAAGACGGATGCGATTGAAGATGTTGCAGTTTCATAGTCTTATGCTACGAGTCAACAGTTTATGTTGCGGTTTTTTCAGTTTCGGTAGCGGGGTATTATTTTTCTGTTGCTATTTCCGCGATTAATGTAGGAATTTCAAAGTTTTTGTGTGCTGAGGCTACGTTTTCTTTGGTAGGCCTGTGTTCGATCCATCTGACTGATTTTCAAAAGAAAGACCGAATAAAGACTGCTGTCTATCTTCAATGGAAGAAAACAGACGAATAGGCTAAAAAGACCAAGAAAAGTCGATAGCTATCAATTTGCATTCTGTGAAGGTCGAACACAAACATGGCCAAGTTTGCACGTCTAATAATTCCTGGAATACTCGGAAAAATTAGAACTTTTATGACTTTCGGACACCGAGCTATATTAAAGCCCTGTCCGACTATCGCGTCTTTGCATTGACTTTGTAATCAGTCGTGCGAAAAAAATTGTTTCGTGTCCAGTGTGCAAGCGGCTTTACTGAGCACAGAACGCAAGCATGCTATATATATATATATATATATATATATATATATATATACACATAGTGAGAGTAAAAAGTATTTGATCCCTTGCTGATTTTGTTGGTTTGCCCACTAATAAAGACATGATCATTCCATACCTTCAATGGTAGATGTATTCTAACATGGAGAGACAGAATATCAAAACGAAAATCCAGAAAATACCTTTCAAGAATTTATTTTAATTCATTTGTTTTTCATTGAGGGAAATAAGTATTTGATCCCTCTATCCAAAAGCACTCAATACTTGGTGGCAAAGCCTTTGTTTGCAAGCACAGCGGTCAAACGTTTGTTGTAGTTAACCACAAGGTTAGCACACATATCAGGGGGAATTTTGGCCCACTCTTCTTTGCAGATCCTCTCAAAATCATTAAGGTTGGTGGGCTGTCGCTTGGCAACTCGGACCTTCAGCTCTCTCCATAGATTTTCGATTGGATTGAGGTCCGGAGACTGGCTGGGCCACTCCATGACCTTAATATGGTTCTTCTTGAGCCACTCCTTTGTTGCCTTTGCTGTATGCTTCGGGTCGTTGTCATGTTGGACCCAGCCACGGCCCATTTTCAGCTTCCTAGCAGAGGGGAGGAGGTTGTCCCTCAGGACTGCACGGTACATGGCTCCATCCATCTTCCCACTGATGCGGTGAAGTAGCCCTGTGCCCTTGGCAGAGAAACACCCCCAAAACATAATGTTTCCACCTCCATGCTTGACGGTGGGCACAGTGTTCCTGGGATCATAGGCAGCATTTTTCTTCCTCCACACACGACGAGTGGAGTTTAGCCCAAATAGTTCAATTTTGGTCTCGTCTGACCACAGAACCTTCTCCCAATCACTTTGTGCATCTTTGAGGTGATCATTGGCATACTTTAGGCGAGCCTCCACATGTGCCTTCTTAAGCAGGGGTACCTTTCGGGCACTGCAGGATTTTAATCCATTGCGGCGCAAAGTGTTGCCAATTGTTTTCCTGGTGACTGTGGTCCCAGCTGCCTTGAGGTCATTCACTAACTCCCGCTGTGTGGTTGCAGGCCGATTTCTCACTGTCCTCATGATCATTGCCACCCCACGAGGTGAAATCTTCTGTGGAGCACCAGACCGAGGTCTATTGATGGTCATGTTATACTTCTTAAATTTTCTCACAATTGCACCAATGGTTGTTACTTTAATACCCAGCATCTTGCTAATGTTTTTGTTGCCCATTCCAGATTCGTGCAGGTCAACAATCCTGTTTCTGAGGTCCTGAGAGAGTTCTTTGGTCTTACCCATGTTGGAGAGTTTGGAATCTGTCTGATTCTGTGAACAGGTGTCTTTAATACAGGTGATTAGTTAGAACAGGTGTCTTCAATTCAGGTATCAAGTTGATTGGGAGTGTCTAACTGGTCTGTGAAAGCCAGAACTCCTAATGCATACTAGGAGATCAAATACTTATTTCCCTCAATGAAATACAAATATATTAAAATAAATTCATTAAAGTTATTTTCGGGATTTTCGTTTTGATATTCTGTCTCTCCATGTTAGAATACATCTACCATTAAAAGTATAGAATGATCATGTCTTTATTAGTGGGCAAACCAACAAAATCAGCAAGGGATCAAATACTTTTTACTCTCACTGTATATATATATATATATATATATATATATACACACACACACGTTTGTGGTTGGCTGAGAAAGACGTGAAGTCGTTAGTTTGCATCACAGATTCAGCTGCATTAAGCCATGTCAAGTTTCCATTACGCGTGGCAACCGCCTTTAATCTGACATCAGGACAAACGATATAGATTCTATAATTTATGTCCTTATTCAGATAGTTACATTAAATAGTGCTTCCTGTAATTATTTCTTGCATTGAAATGTGCCTGACATTCTGGAAACCTGCCTGTGAGATTTCGGTGACGTGTGCGCACTCTGCGCCGGTCAGCCAAATTACCACTGCACGGAAATTAAACCAGGTTGGAGCTGGCGAGTTTTCTGCGCAACTCCAGCGGAGACTTTTTCTACGAAATTGTCACTGCGTCTTGATGAATATGTGACACCTCCCCCTACTACGCCGCCACACCCATCTCGGCGCACCTTCGTCTCCCGAAGGCTGCGCACCTCACGAAATTACCACTATGCGGGCTGCGCCGTACGAAATTACCACTGCGCGGGCTGCGCTATGCGAAATTACCACTGCGCGGGCTGCGCCATACGAAATTACCACTGTGCGGGCTGCGCCTCGCTACGCCACCTGCGCTGCGCCAGGAAATTAGAGCCCTTAGAGTCTTCCTGACAAGCGCCCGTCTGGCCAACAGGAGGCGCTTGAGCAATGAACAAAACTGTTTATTTAATTTTCCATTTCCGACAGTCCCTTCCCAATTTGCAACCCTTTAGCGCTATACCCAATTGTGTGCTACTCTGAAAAAGCTGCCAACCACTGCCGGTTGGTACGACCGGGGCTCGAACCCGCGACGTGATGGTAACTTCTGCACTGCAACGCAGTGCCTTAACCAAGTGAGCTATCCGGCAGCCTGTTCAGTTTTGTTTTGTTAATCTTTTATTCATATTTTTCCTTTTTTCTAAAAAAAAAAAAACACAGCCAAACGGGCTAATTGTGATAACCAAGTCCCAAAAAAATAAGTTGTGAGGATGTGAGACGAGATGGCTTAGTCGCTTCTCCCAGCGTGGTTCACAGGTGTCAGGGTGGCAAAAAAGATGAAGGAAAAAAAAAAAACAACCCTCCCTCTAGGCTGATCAGGTCTGAGGATTAAAAGACCTCCCTCCCTGGAGCTCGCTCCTTCTCAAGATCTGCTGCAGTGTTTCATTGCCCGACTTTCTCCCATTACCCCACCGTTTGAACTCCCCGCTCTCTCTCATATGAAAAGGTTGCCCCACCCCTACTGAGGGAGTGTCAACTGCACACATGCAAACACAACAGGTGCCAGCAATCAAGTTCAAATGTAGGGCAAAAAAAAAAAAGATGTGTATGTAACACCTCCCCACCAAAACGAAAAAAAATTGCAAATTGTTTTTTCTTTCTATTAGTCTAAAGTTATTTACATACACAGGGTAAACTATGCATTGAGCAATAAATATTACCCTTACAACTACAGTGGAGATCAAGTCTTGACCTCAAAATCTGGATAAAAAGTCAGCAATCACATTATCCTTCCCTGCTACATGCTCTATAACTAGATTATAAGGTTGTAAAACTAAACTCCACCGAAAGATCCTTTGATCCTTCATTTTGAACTTATCAAGAAAGGTCAGCGGGTTGTGGTCAGTGTGAACTTTCACTTTGTGTACACCATTAGACGCGTAAACCTCAAAATGCTGGATGGCTAGGATTAGGGCCAAGGCCTCCTTTTCAGTGGTGGAATACATCCACTGATGCGTATTCAACTTTTTGGAAAAATACACCACAGGCCTGTCCACCCCAGAGCCATCTTCCTGCCGCAATACAGCACCCACCCCAGTGTCACAAGCATCAAGGGCCAATTTGAATGGTAAAGAAAAATTAGGAGCTACCAAGATCAGTTCACAAGACAGGATGGCCTTGAGTTGTTCAAAATCCTTCTGACATAAAGCTGTCCAGTTAAACTTAACAGACTTTCTTAACAGGTCAGTCATGGGAGCACTCGCAGCAGCAAAATTAGGAACAAATTTGCGGTAAAACGCACATCCCCAAAAATCTCATAAGTTCCCGTTTATTTTGCGGGACTTTGAGTTGAAAAATGGCCTGTATTTTTGCTGTTCGTGGCCGAATTTTCCCTTGCCCAACCATATGCCCTAAATATGTGATGCAGGCCTGGCCTACCTCAATCTTTGGTAGATTAATGGCAAGGTTTGCCTTCTGTAATCTTCAAAAAAAAATTGCTCAATGTCAGTCATGTGCTGTTCCCATGTCTCGGCATACAGTACAGCATCATCAATATAGACCATACAGTTAAATAAATCTTCAGTCACTCGATTCATTAACCTCTGAAAAGAGGCGGGAGCATTTTTGACCCTGAAAGGAAGAACTTTAAATTGGTATAAGCCATCTGATGTGCAAAATGCAGAGACCTCTTTTGCTCGTTCTGACTGGGGAACCTGCCAGTACCCTTTTAAAAGATCAAATTTTGACACATATTTGGCAGTCCCAATGCGGTCAATACAGTCCTCTATACGGGGGATGGGAAAAGAATCTGTCTTAGTCCGAGCATTTACTTTGTGGTAATCAACACAGAGCCTAAGTGACCCATCTGGCTTTGGGACAGTGACAATGGGTGAGCTCCACTCACTCATGCTTAGTTCGATGATATTATGTACCAACATGTATGCTATTTCTTTTCTGATCCTGGTCAATTTGTTCGGATTAACTCTGTATGGATGCTGTTTCACTGGCAAAGCATCACCGGTGTCGATGTCATGCACTAACACAGACGTCAATCCTGGTGCATCAGCAAACAAAACAGAAAAAATTCAGAAGTTGCACAACATCACTAGCCTGCTGAGAAGTTTAATGACTTAAAAATTTGTCCAGATTCGCCAACAATGCACTATTTGATAGTCAAAGTTCCATAGAAGCCTGCTCGCTTGGATCAAACTCCATCTGATCAGTGTGTACAAGACCTACAGTAGAGGCTAAAGGGCCACACTCTTGATACAGCTTCAGCATATTCACGTGACACAAGCGAGTAGACTTCCTCCTATCAGGTGTATGAACAACATAGTTGACATTGCTCAACTTCTCTTTAATTGAGTAGGGTCCACTAAACTGGACCTGCAACGGATCACCTCTGGTAGGCAAAAGAACCAGCACTTTATCTCCTACCTCAAAATGCCTCGAGACAGCTATTTAGTCATACCAATCCTTCATCCTCCTTTGAGAGGCTTCCAAATGACTTCTGGCCACAGCACAGGGCACTTTAAGACACTCTTTAAATTCCACCACATAATCAAGAATGTTCCCCTCAGCTTCCTGAGCCAAGAATTTCTCTTTAATCAGCTTCAATGGACCTCGTACTTCGTGGCCATAGACTAACTCAAAAGGACTGAATGCCGTCGACTCACAAACTGAATCTCGAATAGCAAACAACAGGAAAGGGATACCCTTGTCCCATTCCTCTCCTTGATCAACCCAATAGGCTCTAATCATACTTTTTAGAGTCTGGTGATGTCACTCCAAAGCTCCCCGTGACTGCGGCTGGTAAATGGAGGATTTAAACTGCCTATCTCCCAGCTCTTTCATTTCAGCCTGAAACACACCTAACATAAAATTAGAACCCTGGTCAGACTGTATCTCTTTGGGAAGTGCTAACTGAGTAAAGAACTTTAAAACACAGTCCAAAACAATTTTCGCGCTAATATTACAAAAGTGGAAAAGCTTCCAGAAATCGAGTAGATGTCTCCATCACGGTCAACAAATACTGTTGTCCACGTTTAGTCTTTGGTAACGGTCCTACACAGTCTATTAAAACATGACTAAAGGGCTCTCCAAAAGTGGGAATAGGAATTAACGGCGCTGGCGGTATAATTTGGTTTGGCTTTCCTCCAAGCTGACAAGCATGGCAGGTTTTACAGAATGCCACAATATCTTTCTACATTTTTGGCCAATAGAAGTGTCTCCTGACCCGAGCTGTGGTCTTATTTATTCCTAAATGGCCTGAGTGAGATTGTCTCATGAAATCCCTACCTATCTCCTCTCTATAACATGGAGGGAGAACAATCTGATGGTAAACTCTCCATTCCTCTGCAGTAGAACAACCAGGATCTCTCCATTTCCTCATTAGAATATTATTCAACAAATAAAACCCAACAGCTTCTCCTGCTAGGTCTGCCAAAGTACCAGCATAACTCAAAAGCTCACTAATAAAAGGATCATTATTCTGTTCTCTGATAAGATCTGCACGATAAAATTTCTGATCACCCAAGATATTCTCTGCAAAGAATGTCTCCGCAAGTATTACCCCTGACTCAGTCTGCTCTCCCTCTACATCCCTTTGCACCTCAGATAGTGCCTGAGATTGAGAGCGAGTTACCACACAGGTGGGAAAAACACTAGGAAACTGTTCTTCTAGGGCTTCCGTTTCAAGCGATTCCCCAGGAGCCTCTGTAATCAAAGGAGTGACACAAACTTTATCACCGGCTAGGTCATTACCCAACACAAAAGTGACTCCAGGAACAGGCAGGCTATCCACAACCCAACTTTAACAACTGCCGTCACCAACGATGACTTTAAGTGGACCTGGTACAATGGAACAGATATAAACTCCCCAGCATCACTGCTTAACCCTAAAATTAGGGCACAAACATTCAACGAACTCGCAGGAGGAAGAGAAGCTCCATTCGCCACCCACAATGACTGAGCTGCACCTGTGTCTCACAGGACAACCACTGGGTATTCCTGATCACCTACAGGAACAATGCCCTGAGAGAGAAAACCCTTGTAAATATCCGAAACATCATTCTGAGTCAAGAGACCATCACCACTCTTAGCCCCCTCTGACACCAACATGCTAGGTTTAAGAGAGTTCTCCTTTGCTTTACGTTTGTTTAGAAAACCCCAACACTCAGACTTCTTGTGTCCCTTTTTACCACAGTAATAACACACAAGAATCTCTTGATCCTTTCTTAATTTACTCGCCACTGAGGGTTCTAGGGAGCCATCTCCAGCCCCATCCCTGCTTGTGACTCCAAAACACTGGGCTTACGAGCACCCCCAGCTAAATGTTGATGGGTTAACTCAAAATCCTCTGCTATAACTGCAGCCTTCCTAATGTCCTCAACTTCCTGATCTTCAAGGTAGTTTTTCACATCAAAAGACACACTACTTTTATAGTCTTCTAGGATAGTCAGCCGTTTCAATTTCTCATAATCATTACCAATATTCTTCGAATGGACCCATCTATCAAATGCAATCCCTTTTTCCCTGGCATACTCTATGTGCGTTTAGTCACTGCGCTTTTGCAAGTTACGAAAGCGTTGTGTGTAGACTTCTGGAGAGAGCTGGTACGCGGCTAGAACAGCGAACTTCACATCATCATAAGATGACTGCAGAGCATCCAAAGCAGCATACTTCTCTAGAGCTCTCCCAGTGAACACACTCTGCACAAGGAGGGGCCATTTATCTTCTGGCCACTGAAGAGATTTCGCTACTTTCTCAAAAGACACAAAAAACATCTACATCCTTTTCAATAAACTGAGGGACCAAGCGAGTACTTCTACTCAAATCAAAAGCTTTTTCCGCTTCCAGACTGGCCATTTTACGTTCCTCCAACAGCAACCTTTGATAATCTTGTTCAATTTCCCTCTGCCTGCACTTAAAGTCACGTCTCATTCGCTCTCTATCCAGCTCCAACATTGCTGATTCTTGCGCAACACGATGTCACATACGCTCCCTTTCGATCTCTAATTTAGCAAACTGCACCTCAACACTAACCGACTTCGTCTGTTGAAACTTTCCCCACAAGCAGTTCAATGAGATCAATTTTTTCGCATGTCCGCTGGATATTCAACTTGCAAATGTTCAGCCACTTCTTTTCTTCTTCTTTTTTTAACTGATACCAGTCCCTCAAACAAAGAACACGGTTTCCACCGAGGAATTCCTCCACTTTAAACTCCTCACTCGTTCTATCAATTTAAAGAAACTACGCTACTTCGTTGAAGCTAAACATAAAGAGAAAATGACTCTTTGTACATGGCTTTAGCAAGCTTCATAGGATACTTGGTTATGCTGCTAAACCCAGATGCGAGCAATCAAAACAAGCCAAATACCACAGCAAACGCCCCAATTCAATCTCACGGACAAGAGCCCCCACTTGTTACGAACCCACTGCTCTTTAAGCTCATAATTACTCAAATACGGAGCGCAGGGTAGTAACACAAAACAAAAAAATAAAAAAAACCGTGATGTGTATGTATGTGTATATATAAGCGAGTGAATGAGCGGAGGGAGAAAAGGGGAAAAAAAACCATTTTAAACATACACTGGCACCTGACAAACTCCCTCAGAGAGGCGAGGCTTACCTCTTCTCCCCGGACGAAAGGCCGTCTTCGGAGGTGTCGACGTGCCAGCAACGAACAGCCCACGAGGTGAAATTCCCTCTTGATCTTGAGGTTTGTTCAGTTTTGTTTTGTTTATCTTTAAGTCATATTTTTCCTTTTTTCTAAAAAAAAAAAAACAGCCGAACGGGCAAATTGTGATAACCCAGTCCAAAAAAAATAAGTTGTGAGGATGAGAAACGAGATGGCTTAGTCGCTTCTCCCAGCGTGGTTTACAGGTGTCAAGGTGGGAAAAAAAAAAACAACCCCACTTGTTGTGGAAGCACCCTGACCTACCTCTCTCTAGGCTGATCAAGCCTGAGGATTAAAAGACCTCCCTCCCCGGAGCTCGCCCCAACACTGTCTTATTTCTTTATTATTTTTTTTTCTTCTCAAAATTTGCGGCAGCGTTTCGTTGCCGGACTTTCTGCCATCGCCCCTCCGTTTGAACTCCCCACACTCTCTCTCATATGAAAAGGTAGCCCCACCCCTACCGAGTAAGTGTCAACTGCACATGTGCAAACACAAGAGGTGCCAGCAATCAAGTTCAAACGTAAGGCAAAAAAAAAAAAAAAGATGTGTATGTAACAGTGGATGGACATCAATGGTCACTGGTAACCTCAGCAAGCCAAAACATGCGTTTTCTCCACGATAAAGTTCAGAATTTTGTCAGTTTTTCTTCAGAGCCCCATCAGCCAGCATACGTACTCATTAAAGGAACAGTGTATTTTATGGTCAGAACGTTCAACCTGCAATGGAATTTCTGTTCCCACCTCCGAGTACCCAAGTGAAACGCAAGCTTGTATAAAAGCTTTCCAAACCCTATAAAGAGAAAGTATAACTCACTAACACATTAATATCTGAAATGTACCTTATTTTTACAAAACAGACATCCCGCTATCAGGAAAAAGCAGGCACTGTGCTACCATAGATTGAACAGAATTAATACAACGAATGTAGCAGGGGGTCTATCGAAGTGTTTGAGCTGTTCGCATTTTAAATGAGTGAAAACCGAGGCATTCTGTTTCCTTGAATGGAATATAAATTCTAAAACAAATTGCCACATTGAGCAAAATGCCATACAGTATTTTTAGCAAAGGCTAATAGTTACTCATATTAAGCAATGTGGCAAAAAAGTTCTGTGATCATCATGACTATGGTAAACCAAAAAAAAAAAAAGAACCAGCTCGTCAGTTAGCTTGCAAGCCAGAAGTACTCCTTACTTTTCCATTGTATTTACACACAATGAAGGAAAAACTCTCCATCGCTGAATTCCTCCTCCAGGGAGACAAAACAATCCAGCACAAGAAACCCACCAGTCCTGTTCCAATCTTAATAACTCCCATTGTCCATATCCTTATCAAGTTTTCATCTCGTAAACATAACCTAGGTAACCTGAGTTAGTTTTGGACATCTTTTTTTCTTTGCATTCAATTCATTTAGCTGGGCGAGGTTGAGAGAATACCACCTTACTTGTCGTCATGCAAGAGTTTAAATAGTTTTCTGAGGGTCCAATCTGAGCAAGCCTGAGCAAGCATTAAAATAACTGGATTTTAGTGAGAGATTGTATGAGGATTTAAGTGATCACTGAATTCTATGAGGGATGAATATACATGTAAATCAGAGGTAGGGAATTGTGAGTTTATAATATCTGATGACTATAGGTGATAGTAGAATGGCATAATATCAATACCCTGTTGAATTTTTGCTTCACAAAACTGATTTTTTTTTCACTGCTTAATTGGGTTACCTTTGGCCTATTATAGCTGAACTGGATGCAACAAAGGACAACGATTTTTTTAATATCATTTTATCATTTATTAAATACTGGATAGATACTATGGGAAAATATATTAGGCAGTTTGCACATCAGGCTTGGATGAGGAGTTCAATTCATGCAATTCCTGGGAAACTGTGATGGGACCGAACTCGGCCAATATTCTAAATTGTTTACAGGCTTCTCTAACTCGTGAATGTTCAATAGCAGTTTCCAATGTACGACCTATTGATAGGTTGTGTAACTGCGTGGATAAATAGAGCAGCTCCATGTGCGTGGACTTCTATGTCTCCGCAAATTATTTAAAGCCCACTTTTTGAAGGAAATACTGTTCTATGTTACATGGATTAGCTTTCAAAGACATTGGCATTGAAAAGTTAGGAAAGAAAGCAAACTTGTTGAAGGTTCCCTATCATGTTGTTGAGCGTACTGTCAAATAGCCATTACAAGGCCTTTCAAAATCTGTCCTTTTTGACAACACAAAGGGTAGAAACCTTCCAGAACAATGAAGGAACTGATTAACAGTGCGACTGAAAATTATCAGTCCTTCTTGGCTCTGGTAATCACTTCCTCATGTGATGTTACAAAGGACCAGATTTCTAAATGACTCATGATTGTTAAATTTGGCTTTGCACCTGGTGACATGACAGGGACCCTTGAATAAAAATGTGGGGAAACCTGCTGCATTTGAAGGCTGTGAAAGAGCTTTTCTGTCTGCCCTCCCCTCGCCTTCTCTCCTGCAGGTGCGCAAGTACCTACTGATGCTGGATGTGAGGAAGGACCATGTGAAGTTCTGGCGGCCACAGGTGTTACTGATGGTGGCGAACCCTCGCAGCTGCACCAGCCTCATCACCTTCATCAACGACATCAAGAAGAGCGGGCTCTACGTGCTTGGACACGTGGAACTGGGAGACTTGGGTATGAAAGGCTGGGATTTCTTTACCTGAGTATAATAGGCCGGGGTCTCTGTACCTGAGTTTGAGCGGCTGTGATTTCTATACCTGAGAATGAGAGGCTGGGGTTTGTAACCTGGAGTATGAGAGGCTGGGGTTTCTATACCTGAGTACAAGAGGCTTGGGTTTCTATGCCTGAGTATAAGAGGCCAGGGTTTCTATACCTGAGTGTGAGAGGCTTGGGTTTCCATACCTGAATACAGGAGGCTTGGGTCTCTCTACCTTAGTATAAAAAGCTGGGGTCTATTCTTGAGTATGAGAGCCTGGAGTTCTGCACCTGTCAATGAAAGGCTGGGGTTTTGGTACCTGGTTGTGTGAGGGTGTGTGTGCCTGCGTGAAAGGGTGGGGTTCTTTTGCTTAGTTATGAGAGGATGGGTGCATGAGCTGGTAGTAAAGGGTTTGAAGAAGTGGATTGAATTGGTTGGTTTTTGAGATGTGGATTTAGTGAACGGTGTTTGAAGATTTGGGTTGAATGGGTGGGGTTTGAAGGTCTTTTAAGTTATGGTCGAATTTGTGATCTTTGTAGACATAGGTTGAATAGGTGCTGCTTGAAGATTTGGCTTAACGCAGAAGCCAAATTTGGCTATTTATGAGTTACCCAATTTGATGCTTTATAATTCAAGATTTAAGCTTCATAAAGAGGACGAATGTGGCTCAACTCCGAAAAGACACTCACACCATTTAGAATTACATCATATTTCAGTTTATTTTTATGATTTTGGTAGAGGCTGCAAACATAAAAAATCTTCATGAGAATTTACCATTGAAACTAAAAAAAAATAATTCTGAGGATTGAAAAATGGCTGGGGGTTAAAACGATACATTTCTGGGATAATAAACTCCTAGACCACAACTACTCCTCATCTGAAGATAAAATAGTAAATTATCCACTTTTTATTAGCCAAATAAGATGGCTATCCAGGTGGCTCCCCAAACTCCCAGAGCCTTGAAAATACTGCACTTTCATTACATAAAATTATCATATTTTTAAAGCATGTGTACTTGCCGACAGTGGCGTAGCCAGCGGGGGTGCTGAGACACGTCCCTTATTGACTGCAATTAGTAGTTCTCAATCATTTTCATTTATTGACGCATTTTCCAATTATCGTAATTGGCAACCGAAGACACGGTTTCTCTCCGTATGCGATCTAACAGCAAATAAATCATGGGCTAAATTCAGTCCAGTTGCGGAACACGAACAGAGAATTGGGTTGCACAAAACTTCAGTTTAGGAACAGGTCAGGACTAATAGTTGTTCTAATCGGGGAGAACAAGCCGCACCTGTTAACTGAGGAGTGCTCTCGGAGTATACCTTCTGTTAATTATTAAAATGACTGAGAAAAGGTCGGGACTAATGATTTCAATGGTAGTTTTGTGCAACCCAGTTCTCTGTTCGTGTTCCGCAAATGGACTGAATTTAGCCGATTTAATCGCTGTTAGATCGCATACGGAGAGAAACCGTGTCTTCGGTTGCCAATTACGATAATTGGAAAATGCGTCAATAAATGAAAATGATTGAGGACTACTAATTGCAGTCAAAAAGGGACGTGTCTCAGCACCCCCGCTGGCTACGCCACTGTCGGCAAGTACACATGCCAAAATAAAATTGGTTCTAAAAATTTATAGAGATCGGTAATCAACATGGTATATCGAAATGTATTTATGACCACAATGACGTTTCATGACACCTCCTTGAAATATCAAAACAAAGACATTTCAATGATAAACCTACCTGGTCCGCCATCTTGGATTTACTTCACTGGAGGCAGCCATTGAGTCATTGTTACCAGGGCCTCACTTGGAGCGCAAGCGCAACGAGGCACGGGTACCAGGCTGATTTTGTCCATTTAGAATGTTAAAGGCATGTACAACTGCTGCCTACTGTAGTTAAATCCGCGGTCCTTGAGAAATTTTTCGTACAGTCAGGTCGATCTGAGGAGGGAACATAAAATACCATCTCATCCGTGTCTGTGAAGAGATATCTTCTCAATTAATTATATCGTTGGCTGCAACGTGTTCAATGTGAGTAATGTTCTGAGAGGTTATAGTTGGGCATACCAATATGGCGGCACGGTTACTTCAAAATTATGACGTCATCAGCTATCCAGTTCTTATATATAGGTCAGTGGTTCCAGCTCGGCTTGATGTAAATATTCAATAACTGATCCGGGGGTCCCATCTAGTGATAGAGTAGTGCAACTGCTTCCATAAAAAGAGCTGCTCTACATCTGCAGGCGTCTACATCTGCAGAGAGGTGTTAAGTAGGCGGGGTTTTAAGATATGGGTTGATTGGGTGGAGTTTGGAGTAGGTAGAGTGTAAGAAAGTGGTGAAGAGTGAGAATTTTAGGTTTCTTGTGAGGATAGACAGCACATCATGTGACCTGGTTCTGATTTTCTTTCATTACAGATGTGCTTCCCTCTGACCCTCTACAGTCGCGGTATGACTCCTGGCTCTCACTGGTTGACCACCTCAACATCAAGGCATTTGTCAACCTGACATTAGCCACCTCCGTGCGGCTCGGAGTCCAGCACCTCCTCTTCATATCGGGGCTAGGTTGGTACCACTGCTCATTTTCTCTCTGGAAGAATTCTCTAATTTGGCCCTCAAATCCAAAGTAAGCCCTGGTTATCTTACCTCTGGGAAAGCGAGTAAGTATAGTGTGGTTTACACCTGAGTTACAGGTGAAGAGAAGGTGGAAACCAGCAGTTGTCTGCCCCTGAGGTCCATGATTTGCAGAAAAGCACCTTTGTTTCTTTGTTTCATTTCCTCGACTTCATAAAGCTGCAAACTCTTTTATGCAGGTGGGATGAGACCCAACACCCTTGTCCTTGGCTTCTATGATGACTGCTTCCCAGAGAATAGGCTCCAGGACCCTTCCGATGGGACTGGGGATTTATCGGATGCCCAGAACTCCCTACAGGACCCAGAGGATCGACTCACCTTTGCCTTTCCGGCTCTACGGGGTGGACCTGAGATGGGTAATGGTGGCGCCAAAGCACTGGGGCCGGAGGAGTACGTGGCAGTGATCGCAGACGCAGTGAAGATGTTGAAGAACGTGGTGCTGGCCCGTTACTTCTGCCGCTTCGACCGAGCCGAGGCTCTGGGCAGGCGAGATGCAGGGGCGGGGCTCTACGTGGATGTCTGGCCCGTCAATCTGCTGCGTCCAGACAGCACCAGCTATGTGGACACCTGCAGCCTCTTCCTGCTACAGCTGGCCTGTGTGCTCAACATGGTGCGGGCGTGGCGGCGCGCCCGACTCCGCCTCTTCCTGTGCGTGGAGTCAGGGAGGAGTCTGCGGGGCTCGGAGGAGAAGCTGGGACAGCTGCTGAAGGATCTCCGCATTTCAGCCGATATCCACACGGTGCCCTGGGACGAGGTGGCAGCACTACATTGGCAGAGGCAGAGTCAGGGGCTCAAGGGCTACGACCAAAAAGACAATGAAGACAAGAAGAACGAGGAGCCGGAGGAAGACGACTATGTCAACAGCTTCCCCTGTAACACCACCCGTCTCTCGGATGAGTACCTGGAGGCGGTGAACAGGTTGGTGTTAGATCAGTCCCGCCCCCCACCCGCCGTGCGTTTCCTGTACTTGCCCCGCCCACCGGCCGATACGCGCCAATACTCCGCCTACCTGCAGCAGTTGGACCTGCTGACTCGGGACCTGGGGCCTACGCTGCTCATCCATGGAGTCACACCAGTCATCACCACTGACCTATAACCTTGCCCACACTGAACTGTGACCCCTCAAGCTTTAGCAGGGGAAGTGAAAGGTGGTCACTGCACAGGGATAAAATGGACGTCTCTGGAGATGTATGGCTGGGGACAGAGTCTGAGCGCGGCAGTGATATGCACATCTTTATTTCTTTTAATCGTAACATTTCTGGTCCATGTGCATTTTTTCATGTGGTTTTTATGAAGTATCCAGTAACCAAAGTGACAGTATTTTCATGCAGCTGGGGAAATTATAATTATTTGTGGTAAAAATTGGTAGTGGAGTTCACACATGTACACTACACTACTGCAGACCTCCTGGTGCTGTCATCTGCAGTGCATATAGCTGGATAGCAGAAGACAAAATACTGGAAATGTATTTTAAAAATAACAACAGCCCTGTAATGTTTACAAAATTATGTTTATATTTTAAAGCGAATAATCATTTTGAATAAACCTGCTTTTTTACGCGTGGCAGCAGTGCTATATTTTTCTGTGTGGAATAGCATATCTCACAACTGTATTGTTTCTATGGAAACATCTGTGCATAGAGGAAAGGCGTGTCACAGAAATATTGTTTACTTGAAATTTCAGCGGTTGGAGTTTGAGAATATGGGGGGCCTTTGAGAAACCCGCAGAGCGGAACTGCCTGGCCGTTAGTGTGCTTTAGCAGAGGCTTTCGCTGTAGAGTTGACTGGATTTGTCCTTTACAGATGGGGAGAGTGGAAAAGAGGATTTTTTAGCCTTGTTTTCTGACCAGTGAAAGTGGCGCAGAGGGAGAGATGAGGTCACACTGATTTCATTACTCCTGCAGAGTGGGGACCCATGGGTGAATAACTTCCTGCTCCTTCGGGGATGTGCGTTGAGGGGGTGCTGAAATTAGAGTTGGCTTCTTTCCCTCAGGGATGGTTTGTTTGGTTGGGCTGCTGAGGTGCTGGTGGTCTTTGCTGCTCTTGTTAGACTTTGGTTTGCAGTTTCTGCTCCGCACCGTTTCTCTGCTCGCAGCCGATATTCACTGTGCTCTCAGGACAAGATGAGGATGCCTCGCCTTCCTGACATTATAGCACTTTAACAGTACATTTATTAGGCCCATAATTTTATCCAAAGTGACATGCAATAAGCCCATGCCGAAGGTCATTGGAACAACCACAGAACATCGGGGAGATAAAGGTACGGTTCTCGTAAATTGTCCGCAGTCCATAAGCATGAACATCAAGCCTAATTCACACTATAAATGTGGACAAAGATAGTGAAGTTATGGCATGTCATAACTTTTAGACTCCTTCCTTTAGCTGTTCTGTCCTTCAAGATGTGGATATATGAGGCTTTTGTTGCCTCTCTGATTCTTGGACGGTTCCTTGTTTTTAAAGAGCAGGAGATGTGCTGACGTTTTACACCAACCACAGCCCATCTTCCCTGGACTCTGGCAAGAAGATGCAGCAGTTGACTCTACTTTAGCCTGCCGCCTTCCTGCTCAAAGTTGTGGATGTTAGAAGTGTTGCACTTCAGAAAGGGACATGGGTGAGGTAGTTTTTGTAGCTATAGTCCTAGGGTTGGTACAGAGAGCGGGAGAAACAGGAGCTGGAGTGATTGTTTTGCTGAATGTGCCAGCTGGATTCTGTCACATTTCAATCTGTCCTGCTGTATTGGAATCATGGTTGGCTCATTAGCGGCATACAGCTGTTGTAATGGTCCTATTCAGCATGTGAAAGTATCACATTTGTCAGACAGCACAATGGTCCCTGAGGAGCAGTGGCACTTTAGGCACATGCATGCGGTGACTCACTGCAGATTACGAGTTTGATTTGATTTCCCTTCGACTGCGAATCATTTCAGACCTTTTAATTTAACATGAGTCAGGCTCTTAGGGGGCGGCCATTTTCACTAAAACTGAGCTGTCTATTCAATCTCTCTGCTTACAGATGCAACAATGCAACAAACAGGCTCTCACATTTGGGCGCACACAAAATCGTAGACACAGACACGCACAGAGACACGTGCATGCACACGGTTAACTAATCTTTGTGTCTCCACGTGGTATCAATTTTGGCTCACACAAAATGGCCCATTGTGTCGTGTCCCTTAGCTTTGGGTAGTTTGGTATGTTTACATCTGTGCGTTTGTTTGTACACTTTCTTGTATGTGTGCATGTGTGCGTGCATTTATACGCTGACTTCAACTGGTATTTACATCCAGTTCTCATCCCTCTTCACAATGTCCAGTAACATGTGACCTCTGCTACATTTATATTTTGAACCCATGGACTGTGAGAAAAGTATGGAGCAGGTCACCGAAGTCACTCATTGGCTTGATGACAGGCTTTTTTTTTTGACCCTTTTTAGTTATTGGGTGCTACCAGGATGTATAAAATGGACCCTGTGTGAGCAGCCATCTACCTAAGCGTGCAAGATGCAGTGAAGAAACCTGCACCTGATTAATCCAAAACTACCCATCTATTGTACAGTGACCATAATGGCAAAAAATGAGTGCTCTGGGAGATATCATTCAGAGGGAAAATTGCAGGAAAAATATCTTGATTTGGTATTTTGGGCTCTTTGGTACTGTTGCCATGCGATGAAAACCTATACCAAAAAATAATGGCTCTTAACCAGGCTGGAAAATGAGCCGAGAAAAAGGAAGCCAGATTTGGCCTTTTATTTGAAGCCTATTGCCAATTTGGGAGAGATTGGACATCCAGTGTAATCCTTGAAAATGCGGATGTCACCCACCGCATGCATCCACATCACACAGCATGGTGTAGACTGCATTCAAGAGAAGTCAGGCTTTACATATGGGCCAGGTAACGTGGCAACGGAGGTGCAAAATTGGTGTATTTTGTCATAGCTCCACAACTAAGTACGATAGAGTTACAATCTTAAATGGCTTTGTGTAGGTCTTCCCTAGTATTTCAAACAACAAAATTGTTATTATGTTCATTTGATTTATTTTGGGTGAAAACGGCAAAAAAAAACTGGTCTGTAACGGAGTTACAATTTTGTGACTCCGTTACCGTGTGACCTGGCCCATATGTGGTCAGCTGAATTCACTAGCGGGGGTTTGTCTGATAGTGAGGGAAGTGGTGCCATATTTGACTGAGCAGCCTCTAGGCCTGGGCTCCAGTTTCATGTTAAAAAGGTCCTATGGAGTCCTCAGCCCCAGTCCACACTGACACGCTCTGGATTCTGTCTAATGCTGGAAGACTCCTCACCACAGCATGGTGCCTTATCCGAATAAGGCGTCCAGCAGCCCATGAGAAGCAATTTCTAAACTATTAGCATGAGGCTATTTTTTTGTTTTAATTAAATGGGGATGAAAAGTTTCAACTGACCCTTAAAGTTAATGGCCTCTCCTCTCTAAGGAGAGAAACTTACTGATGTTCGGCAAGTTTCACTGCAGAGACTTCTGATTTGATAAACCATCATGCCCCCATACCATACCCCACCCACTACCCCCCACCCCTTTCCCTTACACTTGTGTGCACGTGCACACACACACATTCGTACACACACGCATCTTACATGATGGGTTATTTTGATGAAGGTTCAGTAACCGGTTTGGACTGTCGCGTCAAGGCCAGTGAAGCGTGTTTCACTCCTGAAGGGGAGCGACTCATTCCCGGTTTGTCGGGATTCCTCGTCAGAGACACGCACATTGATTTTGTCGTTTACTCCATCTCCCGTGTGATGTGGGTGTTTAATCTGTGGAGATAACGAGCTGTCTGTATGCAATTACTGAGCGAGGCATGAGGGACGCATCTCCAATCACCCCCCCAGCTACAGCTTCCGATAACCACCGGAACAGTCGCTCCTAGCGAGTAGGAGAAGAATATGAGCACAAAGAAAGGATTTATGTAGACGACTTCTGCCTCCTCCTCTGGCTGGAGCTGAGATGTCGTCGACCCTGGAGCAAAGGCTCACGGCTTCAGGTGTCACCGGGAGGCCGCTATTGCCGCATAAATCTAATGAAACCATTATCTTTGCATAATTCTCTCGGTGTGATCAATGATTCATAAATCGGGGTGTTGCTGATCAACAAAAATGTGTTGACTGTGCTGTGTTGGGGCTGAAAGGTCACGCTTGCTGGTCTAATTGCAGCAGATTCGGGGGGGAGGAGGTGGGTTAATTGCATTTCATTTATCAGGTATCACCCATTTCCCAGGATGCTAATCTAGCAAAGTGGGGAAAAAATTGTCTTGTAAACTGTTGGACTTTGTAGTGCAAACTATTATGCAGTCCATAAGTATATCAACTACCATGCAGTCCATAAATGTATGAAATACTGTAATATCTATAAGTATATAAACAATCTTGCAGTCCATAAGTATACTGTATAAGGTACCATGCAGTCTATCAGTATATGAACTATCATGCTGTCTATTGGTATATGAGCTACCATGTAGTCCATAAGTAAATGAATCAATGCAACTTTTGGCTTTATTGACTTGAAAACGATCAGTGTATGGATATAAACACTTTCTCACATTCCAAATACTTACAGACTGCTCTGTTCTGAGAAATATATCTGTAGGTGCAGTCAAAACCTTTCCTGTTCCCTGGTGTGTAAAGTTTTGATCAGGTGTCACTTTCCCTCCATATTATCAGTGTTTTATTCTGCTTCAGTCCTGTTCTAGTACCTTCCTCTTGAGACAGCGCTGTTATCCTGCACATTCATTACCGTTACTCTCAATAGAGCAGAACCCGTCCTGCACCCTGGAGCCCCTGCCACGGCAGCTGTGGGCTTTCGGCTCCATCACACCGGGACTCTGGGTAATTTCCCTGTCCCCGTCTCCCTTGCGCTGCGCCGTAGTTATAACACTTTAATGTCATTAAAACGCCCATCTGTCTCTTTCTGTTCTCCTTCTCTGGCTCTGCTGTCATTCCTGCACTCCTCCACTTCCCTGCAGTTCTTTACACAGAGTCTTTCTTCAGGTTCGCGCCGCCGCTATGTTCAATTAACTCCCATACATAAGAGCAGTGGTTAGCCTACCATCTACGACTGTAGGGCTCAACTTCTGTGTTAGACGCCCCGCTGAGATGCTCTACGGTGCAATGCATTGCAGGTAATTTGGTAAAGTCATTCTAGTCTGCCCATGACAATAGTCGTTCATATATGTTAGCTGAAAGATTTGAGAACCTGCGTGCAAAAAGTACTCGAGTCACATTTTGCAAAAAAATTGAGCCGACACCAGTATTAAAAGCCACAACAGCCAGAGCATCATCTGATACCAGAGATTTCTCACGGTACTCAACTGCTGTGTCACCTTTGTCAAATTCACTAAACTTAAGTGCAAGAAATACTCGAGTCCATAAAAGTTCATGACTGTCTAATCAAAATCCTAGAATATGTCACTTAACTAGCTGTGGGAATGGCAACCATGGAGGCTGGACAGTTGGCTTCATATGTTAAAAGTACTTGAGTTCAGTCATTTAGTGGCAAATGTTCTTAAGTCCAAGTATTAAGCAGAAAAAAGTACTGAAGTTAAAAACTAATTTTCTTATTAACTCCGTAATACATGAGTCTTTTTCTACAAAAAAAAATTGTCAGCTCTCAATAGCCCCTGGAAATGGCAGTACTCTCCATGGTATGCTACCAGGGAAAAAAATATCTGCAACATGGTTGAAAACTTTGACCCACAAAATCTCAAAAGTGTTATTTTCTGACTTGGGTACTTCTTGCACACTGGTCTTTAATTGCACTATGTCTTGTTCAGCAAAGTAGGTACTTAAGTTCTCAAGTTGTCTATAACCCCACTTCAGCCCAATGTCACAGTTGTCAACTTGCAGTCCTAATAGATCAGAAAGATTTCTCTGTGGCTGACCGTTTTTCACTCATTTTTTAAATAAATTTTTGCTCTGACCTGCATTATGCCTGCACTGGTAGGTGAATGTTCTTTAGATTTGGCATGCTTGTCTGAGAACAGAGGGGACTGAAAGTTTAAAGCGTGCCTTTTACAATCTAGATGCATCACTCCCTCGTTCCTCTTTGCCCGCACTCACACGTTCTCTCTTTCTCTCTCCCCTCTTTTTTCTGTCTTTCTCTCTTCCCCCTGCAGTCCTCCCCCCCTCGCCCCAGCAGCCGAGCACAGTTACAGTGGGTGGATGAAGAGATTGTTTTTCGCACAGGTGACTGCTCCTGGTGCGGGCGCTGTCAGAGCAGACGGGGCTGAAATGATTGCTTCCAGCAGTCTGGGCGTGCAGCCGCAGAGGCAGGACAGCGGAAAAAAACCCGCCGCACTCCAAACTGAGAGAGAGAGAGAGAGAGAGACAGAAAACTCTCACTAATTGTTTCTGTTTGTTTGTTCGCCAGGATCGGTGTGGTAATTAACACAGCTAGAGCGGGAGAATGAGCGTTTAATTCGCCGGCGCAGAAATAATTAGTGGCTGATTATCACGCACCTCGGGGAAGCTGATGTGCTTTATTGTTGACCTCTGACCCTCACCCAAACATGCCCCCCTCCCCTTTCTTGTTGTGGATGGTGGACATAGGGCAACCATGGCACGCATTCAACTCCAGCCCCCACCAAGTTTTCCGGCCAAAAAAAAAAACTAGTATTAGATTACAGAAACTGAAGTCTTGACTGTTCAAAAAGATGTGCAAAGCAACCGTGACATCACCCATTGGTTTTGTCTATTTGAACAGAGCCATTATGTCATTTTGAAGCCGGTTGTGATTCCTATTGGATGAGAGCATGAATTGAAGATTCAGGGTGGAGCGAGGGATGGATTGCCACGTGTCACACACAGCCAATGTGTCAGACCCGATGCTGTTTTCATCTTTTTATACAGTCTATGACTTTGTCACTGGACAAATATGATGCGTTTTAACAGCTGCCGAACAGTAGTAGATAGAACCATTTTTATGTTACTGCGTATTTCCTTCTCAAGTGGCCTTAGTCCGTGTTTTCATTTTCTAGTGCGTGCAGTCCATGAGTAGAGAGGACAAATGTGGTTACAGTTGTAGCCATTTCGGGTCTGAAAGTCCATCGCTCCAGTATCACTTGAATGGCCGCGCTGTGTGTGTGTGTGATCATTCGGTCTGCAGGTACACGTTCAAAAACCACGCAGACGAGCCGCCTGGCGCCCTGATGTTTTTTACTGGCTGTCTCTGTTGTTCCCTGTCGCTGGTGGAAAATGGCGGAGCGGTATAAAGCCGGCGGAGCACGGCGTGTTTTATGTGCGTTTATGAAGCGAGGTAGGCGTGTTCCGCCGGGCTCTGATCTCTGATTTGATGCTGTTGGACAATCTGCGCATTATAGAAGGGTTGCGATGTTTCATCATTCATCAGTTGTATTTGTGAGGAGTCATTTCCGCTGTGGCTGGAGGGATTTATGGGGGGCGAAAGGTGCCCGGCGTCAAGCACGGCTAGGCTTCACGGCGAGGGCGGGAGGGGGCGGAACTGCGTTTGTACAGGGGAATAAATCTCAAGCCTGTCCAATCAGTGAAAAGAGACATGGCAGTATTTCATGGCCTCAGTCAGTGGACTCTTCTAAAGAAGCAAATACACACTCTCACACAGATGGATAAACACATTTAGTCATGCTTAGACTGACTCCCACGTTCATTCACTCTCTTGCAATGCGCACATAGAGGTACATAGACTTGCATGAACACTTAGTATGCACACAGACTAATGCATGTACATAAGTACATTTGCCCCTAGTATTCGTACTTGTACACACAAATACTTTCGTACCCAAACCCAAGTACACCTTTTTGTTCCCAAACAAACTTCCACACATACGCACACCTTTTTTCATCTCGTAATGATATCCATTTGACGGTTAATTCATGTTTCTGTTTGGATCCTTGTCAAATGATCCATTTGTTTCAAAAGAGTGAGCTTGATTGCAGTTTCATGTAAGGGTAAGTTATTATATTGAATTTTGTCACCTGCAGAGATGTATACAGGAGTCAGTGAGATGGCGACCAGTGCTCGACTCTTACTGGTAAAATAGGTGTATTGGGGTGTACTATCCAAGATATGTCTCAGCCCAGTAAATAAATTTCATCAATTGCCCTTGAAATGCAGTATGATACAGTTCTTAACTTTCTTTTTAGAAAAAAAAACTGTGTTTGTGTGGGTGTTTTTTTCAGGGCTAATGTCCTCTCAGTTCTTCGGCTTAGTTTCACAGTCAGAATCCACAGTACTTAAACAGAAGCTATTTTTCCCTGATGGGAGAAGCTGCAGAAAAAAGACACTAGCACAGTAAAACAAAGACTTCCTCCTGATTGAATGCTCTCAGGCGTGGCATTGAGATAAATCACAAACGGGGAGCAAGCGCACCTCGTATTTTTCCGTTTCATGCCGGTTGTTTTGTTGTGTTTACCGTTCTGAGGTTCTGTTTATTTTCTCCCCCCCTTCTCTCACTCTTCTGCTCTCTCATTCTCTCATTTCATTTCTCTCCCTCTCCCTCATTTTGTCTCTCTTCCCTGACTGTTTTGCACCCCCTCCATCAACGAATGTTTGTGGTCTTTAGCACGTAGCATTCCTGTGACATGATTGTTTGGGTTATACAATGTTAGAGAAGAAGTATTGATGTCACATCTCCAGATTAGTCATCGGTCTCTCAACAAAAGTTATGACATACCAATTTTAGGCTCACAAATGCTTTATTTTTTTACAGCTCTTATCAGTTTCGATAAAGGATAGTATTTGTAGACCTTCATGACTGATGTGATTGTTTTTGTTTTTTTTGTTTTTTTTTAATACAAAAAAAAAAAAAAAATTGCGCGGTTGTATTTGGCCGCCATTCTTTACTGCAGTTTTCTAAAAGCCACCTCTGCACATTACTGCCTTTACATTCTACTGTGCAGAGACCCTCTGAATGCTTTCTCCGATAGTTGTTTATGCTTTTATTTGGACCAACAGCAGCCCAGAAGAGTCGGGCATTTCGCTGAGCAGGAGTGATAAATTTGACACTGTGTATAGTTTATCATCATCCTGTAGGAAAGTGACAAACACTCCCTCATGCTGGCTGTCACTGCTTAATATCGCTCGCCAGAGGGGTACACGCACCGTCAATAGGTCTCCTCTGTGTTGACCGCTCCATCAGCCCTGGTCCTCGCCTTTGGCCCCGTGGCGTGAGACTGTGTCCCCCGGGTCTGATCCGGTGACCTGGGGGTCCTGGTGGGTGGAGCTGATGAACCCTCTCCCCGTGCAGCAGTGACAGGGGACTGACCGCTCCATGACTGATGAGGTGAGAGACGCCAGTGCAGTGAAGGCCCCAGAGAGGAAGCCCCTCTCTGTCTCTCGCCCTCTCTCTCGTCTGCTCACACTCTCCTATTCCCGACCCCGCTCCCCGCTTTCCATCCGGCACTCCCATCGGGAGTATATTTCACATCGCGTGGATCATTATTGTTTTTCCGACACCTTCGATGAACTACCGGAGCGGCTAATGCTGACAGATTTATGTCTGGTACACGTGTGGAAAAGCCATCTCCGTCCAGTCTGCCTGATCAGAGAGCTCTGCTGAAAGAATCAGAAATCGAGGGAGCAGAAGAAGAAACCGGCTGAGGAAGGTGAAAATGATGATGTGGGAAAGGAGGAGAGCAGGAGAGGGATAAATGGGGTGTGAAGTGGGGAAATTAATGTCTTTGCTCCATGGAAAGAGCAGATCAACTCTGGATTTGTTTTATGCCAATGTAAGTATTTTTTAATGGTGCTTTAAGTTTATTGTGGTAAGCCACATTGGCTTGGAACAGACTTTACCTTTTTTTAAGTTTAATATCGGCCAACAAACCACCACCACCCCCCCCCCCCCCCCACTACACATCCTTCCTCCTCGTCCTCTCTCCAGTCGTTTTCGCTCTCGCCTTGTGAAAACTTCCGTTATTTTCTCCCAGTGAAGTGCACTGCGCACAGAGGATAATGATGAGAATCCTAAACCGCTAAATGAGTTTTTATTAAAAGGTACCATTAAATCAGTCATAATGTTCCAGGCACCTGCCCGCAGACCGACTGCGTCTCAAATGGCTTCCTCGTTCTGAACAGTGCACCGGGTTCTCCGCATTAGTCAGGATAGCGGCGTGGCCATGCTGAGATATTGCCACAGTATGCGAGGGGACAGCTGCGGAACCCATAATCAGCTTTAGATGAGACTGCCAGGCATCGTTTACTTTACAACTCCAAAACTACTTGGGCGCCCCCCCATCCCTCCCCCCTGCTGCCAGGTAACAAAGTCTGACTGCCCATCAGATGATGAACAGGTATACAAGCGGTCAGTGGGCAGCACCTTCCTCCCTGCTGGTACAGGCAGTATTTTCCTTTGTACATTATTAAATTTAGATTAGATTCGGATTCCATCCATCTACACGGATAGTTATTGTCTGAAGTAATTCAAGTTTAGTGCCTCGCCCTGCTGTGCGGCAGGAATGCCACATCGCATTTGCACTTCGACCTGCTGGTTTTAAACTTGGTGCCCATGCAGTCATGTCCAGTTCATCTTATCGGCCATGTATTTCTATCTGAGGCAATATATACCCTAGGTCCAACACAGGCATACGGAGACTGATGGACGCACCACAGACCGAATAGACTTTGAGTTTGCTATTAAGTTGCGAGAATTCATTTGGAAGGTATCTGCATGAGTTTATTTTTTGATTTTAATTGAAGGGGGATTAAAAGTTCCAATTGACCTACAACTTAATGAGCTTTCTCATATTCAGACTGGAGCTGAGGAATGTTCACTAAGTTTTACTCCGCTCCACAGATTTGTGATTTTTATCAGTCTCAGTCTCTCATTGTTCCCCTGCTCTGTTTCTCTCTCTCTCTCTCCTCTCGTCTCTGTCCCATCCTTCTCTCCCTCATGCGTTCTCTCCTCTCTCTGGGTTTTTTAATGTTCTCTCCTGCAGATTTTGGCTCTCTCTCCTCGGAGGGCCAGCGGAGTGAATGTGGCATGTGCCCGTCCTGATAAGAGCAGCCTTTCCCTTACAGGGACTCTAGTCTTCAGTGTTACAGTGGAGTTACGCCAGGAGTTACAGTGGTGAGGGGGTTTGGTCTTGAGTAAACCAGGGAAGTGAAGTATGTTATGGTCTTGTATTTTTATTCGCATTTTTCAGTTAGTAAACCGTGTTTGTGCGTTTCTGTGTGTGTGTTTCTGGGTTTTTGTGTTTGTATGTGTGTGTGTCTGTGTGTGTGAATGTGTGTGTGTGTAAGTCTGTTTTCATGTGTGTGTGTGTGTGTGAGAGAGAGAGAGGAAAAAAAAAAGACAGAGAGATAGAGACACGGAGAGAGAGCATGTCTGTGTGTGTCTGTGTATGTGTGTGTGTCTCATGATGCGTTTGTGCATGTGTTGTGCTTGTGTGTTTCCGTGTGCCTCTCTGTATGTTTGTGCATGAGTGCCTGTGTGTATGCTTGAGTGTCTCTGTATGTTTGTGCATGTGTGCCTGTGTGTATGCGTGTGCCTCTCTGTATGTTTGTACATGTGTGCCTGTGTGTATGCGTGTGCCTCTCTGTATGTTCGTACATGTGTGCCTGTGTGTGTGTCTCTGTATGTTTGTACATGTGTGCCTGTGTGTATGTGTGTGTCTCTGTATGTTTGTACATGTGTGCCTGTGTGTATGCGTGTGCTTCTCTGTATGTTTGTACATGTGTGCCTGTGTGTATGTGTGTGTGTCTCTGTATGTTTGTACATGTGTGCCTGTGTGTATGTGTGTGTGTCTCTGTATGTTTTTGCATGTGTGCCTGTGTGTATGCGTGTGTGTCTCTGTATGTTTGTTCATGTGTGCCTGTGTGTATGCGTGTGTCTCTGTATGTTTGTGCATGTGTGCCTGTGTGTATGCGTGTGTGTCTCTGTATGTTTGTACATGTGTGCCTGTGTGTAGGCGTGGGTCTCTGTATGTTTGTACATGTGTGCCTGTGTGTATGCGTGTGCCTCTCTGTATGTTCGTACATGTGTGCCTGTTTGTATGTGTGTGTGTCTCTGTATGTTTGTACATGTGTGCCTGTGTGTATGTGTGTGTCTCTGTATGTTTGTTCATGTGTGCCTGTGTGTATGCGTGTGTGTCTCTGTATGTTTGTTTATGTGTGCCTGTGTGTATGCGTGTGTGTCTCTGTATGTTTGTACATGTGTGCCTGTGTGTTTGCGTGACTCTCTCTGTATTTTTGTGCATGTATGCCTGTGTGTATGCGTGTGTGTCTCTGTATGTTTGTACATGTGTGCCTGTGTGTATGCGTGTGTGTCTGTATGTTTGTATATGTGTGCCTGTGTGTATGCGTGTGTCTCTCTGTATGTTTGTACATGTGTGCCTGTGTGTATGCGTGTGCGTCTCTGTATGTTTGTACATGTGTGCCTGTGTGTATGCGTGTGTGTCTCTGTATGTTTGTACATGTGTGCCTGTGTGTATGCGGGTGTGTCTCTGTATGTTTGTACATGTGTGCCTGTGTTTATGCGTGTAAGTCTCTGTATGTTTGTACATGTGTGCCTGTGTGTATGCGTGAGTGTCTCTGTATGTTTGTACATGTGTGCCTGTGTGTATGCGTGTGCGTCTCTGTATGTTTGTACATGTGTGCCTGTGTGTATGCGTGTGTGTCTCTGTATGTTTGTGCATGTGTGCCTGTGTGTATGCGTGTGTGTCTCTGTATGTTTGTACATGTGTGCCTGTGTGTATGCGTGAGTGTCTCTGTATGTTTGTACATGTGTGCCTGTGTGTATGCGTGTGTGTCTCTGTATGTTTGTACATGTGTGCCTGTGTGTATGCGTGTGCGTCTCTGTATGTTTGTACATGTGTGCCTGTGTGTATGCGTGTGTGTCTCTGTATGTTTGTACATGTGTGCCTGTGTGTATGCGTGAGTGTCTCTGTATGTTTGTACATGTGTGCCTGTGTGTTTGCGTGTTTGTCTCTGTATGTTTGTACATGTGTGCCTGTGTGTATGCTTGAGTGTCTCTGTATGTTTGTACATGTGTGCCTGTGTGTATGCGTGTGCGTCTCTGTATGTTTGTACATGTGTACCTGTGTGTATGCGTGTGTGTCTCTGTATGTTTGTACATGTGTGCCTGTGTGTATGCGTGTGCGTCTCTGTATGTTTGTACATGTGTGCCTGTGTGTATGCGTGAGTGTCTCTGTATGTTTGTACATGTGTGCCTGTGTGTATGCGTGTGTGTCTCTGTATGTTTGTACATGTGTGCCTGTGTGTATGCGTGAGTGTCTCTGTATGTTTGTACATGTGTGCCTGTGTGTATGCGTGTATGTTTGTGCATGTGTGCCTGTGTGTATGCGTGTGTGTCTCTGTATGTTTGTGCATGTGTGCCTGTGTGTATGCGTGTATGTTTGTGCATGTGTGCCTGTGTGTTTGCGTGAGTGTCTTTGTATGTTTGTACATGTGTGCCTGTGTGTATGCGTGTGTGTCTCTGTATGTTTGTACATGTGTGCCTGTGTGTTTGCGTGTGCCTCTCTGTATGTTTGTGCATGTGTGCCTGTGTGTATGCGTGTGTGTCTCTGTATGTTTGTACATGTGTCCTTGTGTGTATGCGTGTACGTCTATGTATGTTTGTGCATGTGTGCCTGTGTGTAGGCGTGAGTGTCTGTGTATGTTTGTACATGTGTGCCTGTGTGTATGCATGTGTGTCTCTGTATGTTTGTTCATGTGTGCCTGTGTGTATGCGTGAGTCTCTCTGTATGTTTGTACATGTGTGCCTGTGTGTTTGCGTGTGTGTCTCTGTATGTTTGTTCATGTGTGCCTGTGTGGTTGCGTGTGTGGCTCTGTATGTTTGGACATGTGTGCGTGTGTGTATGCGTGAGTGTCTGGGGATGTTTGTACATGTGGGTCTGTGTGGATGCGTGTATGTTTGTGCATGTGTGCCTGTGTGTATGCGTGTGTGTCTCTGTATGTTTGTGCATGTGTGCCTGTGTGTATGCGTGTATGCTATTAAGTTGCGAGAATTCATTTGGAAGGTATCTGCATGTGCATCTGTTTGTGCATATCTGTTTGTGCATGTGTGCCTGTGTGTTTGCGTGTGTGTCTCTGTATGTTTGTTCATGTGTGCCTGTGTGTATGCGTGAGTGTCTCTGTATGTTTGTACATGGGTGCCTGTGTGTTTGCGTGTGTGTCTCTGTATGTTTGTACATGTGTGCCTGTGTGTATGCGTGAGTGTCTCTGTATGTTTGTACATGTGTGCCTGTGTGTATGCGTGTATGTTTGTGCATGTGTGCCTGTGTGTATGCATGTGTGTCTCTGTATGTTTGTGCATGTGTGCCTGTGTGTATGCGTGTATGTTTGTGCATGTGTGCCTGTGTGTATGCGTGTGTGTCTCTGTATGTTTGTACATGTGTGCCTGTGTGTATGCGTGAGTGTCTCTGTATGTTTGTACATGTGTGCCTGTGTGTATGCGTGAGTGTCTCTGTATGTTTGTACATGTGTGCCTGTGTGTATGCGTGTGTGTCTCTGTATGTTTGTACATGTGTGCCTGTGTGTATGCGTGAGTGTCTCTGTATGTTTGTACATGTGTGCCTGTGTGTATGCGTGTATGTTTGTGCATGTGTGCCTGTGTGTATGCGTGTGTGTCTCTGTATGTTTGTGCATGTGTGCCTGTGTGTATGCGTGTATGTTTGTGCATGTGTGCCTGTGTGTATGCGTGTGTGTCTCTGTATGTTTGTACATGTGTGCCTGTGTGTATGCGTGTGTGTCTCTGTATGTTTGTACATGTGTGCCTGTGTGTTTCCGTGTGTGTCTCTGTATGTTTGTACATGTGTGCCTGTGTGTATGCATGTGTGTCTCTGTATGTTTGTTCATGTGTGCCTGTGTGTATGCGTGAGTGTCTCTGTATGTTTGTACATGTGTGCCTGTGTGTTTGCGTGTGTGTCTCTGTATGTTTGTACATGTGTGCCTGTGTGTTTGCGTGTGTGTCTCTGTATGTTTGTACATGTGTGCCTGTGTGTATGCGTGAGTGTCTCTGTATGTTTGTACATGTGTGCCCGTGTGTATGCGTGTATGTTTGTGCATGTGTGCCTGTGTGTATGCGTGTGTGTCTCTGTATGTTTGTGCATTTGTGCCTGTGTGTATGCGTGTATGTTTGTGCATGTGTGCCTGTGTGTTTGCGTGTGTGTCTCTGTATGTTTGTTCATGTGTGCCTGTGTGTATGCGTGAGTGTCTCTGTATGTTTGTACATGTGTGCCTGTGTGTTTGCGTGTGTGTCTCTGTATGTTTGTACATGTGTGCCTGTGTGTATGCGTGAGTGTCTCTGTATGTTTGTACATGTGTGCCTGTGTGTATGCGTGTATGTTTGTGCATGTGTGCCTGTGTGTATGCATGTGTGTCTCTGTATGTTTGTGCATGTGTGCCTGTGTGTATGCGTGTATGTTTGTGCATGTGTGCCTGTGTGTATGCGTGTGTGTCTCTGTATGTTTGTACATGTGTGCCTGTGTGTATGCGTGAGTGTCTCTGTATGTTTGTACATGTGTGCCTGTGTGTATGCGTGTGCGTCTCTGTATGTTTGTACATGTGTACCTGTGTGTATGCGTGAGTGTCTCTGTATGTTTGTACATGTGTGCCTGTGTGTATGCGTGTGCGTCTCTGTATGTTTGTACATGTGTGCCTGTGTGTATGCGTGAGTGTCTCTGTATGTTTGTACATGTGTGCCTGTGTGTTTGCGTGTGTGTCTCTGTATGTTTGTACATGTGTGCCTGTGTGTATGCGTGAGCGTCTCTGTATGTTTGTACATGTGTGCCTGTGTGTATGCGTGTATGTTTGTGCATGTGTGCCTGTGTGTATGCGTGTGTGTTTCTGTATGTTTGTACATGTATGCCTGTGTGTATGCGTGTGCCTCTCTGTATGTTTGTGCATGTGTGCCTGTGTGTATGCGTGTGCCTCTCTGTATGTTTGTACATGTGTATCTGTGTGTATGCGTGTGTGTCTCTGTATGTTTGTACATGTGTGCCTGTGTGTATGTGTGTGTGTCTCTGTATGTTTGTATATGTGTGCCTGTGTGTATGCGTGTGTGTCTGTATGCTTGCTTGCGTGTGTCTGTGAGTGAGTGAGTGTGTGTGTGTTGCCCTTGCCTGACACACAGATGGCGTTGAGGCTCCGTGTTCAGATAAATAATGTAAGCGCTGCAGCACTCGTGGTTGTGTAAATCACTTGTCCTTCCCGTGTTTTACCCTGTTTTTACTGCGCTGTGACTCTGCTCCAAGCTTTTAGTGACAAATATGGTTCAGCTGTGACAAAGTCTGGACTGCGGCAGTGAAGACCGTGAGCCTGGGCGCAGGTGCTGTGATGTCTCAGGCTGTCTCTCTCTCTCATACACCCACACACACACACACAGGCACATACACGCATGCATGCACACATACACACACACACACATACTCACACTCACACGAAGTCACACATACATAATTGAAGCACTGATTACTAAAACCCCACAAGTCAAGTCAAGTGTGACTTATGGGGTTTTGGTAATAGGTGCTTCAATTATACACACACACACGGAAGTCCCTTTTCTCTAATGACCTGTTGCTTCTCATATCCATCTCATGATACAAAACTGTAATGTTTCACTTGATCCACTCTTTAATTCTGTCCAGTGAATGAAAACCTTTTACAAACACTATCCAGGTCACCCACACTCACAGTCCTAATGCCACACAGTCTAATAAATAAATCTCCCTCTGTGTCCAGGCCCTGGATATGATCATCTCTCCTGTGTCCTGCAATAAAAAGATCGTTGTTTTTCTGATGTCAGAAGTGTAAAAGATTATTGTGGGGTGTGGCTGCTGAGATTTTGTTGCTGTTGGTGGTAGTGCCAGTGCAGGATTGGTGTGAATGGCACACATGGATTGTAATCCTGACAGTGATTGTAATCCTTCCCAAGCGCGAGAGCTGGTAAATCTTGATTGAATTACTCCAAGCAGTGACTGACTGAACCAGCGATTCTATCTGTTTCATGTTTTCTGGAGCTGTAGAGTGTGCAGGGGGTTTGAAAGGCTGTCTAGACATTTCTCCTCCTCAGCCAAGTCAGACCTGGAACATGCTGTTTAATGGGCCTCTACAGTTGTTCTGTTCTCCCTAAATCTCCCATATACTTCCTCTGAGTTATTCTGCTCCCTCTTCTCCAGGGAGGTGTTTATAGCAGAGCTGGAACTCCAGCTGAACTAGATATATATAGATATATAAAGCCTGGGCCAACCCTTTTTACCTCCATAAATGTTCAGCATTTCAGAGGGTTCCCAGGTTAACTCACTAACTTTATCCAACTAATCCTAATCCTTAAGGAAACAAGGCCCTGTTAAAATCCATTCAAACCTGCCTCAACTCTGCAGTCTACCTTTAAACCTGTACCTCTAACCAGCTGCCTCTCTCTCATGGCTGCTACAGTCCTGTTATCTGTCATCTCTTGCCACAGTTATCTTTGCTTTTTAACAGTCCTGCTAGTTTTGTCTATGATTTCTCTCCACGTCTCCACAGTCTTATTTCACAGTTTGTTCCTTACCCAATTTTTTGCTATCAACTATCAAATCTTTTTTTATGGTACCTCATATTAAATCATTTGCAGTAGCAGAGTTTTTGGGGAGTCTTGACGCATCTAACTTTTTTATACTTAACCTTAAGCTTTCTTAAGTGTGGACTGATTAATCAGCGATCTGAAGCCCAATCAATCAAAGAGACATGAGGCCTGTGCGGTCCCAAAATTGCATGAGAGGGATGGCTGCGACTGTCCCGCTGCCAAGAACAAATAGCACCTCATCTCGTGCCAGAAGAGGAGGGGGTGTAAGCAGGGGGAGCGGTTCCGGTTATATATACATATATTATTATTATTTTATTTTATTTTTTTTTTGCAATGCTGAATCTAATTGTACAAAGGTTATTTGAAGGATAAGGGCGTTTTCAGACAGCGGATCACGACCCATCTTAACAGAGCCCGATGCGTTTTTTATATGCATTAAACGCATAAATAAAAAGGATACATTTCTGCGTATAGTCCCACCCTCCGGATTCCGGGGAGTATTGGGGTGTGAAAAGAAGCAAAAGGCAGGGGGAGTAACCGGGTCGACGCTCAGATGAAAAGCCTAATTTATCGGCGGCGTAAAAAGCTTCCCTTTGTGCGAAAGTATCAGAGCGGAGGGTAAGACGTACGCGAGGTCATTATCGTGCGCTTTTATCCAGCTATCGACGCCGTGGCACGCATCTGCCTGTCGTGCGGAGGGGAGGGAGAAATCGCCCTGTCGGTAATGAGCGTGTAATCACGGGCCGTCACTCATTCACCTCTGATGTCATTATGCCCCTTTTCATTAGATGTCAGGACAGCCTGAATCACACGCGGTTCTTTTCCCCCCCAAACCCTCAAAATTACACCCTTCTGTGTGCCATAGTCGTTCCCAGACCCAAATCTTGAAGCTATTTAAATCATCTGTGATTTCAAAGCTTCTGACAGTTTCTTTTTCTTTTTCTGTGAGAGCACAAGGCAGTTTCGGAAAGCTTTGCATTACAGGCTGCCTGTAAATCTTCAGTTGGAGAAGAGTGTGCGGTTCTCAGGGGACTGCTGTGGATATAAGAGTGCTAAACCCCCTTGCGGTGTCGTCGTCCCCACATCCCCCCCCCCCCCCCCCCCCAACCAGTATTCTTTTGCACTAGGAGATGGTTTTAGAGGCTGAAATGCCAGTCATTTACACCGCTGTGTTTTGACAGCTTTACATGGTTAGACATCTGCTACTACAAGGGCCTGGCCAGACTAAAAGGTATGTGCACTTGTGTGTGTGTGTGTGTGTGTGTATGTGTGTGCAAGCGTGCATGTTTGTGCACTTGTGTGTGTGTGTTTGTGTGTGTACTTGTGTGTCTGTTCTTGTACATGCAACAAAGTGAGAACCAGAAAAAAAATTTTTCCCTTCAGAGTGGGGACATTATTGAGAAGTGTCCTCACGATTGCAAAGGAAAACTGTGACCTCTTTTTTAAGGTTAGGGTTAAGGCTTGAATTAGGGATAGGTTAAGGTTAGGGTAAAGTTTTGGTTAAGGCATACATTTCTTATTGTTAAGATTAGGGTAAAGCTGTAGAGAAGAACGAATGGAAGTGAATGTAATGTCCTCACAAAGATAAAAGTACAAGGATGTGTGTGCGTGCGTGCGTGTGTGTGTCCCTAGCATGCATCCTCAGAGACTCATTGATGTTAGTGGAGCATCAGAGTAATGTAGTGTTAACATTGACACTGCTGGCAGGTCTTCTTGCACTGCTGCTTTTCATTAAAATCTAATACAGAGGGGAACAGGAGCCCCTGTTGATACACTCAGAAATCAGAGCAGGTCTGAGAAACTCATCAAATCCCCTTTTTCCCCCCTTCTAACCGCTCCACCTCAGCCTCAAATGCTGCCCGCGCCCTCCCCCTTCCTTTTCCACCCTCCACTCTGTCCAGCCTGACATCGAGCTCCCGCCCCGATGAAGACTTTCTGCTATCTCAGATACCGCATACATTCAGCTGGTGCTCAGATATTTCACGCATTCAGCTCTCTCAGATGTCTTACACATTCAGGTCCCTCTCAGATATCTAAGTTCAACTCTTTCTCTAAGAAAGGGGTGTCAAACTTACCTGCTAATGGGCCGCGGGCCTGCATGTTTTCATTCCCGGCAGAAGCACACCAGATACAACTGATCAACTGTGCAGGCTGAAATCAGTTGATGAAATTGGTTGTATCACGTGTGCTTCTGCTCAGTTGGATTGAAAAACTGCAGCCCCTCGGCCCTTTTACGGACCAGTTTGACACCCATGCTCTATGATATTTCTCACATTCCACTCTTTCAGATATTTCATACATTCAGCTCCCTCTCAATTATCTCATATCCCCCTCTAAGATATCTCATACATTCAGCTCCCTCTCAGATATCTCATTTGCTCTCTTTGATATCTCATAAATTAGGAAAATCTTATATACTCAGCGCCATTAAAAATGCACAGGTGAGGTATGTACTGTATTTGCGGAAAATTGAAGAGTCGATTGATTTTTGTAACTCCTCGGCCGACTCCGGCCCGGAGGGGTATTGTCGTCACCTGCGTGTCCGTTGTCCGTCCATGATTTTGTCCAGGCCAGTACTCGCCAGTAATTCTCCCATCTTCACCAAATTTGGTATGGAAACTCACTATGACCCATAGATGTGCAACGTCAGGTTTTATGCTGGATTTGGCCTTTGACCTTAGCGCTGACCTTGAGCCTGGAAATCTTGTCCGGGCCAGTACTGGGCAACTGATTATTGCAGTTTCACCAAATTTGGTATGGTAACACACTATGACCCATAGATGTGCATTGTCACATTTTTTGCTGGTTTTGACCTTTGACCTTAGCTCTGTGACCTTGACCCTGGAAATCTTGTTCGGGTTAGTACTCAGCAACTAATTCTCACAGCTTCACCAAATTTGGTATGGTAACTCACTATGACTCATTGATGTGCAATTTTAGGTTTTTTGCTGAATTTCACTGTTGACCTTAGTGCTGTGACCTTGACCCTGGAAATCTTGTCTGGGTGACATTTTCCAGGCCAGCACTCAGCAACTAATAATCGCAGCTGCACCAAATTTGGTATGGTAACTCATTATCACCCATAGATGTGTAACGTCACAATTTTTGCTGGATTTGACCTTAGCGCTGTGACCTTGACCCTGGAAATCTTGCCCAGGTCAGTACTCGGCAAATAATCATTGTAGCTTCACCAAATTAGGTATGCTAACTTACTATGACCCATAAATGTGCATCATCAGGTTTTTTGCTGGATTTGACCTTTGACCTTAGCTATGTGACCTTGACCCTGGAAATCTTGTCCCGGTCAGTATTCGGCAACTAATTCTTGCAGCTTCACAAAATTTGGTGGGGTAACTCACTGACCCATAGATGGGCAATATCAGTTTTTTTGCTGGATTTGACATTTATCTTAGCTCTGTGACCTTGACTGTGGAAATTTTGTCCGGGTCAGTACTCAGCAACTACTGATTGCAGCTTCGGATTTGACCTTTGACCTTAGCTCTGTGACGTTGACCCTGGAAATATTGTCCGGGTCAGTACTCGGCAACTAATTATCACAGCTTCACCAAATTTAGTATGGTAACTCACTGTCACACGCATATGTGCAACGTCGCATTTTTTGCTGGATTTGACCTTAACGCTGTGTCGTTGAGGCAGGAAATCGTGTCTGGGCTGCGGGGTATTCAGCAACGCTTAATAAAGAAAAGCGCGTGGTATTGTAATCCTGACGCGCACCACGTGCCCGCACCAAGCACTTCAGTATTAACAAACATTGAGCTGTTCGTGATGTGTACAGTGACACGTGACTTGTTCTTTTTGGTGTGGTCAATAGCTTACATAAAGCCTACGAAAGAAATTAAAAATGCTACTGCATCAAGAAAATGGAACTGCTTGTGACACAGGAGAGAGAAAAAGAGCTTTCAAAAACTGATCAGTAGATGAGGGGTCCGAGATAGTTAAGGGTGAGTGCAAGTACCGTTTGGCACCGTCTATGTGAGCAACACATACGTGCATACGGGCCCTACAGAAAACCCAATTTTTGCCCATTTACGCATGACTGCCCTTATCGTTGTCAGTCAGCGACAGTCCCTGTTTTTCATTCTCAGACAGAAACAGGGAAATAAAGTGCCAAAAAATTACACAGAGGCAGGTTCCTACAGTCAGAAGTGAAGAGTTCCTACTCCTGTTGATGGGGAAAAAGATGAATTTTCTGTAGGGGCCGTGTGCAAGCATGTTTTGCTCACGTAGACGGCGTCAAACGGTACTTGCGCTTACCCTCAATCGTCTCGGACCCCTAATCTCATGATCAGTTTTGGTTGCCGTCCGGAATCTTTCACGTACAGGCTGTAACCAGAAGCGGCGCTCTTGAGCTGCCATCATCATTCATGGCTGCCCTAAGCGGGGTCGGTCAGTGACCGTGCCTGTGTTCCATTCTCACATAGACAGCCGACTGATTGTTGAACAGTGACAGTGCAAATAAGGCACCACCTCTCAGCGGCTGAGATCTACCTGAAACGTTCCAAAGGCTCTTTTTAGCTCGCCGGGACGAATGTCCGGAGAGCTATTGTCGTACCCCCGGCGTCCGCGTCCACGTCCGCGTCCATCCGCGTGCAGAAAAACTTTAACCTTGCCTATAACTTTTGAACCGTGAGAGACAGGGCTTTCATACTTTGCATGTGTACTCCTTCATGCCAGACCTACCTACCGATGCCAAAATTTTTGACCTCGTGACCTTGACCTTTGACTGACCTTTAGAAAACTTTAACCTTGCCCATAACTTTTGAACTGTGAGAGATAGGGCTTTCATACTTTGCATGTGTACTCCTTCATGCCAGACCTACCTACCGATGCCAAAATTTTTGACCTCGTGACCTTGACCTTGACCTTTGACCGACCTTTAGAAAACTTTAACCTTGCCCATAACTTTTGAACTGTGAGAGATAGGGCTTTCATACTTTGCATGTGTACTCCTTGATGCCAGACCTACCTACCAATGCCAAAATTTCTGTCTGACCTCGTGACCTTGACCTTGACCTTTGACCAACCTTTAGAAAACTTTAACCTTACCCATAACTTTTGAACCGTGAGAGATAGGGCTTTCATACTTTGTATGTGTACTCCTTGATGCCAGACCTACCTATTGATGCCAAAATTTCTGACCTCGTGACCTTGACATTGACCTTTGACCAACCTTTTGAAAACTTTAACCTTGCCCATAACTTTTGAACTGTGAGAGACAGGGCTTTCATACTTTGCATGTGTACTCCTTGGTGCAAGACCTACCTACTGATGCCGAAGTTTGACCTGATTACCTTCACCTTGACCTTTACCCGACCTTTAAAAAACTTTAACTTTGCCCATAACAAAAACTTTAACCTTGTCTATAACTTTTAAACCGTGAGAGATAGGGCTTTCATACTTTGCATGTATACTCCTTGGTGCAAGACCTACGTACTGATGCCGAAATTTTGACCTGGTGACCTTGACCATGACCTTTACCTGACCTTTTTAGCTCGCCGGGACGAATAACGTCTGGAGAGCTATTGTCGTACCCCCGGCGTCCGCGTCCGTCCGCGTGCAGAAAAACTTTAACCTTGCCCCGGCGAGCTTTGTTGTCTTTCTGACAACTCTTGTTCTCTCTCCTGTGTCAAAAGCTGTTCCATTTTCTTGATGCAGTAGCATTTTTCATTTTTTATGTTAGCTTTATGTAGGCTGTTGACCACACCAAAAAGAACAAGTCAATTGTCACTGTACACATCGCAAACAGCTCAATGTTTGTTATTACCGAAGTGCTTGGCGCGTGCACGTGGTGCCCGTCAGGATTACAATACCACACGCTTTTCTTTATTTCCTCTTGTGCCTCACTGAAAAAGCGATAAAAATCAATCGATTTGTCAATTTACCGCAAATACAGTTCAATCAGGAGAGACCCGAGTAAAATCAAGAAAAATTTTATTATGCGTTGAGCATAAGTTGAATTCAAATCAATTCAATTTTATTTATATTGAGCTTTATATAGGGAAAAGGGCAGAGCCCAGACTAATCCCGCATCCCCGAATAGCAGGCAAAAAACTCCCTGTAGGGAGAAAAAGCCTCCAACGGTGGTGAAAAAACTCCTCATTGAGAAGAAATCTCAGGAGGAACCTGGCTATTCTGTGGAAGCCCATCCCCTGCTGGCTGTATAATGAATTGATGGTAAATTAGGGATGAGAGGATCAGGACAGCAGGAAGACAGCAGTCAGAATTAACATGCTTAAAATCAGACAAGTCATCGGCGCTTGGACTCTTCCGGAAGATTGGTAGAGCAGGAGCACGGCTCAGAGCAGCAGCTGGAAAAATGCCCCAAAGTGTCCAGACCCTAGTGGCGTTGGTGGCTGAAGGCTGACAAAGCTGGAGCGGCAGTACGAGTTTGATGGAGCAGGGTGGCGTTGGGAAGGAGGAGGGTCAGCGAACGTTAGCATTAACGAACTAGAGAAGAGAAAAATGACATTTTTTTTAAAAGACAGCAACATATCGATTGGCTAGCGATGCGGCTGAGGTGTGCCACAGTTGGATGGAAGAGATCAGCTGCTACATCAGCTGACTGCTCGATTGACAGCCCCAGACATTGACTGCAGAGGTTTATGGGCGAGCATGCGAGTGAATCAAAAGAAAATAAACAGAGTTGACGTGTGCGAGAGAGAGTCTTCCAGACTGAACCTTCGCTAAGCTTCATTACATACCTCACCTGTGCGTTTTTAATGGCGCTGAGTATACATTCAGCTCCCTCCCAGATATCTGACACATTCAGCTCCCTCTCAGATATCTCATGCATTCAACTCTGTCAGATGTCACAAATATTCAACTCCTTCTTAAATATCTCATACATCAGCTCTCTCTGACGTCTCATACATGTAATGTTGTCAAGTCACAATGTATGACAATTGGGAAACACAACTTTTTTTGAAAACCCAGACTGGGACTCGTATGGGAGTAAATTGAACACTGACCATCTTAAGGTTTTAAGCGTTAACTTTAACCAGGAAGGAAACTGTACTAATCACATTGATGAGAGGATAAAGAAATGTAGACCTGCCTTCTATATTTATTGTGAAAATAGTTTATGCTATCCTGGCTTATCCACTGAGGCTAAGGTATATATGTGGAGAACTTTGTGTTTATCTTTTCTGACCTATGGCTGTGATACGTTATTTCTTTTTAAAATGGATATTAATAAATTAGAAACAACTCAGGGTAACTTAATTAAGCAAATGCTTGGCCTGGGTAAGAAGTCTAGAACCTCGCATTTGGTCCAAGCTCTGGGTCTGTCCAGGATATCTTGTGTAATAGTCATGAAGACATCTGGTCTTTTAAATAGAATATTAAAGTCAGAAACGCTATGCTCTAGGTTATATCTACATCTGATTGTTAGGTTTATTCTGACAGGCAAATACTGTAAGCGAACTCTGATTGGACGGGTCATTGACTCTGGTGCGTCTGATATGGAAGTTGGATTTGCGAGGAGCAGAGCCCGCCCGCTCCCCTCAGCTTTTGGCATGTCTGCCACTGGAAATGGTGTTGTAGATTCACTCAGGGTCCTTATCATTTGGCATTTTGATGGATATACACTACCACGCAAAAGTTTTGGATCACTTGCAAATTTCATTGTTTCCAAAAGAAAAATACATTTTCATGCATTTCACAAACATTTTTTTCCATTTCACAAACGATTAAAATTAATTAGATGATTTTCAAAGAATGATATACATTTTTGCATAGAGGCCTATTATCATCAACTGTCAGTCCTCTGCATCAATCTCCTGGTATGGCTGCTAATATAAGTTAAGCATTTTATAAGGCTAATTAATTATTAGAAAACCCTTCTGCAAATGTGTTGCCCAGCTGAATACCGTTGAACTAATAAGGGAGCGCAAAAGGGAGCATGGCATTCTTCAGGTTGGTTTAGTACCTGAAGCATCAGCAGTTTTTTGTTTGTTTACAGGCTCAAAGTGGCCAGAAAGAAAGAACTTCCTTTAGAGACCCGTTAACCTATTGTTGTGCGTAAAAAAGAAGGCTATTCAATGTGACAAAAATTGAAAACTTAAAATCTCTTACCATGCTGTCAAATACTCCCTTCAGAGAGCAGCACAAACTGGCACTAACAAGGACAGAAAAAGAAGTGGGAGGCCCTGATGCACAACTGTGCAAGAAGACAAATATCTGAGAGTGTGTAGTTTAAGACAAAGATGCCTCACAGGTTATCAACGAGCAGCTGCGCTAAATAGTTCACGTCAAACACCAGTTTCAGTATCAACAGTGAAGGTGGTTTTTTTGATGAAGGCAAAGTTTGAAGTACACTACTGCTCAAAAGTTTGGGATCACTTACAAATTTCTTTGTTTTACAAAGAAAAATACATTTTCAGGCATTTCACATACATTTTTTTCCAATTCACGAACGATTAAAATGAATCCGATGATTTTCAAAGAATGATCTATATTTTTGCATAGAGGCCTATTATCAGCAACTGTCAATCCTCTGCATCAATCTCCTGGTATGGCTGCTAATCCAAGTTAAGCATTTTATAAAGCTAATTGATTATTAGAAAACCCTTCTGCAAATGTGTTGCCCAGCTGAATACCGTTGAACTAATAAGGGAGCGCAAAAGGGAGCATGGCATTCTTTAGGTTGGTTTAGTACCTGAAGCATCAGCAGTTGTTTGTTTGTTTAAAGGCTCAAAATGGCCAGAAAGAAAGAACTTCCTTTAGAGACCCGTCAGTCTATTGTTGTGCTTAGAAAATAAGGCTATTCAATGCGAGAAATTGAAAACTTAAAATCTCTTACCATGCTGTCAACTACTCCCTTCAGAGAGCAGCACAAACTGGCACTAACAAGGACAGAAAAAGGGAGTGGGAGGCCCCGATGCACAACTGTACAAGAAAACAAATATCTGAGAATGTGTAGTTTAGGACAAAAACGCCTCACAGGTTGTCAACTTGCAGCTGCGCTAAATAGTTCCCGTCAAAAACCAGTTTCAGTATCAACAGTGAAGGTGTTTTTTTTTTTTTTTTTGATGAAGGAAAAGTTTGAAGTACATATTCATCATTTTTCATTAAAATCATTTATTCCTACTCAGACAATGTCAGCATGTTCTTTTCATTTGCTATATTTCCTATTCAGCCTAATTTCAGGTGTTTCCATGGAAAACAAGAAAATTTCCAAGTGATCCCAAACTTTTGAGCAGTAGTGTACATATTCATCATTTTCCATTAAAATCATTATTTCTAACTCGGACAATGTCAGCATATTCTGTTCATTTTCTATATTTCTTATTCTGACTAAATTCATGAGTGTTTCCATGGAAAACAAGAAAATTTCCAAGTGATCCCAAACTTTTCAGCGGTAGTGTATGTACTGTTTTATTGATATGTCTTAATGTTTTAATGTTTTATTGAGAGTGTGTTGGATATCACAGACATTCAGCTCTTTTTTGGATATCTCATACATTCAACTCCCTCCTCGATATCTCATGCATCCAGCTCCCTCTCAGATATCTCAGGCATTCAGCTCCCTCTCAGATATTTCAGAAATTCAGCTCCCTCTCAGATATCTCAGACATTCAGCTCCCTCTCAGATATCTCAGACATTCAGCTTCCTCTCAGATATTTCAGAAATTCAGCTCCCTCTCAGATATCTCAGACATTCAGCTCCCTCTCAGATATCTCAGACATTCAGCTTCCTCTCAGATATGTCACACATTCAGCTCCCTCTCAGATATCTCAGACATTCAGTTCCCTCTCAGATATCTCAGACATTCAGCTCTCTCTCTGATATCTCAGAAATTCAGTTCCCTCTCAGATATCTTAGACATTAAGCTTCCTCTCAGATATCTCAGACATCCAGTTCCCTGTCAGATATCTCAGATATTCAGCTTCCTCTCAGATATGTCACACATTCAGCTCCCTCTCAGATATCTCATGCACTCAGCTCCTCTCAGATATCTCAGGCATTCAGCTCCTCTCAGATCTCAGATATCTCATGCATTCATCTCCTCTCAGATATCTCAGACATTCAGCTCCTCTCAGATATCTCAGACATTCAGCTCCTCTCGGATATCTCATGCATTCAGCTCCTCTCAGATATATCAGACATTCAGCTTCCCCTCAGATATGTCACACATTAAGCTCCCTCTGAGATATCTCATGCATTCAGCTCCTCTCAGATATCTCAGACATTCAGCTCCATCTCAGATATCCCAGACATCCAGCTCTCTCTCAGAAATCTCATACCTTCAGCTCTTTCCCAGACATTTCATACATTTAGCTCCCTCTCAGATATCTTAAACATTCAGCCCCCTCAGATATCTCAGACATTCAGCTTCCTCTCAGATATCTCAGAATTCAGCTTTCTCTCAGATATGTCACACATTGTGCTTTCTCTCAGATGTCTCATGCATTTCGCTCCCTCTCATATCTTAGACATTCAGCTCCCTCTCAGATATCTCTGACATTCAGTTCCATCTCAGATATCTCAGACATTCAGCTCCCTCTGAGATATATCACGCATTCAACTCCCTCTCAGATATCTTAGACATTCAGCTCCATCTCAGATATCCCAGACATTTACCTCCCTCTCCGATATCTCATGTATTCAGCTCTCTTTCAAATATCTCACTCATTCAACTCTCAGATATCTCACTCATTCAGCTCTCTCTTAGATATCTCACTCATTCAGCTCTCTCTCAGATGTCTCAGAAATTTATGTCCGTCATAGTTGGTTTTAGTTTGGTGTGGTGTCCGCATTCACTTTCATTTGAAACTGTGCCTCATTTCAATTACTTAGAGCAAAAGAGGAATGCCAAGTGACATTGTGCCCCAGTGCGCGCACGTGCATGTGTCTGTGTGTGCAAATGCGTGTGTGAGCGAGAGTATGAGTTGCCAAGGCATAAATAGGCACATTTGAAGCAGCTGTAGTAACAGAGGTCATCAGGGCAATAATGTGAGGGTCAGGCAGCAGGTAGTCAGCAAACAGGCCCAGATTGGGGTCCTTCTGATTGGAAGGAGACTGCCGTCCATATGAAATCCCAGAGTGACAGAAGCAGGGTTTTATCAAAGAGAAAGCTGTTATCTGATGTGTTCCTGTGCGAGGGGGAGATGATGGAAATAGAGATAGGGGACAGCCCTCACCCTTGTGGTGTTTAACAGGGATAATCACATCTCAGATCTGTGTACACCAGTACATTTGAATTCCAGTCTCTCACAGATCACAAGGGATGGCCCTACTCTATCTAAACATATGCTAGAGTCGGCACTTCTTTTTGGATATATGTGTGTGTTCTTACATATTTTTGCCACTTTCAACCTGCACGTCTGTACACCTGTGCCCGACTGTGCCTTGGTCATGTATTTATATGGGTGTATACATAGTGTGTTGTGGTTATGTTGGTGTATGGGTTGTTTATGTGTTTCTGCGATTGTTTCTGTGAGCTTGGGCTCTTGCGTGTGTGTGTGTTTAGTTATGCTTTTTCGATCTGTGCTCAAGTATGTGAGTCCATGGCTCTGTGCGCGTGTGTGCGGGTGTGTGTGCGGGTGTGTGTGTGTGTGTGTGTGCGCATGTGTGCTCGCGTGTGTTTGTGTGTGAATCTGTGATTTGCATATTTGTGTAGGTCTTTACTTTGTATGTGTTTCTGTTTATGTTTGTCAAGGGCTCTTTTTGTGCTTTTGTGAGTCTGCATCTGTGTGTTTCGTGTGTCCATTTCAGTGTGTTTGTCTGTTTCTGTGTATGTGTATGTGTTTGTGTGTGCATGTGTGCCAGCATGTCTACGTTTTGTGCCTCTGTCTCCGCTTTGTGTATGTGTGTCTGTGGCTATGTATTTGCGTGTGCGTGTGTATTGCCATGCGTGTGTGTCTCTGTGTGTCCGCGTTTGTGTGCTTATGTTGCTGTGTGGGTGTGTGTGCGTGTATGTGTGCGTGCGCGTGTGCATCTGTCTTTGAGTGCGTCCGTGTGTCTCTGTATTTTGTGTGTGCCTCTCCCTCTCCACACGCAGACGGAGCTGCGGTTTGGGTCAAGCGTTTTCTAATAAGATTAAGTGTGCTAGTCCTGGGATGAATAGAATAGGATGAATAAATGCTCTCATAAATAAAACTGAGCGTAGCGAAGCTACAAAGAGCTGGACCGCAGCCGAGACGCACTGGGAAGCGAGAGTAAAACTGTTCAGCCAGGTGGCACCTGTGTGTGTGTGTGTGTGTGTGTGTGTGTGTGTGTGTGGCTGCGTGTGTACGTGTGCGTGTGTGTGGCTGCGTGTGTGTGTGTGTGTGTGTGTGTGTGTGTGTGTGTGTGCACGCATGCGTGTATGCATGCAGACATCCAACCAAAATTGAATTAAGAGCAATAGCATTTATCATATTCTTGTGTCAAAGGACCAAACCTCCCCATTCCTCCCCTCTCTCCATCTCTTTTCTCCCCACTCCTCCCCTCTCTCCATCTCTTTTCTCCCCATTCCTCCCCTCTCTCCATCTCTTTTCTCCCCACTCCTCCCCTCTCTCATCTTTTCTCTCCATTCCTGTATTAGCCTTCTTTGGGAGCTCCCCCCATCTCAGTTATCAGCACCGCAGCCTTGCCTTTCATTCACTGGCTGGCTGTTTCTTCCTTTTGAATGGTGCTGAGGTGTGTCGGTGAACACCTGAGTGTTCTATCAGTATGCCACATGCACATGATTGAAGTGGATTATTCTGATGCTTTGCGAAGAGGAGGTTCTGGGTTCAAGTCCCAGCCTCTCCAGAGCCTCTTTGCGTGTAGTTAGGACACTCTGTCCATATCTGAGCAGGTGTCTTTTCTTTGGGCTCCTGTATCCTCTTACAGCCACGAAAACGTGCAGCCATCTTCTTGAAGGGAAATGTTGTCTCACTGTGGCCTGGGGCTGATTTACACAGATGCTATTTATGAACATGACTTTTCTTCTGGCAATCTAATAAAAAAACAGATCCTCACCAGCATTGACGGTGCAGTATTGGGTGCGCAGTGATGAAGGAGGACAGTTTGACATGCTTCTGAATGCCAGTGGTGGCCTGAAGGCAGGCTGTACTTTACTGTGGGAGGGATGGGACGGGCCGCTGGTGTACATGAGTCAAAGCCTGTCAAAGGAGGCCTCACCAGGCACTGCTCCTGTGGAGCGTTCGGAATGATCTGGCATGCATAGATCACCGACGGAACTGTTTTGCAGTCTCGGATAAAAACAGCGGTGTATCATGAGATGTTGAGTCTGATGTCATGAAATGTCAATGGCCTGTTGGAGACATTAGGATATCATGCAAATATCCTCTAGGAAAAGGGGAAACCTGCAAAAATTTAAATTCACATCGGTCATAGGCACTTTCATTGACCTATCAGTTACTCCTTTGAAGTTAATGAGTTAACAATTATTATGTCATCCCATAAAGTCTGTAAAAGAATACCATCTGACCTTCAGGGAGGCGCAGCTCAGACCCAGAATATATAGTTGCAGTTTTACCCGTGATTACTTTTTTCAATCTATTATTTATCAGTTTTTGGCCCCATGCACTGGCCCGCAAGGAAATGTTAAGATATTTGTATTTTAGTCTAGTCTGCGGGGAGATGAAGTGCCTGGCACAGGCTAATGGCCATGCAGGCTAAGTGATATCTATTGCCTCTGCCTTTTCTAATGCGTGCCTTAAACGAGCCAGCACTGGAAGCGCTCGATAAAAGGCGTGGTAATCAGAGTCTGACGTCATATTCTGAGCTGCCAGGAGTGACCCACTTCTTCCCAGTGGCCTGTCACGCGTTTAAGTAGAAACTCTGCATGTTCCTCCCATCCATCTTGGCTTCAGTTTCCTGAATATGGCTTATCTAACCAACTTAATAGAGATATGATTGGTTTTCTGTGAAACGGGTGAGGTCAGAGTTCAGAGACGCATTCTGTCTGCTCCTTTAACTCTTTCTCTCTCAGTTTTTTCTTTTTCATTTTCTTTTTCTTGTAGATCTTATTCTCCTTCCTCATTGATCCCTATGGGTAGAGTGTTGTGGAGAATGGTGTATTATGGGAAATGGAGTCTTGTGTGATGAAATATTAATGAACCATCCAGGTTGAGTCCTGAATCTCTCTTCTCTTAACCCTAGAATGCCAGGCAGCTATATGTCTGACCAACAGCACTTCTGTTCTAAAAGTCTCCTGAAAATGTTTATATCCTGACTGGACCACATAGGCTAAAAATAAGTGTACAAACAGTGAAGCAGTATTGGACCCAGCCCAATGTTGGAAGCGATCAGCGTGACGGGGTACATAATCGTTATTAATTTGCTTAGCAGATGCCCTTCATTGACTTACAGCCTCCCAACTCTCTTAGGCTGTGCCCGATTACTTTACTGGGCTGGCAGAGCTTTTTGCCCATGGGAACAGGAGTGGAATCCATTTTAATAAGCCCCAGTTCAAAGATCCAGGGTCCAAACCTCACATCACCACAGATGGCGCACAAACCTGATTTCTTTTTTTGTTACAACTTCTCAGCTCCTATAATCCATATTTCCTGACTTTTCCACACCTGGGGATGCATGAACTACAACTCAGCAAAGTCTTGCCAAAGATGCTTGTCAAAATCATTTGCTTATAAAAGGCTTGAATGTGGGAAAATGGAAAAATCAGCTTTGTCAGTCGCCCATGCGAGTGCTGAACACCCACATGCATTTTCAGATTTATTGGCCAGTTGAGGAGAAAAAAATGGATGCAGACAGACGGACAGAGTTTTCCTCTTTGTTTAGTACTATTACGTACTCACTGCTTTTGTTTTAGCCAAAGCGCAGCTTTTCGGTTCTTACTGAAGTGGTTGTATTAATGGGGTGGTGCACATTTGGATTGGCGATCACACAGCTTCCTGCCTTGACGAAAGAGCCGCACTGCTCTTAGTCACTCACGTCCTCATCTAACACACGCGGCAGGGGAATCCATTAACTCTCATTAATCGCTGTTCAGAGGAAGCAACGGCTAGAAAACAAGAGGAGGGGGGAAACGAAAGGGAGGGAGAAAACGATAGAGTGAACATGAGGGAGGAAGAGGCTGGGACTGTGTTCAATCTCCATTCATGTAAATTGGAGGATGAGAACAGTGCCTCGAGGGAAATCATTCCATCACTTTGGGTTTATGTGTGGAATGTTAGCAAGGTGGCTATTCAGAGGACAGTGACTAGCCTGGGACACAACTGTGGGGTCCTGAGCAATTTTATGTGGGGCCGGATCAATTTATGCCTGTCCCCTCCGGAACTTAATGTTTACAGCCTGGGTAAAAGGGAGGGGGTGATTTTAAATGGCTAAAATGTAGCCATTTAAATTAAAATGACAGGCATAGAAAGGTGCATTCTCTAAGACTGAAACACAGATTGCTTCAGCCTTTATCCAAAAATTTCCCAGACCAGTGGGGCTCTATTGCTGTTGCACTGCACTTCCTGTCACTGGAGCCATTAATACATGACATCATGTGCATTAGTGCCCTGACTCATGGTGGGTGTTATTATGGACCTGTCAGTGCTTCCAATCAAGATAATTAAATAATAACTGGCAGTTACAATGGCAGAGCTTGAATTGTCTTAACTGAAACCTTTGACTGAAAAGTTTTCTTTGCTGTTGAGCGAAATGAAGCAATGTGTCCTGATTCAGTTGTCTTAGCTTTTAACGAGCTAACAAGACTTCCTTGTCAATGGCTGTGTAGCCTTCAGTGTAGCCTGTGTAGCTTACCATTCCGCTCTCATGTTGCGAGCCATGTTTGGGGGGGGGGGTGGGCACACGGTTTATTTTGTTGAGTGGGGGGGAAGAGACCAAGTTCATTTCGTTCAGCAAGGATAAGATGCGTTTTATTTCGTTTATATTGCGCCCTCAATCATATGTCTTCCAGTACTCTTTGAATTCCATTAGTTTGGCACCAGCTGCGTGGCTGAAGCTAAGCTGGTGTGAGCTTGGTTAGTACTTGGATGGGAGACCACCTAGGGAAACTTTAGGGAAAGTTGCTGCTGGAAGAGGTGTTGGTGGGCCAGTAGGTTGCGTTCTTCCCTCTGGATTAATCCCCAGTGCCCCAGTGCAGTGATGGGGAAGAATGGGGTCTTTTGGATGAGAAGTTAAATTGAGGTCCTGACTCTCTTTGGTCATTAAAGATCCTATGACACTCTTCGACAAGAGTAGGGGTTCGCCGGTCTCGTGGCTAAATTCCAAACCTGGCTCCTTCGACCTGCCACCTAATCATCCCCTGATCTAATTGACTGCGCAACTTGTCCTCTCCCTCCCCACCTCAACCCTCAGGGCTCCCTTGAAAAAGAGATTTCAATCTCAATGAGGCTTCCCTGGTTAAATAAAGGTTAAAATAAAAATAAAGATTGCAGTGCATAGGGCACTTACAGACACCAGCCCCCAGCACTGAGCTAATTATTTTTGTCCTATTTCCCTCTCCCAATTTGGAGTCAGTCATACAGTGTGGGGCTGTCATTCCATCATGGTTCAGTCCATTTGGATATCCTGAGTTTTAGACAGTCTTCATTTTAATTTCAGGGCATTGGCAACCATATAAAGTGAACAGTCTAAGTATCACCGCCCATTACAACTGCATAACTGTTTCAGTACTTACTGTCTCCATTGGCAAATGGATGAATACTCATTGGTTGAGAGGAGCAAATAGGGATAAACATAATTAAAAGAGCGTATTTTTAGTTTTCTGATAAGCTGTGTAGTATGTGGGAGTACGGGAGTAGTCAATGTAGCCCCTTCTTAATTTCTGTGTTTACTGCTGAAAGGTTGGGTATTTTTCACACGGCGCTCATATGATCCAGACAGGAAATCCTCTTGTGGGCGGGGGCACTTTCCCCTCTCTGGCTGTGCTTTTGCCATCATGCCCTCCACATCTGCCCCTCGTCTGGGAAACGCAGTCCGACTGGAAGGCTTCGAGACAGAAGGAAGGGGATTAGTGGGGTTTTATGTCTCATTTCCTGAGAGTATGGAGTTGATATAATGAAGGTGCAGTGTGTGGGGGGGGTAAAGGTGAGGAAGGTGCCCCGTGTGAGGTGGGGAGTGGGTGTGAGGTGGGGGTGGTGTGCGGGGGGAGCAGTGGTGGTGATAATTCCTGTATCTAACTGCTCTCTTATAAACCCTGTTGGCTGTCACATCAGTGAGTTGGACCAGTTTCCTCAAACAATTTTCCCTCTCATTGATTTAGCCTCTCGCATTAAGCTTTTGGCTTCACAACGAGAAGGGGAGGGAGACTGGAGAAAGAGGGGAAAAACAGAAGGGAGCCGTGGAGAAAAAGAGGGTGGAGAGAGGTAGCAGACAGACAGAGAGATGGAGGGAGGGAGAGAGAACTGCGAGAAAGAGGGACAGAGTGAGAGATGGGAGGATGCATTGATGTGCACATACAGCCGGACCTCCGCTTCTCTCCACTGAAGTTATCTCAGTCTGAGTGGGGTCAGCTATTTATCCCTTCCAATTACGGCGAGACAAGGCTGTGAAATTGTCCAATAAATCAGTGTCGTAAAGGGACAGGTCGACTCCATGAACCCCAGTTCCAGAGCCAGACAACCAATTAGGAGACAGGTACTCAGGAACACCCCACCACCCAAAAATGTAAATAAGACCCTCTCAATCACAACCACCTGAAAATCCAAATGAGACTTGCAGTTACTGGGGAGTAACTCCCACTACCACCTGAAGATTAAAATAAGACCCATACTTACTGAGGAACTCTGGTCACACTTTACAATGAAGGTACAAATAGTATGCTTAAGTAATGCTACATTAATGTATCAATCATGATGATTTAATGAATGTATTAATGTAGGACGTGTCGTGAATTCCTGTTGCGCACCATTATCAAATGATCAGGTCACTTTCACTTTATGTGATTACTTCACACTTAATAGATCATTAGTTAAGGGATGTTAATTTACAGTTAGTTCATAGATTAAGACTTTTTGTGACCAAATTAGTTAAATTCCTCTTGCATAAAAATGTCTTTCTGGATGATGCATTTGCCCAGCTTCTCTGATTAAAAAGAATAGCTTCATATTTTGATGAGATTAGACCCTATGGTATTTTTTATCCATTCCTGACAAAGTGGGTAAAACATGAGTTGTTTTTCTAAAATTGTTTTTGTCTTGTTGAGAACTCCTTTGCATACATGTGATATTGCAGTGCAAATAATTTGCACAGTATGTTGAGAGCAGGAATAAATTGGTTCAAGGTTGCGAAATAAATAATTCATAATCATTGAAGCACTGATTACTAAAACCCCATAAGTCGAGTCGAGTGTGACTTATGGGGTTTTAGTAATAGGTGCTTCAATTTGTGTTTGCATTGTTGAAAGTGATAGTGTTGCTCGCAAGAGAAAAATACATGAAGACCAAACTCCTTTAGCAAGTTCAACAGCGAATGATCAAACATGTTTTACCCACCTATTATGCTCAAATGAATGAACAACTTTTGGTTTCACAGTTTCATCCCCGTAATGTAAAACTGCTGAAGATGTTTGTCTCTGAAAGTGTGACCCAATCTGCTCTCAGCATCGTTTATGTCTTTCTACTGAACATTTTAAGTAAATAAAACCCGACTCCCCCATCCTCCCCTTACACATCAAGCACTGATTCTACACGATTAAATTGAAATAAATGAGAAATGAATTGAAAATGCACTCAGTATCAGGCAACACAACAAAAATGAGATCAAAATAACAAATTTTATATAATAATTGATCCTGGGATCAAAATGAGCCAAATAACACCAATGCTTCCAACATGTGAGGAGGACATAATAAAAATTATTTTATTTAAATTGTTTTTCCTGTAAAGTTAAGGGTGAAATCTAGCTGAAAAAATATGTTAACCATATTAGCGAACGTTGAATCAGATCAAACTGCCTCTAAACTATCCGATAAACTGGAAAACTGAGTGTATGAGACACATGAAGCATTCATCATAACTTAATCATTCTCAAAATACGCAGTGCTCTCAAAAATCTAAATAAGATCCACAGTTACTCTGGAACCCCCTACCCCCAATTACTACTTCCTGTAATTCCAAATGAGACTCTCAGTGGCTCAGGAGTGACCTTGACCACCAACCAAAAAGCTAAACAGGCCCACACAGGAGCACCTCACCACAACCACACTCCCACCAGCTCCCGCGCCACAGAGTCCAAGATCCACAAATGGCTGCTCATGACCCTCTGCTTCATGGACGGGATCGAATGCACCTGAGCTAAAATCACTATTATGTGCACCATACATTTTCCAGTGTGTGGCAGACAAATTGATAGTTGACAGGTAAACATGATTGTGTGGACTCTGTAAAGTGAGTGAAACGCAAGTTTGAGGGCTTCTCTCCTGACAAACTTTGTGACATTGAAAAATAGGAGCTCGGCTGATTGCGCAGTTCTGCAGATCAGTTGCACATCGTTTAAGCATTGGGGTTAGTGGTAGGGGGAGCACTTGGTGCGAAAGGCTCATTTGGAAACTTCAGCTGGAAAATTTACCAGATGAGAAAATAAAAAGTGAGAGAGGTGGAGGAAAAGAGATGGGATTTTGAGTCCACTCTGTTTTTACTGAAAAAGTCCCAGTGCCTTTAGTTGGATCAGTTTTAAATCACTCTATTTCTGTGGGGGGGCCGGGCCCAGCGCCCAGGACTAGGGTGAAAAGCGATGTGATCATCGACTCGCTCGCAGAACTGGGCTTTCATTTGTCTGTTCAGTCAGACAAACCATTAGCTGGTGCTTTAGCACAGATTATTGTATATTTCACCGTACAAAGCCGGATTTTATTTTAAGCTGTTTTTTTTTTTTAAGTTTGAAGCTACATGGGTCTTCATCAGTTTCTCAAGTCTTCTCAGAATTCACTGAAGAGCTACCCATGAGAAATACAGAAATGTAGAATGAAAATCAAATTTCTACCGTAGATTCGTATTGCAGAACACAATTAACGACTCATCATCCCAAGTACAGGAGAGTCCACTACGTTAGCGTTACGCATTCTGCGATATTTAAAACCCCGGCACCTGCTGATTCTACTATGTGTTGGCTTAGCTGTGACCTGTGATGCATAAAGAATCAGCTGGTAACGCCGCGTGTTTTGGGACGAACCGCAGACGCCTGCACTCATCCAGAGTCATAGAAGAGGTTTCTTAGCGAATACAGCTGTGGCTCTAGATGATTGGCCATCCCAGACTGAGGTTTGAGAAAGAGATCTTCAGCATCACATTGGCCATCGAATTTATTTGGTTCCCTGTAGTTACGTTTGGCACACTGTAGTCGGGATATCATGTCATTTTCAAATATGCCCTCCTTGTACATGAGCATATATGTCAGTTTTTGTTATGGCATGTGGACTCTGATATCCACTGCATTCCTTTGAAATAACACCCCCCCCACCTCACTTCCTCAGTCTATCATTTGACAGGCATGGAACAGCAGTCATCACAGACAGTATCATCCCTCTTCTTTGTGAACAAATAACCCAGCGGCACGAGATGACATCCCTTTAATTCATTGACTAATGACATCGCTTATGTTTAGTCATTCTTCTCATGGTGACGTTTTTTCCGTGTCTCCTCTCCCTCATTCGCGCTTTCTCTCGCGCCCCCTTGCCCTCTCACACTGAGGGATTCCTCTTTTCTATCGCTGTTCCGTGTCTTCCAATCCCCTTTTCTTTTCTATCCTCTTCAAATTAAAATTCAGAGGTGTCCTGATTGCAGCCGTGATACTGCCAAAGCAATTACTCCGTACAAAGCAGGTCCCCCGACCTCCTGTCCTTTTTTACAGCCTCGATCTTTCTCTCTTTCTGCTCCCTCTGTTTTCCGCGACACGTTTCTCGCTGCAACTTAAGGGGAGAAAACTCTCCTCCTCAGCTGTCGGGTGCCTGCTTGTATTTCTTATCGGTTTACATGCGCCTGTGTTGCTGGAACAGTTTCCCCCCCATGCAGAGTAAATTCATGCCTTGGTTTCAGTTTATCATGAAATCTACTAATGACTTTGGCAGTTTATAACAGAGTTTACTGTATTTATTGCTGTTGTACATCTGCCCCTCTTTCTTTTAATTTTCTTCTCACTAACTCAACTGTGCACTTAATTGGTCACTAGCTCAAATTCTCAATGTGAGAAAATTCTGGAGTTTCAGAGGAACCTGGCCATAAAATCTAAATAAGGTTTACCTGTCCAAAACATCTGTCAAATTTTCAACCAGGACTGGGCCACTTCTTTCGACTAAACCCAGAATGAACTGGACCACACAAAAATCTTCCATATGAGCATTTTATTGGTGCAAAAAAAGACTACCAACATCAACGTACCAACGTCTTCCTCAGAGTCAAAAAGTAATGGCCAAGGTGTACAGAAAATAAAAAGACTTCACCTCACCTACACCCAAAAGCATTGGTTCATTTTCGGGTAGGTGTGGTATCTCAATAGCCGGTCCTGTGTCAGCACAAATGGTATAAAATAAAATGCCCTCGTAACGTCTGACAAACCACCATTAACGTTTTTATAGTAATTATAGCATTTCAGCGCCTGTTTGTTTACAGTCAGATGCGTCGTTTTTCAGCAGAATTCATACATATTTTCTTGCAAAACTGCTGTCATAACGTCTTACCTCACCAGAATTGTCCCGGTAACGTTTGTCGTTAAATTAGGTGCAGTTGCAGCTGTTTTATTTGCAAACTTTGTTGAGTACCTGTTTTGTCTCTACCGCTCTTTTTTTGCACCAATGAAATGCTCATATGAAAGATTTTTGTGCGCTCCAGTTCATCCTGGGTTTAGTTGAAAGAAGTGGCCGAGCAGTCCTGTTCTGTTGAGCAACACACGGCTTGAGCGCAAGTGATCCCCATTCATCTGTCAAATATTCCTTCGCAAAGAAGGATATGTGCGGAGATCTTGACATAATAATAACTGTTGAGGTTGAAGAAGTTGTATAACTTTTGAAATGAAAGATGCCCACCACATAGTTTTCATCGCAAAGAAAGAGGCAAAAATTCCAGGTGTTGGAGAGGTGTACAGGCTCAGTGACCACTGACCACAGTCGGCTAAAGCAAAGCTGTATTTCCAACAGGAAACTACACCTGTAAAAGCACTCATTGCAAAACTGTTGAAGTCGGGATGCATTTCTGTGCACATGATAAAAAAAACAATGACCTGCATTGACTGACTAATCATGAACAATAAGACATTAATTTAAAAGAAGAGCCTCATATGTATCACAGAAACATACATTTTAACCAGACACATTTAGCTCTGGTCTTCATCAATCTGATCAGCTTGCAAAAGAATATGATACACTTACCTCAGATATATTCAATAAACCAGATGATAAATAATTGACAGACATCTTATATGTTGCATACATCACTAATAGACCTGTTTTAGGTGTAAGATGGGGAGTGGAAAGCCAGAGTGGAAAAAGAGGCAAACTGCAGGCTATATGTATATAAAATTTTATGCCAATGCAGGTTAATCTTGACTGTATGTACTGCAGACTTCTCGATCTTAACCATAATTTTAAAACTGCTCTGATAGCCTGCCTTTTTATTATTATATTACAAGCTCAGTTGTTGATGCACCAGCATCACATTTTATCGCAATTGGAGTCTGAAAGTGTTGAAAATGAATTTATTCTGCATTGTTGATTAATTTGCTATTACAATTACCGTTGTAATAAAGACTGCATTTGTCAAGCACATAGATTCACAGGTTGAAAAAGCAATTTTTATCCACTTAATGACTCTGCAGTTCTTTGAAAATTAAAGGAACTATGCCTTTCTAAGGAGAATATTACCTATTATGTGTGAATACACAATGAAGAGAGACCTCCCTCATTCTATTCCTCTTTATTTCACGGGTTTTTCAGTGCAAGGGTTTTCAATAGGCATTGTGTAATTCAGCAGCGCTATTTACATTATAATCACTGTTGCGGTTGTCCATTCTGCAGCCTCCTTGAGAGGTCTGTGACTTGGTTATGTGCGGGTGGCGGAGGGGGGGTGGGGGGTGCTTATTTATGCACACTTAGGCTGGAGTACAGGCGCGTGTAATTCACTGTAAGCAGCATCATTGGAATTGCAAATCAATGGCTCGGCACGCTTCGCCACTCCCCGACCTCGCACTGCTGTCAACCGGCCGAGCCGTTTATCTTCCTGAGAGCCAGCTGGGCGCAGGGCCAATGTCCAAGAGCACTGTCCATCTCTCCCTCTCTAGCTCTCTAACTCTGTCTCTCTCTCTCTCTAGCTGTCCAACTCTGTCCCTCTGTCCCCATGGGGTTCAATAAAGTATGTCAGTGTGGAGTTTGCATGTTCTCCCCGTGTTAACGTGGGTTTCCTCCAGGTACTCCGGTTTCCCCCACCCACAAAAATATGCATCATAGGAACAGTCCAACCAGTACCCCTGACCAAGGAACTGGCTATAGAACTGGTGTTGGTCCCCAGGCGCTGCTTTGCGACTGCCCACTGCTCCAAACTGTAGGATGGCTCAAATGCAGAGGACAAATGACCCCTTGGGGTTCAATAAAGTATATCTAAAAAAATCTTTCTAAAAATCTCTCTCCCTCATCCGCTCTCCAACTCTGTCCCTCTCTCCCTCTTTAGCTCTGTCCCTCTCTCCCTCTCCAGCACTCAAACTCTGTCCTTCTCTCCCTCTCTGGCTCTGCAACTCTGTCCCTCTCTCCCTCTCCAGCTCTCCAGCTCTGTCCCTCTACGGCTCTCCAACTCTGTCCCTCTCTCCCTCTCCGGCTCTCCAACTCTGTCCCTCTCTCCCTCTGTAGCTCTGTCCCTCTCTCCCTCTCCCGCTCTCCAGCTCTGTCCCTCTACGGCTCTCCAACTCTGTCCCTCTCTCCCTCTGTAGCTCTGTCCCTCTCTCCCTCTCCCGCTCTCCAGCTCTGTCCCTCTACGGCTCTCCAACTCTGTCCCTCTCTCCCTCTCCAGCTCTCTAACTCTGTCCCTCTCTCCCTCTCCAGCTCTCCAACTCTGTCCTTCTCTGGCTCTGCAACTCTGTCCCTCTCTCCCTCTTTAGCTCTGTCCCTCTATGGCTCACCAACTCTGTCCCTCTCTCCCTCTACGGCTCTCCAACTCTGTCCCTCTCTCCCTCTACGGCTCTCCAACTCTGTCCCTCTCTCCCTCTACGGCTCTCCAACTCTGTCCCTCTCTCCCTCTCCAGCTCTGTCCCTCTATGGCTCACCAACTCTGTCCCTCTCTCCCTCTACGGCTCTCCAACTCTGTCCCTCTCTCCCTCTACGGCTCTCCAACTCTGTCCCTCTCTCCCTCTCCAGCTCTGTCCCTCTATGGCTCACCAACTCTGTCCCTCTCTCCCTCTACGGCTCTCCAACTCTGTCCCTCTCTCCCTCTACGGCTCTCCAACTCTGGCCCTCTCTCCCTCTACGGCTCTCCAACTCTGTCCCTCTCTCCCTCTACGGCTCTCCAACTCTGTCCCTCTCTCCCTCTCCAGCTCTGTCCCTCTCTCCCCCTCCGGCTCTCCACCTCCCCCCCTCTCTCCCTCTCCCGCTCTCTCACTGCGCCCCTTTCTCCCTCTCCAGCACTCCAGCTCTGTCCCTCTACGGCTCTCTAACTCTGTCCCTCTCTCCCTCTACGGCTCTCCAACTCTGTCCCTCTCTCCCTCTCCAGCTCTCTAACTCTGTCCCTTTCTCCCTCTCCAGCTCTCCAGCTCTCTCCCTCTACGGCTCTCCAACTCTGTCCCTCTCTCCCTCTACGGCTCTCCAACTCTGTCCCTCTCTCCCTCTCCAGCTCTCTAACTCTGTCCCTTTCTCCCTCTCCAGCTCTCCAGCTCTGTCCCTCTACGGCTCTCCAACTCTGTCCCTCTCTCCCTCTCCAGCTCTCCAGCTCTGTCCCTCTACGGCTCTCCAACTGTGTCCCTCTCTCCCTCTACGGCTCTCCAACTCTGTCCCTCTCTCCCTCTCCAGCTCTCCAACTCTGTCCCTCTCTGGCTCTGCAACTCTGTCCCTCTCTCCCTCTATGGCTCTCCAACTCTGTCCCTCTTTCCCCTATCGGCTCTCCAACTCTGTCCCTCTCTCCCTCATCGGCTCTCCAACTCTGTTCCTCTCTCCATCTTCGGCACTCTAACTCTGTCCCTCTCTCCCTCTCAGGCCCTTGAAGTATTCTTGAAGTATACCTGAACCCATTTAGTAATGTCAATAGCGGAATCATGCCGGTGAGTGATGCAGTGGCATCCGAGGGCCCAAAGATCACAAACATCCAATAAAGGTCTTTGGCTTTGTCCCTTATGCACAGAGATTTTTCCTGTTTCTCTGAATCTTTTGATGATGTTATGCACTGTCGATGATGAGACCTTCAAAGCCTTTGCAATTTGACGTTGAGGAACATTGTTTTTAAAGTATTCCACAATGTTTTTATGCAAGCCTTCACAGGCTTGCGTAGAAAAGTCAAATATAAAAAGGTTTGCAGAAATGATTACCGGCAACATCACCCTCACTAAAGCAAATAAATATTTTATGTTGGCTAACGTTACTCTTGCATTCATATATGGAATTAAATCGCCAAAAAGCTGTGCCATTATCTACATGTGTGGACTACCGCCCCACAGAGATGCCAAGTCTCACGCGTTCGGCGTAGGTGCTATGCATTTTTTAGGCTTGTTACAACCCTAAACGTAATAACCTGCCAATAACGTAATAACATTTCTCTACCAATAATGTAATAACATTTTGCCAATAATGCAATAAGGTATTTAGTTATTGGCAGGTTATTACGTTATTGGCCTTACACTAAAAAAAAGCTTTGATAATGTGATAACTATGCCAATAATGTGACAAATTGTGTTTTACTTTCTTTAATTTTTACATTAATGTTAGAAAATGTCTAAATATTGCCTCTTAAAATGAGGGTTGACCAAATCTGCTGTCTGCCTACATTATAGACCTACATTATTGGCAGGTTATTCGGAGGGATATGTAGCACAGATGACTTCAATATTTGCAATGTACTTTACTATTTTACTGTTCATATTTCTTCTCACCTCAGCCCAGTAATGTAGCAACACATAACAATGACTGGATATATTTTAATCTGTTATCCTCTGCATTTCCAGCATTTCCTACGTATGAAATCCAATTGTCTTACTACTACGTTTTTATCTAAAGTATTATAATAATGACAAACACATACAGTATGCTCAATTTAAATTTCTTTAATGCAAAATTTTGTACAGCAAATTTGAAACATGAACTACAAAAATAGTTAAATAAAATGTTCCTTTTGTTTGTAACATTAAAAAAAAAACAGACTACTATTCTATATACAATATTATTCTACTACAATACTTTTTTTAACAAAATAGAACTTTTAACACTTAGAGTAGCCTATGCTCAATTTAAATTTCTTCAATGCAAAATTTTGCACAGCAATGTGAAACATGAACTACAAAAACAGTTAAATAAAATGTCCCTTTTGTTTGTTACAATGCTCTTATAAAACTACAGGCTACTATTCTATATACAATACAATTCTCCAACAATATTTTTTAAACAAAATATAACTTTTAACACTGAGCAGCTGAAATAACCCTGGTAACCCTTTGGTAACCCTCGGACAAGGCAGCATGGGATTTCCCAGGCTATAACTAGACTGCATTCCCACAGAAAATGCTAAAAGTGCCGTGTGCTGAGTGTTAGCATATTTAGCATAAATAATCTACCCTGAGCTACTGTATATAGCACTGGAAACAGTCAATAACTTAACAGACAGTATAATCAACATTATTAGCATAATTAACATTATTAGCATGTTTGTTAACCTACTTCTATTGAGTAAGGCTAGATTCATAGTTAATCAGTTAACATTGTAACATAATTAGCATTTTTAAGATAGCATAGTAATCATGTCAGCTAACCTACTTCAGCTTAGTAACAATAAAAAATATAGTTAATTATATCACGTTAACATAATAAGCAATGTTACCATAATTAGTATTTTAGCATCATCTTTAATCTACGTTGTCACAGCCCCAAGATGTCTGTTCCACCAGGGCATAAGAAAAACATTAGCTAACTAAAACTGAATTCACATTTAGTTAGTTAACAATTTAGCATTATTAGCATGGTTAGCATACCTGTCAACCAACCTTAGCTAATGTTAACTTAAAACACTGTTTATTAGGCTATTTAATATTAAAATAATTTAAGCACAATTACCATTGTTACTAATTGCTGAAAATTATTTGCCTTGCTACCATTCTAAAAAAAATGGAAGAAAAGAAGGCCTTGAACTTCTTCCGCTGTCCTCTTCTGCCTCTCATGTGCACAGTCTGGCTGGCTTGAACAAGTCATTGCTACATCATCAGCCTGAACATTCCACCATTCATTTCAATGGGTCAGAATATCGTAGAAAAAAAGACAATAATGGATAAATGACAAGAGGTGGGGTAAATCCATAGCATAGCAAGCATACTTAATAATCAGCCAATAGCGTAGGCTAATAATGTAAGCAGACAGTAGGTCGGGTCAATCATCTATACATTCTAACAGGAATGTAAGCAAAAGAATATTTTAAAAAAATTCTTACATTATTGGCATAGTTATAACATTATCAAAGTTTTTTTTTTTAGTGTAAGGCTAATAACATAATAACCTGCCAATAATGTAATACCTTATTACGTTATTGGCAAAATGTTATTACGTTATTGGTAGAGAAATGTTATTACGTTATTGGCAGGTTATTACGTTATTGGCTTTATTACATTTCAAATGGGCCCAAATTATTACGTTATTGGCAGTTATTACGTTATTGGCATAGTTATTACATTATCAAAGCTTCTTTTTAGTGTAAGGCCAATAACATAATAACCTGCCAATAATGTAATACCTTATTACGTTAATGGAAAAATGTTATTACGTTATTGGTAGGGAAATGTTATTACATTATTGGCAAGTTATTACGTTATTGGCTTTATTACGTTTCAAATGGACCCAAATTATTACGTTATTGGCAGTTATTACGTTTTGGGTCGTAACAAGGCTTGTTCACCGTGGTCCGTAATTATTCATTAAATGCTTAATGAGATTCTCATTCGGAATTAAAATCCTTGTGCATTGAAGTTTCCGTTTCACTGGCGTAAAGGTGCACTTCATCACAAGTAACATGGAAAGCATGTGAGAAGACTCTGGACTTCCCGTGCTTCTCTTTTTCAGGGATTGAAAACAATGCATTTGTTTCATGATCTTTTAAATTGTTTTAATGAAATAAGACCATTTGAAACGTTTTTATGCAATTCCATTGCTTTTAATCCCTCAGTAAAGACAAGCCTGAGCATTCCCGAGGCATAATCGATTTCCGTGTCATTAGTGGGGAAATCCACCGTAATGCACGGAAACTGATTAACTTGATACACAATGACTTCAATTCCGCGACCGCGAGTGAATGTCTTCAGTTCGCTTTGATTGAATAATTGCTGACTACGGAAACAGAACACAGAACAGGACACAGAAACGTGAATGCCACTAAGAGGAGAAACTCACGCCTAAGGGCGGTTCATACTGTATGCTAGGTGCGTGAGCGCGAACGCAAGGCAACGGATCGAGCAACGCAAGGTAGCCATCTTGCGTCCTTGCATAGCAAAGTGTGTTGTCCAAATTTTTGTAACGCGACGCATCGACGCGTGTATTTCCGTGAGATTCCAATAGGGGAGATAAAGCAAATAATGCACCATATGCTGTGTTCAACACACCAGAAAGGAAAAAGAAGGAGGAGGAGAAGGAGAAGACTTTGCTACCCCCTACTGCATGAGCAGTGCACTGCTTTTTAACAAGGCACAGCGCAGCAACGGATGCGCGTTCAGGCTTCTCTGTGAACGAAATGGCATAGACCTGTGCTCGCGTTCGCTCGCGTACCTTGTGTAGAGTATGAACCGGCCCTAAGACTTGGCATCTCTGGCCCCAACCGCCCTTGTGGCTCAGTTATGATTAAACAAACTCTCGGCTAATGGGCTATCGCCCAGCTACCATGTGCGCGGTAGGCGGCGGAAGGTCTTCTTTTGTCTTTGTGCGCGTCAAGACGTCAGTCCTGCTGCACAGCTTATGACGAGATTTCCTAATCCTACCGACCGCCTACAGGCTTGATTCCACCGGGATCGTCTTGGCCGTGTTAAACCATGTTTCCATTTGTATGGCTGAAGTCAGGTGCTGGTGCAGACACAGGTACATCAAAAATCGCATATCATTGTCTTTATATGAAGTGTTTCCATACACGCGATTTTCACCAGGCTCCTGGAGCGGAGCCGCATGCGTGTTTTTCTGATCGGACCCATGGACCTATAAGGAAAACTGGACAGAAAACGAAGGCTGGAACACACGCCAACATGGGCGTAGCAGTGAACATGATATTACAGGTCACGTGATGCCATGGGGGCCAAAAAGAAATTTCTCCATAGGGAATAATTGAAAAAGACACGATGATAAATCTGTGAATAAATTTTTTTGACAGGCACAAATCATCGATACCGAAACGATTTATTTTTCTCTTTTAAATCATTGATGCCTCTTTTCTCCTCAAAGACAAAATGTTTTATTTATATTCAGGCTATGCGAACACGAAGAGGTCCTCATATGTAAGCGCGTTCACGTCTCCTCCGAATTTAGCACTGCAGCGGATGTGAGTGGGTGGAGCAATGGGCATTCCTTGCAGTCTGTCTGTGTTCAATATTAAAGACGTAGCCAACTCAGTAAAGTGAGCTGGCGACATGACGGTGCAAATATATTGAGCAGCAAAAGAAACGCACGTTAATTAAAGACAGACCGGAAAATAAGTTTGCGCGTAATTATCATAGAAAATCAAATTTACTAATTGCGAGCAGATCTGGGCTGATCAGAACCGTGAGGTCCTCGAGGCTAAACCCAGGGTCTGTCATGCTTGTTATTATGCAGCCCAGATTGACGACGCAGATGTTGATGAGATTGCTTATAAGACATTTCTGGGTCCATAGCAGGTTAAATACCACTAATTAGGGTTTCTGGCTCTGTGCAGTGGGCAAGCAGGCTGCCCGCTTCTGTACTTGCGTTCCTCAGTGGGTAGCTTCTGGAATGGAATCATATAGAAACACAGATCACCAGCACACACACCAGAGAGGCTATTTCGGAAGGACCAGTGGGCTAACCCAAGCAGGGGCTGATCTTGATTTTTTCAGGGTTTACTCCCATAGATCCGCTGCATTTTGTAATTCTAGGGGCGGTGCTAAGGCATGTGAGAGGCTAGGTAGTGGGGCCACTTGCTAATGATAAGCCTTATGCTGCACATCACATGCCGCTGGATATGGGGAGACCAGAAATGGGCATTCCTTGCCGTCCGTCTGTGATCAACATTATAGAAGTAGCCAAGCCAGTTATGTGAGCTGCCGTTACGGTGCAAATCTACTGAGCAACAAAAGAAACGCAACTTCATAAAAGGCAGACCGGAGAATAAAGTTTGCGCATAATTATTGCAAATCGAACTTATTTCTGGCGTGTGCACATTTACACTCGTTTCATCAAACTTTTTTATGTTTTGCGGTCACTTTGAGTAACCATAAGAGCACATTAACTAACAAGCTAACTTGCGTTTCTTTTGTTGGTCAGTATATTTTTGCCATTTTATTTTAATTGATGAATGGCCGTAATATATAGCAACTCGATTGCCACACTTCATGTAGCGCCGCAAAATACACTGTAAGCTAAGGTCGATGTTGTGACATCCTAGAACCATGGACGCAGTCAACTTTTACCTTACTTTTTGATATTAAAATGATATGGATATATCCATGAACTGAGTTGTATATTTCCATTACTTTGAATAGCACCAATTCACATTATTTTGATGCCTTATGCAATGTGTGTCAGCTGAGTAGCATCTAACATAATATCCATATGAATGCATTTATAGCACTACATAGGTTCAGTTCGAACAACACTTAGCAAACCATTTATTAACCATTCTTCATTGTTAAATTACTTACAGACCTTCATACATGATGACGAAACTTTTCAGCAACTTGACCGATAAGATCCAAAATGATGACTATTTATTGTGCGTGATCCGAACCGAGCAGGTGGAAAAATGGGCATTCCTTGCCGTTCGTCTGTGATCAACAGTATAGACGCGGCCAAGTCGGTGAAGCGAGCTGGCGTTACGGTGCAAATATTTTAGCCATTTTATTTTAATTGGTGCATGGCCGTAATATACTCGATTGCCACACTTCATTATGTAGCACGGCAAAATGTATAGTAAGCCAAGGCCGCTGTTGTGATATCCTAGAACCATGTATGCAGCCAACACTCACCTTACTTTTTTGGATTAGAATGATATGGATATATCCATGAACCTAGTTGTATATTCCCATTACTTTGAAAAGCACCAATTCACATTACTGCATTTAGATGCGCTATGCATAATGTGTCAGCTGAGCAGCATCTAACGTAATGTCCATATGAGTGCACTTGCAGCACTACATAAATTCAGTTCGAACTCTGCTAAGCAAACCATTAACTAACAATTCTTTATTCTTACATTAGTTAAAAACCTTCATATTTGATGACAAAACTTTTCAGCAATATGACCGATGAGATCCAAAATTATAACTTTTTTGGTGCATGATCCGAACAAGCACTGAACATACATACTCATTATTTGTGGTACAGCCTTTATTAGATATAGGTGGAAACGTGAGTATATGAACTCCGAACATCTAATGTTCGTGAGCAGCATCTGAGATCAACAGGAGTGATGCAGGTAGATTCAATAGTGTGGCTGATTTTCATCTGAGCGAAGATAATGGCTACGAGTCCTAAAAAATGCAACAGTTGTGCATGAGACGAAGATTGAGTAGATGTACAACCCCAAGTCCGAAATAGTTGGGCTGAAGTGTAAATTGTGAATAAAATCAAAATGCAACGACTTTCAGATCACATGAGCTAATGTTACTCACAATAGAACATAGATAACATTTCAAATGTTTAAACTAAGACATTTTACATTTTTATCCACAAAATGAGCTACTTTCAAATTTTCTGGCTGCAACAGGTCTCAAAAAAGTTGGGACACAGGCAAAAAAGGCCTGAAAAGGCTAACCTAAATTACACAGAGCCGGTGTTCTGACAAATTTTGCTAACTATCAAAATATGCTACCTCGCGATTCTGTGCTTGCGCAAACCTAAAATCTCGGGCTGCTTCCTTTATCATATATTAAGAATCTTCAAAAATCATAAAAATAGATTTATTTTCAGTGTGCATTTCAACCTGTAAGCGTACATATATTTGCATGTACATGCTGAGTTTCCCCAAAAATGCGGAAATTAGATGATTGGCATTTATGGGCATATATCTTTGGACAAAGTTATCCAACCCGTTATAAAATCTGCTTATGTTATAATAAGCTAACAAATAACAAAGTTACTACTGTAAACTGACTCATGTTGCAATATCAAGGCGAGAACAAAGACTTTACGATCGCTTTGCATTACAGTAGCATTTTTTGACAAGGGAGCAAAATTTGGCAGAACACTGGCCACTATCATAAAATTGAGTACCACAACTACAATCGATTTTAACTCACACTTAGAAATGTAATGAGACAGTATTCAAATTATAATCAGGACAGACTTTATTAGAAAGGGAATAGGGGGGTGGATAGAAAGGCACGGCCTCTGGTTCGCTGACATGCAGAAATTCATGGATGAACTGTTCAATGCACTCCAAGAGGCTCAGATATCTGGGGAAATACAGAAAATAGGAGCTTTAAAACAAAGGTAAAAATAACGCAGTACAACGTGCGTAACATTTCACGGTAGACCCACATTTTACGATATTCCATGGAATGGTTATAAGTTACGTAAGCTAAAAGTAAATTAGCTTGCCAGAATTGACGAAAGTTTAAGGCTCCTGACTTTAAAACATAACGGTTTATAAGGCACGTGGAGTGCGTTGGGTGGTGTGTTCGGTTTATTGTCTTGAATCCGGAAAAGATGATGGAATTCGCACGCAGATGAGCAAGAATCATCTGACTCCATTAATGTGGTTGTAAGAGGGGAAAAGGGGGGTTGGAGCACCGCTTGGGCTGATGAGTGCATCTGTGACACTGCAGCAAGACTGGAGGGCATTCTGAGCATCCAGAGACTTCAACGCCGTTTCCCAAAAGTGTAGTCGCAGAAATTAAGTAATTCGTCCTTTCACAGTCAATGGTTCCAACTATGGAAGTTAGCATCTGTGATTTCGGGAAGCACGCCCCTGAGCTATGTCACGTTACACAACAGCAAGTCAACTATATTGCCGACATTTTTGAGTTGAAATGAAAAGTATTACTTCACTGCTAAAGTCATTTTAAACATTTGATATTGCATTTGTGTTTTAAAATTGTATCTCAAACCATCATTAAACCTTTACCGGGGGCTATGTTTTTTTTTTTTTTTTTTCGTTCCACTCATATGTACATAAGGTTGCAGTCTGCAGTGGTCAGACTTCGATTTCCGGTGAAAAGTGATCGTGAACACGCACCCTAGGTCAGAGTTCCAAGAGCGTTAGCTGTTGTCATGGACACCTCGGATACCAGCGCGTTCATGAGCCCCACACTACGCATACGTGAGCAAAAATAACACAGCGCATGTCTGCATGGGTTCGGAAGCTTGGCCCCCATGTCGGCGTGCTACGCCATTGAGCAATTTCCATTGAAATGAATGGGCGGCCATTTTCCAATTGTACATCCAGTGAAATATAAAACATACTTGATCGGACCAGGGAGCGATTCCAGCTCTGGCGCACACGAACCGCACAAGGAATTCCCTGGAGACCAAAGGGGTGTCTCCACTTTATTTTGTTAACATATGAGTTCCTTTGAAGCAATGTGTATTTATTGCCATGTTCATGCAGAACCGAGGCTTCTGCAGCAACATTCATGTCTTTCCCACTCTCAGTATATCAAAAGCATACTACCTCTTTAAATTATGATCTGAGTTTTGTAATGCCACGATACCTTTGTGATTTCTGTAAGCAAAAGTGTTCCTGTGTGTCACACGCTTAAGTTTGTTACAAGATGATGACAGAGTAGTGCTTTTCATGCAATATTTGTACGGAGTTTCAACATAATTTCATTATAACAGATGAATAGCGTAGTTAAGCCGTTTATATGGAAACACTGAGAACGCCCCAAGGGACGCATGCGATGTCCCGTGTCTGCCCCGCAGCCTGTCGCAGCTGGACTTCAGCCGTATTAATGGAAACATAATATAGCAGGAATACGTTTCCCACAGTTCGACCATATACATTTATTGGATCCAACTAAGTTACTATTTGTGCTGATGGGAATCACACAGCCGATCGTGACAGGCAGGAAGTAACTATCAAGGGAAATACGCTTTTAACTGAAAGAAACCAACCACAAATCTTCGATATAAAATTTGTTTATAACTTACTTTTCAAAGTCGTGATTTTGTTTTAACTAAAACACGAGCACAGTTTTTATTATTATACGCCCGTCTCAAGACGGGACGTATTATGTCATCACCTCCGTCCGTCCGTCTGTCTGTTAGCAATTTCTTGTCCGGGGCATAACTCCTGAGCCGCTTGAGCTACATTCGTGATACTTCACATACACGTGCACCATCACTAGGCGCTGTGTCGCGCACCATGATTTCGTTCACCCGGTCAAGGTCAAGGTCACTGGCAAAGGTCAAAGGTCACATGGGGCCCAGATGGGGCTTGTCCAGAGCATAACTTCTCAACCGCTTGAGATACATCCATGATATTTCATACACACGTGTACCATCACTGAGCGGAGTGTCGCGTACCATGTTTACGGCCCTCCCTCCAAGGTCAAGGTCACTGGCAAAGGTCAAAGGTCACATGGGGCTCAGATGTTGTCTGTCCACTTCCTGATCCATGTTTATGACGGGCGTATTATGCACCGTTTCCGGTGCTCTTGTTTTTATCTATGGTGCTCACGGCTGGACTGTAGTAGGCTCTACAGCACAACAAAAGACGGAAATGACATTAAATGCAATTAAGCAGAAAAAATAACAGAAAGCATTTAAGGTCCTTGCACAAATATGCCGGTAAAAATGATGAAGTATGCTAAATCTGAGCAGGTCAATTGAGCTGGCAGGACGCTGCATTGACGTTCCGCGTTCAGTGGAACATGAAGTCGTGTACAAGACGCAGCAAAATAGCATCGCTCACGCCATGCTGCAAATACGCGTCCGGTGGAACCCAGGGGTAACGCCCCCCTACTGTGGGGTTAACAACCTTTTCTTTGGCTTTAACAGCAACTGTACTGTAGAGCTGGTCTGGGGACCTATCCAACCCCACAGAAAGAGAAAGCCAAGGGGGTGGAGAGACGCAGACTGGTCCAGGAGGAAGTGAGGGCAGAGGTGGAGGTGCAGAGGACCAGCAGTGCTGTCGGCCTGAGGCAGCAGGGTGCCTGGACAAGGTGGGAGCAGGCCATCCACCAAAAAGAGGACCAAATATGAAGAGCTAGTCATTGACAGCCGCAAACAGGGCTGGAAGACAAAACGTATGCCCATCGAGGTCGGCTGCAGAGGCCTTGCGGGGTAATCACTCTTCAAAACCTTGAGTGCACTGGGCATTACCAGATGGAGAGGAGAAGAGACATCAAGAACATCACAGAGGAAGCAGAGAAAACCTCCAGATGCTCTGGATTAGAGGAGATCCATGGGGGGTAGCAATTGCCATCTGAACACAAGCCAGGTCTGATCAACCATGGCTGGGTCACATGGGCGAGGGTGTCTGATGTTGAAGGACCCAAAACACCTGATGACCCCAGGTTACATCAATGATGATGTGCTCAGGATGTTATGGCCCCAATTTGTTATTACATTTAAAACAACAGCAACAGCAAGGGATGACAGACACAGTTTTAAAAACTTAACCACATTTAATTAACAAAGACAATAACAAATAACTACTCCACTATCTACAACTAAATGACCAAGATTGATTTAAAAAAAACAGAAATATCAACAGTCCCTTTGGTGGGTTTCCTGGTGATGTGCTGGGTGAGGAAAAAGGCTCAAACACAGGCAAAAATCCACAAAAGAAACTTCACAGGTCTTGAACAGAAATGACAGGTCTGGTCACACGTATCCTTCTTCTTGCAATTTCTCCTACTACTTTACTGTCTCAATTCTTTGCCTTATATACTCTTTTGCAGACCCCACCCACATTTAGACCTCTTTTTTTTAATTTTCGGGGACTTGCCCCAGACATGTCCAGGACATGTCTAAACATAGCTCCAGTCTGAGCTGAATAAAAAAAAGGTAAATACTGCCATCCAGTGGCCTATATTCACATTACACCTCCATTCCAAAAGGGAAAAATTTTGACTCATAAAGGCAAAATTTTTCTTTTCAATACAAAATGGTTAAGTGAACACTTGTCTATATATACATATCATACAATATTCAAATAAACACATGATATATATATATACACATTCAAACACGGGATAAGCAATCAGCAATTACATTGTCTGTACCCTTCACATGCTTAATTTCCAAGTCAAACTCCTGTAAAATCAAACTCCAATTCAACAATCTCCGATTCTTGTTTTTCATCTTACTCAAAAACATTAACGGATTGTGGTCAGTGTACACAATCATTGGCTTTTGTCCTGTACAAACATAAACCTCAAAGTGTTGTAAAGAAAGGACCAGAGCCAACAGCTCCTTCTCTATTGTGGAATAGTTCCTTTGGTGGCGATTGAACTTCCTGGAGAAGTATGCCACAGGATGCTCAATGTCATCAGAGTCACTTCTCTGTAGGAGCACAGATCCACAAGCTTGGTCGCTAGCATCGACCGCGATGGAGAACGGTTTGTTGAAGTCAGGAGATTTGAGCACGGGGAAGTGACACAGCAGAGACTTTAGGCGATCGAAGGCTCTCTGGCATGCATCATCCCAAGTGAACTTTACGCCTTTCTTCAGTTGGTTAGTTAGACTGAGAGCAATCTCAGCAAAGTTCTTGCAGAACTTGCGGCAGTACCCGATCATTCCAAGGAAGCGGCGCAAAGCTTTTTTGTTGTCAGGAACTGGAAAGTCCATGATGGCTTGGACTTTAGCATTTATGGGCGCCACCTTACCCTGGCCTATGACGTAGCCAAGATAGGTGACAGTAGCACAACCAAAGTCACTCTTGCTCAGGTTAACAGTCAGGTTAGCCTGGGTCAGGCGCTGGAACAACGTCTCTACATCTTTTAGATGTTCTTCCCAGGAGTCACTCCATGTGATCAGGTCATCGATGTATGCACCCGTGTGTGGCAATTCGGCGATTGTAGACTGTATCATCCTTTGGAATGTGGCTGGGGCATTTTTCATGCCAAAGGGTAGGACTTCATACTGGTACAATCCAGATGGTGTGGCAAAAGCAGAGATGCCCTTGGCCCTCTCAGTTAAAGGTACACACCAATAACCCTTCAGTAAATCAATCTTGGTCAGAAACTTTGCTTGCCCTACTCTATCAATACAATCATCAATCCTAGGTATTGGAAACACATCAGTTCTAGTTAGAGCATTGACTTTGCGATAATCTGTACAGAATCTAGTACTTCCATCAGGTTTTGGAACTAGCACACAGGGTGATTCCAATCTGAGTTGGAGGGTCTGATAATATCATGTTCTAACATGTACTCAACCTCTTTCTCAGCAATCTTTCTCTTTTCAGGATTCATCCGGTCTGGATGCTGTTTTATTGGTTTGGCATCACCAACATCTACATCATGAGAGGCTATAGAAACTCTTTTGGAACATCAGGAAACAGATCCTCATATTTCTTGATCAACCTCTTAAACTGATCTCTCTGTGAGGGTTCTAAGTGCTGGAGTTTTACATCAAGATTTTGCAACACTTCAGAATTTGACAATTTACATGAAAGAACTTCAGCTTTAATTCTTGGTTCATCAACTTGAAACTCCCCCTCATCTTCACACATCTCAGCCATTGGAGAATCTGAAGTGACAGCTGCAACCCTAGCATTTCTGTCATGATAAGGCTTCAGCATGTTAATATGACACAATTGTTTTGGTTTTCTCCTATCTGGAGTCTTCACAATGTAATTGAGATCATTGAGTTTTGTCAGAATTTCATAAGGACCATGAAATCTAGCCTGCAATGGATTGGACTGCAAGGGAAACAACACAAGGACCTTGTCTCCTGGTTTAAACTCACGGCTTCTAGCCTTATGATCATACCAAGTTTTCATTTTTCCCTGACTTGATTTCAAGTTCTCTTTGGCTAGGTCACAAGCTGCACGCAATCTTTCCTTGAACTTGCTAACATAGTCTAACAGACTGATGTACGGCTCTTCCTCTTGCCATTGTTCACTCAATAATAGCAAAGGTCCTCTCACTTCATGACCAAACACTAGCTCAAATGGACTGAATCCAGTAGACTCCTGCACTGCTTCTCTAGCTGCAAACAACAGCAAATGAACACCTTCATCCCAGTCTTTCTCATGGTCATAACAATAAGTCCTCATCATTGTCTTGAGAGTGGAATGAAACCGCTCTAAGGCACCCTGACTTTCTGGATGATAGGCACTAGAAAGAATCTGCTTTGCACCTAGTTCATACACAACCTGCTGAAACAATCCTGAAGTGAAATTGCTACCTTGGTCTGACTGAATTTCCCTGGGAAGGCCAAACAACGTGAAGAACTTTATCAAAGCCTTCGAGATTGCAGTTGCCTTGATGTTACGTAGAGGTATGGCTTCGGGGAATCTGGTAGATGCACACATGATTGTCAACAAGTACTGATTTCCAGATCTAGTCTTGGGTAATGGACTAACACAATCAACAATGACCTTAGAGAATGGCTCCCCAAATGCTGGGATAGGCTGCAATGGAGCTCCAGGTGGGTCTAACTGGTGTTTTCCAACTACCTGACAAGTGTGACAGGTTTTGCAAAAGTTGGAAACGTCTTTCCGAAGCCCAGGCCAAAAGAAGTGTTTCATGATCTAATCAACAGTCTTGTTAACACCAAGATGACCTCCTAAAGGTAAACTATGAGCCATTGTTAAGATCTCATTCCTGTAGACCTTCGGAACAACAATTTGCCTGACCACTGCCCAATCTGCATTGGCAGGGATACCAGGAGGGCGCCCCTTCCGCATCAACACACCATCCTTGAGATAATACCCAACTGGAACTGCATCTATTTCTTTATCAGGAAGGGCTCTCCTCTTTAGTACACAAATTTCAGGATCATTAGTTTGCTCCTCAATCAACCGCTTTCTGGACAGAGACAAGTCTCCAGACACATCAGAATCACCAAACCTATCTGGCTGGCTGAACAATGAACTGATAAAAGTGTCTGATAAGTCCTCAAACGGAGAAACCATAGCAGGCCAATCAGAGTCATGAGGCAAACCACCTGAGTCCTCACTATTCAATGTACTGGACGGCACCACATCATCTTCTTCTTTAGCCTTCTTGGCCATAGCACGAGTCACTGCGCAAGAAGGATACAGAGATGGGTCCTCATCCCCATCTTCAGTGCTCGGCTGTGAAGTAAGATGTACAGGGGGAACTACTTTGCCCCCAGCCAGGTCATTGCCTAGCAACAGAGAAACACCCTTTATAGGTAGACTTGACATAAGTCCCACCTTTACCTGTCCTGTAACTAAATCTGACTTCAAGAATATAGAGCGCAGGGGTACAGATACAGTCCTCCCTTCAATACCTTGTACAAGTATGAAATCCCCTGAAGCGGTCTCATCACGTAACTCCAAGGAGTCCATCAACAAAAGTGACTGAGAAGCTCCGGTATCCCTTAGGATATATATGGGGACAGGAGTAGTATGCTCATTCAGAGCCACAAATCCCTCTGACACAAATGGAAGAAATTCCTCCCTCACAAAGTCAGCTGTATTAGGCTTTTTAGCCCCACAAGAAGCAGGCAATTTAGCAGATCGGTTATCTACTACAGGGGTTTCTAACCTTGTTTTCACAAAGGCATTTGGTTTGGTATCCTTTTCTTTTTCTTTCTTAGCTTTAAGGAACCAACAGTTAGTTGTAACATGACCAGATTTCTTGCAATAACTGCAAACTAGACCACTTTTGTCACTGTCAGCTTTCACACTTCGATCAGACCTGTTACTGGATTTCTGAGCACCATCACCAGATTTGTCTTTGTCTTTGGGTGAGGAATCTTGGGTATCACCATAACCCTTTTTCTGAAATTGGGACCATCTATTATTACTGCTAGACTGAAATTTGGACTTATGTGTGAGAACATATTCATCTGCAAATTTGGCAGCTGATTGCAAATTCAGTGCTTGCTTCTCATTAAGGTAGGTCTTAATATCATCCTTAACACAGTTCTTGAATTCATCAACTAACATCATCTCATTTAGTGAGTTGAAATCATCCTTGACCTCCATAGAAGTACATCAGCGCTCAAAGCAAACCTGCTTTTCATTCGCAAATTCAACATAAGTCTGATTTTCAGATTTCTTCAGACCTCTGAATTTCTGTCGGTAAGCCTCTGGAATCAACTCATAAGCTCTCAAAATAACCTTTTTGACAACCTCATAATCAGAGGAATCATCTGCAGACAAAGCCGAATAGGCTTGTTAAGCTTTACCCTTGAGGACAGTTTGCAACATCAGAGGCCAGTGTTCCTTTGGCCACTGGCAACTCTTTGCTACCTTCTCAAAACACTGGAAATAGTTGTCAACGTCCTTTTCCGAAAATGGAGGCACCAGTTTTACCTCCTGACTGGCACAAAATTTATTTTTAGTTTCAATTTTAATTTTTAGTTGCTCCATTTGGAGTCTTTCTTCTCTCTCGAATTTCTCTAATTCAAAATCTCTCTGTCTCTGTCTCTCTCTTTCTGCTCTTTCCTCTTTCTCTCTCTCAACTTCTCTTTGTCTTTCTTTTTCTTCCCTTTCTTTTTCTGTTTCCTCCCTTTCAATCTCTAGCATTTTTAATTTAAGTTCCATTTCTATATTTGGATTTTCCACTGGAAACTGTTCCAGATCTCCTGGTGCAAACACATTTTCATCAATGTAATATTCAACTATCTCTCTAGCCAGTCTTGCTTTTCGCATGGCTGGTTTTACCTCTGTCAGCTCCAAATGTCTTCATATTTCCAACAGTTCTTTCTTTTTAAAAGACTTCAAAACCCCTACGGTTGGTGATGCCAAGAAATCATCCATTGCTGTTGTCAATATATATGTATTCAATTAAAAAAATCAATTTTACAATTTGAAATGTTAGATTTTCAATAAATTACTCACAAAATGGTCTATCCCGGACGAGCCCCCAATTTGTTATGGCCCCAATTTGTTATTACATTTAAAACAACAGCAACAGCAAGGGATGACAGCCACAGTTTTAAAAACTTAACCACATTTAATTAACAAAGACAATAACAAATAACTACTCCACTATCTACAACTAAATGACCAAGATTGATTGAAAAAAACAGAAATATTTACAGTCCCTTTGGTGGGTTTCCTGGTGATGTGCTGGGTGAGGAAAAAGGCTCAAACACAGGCAAAAATCCACAAAAGAAACTTCACAGGTCTTGAACAGAAATGACAGGTCTGGTCACACGTATCCTTCTTCTTGCAATTTCTCCTACTACTTTACTGTCTCAATTCTTTGCCTTATATACTCTTTTGCAGACCCCACCCACATTTAGACCTCTTTTTTTTAATTTTCGGGGACTTGCCCCAGACATGTCCAGGACATGTCTAAACATAGCTCCAGTCTGAGCTGAATAAAAAAAAGGTAAATACTGCCATCCAGTGGCCTATATTCACATTACAAGGAGCATCCAGAAGATGTATTCTATCAATAACAGTTCTGCAAAAATAAATAAATAAATAAAGTTCAGTTTGTGATGGATATGTTATATGAATGGGTGGAGGTTTCTAATCACAGCTGTCCCTCTGTGGCAGATACTGGGCCACTAGATTTGTATACTTTCTTTCTTTCCAAGATGCATTTGCATTAGTTTGCCTCTCTCTCTCTCTCTCTCTCTCTCTCTCTCTGATGACGGGTCTACTGTCACGGGAGTTCCTGAGATCTGCAGATTTGCTACCGGCTTCTACAGAAAGCTCTTTAAGAAAGAGTATGTGGAGGACCTGGAGGTGGCTGAGTCCTTCAACGCTGGTCTCCCTCAGGTGGAGGATGACACTAACGCGGTGTTGGAAGTGGAATTGTCTCTGGACAAACTGCACCGGTCAGTCATGAATCTGGGAAATGGAAAAGCTCCTGAATTGACGAACTGCCCATTGATTTCTGCAAGGCTTTTTGGTCAGTAGTAGGTCAAGATTTTTTGGAGGTGTTCCAGGACAGTTTGTGGAAAGGACTGCTTCCTTTGAGCTGCAGGAAGGCAGTCATCGCCCTGTTTCCAAAAAAGGGAGATCTGCAAGATGTGAGGAACTGGAGACCTGTTGCCCTGCTGTGTGGAGATTACAAGATCCTCTTTAAAGCTCTGGCATTCAGGATCAGAGAAGCAATGAGTGAGGTTACCCACGCGGACCAGACTTACTGTGTGCCTGGCAGGTTAATAACTGATAATGTCACTTTAATTCGGCATGTTTTGGCCGTCTCCATCTCATTGGGTCTAGATGCTAGTCTTATTTCCATAGATCAGGAAAAGGCATTTGACCGGGTTGAACACCCATACTTGTGGCAAACGCTGAAAGCTTTTGGGTTCAACACAGGTTTCACTGCCAAGGTCCAGGTATTATACTGCAACATTGTGAGTGTACTCAAAGTGAATGGTAGTTTGGCTGCACCTTTCCAGGTCCAGAGGGGGGTGCGTCAAGGATGCTCTCTCTCTCCCTCTCTCTGGAATATTGTATTCTCTTGCAATTGAGCCTCTGCCTCATAAATTTAGGAAAGAGCTATCTGGTGTTTTTTTTCCTGGGTGTACATCAGCTGTTAATTTGTCGTCTTATCCGGATGATGTAATGTTTATAGTCAGTTATCAGCAAGACATCAATAGTTCAGCAGACAACATTAGTCTTTTTAAGTCAGTCTCCTCTGCTAAGGTAAACTGGTTGAAGAATGAAGCTGTGTTAGTGGGAAAAAAAGACAGGGGGGGTGGGGTTGAAGTACTTGGGAGTGTTCTTGGGCGAAGAATCTTGTATGGAGAAAAATTGGGAAAATGTTTTCGAAAAAATAGAGGGTAGGCTTAGAAAATGGAAATGGCTTCTCCTGAGTATGTCCTACAGAGGGCGCACTTTAGTGATTAACAACCTTGTGTCATCATCATTATTGCTCAGATTGTCTTTTGTAGACCCCATCTTGAAATTGCTGTTGAAAATCCATGGGGGTGCTAGTTGATTTTTTCCTGGGACAAATTGCACTGGATTTCTCAAGCCATTCTGTTTCTTCTGAAGGAAGACGGAGGACAAGACCTGATACACCTGGCCAGTAGGGGCGCTGCTTTCCGCCTGCAGTTTATCTAGAGACTGCTGTTTGGCCCTTAAGATCTGGTGTGGAGGCCGCTGGCACACGCTATCCTACAACAGTATGGTGGTCTTGGACTGCAGGAACCACTGTTCCTAATGGATTTACAAACTTGAAAACTGCAAACTCTACCACCTTTCTACCGCAGAGTTTTTTCGGCATGGAAAATGGTGGTGAAGGAGAGACAAGTGACTCTCTCTACTGGTTGCTGCTGGAACCAGTGGTGTATGCCGGACGTTTGGATGCCCCCTGCTGGGCTGGAACAGCAGTGACTGAGATGTTTTGCAGAGCCAGGATTCTTCTGCTTGGGTCTGTAGTAGACATTGCCGGACCTGACCTGGACAATGCAGCTGCTTTGACAGCGAGACTGGGAGCGAGGTCTGTGAGGCTCATCAGCCAGCTGCTGGGACACTGGAAACAGCACCTGACAGGACAGGAGTGTCTTCTGCTAAAGGACTACTGTAGGGGTGTGACTGTGCCTGGTGCTGAGGACCCTTTCTCTTCTTTGGGTGTACGTCCCAGAATTGACAAATGTGCGGGTTTTGGATGAAAAAAGTGATAATGTGTTGAATCTGCCAGATGTCAAAGGTAAATCCCTGTATAGAATGATTGTTAAGGGTTTGAACAAGAGTGAACTCCTAGATCTTGTTGATACACCTTGGCGTGGTCACCTGCACTTGGGCAATGATGTCAAACCTGCCTGGAGGGGTTTGTACAAGCCCCCATTAACAAAGAAGGCTGCAGACATACAGTGGAGGCTCCTACATGGAGCTTTAGCTGTTATTGCCTTTCTGTCCCTTAATAACAGAGATTTAAATGATAAATGTCCGTTCTGTACAGATAGAGAAACTCTGTTTCACTGTTTTTTGGAGTGTGTGCATCTGCAGCCTTTGTTTCTGTTACAAGAGTGTTTGTTCAAAAAAGTGGGGAGAGGTTTTCACCAAGCAAACTTTTGCTCTTGGGGTTAAAGTATAGAAAATCTACAAAAGTCAACTTGTTAATTTAGTGCTGGGAGAAGCAAATTGCCCATCTACCTGAGCAAAAAGAGGAAGATTGAGAAGTCAGTTGACATAGATGTGACTCTGGTGTTCAGTAGGATGGTCAAAGCTGGGATTATGATTGGTTTTAATAATTACTAAGTAATGAAAGTATTTGATCAATTCAGCTTGATGTGGGCACATGGTGAAACGTTGTGCTCTGTGTTTGAAAATCATCCTTTTTTCTGGGAGGATCTGTTGTGATGGGTGGTCCCCCCCCCCAATGGTGACTTTATTTTTTTGGTTTGATCATGCTTTTGCATTGTTTTGAGTTTATTTGTAAATGTATTAAGTAATACTGTTGTAGTTTTCCTGACTAGATGTTTACATATTTTTGAGGTTGCCTTGTTCGTGAATAATTGGAGGGAGACAAAATCCTCAGAAGCCATCTTTATTCCCACGGTGAGCAGTCCCTGGCCAGGCAGTGCTAATTCGGCATTCTTTACTGAGCAATATTTATGGGAAAAACTCAACCAACTGTGCTCCAATCAAAATACGTGGGTTGTAACTATCTTATCTTTAACATTTTTTCACTCTCCAACTTTGTTTTGTTAAACCATGGTGGAATATAGAAGTATAGGATTTTTTTTGACGGTTATTGATTATGATTATTGATTATGCTTATTCAACATGGCAATTGATCTACTGATGAATATGATGAGAAATATTGAAATAAAATCCTCAACATTCCTCCCGTTGAGGCCATCCCAATCATGGCCTCACATTAACCACGGTCAAAAAGGGGCACAGCATTGTTTACCCCTGATCTACGTATGACCCCCATACTACACACAAGTGAATTTCTTATGAGCTCAAACATAAAATCTTTTGGTCCTTTGTTGGTCCTTCCCGACTGTAACACTTTGAGTAAAAACAGTCTGTCATGTATGCCAGCATGTGAACTCCAGTTGCTTTTGCGTCAAGGTTTCTCAAAGCCTAAAGACCTTTCGTTGCTTTGGTAAATAAAGTCCCAGTCTAATGTCCCACTTGAATCCAGTAATGTTGCTTATTGCAGGTAATCACTCCAAAGTTAGTCCAATGTCCAAGTCCATATTCAACATTGATTTGCAATTTTTCCATCTGATTGTTTTAGTGAAGGAGCCTCCATCATTGGAATCACTGTCTCAGCATATTTGTTCAAAACTTCAGGGAGGCTCCAGGAAAGAGCGGGCCTTGACCGGCTGGTACGCTAAACTGCCACCCGCCTGTCACTGGAGTGAGAAAATAAAATACAAACACAGGCACAGACACAGATGCAGGCACATGCAGATTCACTCGGTGCTCGGCACATAAAGAACGAGGGTCATCTGCACCTGCATAATTTCACTTTAAGTCTTAAATATACCAGATTTTATAATATTTAAAAAACGGGCACATATTGAATATTCAACAGTTATAAAGTTTTTAAAGGTAAATAATTGTCCCAAATCTGGTCAGCTCAGTCAATCAGTCAGTACCTTTTATTTGAAAGTCCCCGTCCTTCTTACTTTCTCACTAATAGTCAGAGGAAAGGATTTTTTCAGTCTAATCACAATAAATTTAGAATGTGATCACGTTATTAGTCGACTTTTTCAATTATATGGTGGTCCACCTTTTGAATTTAGTCTTGTGTTAATACTCCAAATTGATGTCCCCAAATTTATTTTAGAAGAATCTCTTCTGGAGTGCGCACTCTGTGGAAAAGTTTCAGCAGAATGAGTTGGATGCAAACAATGAACTCAATCATCATAATTTTGCTGCTTTTCCCCTCGCCTGGATCCTTTCCTGTATAAGTAAAAAATTAGGGAAATCAATTTGTCTCCTTGAATTGTTGGTCCACTCCTGTTCAAAAACAGAGAAAAGATCACAAATTTATTAATCGCATTTCTTTGGTCAGGAAAGCTTTCAGACACATTTGTTCACCTCATTTGTGATAGCATTGATCCTTTAAATGACTCCATTGCTCACTTGGATCCTTCGAACCTCCCTCTCCCAGGGCGCAGTTTTAGGCTAGATCCCTTTCCACAGAGATCTTTGCCCGGGCTCTCCCAGGTTCGGAACTCTGCCTTCTGCTTCCCGGTGTCTCCTTTTCAGAGCTCACCAATCACAGAAGCACCACTCGCCAACTAACGCATTCGCTTTTGGTTTATGGTGGTCTGACTATAACCTGAGCCGAGAGCGACGGCCACCCCTCTCTGTGGTCTTACTGCCATCTGCGACCCGACCGGCCAGTGACCCAGTCAATGGCAATCCCCTGATCCCGTAGTGGTTGTCAGCCACCCAGGTGGGAACCAACGGCCTGATCCCTACCCCACTTCGCTATGGGTATAGAAACTTTGACCGTTTTCACCAGCCTCGCCTGTTCACAGAGGTCGTCTCCAACGCCCCTCTGCTAGGTGTGGGCTGTCACCCACGTACCAGGTGTTGCCCTCAACTTACATGCGACAAACATGCCGACTAGACAGTACCACGGCAGTATGTCAATTCATACTTCACTGGATACGGGGGGTTTCAGTCCTCTCCCCAGCATTTTTTCTCATCTTTAACATGCCCTCGGAGCTTTGCAGTCCCGCCGCCGCTTGTTGCACCCAAGGTTCGGGGGGCCTAATCCCCTACCCTGAGTGCTGAGTTGGGTCGAACATCATTATACAGGCCATGTAGCCGGGGGTCTTTGGGCCTCAATATACTATATTTTCCCCAGGTACTCCAAACTTGCTCTTTAATTTGGTCAAATATATCCCCAACCAATAAACATTTGCTAATTCTCTTTTTTCCCTGATTCGCTACAGGTTTTTTCAGCTGCTGTCTCTCTCTGTTCCTGAACCTGGGGGGGCATACGGCGCTGGGTTCATTGTCAGTAACCTTTTCAGATGGCTTTGACTGAGACACAGCTTCACTTTGCTTTGCAAAATATTTATCCTTTTCTTACATTTTTAGGATTCCCCTTTCTCTAAACAGTTCCAGAATTGCCAGCACATTTTCTTCTTTTTTTCAACCTTTTTTGCCACCGATGCATAATTTGTCACTATACCCATCATTCTCTCACATATTGCAAGATCAAATTTCCCCTCTTCTGGCCACTTTGTTACTCTGTTTTTTTATTATTACTATTCTTTTTGCCCAGTTATTTGACAATTTTTTTATATCATTCTCAAAGGTAGGAAATTGGTCTCTTAATTCCTCCACATGCGTTGCCATTGTTATTTATTACTTAAGCCAAAATATTTTTCCCCACGTATTAAATTGCAATATGTCTATTTTACCAGTTGCTCAGTATGGTCCGCAAACAATTTATATTATAAACCTGGTAATGCGATTTCTCCTCTTCCTTTTAGACAGATCGTATTTTGTTACGGATTCCTAAACCAGTGTTATGTTTAGTGTATAACCATCTAGTTGTCTAATCAATGGTATTTCATGTTTAGTTCCATTTGCCTTTTTTGTGTTTTTTTTCTCGAGACATAGGAAGTGGCCTTTACGTTTTTCCTTTTTTTCCCTCCAACTACCAGCTTTGCAGTGATCATCATTGTTTATTTTTCAATCAAAGTTTAATTTCTCTGCCAAATTGTTTTTTTTCTCACCTATTCAATGATGATAGTACACCGATCAAAATAATGCTAAATAATCTTTTAATACATGCAATTTACTACGTCTTTTAATCTGCCAAATAATAATCACCATTAATAATAAATTGAACTTACTGCATGTAAACTAGGGGTTATTTACTTATATTTAGTGCACTCTTAACCCTCCCAACTAATGCAATACGAAATAAGACCACTGTTCATATCCACATCTACTCTACGCTCATGAAAAAGTGAGTGTACCCACACAACAAACTTCCCGTCAAAAAGCACCTGTACGGGACATCGGAATCCTTACTACCAGTAAGTCCAGCCTTAGGACCCAGCAAACCTCACTTCCCATTAGGGGTGTCAACGTTTACAATTTTTTCTACACGCGTAAACGGGACTTCTAACCAACGTGTACCCGGTTACACGTCGGAGATTTATGATCTCTTTCTATCACAGTTGCGCCATACAACCACAGAAAGTAAAATGAGTTGAAAATAAAATCATCGATCATTTTGACAGATAAGAAAACATACAAGTGAAAGCTGAAAAAGGTTTAACCTTCTTTTTAAATCATTGTTTTAACTATTGCTCACTTTAGTACAATTTTTTTTTACTTTAAATGCAAACCTAATCCCTCTCTCGCAACGGGAGCTGCGTCTGAATTTTAATATACGTCTCATAGTAAAAGTAATCTGGAATTTGCGAGTGGAAGCAACTCAAAAAGAAGCCAATGTGAGCTGAAGTGAGAGGAAAAAACTTCACCTTTATATCCACAAAGTTAGAAAAAGAAGAGGGCGACTGTCACAATTATTCACTAAAATTGGCGAAAAAAATATGTTTTTTTCCTCCTCTTTAGACGTGAGGATATGTGATCAGGTCTTGAAAAGCCGACAGAACACCAACCAACAATATAATGTACAACAACACGCAACAGTATAGGCTGAAATAACAAGCCAGTAATAGTTTTTGTTTTCAGCTGCACGACATTTGCACATGGAGAAGATGATGAGCGCCGCGCTCTTAAAGTCCTCCGCAGCATATTCGTGAAGTGACGCGACACTGGCTGTGGCTGCGGGGTTTTTCTTTTTTTTTTTAATCAAGGTAACATTGCGCCCCATGCATCTGTATGCATATAACTGCACTAGTGGGAATATTTAAGTGTATAGTAAGTTAATGTTATTATCTGAAGCTTTCAGGCAACATCATCACCCCTAAAAATAGGCGACTATATGTATTGGTGAGAGATGAATGAGGAGGAGGAAGAGGAGGAAAAAATGACGTGTACACAGTTATTGATTTTTCTAAATGGTTATGATTTGTTATCCGTGTAACCGTTTACACATGTAGATGTTGACACCCCTACTTCCCATCAATGTCCTCACAGACCCATTAATCGGCTAGCTCAATACGCCAAACGTGCTGCGCACCCTTTTTCATAAGAATAATAAACAACAAGACAGACAACACTGCAAAAATGGATTCCAGTACCTCTCTAGGTCATCCAGGCCGTATCCCAATCTCAAGCCAGGAGAGAGCTGCAGGTTTATTCCCTCCCTTTAGGGTCCCAGCAAAGGCCTCACATATAACAACAGTCATACACCACACCAATTTGTTGCAAATGCAGTGTTAGTGGTTAGTAGTTACACATCAATTCTGCAGATTCCATCCCCCTCCTCTTAATTTCCCCAATTTTGTGTCTTGATTCTTTGAGCCGAAAGGTCACTTGTCTCCAGTGCTCCAGTCAGGGCCAGGACAACACAAAACAACACCCTCACTTATCTATCTGAGCAAGATAATTAAAGCAAATTAATTAAATTGCTCACCTTATCTTTAGTTTGCTGGCATCTTAGGGTGTGTGTGTGCTCCCTGCACCATCTCTGAGCACCAAAAGACCGTCCACCCTTACGAGTGTAACCGACCTTTGCCGACTCCTGCCGCTGACTCGCCAAATATGTTTTAGTTTTCCCGACTAGATGTTTACATATTTTTGAGGTCACCTTGTTCGTGAATAATTGGAGGGAGACAAAATCCTCAGAAGCCATCTTTATTCCCACAGTGAGCAGTCCCTGGCCAGGCAGTGCTAATTCGACATTCTTTACAGAGCAATATTTATGGGAAAAGCTTGGAACTATAGTCATTTTTCATAAGGGTCTTCACTCTTTATTCCTCACTTGCACTGAAACTTTTCACCTCACTGCACCTTTCTACGGTGAGCTTGACAAAAAAATGAGATTTGTGATAAAATTGAGGGGTATGTTTTTTTTTAAATCTTTTTTTCTGTAATTGAAATGAAGTATTCAATTTCCATATAATGATTAATGCAACTGTAAGCTTTCACTTCAACTGGAATTTTGCACACCTGATTCTGGTCAAGCTCGACTAGGTCCCTGGCTGCCAAATAAGGTGGACATTGTTGAGGGTTTTGAAAATCTACACGATGGTAGATCTCAGAAAATGGGTTGGGTACCACTTGTCTAGAGTATTTTGTGAAGCAAACAGAGACCAGAGGTAAATGTAAATGGAAAGGAAATGATAAAGTAAAACTAATTGCTTTCTCTCTCTCTCCTTTGTAGATCTTTGTGAAACATTCTGCAGTCACTCTGTCTCCCTCTGCCCTGCTCCATGTCATCTTTCTCTCCCTCACTCCTTTTATCTGCTCTGCTTTTCAATGTGAAAATAAGTGTGCCAGTCTATCTGCCCAATTGGTCCCAGTCTCATTCACTCCATTCCCTCTCTCCATCCCTTCCTCTCTGCGGCTCGCTCGTTCTCTTCCGAGTCTGAATTCACTGGATATCTCTCTCAAATTCGGCTGTTCCACAGGTCCAAATGCCAAATGAGATCAGAGGCATATTTTCCCATTAAAATTGCAGTCATTTAAGCAGCATGCAAGTATAAACCATTTAGAGTTAGAGAACTCTGCGCAAACACCAGCTCCGTGGATGAGGGTTTGTGAGATGGGGAGTGTATTTTATTCAGTGTTAAAAGCACAGTTATTGGATTTCGTTTCATTTAGAATGTTATACAGTCCCTGCCACAAAGTAGACAAATCCTGTTTGACGGTGGTCCCTTCACAAAAGTCCTGTTCTGAGAGACATCCCATCCTATAGGTTGACACTCCAAGCACAGGCAAACCACACCTCAATCTGCACCTAAACAACTGCCTTCAGTCTAAAGAATGGTATCTCCCCAGGGACTCAATTCAATTCAACTCAATTCAAGTTAATTTAGTTTGTTTAGCATTTTTTTAGTGCTAGGGGTCACTCAATTTACAGATTATTTCCACTCATATTTATTTGGGTCTCATTTAGTGAGATTTAGTCATGTTTAATTTCTGGGCCACTCCACAGCACACTCAGGATTTAGCCAGTTGGAGAGGAGGGGAGATGCATCGCTCTCACGTGTGAGTGTGCTGAAGCGCCGCTGTAATCCACGCAGTAGCGACGGGCACAGGAAGCGCTGAGCAGTGGGACGTGAAGGAGCCCAGCGGCGACAGCGGGGGCTGATATGGAATGCAGAGGCAGCGGCCGTGCGGCAGAGAGGTCAGGCCGTACCTGGAGGCGAGCATCGCTGCAGCGCAGCGGGTAATCTGGGAATGCGCTATCCTCCCTCAACCCAAAACCCCCCTGCCCCCCCCCCGCCTGGCCCTTTTCCAATCTCTCAGGCTCAGTGGGAGTGTAATACCAAGCGCACAGCCAAGCAGATGCAGAAGTCGCCCCGAAAACAGCATAACTCATCCCCTAAGCAGATCTGCAGAGACCCACCAAGGCTTACCGCAACAACCCCACCCCCCTATAACAAGAGGTGCGGGGGGTGGCTGGGAGGGTCAGCGAGCGGTGCACCTGTGAGTGTCGCCGCACCTCCGCGCAGCAACCATAAGAGCCGTCACCTGCTCGGCTTTTTAATCTCCGCTAGCTTAGCCTTTGGCGGGGTGATGTGGCCGTGGTGCTGAGATGGCCCCGCAGAGTAGTATCTCAGCGAAATGGCTGTGCTTTCGCTCCGCTCACACAGCCCTGCTCCATTTCGGCCCCAGTGTAGAGATAAGGAATGGGAGCCTCTCTGTCTCTGATTGTTTTTTCAGGAATTATGGGAAGGCAGCAGTTTCGATTACCTCCCGGCTGAGGGGACGGTAAATAACACCTGAGAATGCTTTTCATCAATCTCTCTCAGAATTGAGTCGGTGCATTTCTCAGTCTGTGTTTGTTACAAGTAAAAAATAAATAATAGTAAAGTAAAAATCCAGTAATGTAGCAGTTAATGAGTGACAGTGGCTAATAACCTGACCATTATTGAGTTGCTCCAAGCACTGAGTGTAATGAATAGGCAGTGCTGTGATCGTGCAAGTCGAGCAAGTTGTGAATAAGGCTGTGATGGTCGCAATGGAGAATAGAAACAGACAGGGAAAATTGTGGAAGACTGAAATTAAATTGTATTCAATGAAGAAAAACCTCTTAAAGTAAAGTTCTGAGAGTAACTGTCGTGTCTTAATTGCACATGATGGTCAGTGAAATGCTTTTACCATCGCCAAGCTGTAATTGCAGGTAAATGCAAACAAATTTCTTAAAGGTGACCTAAGAAGCTATTTTTCCAAGTTTATATTTTGGTCTTTGACTCCCCTAGAGTACTCCTGATCACACAAGGTAAAAAAGGGCTGCTTATTTCGCTCATACTGCCATCCTCCAAAAACCCCTATTGTAGTCCATAGTAGTCTCTGCCTGAAACGCCTCATTGAAGTGGCTCTTCCGCTAGGGCCCCTACTCCCCGTGTGCCCACTTTCTTCTGACTGGCCAGCTCTGTGGAGGGCGGATCTAGGCGGGACGAGGCAGCAGTATGCAGTTTTCCTGGTCCAGCTCCAGAGTGAAACTGGAAACCCCCGAAGGAATTTACGGGCATATTCTGCAATCTAACGCAGTTCATGAGTATAGATCTAATGAAATCAATTTGTTCTGATAAGTGCAACAGCGAAAGTGGAGAATGCAGTGCAAAAGTCTGGCAGCTCAAGCACGAATTCGCTATCGGCCACAGTTTGCTATGGCAACAGTTTGTGAGTACAGCAGTTTTTCTACTATTTAGCTCGGATGCAGGGAAAGATAGAATCCACCCCATATAGACACATTTGAAGAACGGGCCGACATGCCAAAGTGTAGACCTGAGACCGTAGAAATCCGGTGCGTCTGAGTTTAGAGGGAAACATGTGACAGTGAGGAGCAGCTAAAAGTGGACCAACAGCTTATGGACTGCTTCGGTGTGTATTAGGACCTGCTGGTTCGTGTGCATAGCTGTGGTGTGCTGCTAGCGTGGAGAAACTAACAGCCTCCGCGCTGGTATATGACGGAGGGGCGAAAGCTCCGAGCTATATGGCCTTTTCGGAAATTGACCGTGGTAATGGGCAATTCGCTTCGGAATGACCAGCTTTTCCTCGTGGAAAATGGGTGCATTACGGATAGCGTGCGAAAGCTAGACAGAGCTCCGGTTATGTCATGAACATAATACAGGTTTTACAGACCATAAGTTCCGTCTGCGTGAACCGTTGCTTATGTGAAGCAAGCAAATCCATCACTTTTACAGGAAAGAATTTAATATTCAATCGATGGCAATGCAGGGAAATTGTTTGTTATACTGGACACGATATAGCCTGTGCACTTCCCTATTGCTTTCTTCGGTAGTATCAGAGAGCTTTCCTAGACATTGGAGATGTATCAGGCTGACCTCGGTCAAGTAAAGCGATCGTTTCATAAGCACCTAAAAATGCACCTCAAGCTCTGCAAAACCTACGTCTGGTCTAACTGCAGCCCAACTTGGCAGACACATACAGCACCTCTACGTTTATCTTCAACTGTTGTGGCTACAATCAGGCAACGTTATGATGAAACAGTCACATTGATGCTTACCGAAGTAGCACAAGCGTACCGATCATAATTGCTGCATATAAGTTAACCAGAAGCTTTTTTAATTTGCACAGCACGCGATCTAACATGCAGTAGCCGATAAGCGGTCATGACTTTGAATGTAATCTGTTGCGCAAAAAATTTATTTTGCGTCCGGTGTGAAATCTGCTTAATGTGCCCATAATGCCTGTATTCACGTCTTTGTATTCACTTTGAATGTAGCTGATCTGTCGCGCGAAAAATTTGTTTTGCGTCCGGTGTGAAAGCGGCTTGACGTGCCCATAACATGTCTTTGAATTGACTTTGAATGTAGGCTAATCTGTCGCACAAAAAATTTGTTTCGCGTCCGGCGTGAAATCTGCTTGATGTGCCCATAATGCCAGTATTCGCGTCTTTGCATTGACTTTGAATGTAGCTAATCTGTCGCGCGAAAAATTCGTTTTGCGTTCGGTGTGAAAGTGGCTTGATGTGCACATAACGTGTCTTTGCATTGACTTTGAATGTAGGCTAATCTGTCCTGTGAAAAATTTGTTTCAAGTCTGATGTGAAAGCAGCTTTATGGATAGTACGTGACAGCTAGAGAGAGCTCGGTAAGTTCTGTCTGCACGGACAAATTGCTTATCTGGAGCTAGTGAATTGATCACATCTACAGGAAAGAATTACCTATTTAGTCTCTGCCTTTTTCGGCTTTTTATTAGCCACAACAATTTCTAAAGGGGGATGAAATTATGTCAAGGTAGTGCAGAGAAATCATTTGTAAACCGGCAGAGCTTCTGCATTTCGCATTGCTTTCATGGTAGCACCAGAGAGCTTGCCCAGACATTTAAGAAGTATCCAGCTGATCCCGGTCATGGATAAGTGAAGCGATCACTGTAGTGGACTGTAGTGGCTACAATCGGGCAACGTTATGATGAAACTGCCACATTGATGCTTACCGAAGTAACACAAGCATACTGATCAGAATTACTGCATATGAGTTAACCAGGAGCATTTTTAATTAGCATGACACGCAAACTAACATGCAGTAGCTGGTAACCGAGTGGTCATAACCACGGAGAAAAACCCTTGCAATACAGGTTTTACAGCCAGCAAGTTCTGTTACTGTGAACCGTTGTACCAAGCATCCAAATTACAAACAAGTATTAAAAGTTGGCTTCAAATGAGGTTAATGTTCACACACCTTCTGTAGAATTTCCCCTGATATCACTCTTGCATATTTAGGACACAAACATTAGCAACAGTAACTTGGCTATGTTAGCCACTGTGCTACAGCCACAATCAACTGGCCATCATGTCAGGTTGGCTTATGTAGTGAAAGCAACTTACAGCTTCTGTGTCTGTGAGTCACGGACAGTCACGACCGATACAGGCTTTATCTTCAGATATTTTACAAAGCCTGCATTTGAGGCCAGTTGTTAGTGGTAACTATCGCTAGCGGTCCTGCTAGCCACCCATAACTCATTAGCTTCACTTACATTATTTGCTGTTATATCGTTACTTACAGCTTGCGGCTCTGAGCGCTTGATCGATGCAACTGCGTCAGGTTTGAGAAGCAGCTGAAATGCTAATCCTGTGTCAAATTATCCTTTATTGACAAAGCTGTCTTTGGTGAAATGCTGAGCACAAACGGCTAACGTTCCCTTTGGCCGTGGCTGTTTGCTGCCAGCAAACAAAAAAAGCTACCCACTTATTTCTGGTGGCATCATCTTAAGGAAGAGAAATATTTGTTTTTCTTTGCGTCCAAAAGTAAACGGACAAGTAGCTTTGGGAGAGATGCTGACAAAATTGCACCTCAAATGATCTGCTGTTCATCTTTTGTATTTCCAAAAGTGTAGCCGCTACTAAGGCATAGTATGATCTGCCGTTGTTAGTGCCTGCTAGAATAGTTTCCGGTGTGGGCAAGTCCAGCGCAGTGGTTGGCTCTGGGTAGGTCTATACTAATTGGACCTCACAACCTGACTTCAGGTTTTGCCCAGATCTCCTGAAGATCTCGGGAGGAGCTGTTTAGGGAGGAAATTACGCTGACGAAATCACGTTCTTAGATCATGGCAAAATCCATGTATCTTATGTTTAGAAAATTTTTCAGAGGTTGAGCATGGACAACCAACATTATAACATTACGGATATGTATTAAAAGAAGGATCAGCATGTTAGGTCCCCTTTAAGAGAGGGAATGAGAGTGAGGGAGAAGATGAACTGAAGGAGGCAGGAAGAGAGAGGAGGGTAAGGGAATGAGGGAGAGATGACATTCCTGGGAGGATTTGGTTAAAGCCTCTGTAGTTAAACACCATGTAATAGCAGCATTACCGGAGAGCGCTCCCGGAGCGGCTCGTCTCTCTGGGCTCTGTGTGCCATGAGAGATGTCCCACTGTCAGAGCTATCACACTAACACACACCTCCCCTCCCCCTCGCCTGTCTCTGTCTCTCTAATGCATACAAATATGTACCTCTCTCACACACTCTTTCTCTGTCTCTCTAATACTTACAAACAGGAACTTTCGCTCTTGCTCACTCTGTCCCTAATACTTACAAATATGTACTCTCTATCTCTCTCTCTCACTCACTCTGTCTCTCTACTGCTTACAAACATGTACCTCTCTCACACACTTTCTCTGTCTCTCTAATACTTGCAAACATGTACCTCTCTCTCCCTCACACACACACACTCTCTCTCTCTCTCTCTCGCTCTCTAATGCGGACAAACATGTACCTCTCTCTCCCTCTCACTCTCTCTCTCTAATAGTTACAAACGTACCCTCTTTCACTCTTTCTCTGTCTAATACTTACAAACATGTACCTCTCTCTCTCACACAAACACACACACACACACACACACACACACACACACACACACTCTCTCTCTCTCCCTGTCTCTCTAATGCGGACAATCATGTACCTCTCTCACATTGTCTCTGTCTCTGTAATACTTACAAACATGTTCTTTCTCTGTCTCTCTCTCCCTCTCTCATAGATTTGCTCTCCAAACATTCAGTCTCAATGACTATTCACAAACATTTGTACTGCCACCTAAAAAAAAAGCATTCTAATTTTTTATGTGCTCACACTATACACAGTAAACTGGATGTTATTTGACTGCAAAAACAGTGCGTTACTCTTCTGTGTAGACATTCAGCATCCTCAAAGAATAGTTGGTAATCTTTTTGAGGACGAACAGCAGTATCTGCGGGTCCTGATCCACATTCAAATATTCAAAAATGCGTAAGGCATCCAACATAATAATTGCGCAAGGACATAAAAAATGACATTTGTCTGTTCCTAAAATGATGGTAATTTCAGTACTGTTATTCAGAACAGTTACTTTCCCTCTCAGAGATAAAGCTCCCTTGTGATCTAACTTTATTCAGTTGTTGGTTCAGTGCTCTAATGTTTTTGACTCCTAGAGTTGAACACTTGATTTCCACTTTTAAGAGTGTACATGGCTCTCTCCTTGTCCAAGTTACGCTTCAATGCAGGCATCTGCCAAGATGAGTTTGGTGTTTCTTTCATTTCATTTGGCAAACATTAGAAAATACCCTGCTTCTTCTCCTTTTTTTGAATTTGTTTTTATTATTTATTTTCAAATTTAGTTCTGAGTTTGACTCAGAGTGATTTGTCTTGCTTTTGCGGACTGCCTTCTTCAAAGCAAACCATCATGTTCTGACCAGGCTCAAGTATGGAAACGAAGATTCCCACAGAAAAAAAAATTGTGCAGTTTACGTTGAACAGGGCATCGACAAGCCCTGACCAAATTATCTGATCTTGAAGGATTCGAGGAATGGACACAAAGCCCCCATTGTCCACGTGCTTAACAACTGTTTTAAAGGAGAACTGACTGCGTTTATTCTCATTCAAGGAGATTGTGCTGAAGGCAGTGATGGCAGTAATTATGACACATTGGGCCTCATGCAAGAAGCGATATAAGAACACATTCTCACTTAATTTTGCACGTATTCCCGATTTTTTTTCTTATTTTGTTCTTACCCATTTATTTCTAGGATGCACTAATGTTTTCTTATTTTTGATCTTCTCTTGGGTAAGATAAAATTTTACGAGTGGCCGAGAGCACTCTTACTGAGATAAGAGAATACAGAACCCTGTTATCTCTGTCAACAAATTGCTTGTCCAATGCATGGAAACACAAGTTTTAAAACCTACCTATTAAAAATGCATCATATAATCAAATTTTGATTGTTTTTGAGAAATTATAATGATTTTATAATTTAATTCTTGGGCTGTAGTCTTTGGCCAGTTGATCCTAATTAGCACTAAGCTTTAAAAATTATTAGATACTTGCGTGCGTTATGCTTCTGAATGGCTTTTCCTACTGCTGCTAAATGCTTTGGCCATCCAGGGCTTGCGCAGAGAGCGTGTTTTGAGAGATCGCCCAGATCTGTTTGCTGAGACAGATGAATTGGCTACTCGTACCAAATGTGAAAGCAACCGTGGGCTACTTGAGCTGGGGAGATGACTGCTATGCGTTACGGCCCTCATGTTCTAACAAATGCAGCAGCGAAGACATCTCCATTCAAATCAAGAAATTCAATGCTTGCTCGAAATGTACGAGGACGAAAACATACAATCAGCCTGTTTCAAGAAATTACACGTGACTGCCAATACATCCCATGACGGCAAGTTGTCTCATGACACTTAGAGGAATCCTCGTTCAACATCGCCAAATCCCAACTCAGCATTTCATCTCTCATTGTGGTATTTTTAGGAGATCTATGATGATCAAATAAAAATAAAGAGATTTATTTTCAGATCGCCCTGGATTTCAAGCGTCTAAAATATACTCAAGGTGGAAAACATTAAAGCAGATGACACGTGAATGTGAGCTTTAAATGATCACCATGACACGAAATGGCCAAATACGCGCTCTTGCAAATCTACGCCCATTTAACTTTCGGAATGCGGCAATCAAACGTACTGTCTTAATAAACAGCTCTACTCATTCAGCAAAGTAAAATTGCTAATTGAGCAAAGTAAACAGGGACAAGATTAGAGAAACCTAATTGCTTAAAAGGAGACAATTCTGTAGTCCCTTACAGGGTTCCGTGCAGCATGTCGCCGAAACGGTCAAGTTTTTTTTCCGGAAGCATTTCTCATGCCCTTTGATGTTTGGCACTTTCGTTCAAGACTGCGTCAGGTTTAATAAAAGAAGCTGTTAAACTCGGATTTTCGCCCCATGGCAGTCCTATGCCTTAAAAACACAGCGTATTTGCTTAATTTAAATCAACGGTATTCAAAATTACTCTAAGCATTGAGCGAAAAAAGTGGCACTTGGCAGTGAAATAGGCTATAAAAAGCTTGCAGCTCAAGCAATTTGCGCAGGTATGCAGTTTTGAATAATGATGATTTAAATTCAGCAAATACGCGTCCAGGTGAATGATTGTCGTCTTACCTAATCGGGGAGAACAAGCAACACCTGTTAAGTGTGGAGAGCTCTTGGAGTGAACGTTTTGTTAAACATGAAAATGACTGAGAGTGGGTCAGGACTAATTATTGTTTAAAAAACGATGTTTTGTCCACCCCAATTCTCAGTTCTACTGAATTTACCCCATGTTTTCATCGCTGTTAGATCGCGTATGGAGAGAAACCGTGTCTTCAGTTGCCAATTACGATCATTGGAAAACTCGTCAATAAAGGAAAATAATTGAGAACTAGCCAGGAATATCCTAATTGTCATAAAGGGGTGTGTCTGGGCCCACCCAAATCCCTGTTCTAGCGCCGCACCTGTTGCTAATCAGGCAAAGTAAACGGGAACAGGTGTTTCTTAGAGTTGCCTAATTGGTTAATAGGATGACGATTTAGTTTTCATTTGCTTGGCTCCACACCTCTCAGCACTTAGCCAAAATATACTGATGTCAGTCAAGTTTTTTCCGGAAGCATTTCCCATGCCCTTTGATGTTAAGCACTTTCGTTCAGGACATCACGGGGGTTAATAAAGGAAAAGGGAAAGCTTGGATGTTCGCCCCATAGTAGCAGGTGGTGTTACTACACTTTAAAAAAACATCGATTCAGAATCGTTACACCCCTAGATACTTCGCGCAAAAAATTCTGAGATTTATGGAATAATTCGCAAGTAGTTACATTTGTGGGGTTTTCACAGAATAATACATCAGTGCCGTTACAAACTAAAGAAAATGCAGTTGCGATATTTCAAAGTGTGGGACGCGGTACCAAAATCTGGCAGTTTAAGTTATGAGACAGATTTTTGTGATACAAGGCAGTAGGCAGCATAGTCGTTCAAAACCGCAAGGGAGAAAGAATTCCGTCAGCAAGATACACCTTCATACCATGGTCTGGGTGATTACACCAGGCGCGGCGCCAGAAGAGGGATTTGGGTGGGCCCAGACACACCCTTCTATGACAATTAGGATAGTCCTGCAAGTTCAGGAGATCCCTGCAAGATGTTTGCATCAAGAAAGGTGCGGACGCTGCTTCAGATCACCATTTCATCGTAGCCCGCCTGAAGCTGAAGTTGAAGAGGACCTGGACAGGAGAAGCAGGACAGCGCCAAAAGTGCAACACCACACTCCTCAAGGAACAAGCCAAGCTGGAGGAGTTCAAGCTTGCCGTCAGCAACAAGTTCCAAGTTCTGCAGGGGACACTGGAAGAAGGGACCATCAATGAGAGATGGAAAATAATAGAGGAAGCAGTGACCACTGTTTGCCAGGAAGTTTTGGGCCCCAAAAAGAAAAAAATAATAAAGAATGGATTTCAGCGAACTCCCTGAAAAAGATCCAGACGAGGAAAGTGAAGAAAGTAGCCCTGAACAACAGCCGCACAAGAACAGAGAAAGCCAGGGCACAGGAGGCATACAGAGAGGCTAATAAGGATGCTAGACAAAGCATCAAGACAGACAAGAAAATCGACATTGATTCGCTGGCGGATGAGGCAGAGGAGGCGGCTCAACGCGGCAACATGAAGGACCTCTATGACATTACCAGGAAGCTGTCAAGAAGATTTAGCAGACCAGAGAGGCTAGTGAAAGACAGACAGGGAAATAGTATCATGGGAGAGGAAGGACAAAGGAAAAGGTGGAGGGAGCATTTTGAAGAACTACTGAATAGACCATCCCCCAAGAACCCTCCAGAAATAACACCTGCAGATACAGACCTAGACATAGACTGCAGCGAACCCACCAAGGAGGAGATACAAATGACTAATCCACAATTGAAGAGTGGTAAGGCTGCACGGCCAGACAACATTCATACAGAGGTCCTGAAGGTAGACCTAGAGAAAACAGTGGACTTTCTTTACCCACTCTTCAAGAAAATTTGGGAGGAAGAGCAAACTCCAACAGAATGGGAAGAAGGCTACCTCATCAAGATCCCTAGGAAAGGGGACTTCTGCAACTGCAACAACTACAGAGGGATAACGCTGCTGTCCATCCCAAGCAAGGTTTTCAATAGAGGCATCCTTAATAGAATGAAAGACGCAGTAGACAAACAATTACGAGATCAACAGGCTGGCTTCAGGAAGGAAAGATCTTGCATGGACTAGATCGCCACACTGAGAGTAATCCTGGAGCAGTCCTTGGAATGGAACTAACCCCTATACGTTAATTTGATAGGCTTTGAGAAGGCGTTCGACAGCATGGATAGAGAAACCCTGTGGAAGCTGTTGAGACATTACAGAGTCCCAGAGAAGGTCACCACCATCATTAAAAACTCATATGAAGGTATGATCTGCAAAGTAGTCCATGGCCAACATCTTACGGAGGCCTTCCAAGTGAGAACAGGGGTTAGACAGGGATGCTTGCTGTCCCCGATTCTGTTCCTGCTGGTAATCGACTGGGTGTTAAAAACCTCAACGTCAGAGCGGCGGAATGGGATCCAGTGGAGACTGTGAAACCAGTTAGACGACCTGGATTCCGCTGATGACCTGGCGCTACTTTCTCACACCCGCCAGCAAATGCAAGACAAGACCTCAGCAGTCGCAGAGAATTCAAGACGAGTGGGGCTGAACATCCATAGAGGAAAGACCAAGACCATGAGAGTCCACGCTAACAACTAAACGCCCATCAGCCTTGAAGGTGAAGCTCTGGAGGAGGTGGATAATTTCACCTACCTTGGTAGCATCATGGACAAACAGGGAGGAATCGACGCCGACGTGAAAGTCACAATAAGCAAAGCAAGAGCAGCCTTCAACCTGCTGAAGAACATCTGGAAGTCTAGAAGCTACTCAGTCCACACTAAGATCCGACTCTTCAATTCCAACGTAAAGCCAGTCCTGTTGTACGGATCGGGAACTTAGAGGACCACACTGGTAACCACCAAAAAGATCCAGACTTCCATCAACACCTGTCTGTGACGGATTCTTCGCATCTCCTGGCCGGAAGCCATCAGCAACAAAGATCTTTGGCAACGAACCAGACAACAGCCGGTGGAAGAAATTATCCTTCAGAGATGCTGGAGATGGATTGCGGAAACCGCCCTCTAACACCACAAGGCAAGCGCTGACGTGGAACCCCCAAGGTAAAAGGAAACAAGGCAGGCCAAGGAACACCCAGCGCCGTGACCTAGATGCTGACCGCAAGAAAGCAGGATACACCTGGAGACAGATGGAAAGACTGGCACAGGACCGGGAGGCCTGGAGGACCCTTGTAGGCAGCCTATGCCCCAGGAGGGGTAGTAGGCATAAGTAAGTAAGTAAGTGAGGATAGTCCTGGCTAGTTCTCAATTATTTTCCTTTATTGACGCGTTTTCCAATGAACGTAATTGGCAACTGAAGACACGGTTTCTCTTCATATGCGATCTAACAGCGATTAAATCATGGGGTAAATTCAAAAGAACTGAGAATGGGGGTGGACTAAACATCTGTTTTAAACAATTATTAGTCCTGACCTGTTCTCAGTCATTTTCAGTCAGGGTGTGTCTGGGCCCACCCAAATCCCTCTTCTAGCGCAGCGCCTGGTGTAATCACCCAGACCATGGTATGAAGGTGTATCTTGCTGACGGAATTCTTTCTCCCTTGCAGTTTTGGCCGACTATGCTGCCCACTGCCTTGTCTCACAAAAATGTAGCCTATCTGTCCAATAACTTGAGCTGCCAGATTTTGGTACCGCGTCCCACACTTTGAAATATCGCAACCGCATTTTCTTTAGTTAGTAACGGCACTGATGTATTATTCTGTGAAAACCCCACAAATGTAACTACTTGCGAATTATTCCATAAATCTCAGAATTTTTTGCGCGTAGTATCTAGGGGTGTAACGATTCTGAATCGATGTTTTTTTAAAGTGTAGTAACACCACCTACTACTATGGGGCGAACATCCAAGCTTTCCCTTTTCCATTATTAACCCCCGTGATGTCCTGAACAAAAGTGCTTAACATCAAAGGGCATGGGAAATACTGACATCAGTATTTTTCGACCACGTGCTGAGAGGTGAGGAGCCAAGCAAATGAAAACGAAATCGTCGTCCTATTAACTAATTAGGGAACTCTAAGAAACACCTGTTTCCGTTTACTTTGCCTGATTAACAACAGGCGCGGCGCTAGAACAGGGATTTGGGTGGGCCCAGTCACACCCGTTTATGACAATTAGGATATTCCTGGCTAGTTCTCAATTAAGATTCCTTTATTGACGAGTTTTCCAATGATCATAATTAGCAACTGAAGACACGGTTTCTCTCCATACGCGATCTAACAGGAATGAAAACATGGGGTAAATTCAGTAGAACTGAGAATTGGGGTGGACAAAACATTGTTTTTAAACCATAATTAGTCCTGACCCGCTCTCAGTCATTTTCATGTTTAACAAAACATTCACTCCGAGAGCTCTCCACACTTAACAGGCGTTGCTTGTTCTCCCCGATTAGGTAAGACGACAATCATTCATCAAGACGCGTATTTGCTTAATTTAAATTAACGGTATTCAAAATCACTCTCTGTATTGAACGAAAAAAGTGGCTCTTGACAGTGAAATAGGCTATAAAAAGCGTGCAGCTCAGGGCGCTCCGGTGGCTCATTAGTCTAGGTGCGCGTACCATGAAGGCTGTGTCCTTCCCGCAGCGACCTGGGTTCGAATCCGCCTCGGGTTATTTGCTGCATGTCTTCCCCCATTCTTCTCTACACTGTATAACTATCAAATAAAGGAAAAAGTCCCAAAAAAATAATCTTAAAAAAAGCATGCAGCTCAAGCTATTTGCACAGGTATGCAGTTTTGAATAACGTTGATTTAAATTCAGCAAATACGCGTCCAGGTGAATGATTGTCGTCTTACCTAATCGGGGAGAACAAGCAACACCTGTTAAGTTTGGAGAGCTCTCGGAGTGAATGTTTTGTTAAACATGAAAATGACTGAAAACAGGTCAGGACAAGTAATTGTTTAAAAAACGGTGTTTTGTCCACCCCAATTCTCAGTTCTACTGAATTTACCCTATGATTTCATTGCTGTTAGATCGCATATGGAGAAAAGCCGTGTCTTCAGTTGCCAATTCCGATCACTGGAAAACGCGTCAATAAAGGAAAATAATTGAGTACTAGCCAGGAATATCCTAATTGTCATAAAGGGGTGTGTCTGGGCCCACCCAAATCCATTTTCTAGCGCCACGCCTGGATTACATTTCTCTGATTCCCTGGCAGGTATTGATTAAAAAGCTGGAACCACACAGGTAGTTTGGCCTACGGTAGTTTCACCGTTTGAAATTCATCCACGAGCCAACCTGTAACCATAGCAACGTTAGAGCACTGGCATGTACCAGAAACTGCTCGCGGTTCGCTACCTAATTTCACATGCTGTTGTGCAAATGGAATAGACAACAGGTGGAAATTATAAGCAATTAGTAAGACACCTCCAATAAAGGAGTGGTTCTGCAGGTGGTGACCACAGACCACTTCTCAGTTCCTATGCTTTCTGGCAAATGTTTTGGTCACTTTTGAATGCTGGCGGTGCTTTCACTCTAGTGGTAGCATGAGACGGACTCCACAACCCACACAAGTGGCTCAGGTAGTGCAGCTCATCCAGGATGGCACATCAATGCGAGCTGTGGCAAGAAGGTTTGCTGTGTCTGTCAGCGTAGTGTCCAGAGCATGGAGGCGCTACCAGAAGACAGGCTAGTACATCCGGAGGCATGGAGGAGGCCGTAGGAGGGCAACAACCCAGCAGCAGGACCGCTACCTCCGCCTTTGTGCAAGGAGGAACAGGAGGAGCACTGCCAGAGCCCTGCAAAATGACCTCCAGCAGGCCACAAATGTGCGTGTGTCTGCTCAAACGGTCAGAAACCGACTCCATGAGGATGGCATGAGGGCCTGACATCCACAGGTGGGGGTTGTGCTTACAGCCCAACACCTTGCAGGACGTTTGGCATTTGCCAGCGAACACCAAGATTGGCAAATTTGCCACTGGTGCCCTGTGCTCTTCACAGATGAAAGCAGGTTCACAGTGAGCACATGTGACAGACGTGTCAGAGTCTGGAGACACCGTGGAGAACGTTCTGCTGCCTGCAACATCCTCCAGCATGACCGGTTTGGCAGTGGGTCAGTAATGGTGTGGGGTGGCATTTCTTTGGGGGGCCGCAAAAGCCCTCCATGTCCTCGCCCGAGGTAGCCTGACTGCCATTAGGTACCGAGATGAGATCCTCAGACCCCTTGTGAGACCATATGCTGGTGCGGTTGGCCCTGGGTTCTTCCTAATGCAAGACAATGCTAGACCTCATGTGGCTGGAGTGTTTCAGCAGTTCTTGCAAGACGAAGGCATTGATGCTATGGACTGGCCTGCCCGTTCCCCAGACCTGAATCCAATTGAGCACATCTGGGATATCATGTCTCGCTCCATCCACCAACGCCATGTTGCACCACAGACTGTCCAGGATTTGGCGGATGCTTTAGTCCAAGTCTGGGCTCCCATTGGTTTGTGAAATGGTTTCTGATCACTATGAGATCACTCACTGATACTGTATTATAATAATAATAATCTACAAAAAGCTAGTGTATAGCACAATAACATGTAATATATAGATCATAAAATTGATCGTAAATGATTGTCTATCTGTGTATTAACGTGAAAATATCTTCACAGTTTGCACACCATTTACATTTCACTTCGCAAGGAATTAGCATTTTTGGAGCGAAGTGGAGACGACTGTGTGCATTCAGATGATGAAAGACATGAATATATTATGTTGTAATATATCGCTAGCACCCTAACAACGATGTATTTAAGGTGTGCGAAAAGTGGAGAGAGGCTGGTTTTGTGTTAACTGCCAAGCGCCGACCAAATTCAGCATCGCTGGAAAACTCTGAAGGTGGCATATTCCTAAGCGAAAAAAATAAAGGCAGCGACTTTTTTTTACGCCAGTAGTAATCTTACTCCAATTACATATTCTTAGGATCTTCTGTATTTTCATGCACAATGTAGGAAATCAGGACTTGGAGCCATAGACTGATTTATACAGTCTATGTTTGTACAACAGCATTAACTGTGATGTATCATCTGACGTTCGCTTGCGAGACGGCTGTAACATTACTTATGTTTTCTAGCGAGTTGCTCAATTCAGCTAACTGGTTAGGTAGACTGTAATTTTAGCCTCAACGTTTGATCGCTAATATTTGTGGAACTGTCAGGTCGTCACTCTCCACAGTCAATAGTGAGTAGCGATTCGTGTCGTGTAGAAGAGCTGATAGCTGCACGAAGTTCATCCTTGCAAGGAATCCTAGAGTACAAGCAGGCAAAGTTAGCTGGATAATAACTGACCCTAACGTTACCTAACTTGAGTAGAGGACATCCTGACTGAAACTTAAAGTAAGTAAGCCGGCTAGCCAATTTAGCAATGATAACCACAAGGCACGAAGCGAAAGCGGGATGTTTTCAACCCAGTTGAGTAGCAGTTTTTTTTCGGATACGGAAGTTCATAAGAATAGCAAATTACAGTAAGTTCACGACTGGCGTAAAAATAGCCACTGCCGAAAAGAAAACAATACCAGCGGCCCTGATCTAGCCAGTTTCATTCATTTCGCGGTCATGGATGAAATTCACAGAGACCGCTGGCGATGGCAATGACCAAGAAATTGGAGTCGATGGCGGCTTTAAAACTCTAACTGAAGGCAACTAAAGCCATGACGATTACTTTCGAGCGTTATGTTTGCTGAAAACCCGATGTTGAGATTGGACCGAAGTGGTGGATATTCTAATGAACATGTAAACGGAATATTCCCATCGCTCAGCCCATGTAAACGGCTTATTCCGAATATTACCTTAACCCGAATATGGATGTGTTAGAGGACTAATTCATCTGCCAAACCATCATAACTATGACACGTGAAACTGAAAACACAGCTGATCGATCGGAAAAAAACGACTCGGATGAATTTACTTCCGCGAATGTAATTCAGTGATAATGTTGCGACTCATTCACAGAAAGAACACGGTAACTCAGGTGGGTAACTCAGGGTGTGTACAGTAGAGCTTATTGATGTACGTTCTGCAATGATAAAAAGCGGTATCTCAAGTGCGCCTACTAGCTCGTTGTACGGGTAGGGCGTGTTGTGCATTCTATACACAGAAAGAACAAGGTAACTCGTGTTACGGTGTTCTCTTGTTGTTTCACCGCAGTTTTTGGGAGTTACCGTGAGAACAACCCACTACCATATCCTAAATAAGATAAGGTAGAGTCAAGATATTTACCCACATGATGTAGAAGACCTTTAATGTCCCAAAAATGACAAAATCTCATTTTTGACAAAAAATAAGTTTCCCCCTTCTTTCGTTGTACGGCAGTATTAGTGTATGCAGCAGGATTCAAACCTGGGAACTTGCGGACAAAGCAATTTCAAACACACCATACACTGTGGTCCTATCCACTACACCAACTGAGTTCGTTGCCCACTTAGTACATCAGTTTCCATTCATCGCTGAGTGAAGGGTGAAAGACAACCAAAGGTATAATTATATATATATACAAGTATATACAGTCACACCCAAAATTATTCATACCCCTACCCTACTATTTTTTTTTTTTTTTTTTGACAAATCAAATTTATTCTTGCACAGATAAGGCTGTAAGAAGTACAGTAAACAATTTTTCAAGAAATACAATACTTTTTGGTATTTTATTTGACAGATTTACAAAAAATGCCACATCCAGAATTATTAATACCCTTTTCTCAGTAATTGATGGCAAAGCCTTTATTCACGATTACAGCCTCCAAACGTTTCCTGTGGTTGATCATAAGGTTTCTACATGTTTTCACAGGGATTTTGGCCCACTCCTCTTTGGCAAACTTTTCCAGATCCTTAAGGTTTAAGGGTTTCCTTGGTCTTCAGTTTCCTTCATAGATTTCTGATTTGATTGAGATTAGTGATCTGGCTTGGCCACTCCAAAATGTTCACTGTGTTGTCCGCTAACCATTTCTTGATAGATTTGGCCGTGTGCTTCGGATCATTGTCCTGTTGGAAGATCCATTCCTGCCCAAGACCAAGTTTTTTGGCGGATTGCTCAATGTTTTCTCTGAGGATCTGGATATCCTGGTCCTGTTTCATGATGCAGTAAACTTTAACAAGGTTTCTAGGCCCATTTGCTGAAAAGCAACCCCAGAGCATGATACTCCCGGCACCGTGTTTGACCGTTGGGACCATGTTTCTCAGGTTGAGCACTTCACCTTTCTTATGCCACTAAGACTTCTCCAACCCAGACACACAAGAACTAGTCTAGCCTTCGCAAAAGCTCACCTGGATGAAGATATAAGCTACTGGCTGTCAATGTTATGGATGGATGAAACAAAGATGGAGCTGTTTGAGATGGGGCTTTTGTTTGGCGTAAGAAAGGTAAACCATTCAACCTGAAAAACACGGTCCCAACGGTCAAACTAGGCGGCAGGAGTATCATTCTCTGGGGTTGTTTTTCAGAAAATAGGCCCAGAAACCTTGTCAAAGTTAATGGCATCATGAAATAGGACCAGGATATCCAGATCCTCAGTGAAAACATGAAGCAATCCAGTGAATTACTTGGTCTTGGGCAGGAATGGATCTTCCAACAGGATAATAATCCTAAACACACGGCCAAATCAGTCAAGAAATGGTTAGTGGACAACAAAGTTAACATTCTGGAGTGGCCAAGAAATGATATTTTCATTTATTTTTCTTTCTTTTATTTGTTGTTGTCAATGAGGAGACGTCATGTGAATATCTATTTTGATGTGTTCATGCTGGTGAGTTGGACGATCCATTGGCCCTGGGTAGAATAATTTGAGCAGAACAAACCATTGTTTGTGGCTGAGTTGGGTTAAGGTTAGGGTTGGGCATAGGGATAGGGATAGCATTCCTTATGAGTTGGGTTAAGGTTAAGTAAAGGTATAGGGATAGCGTTCCCTATGAGTTGGGTTCAGGTTAGGGTTAGGGATGGGGATAGCATTCCCTATGAGTTGGGTTAAGGTTAGGTCAACAGTGTCATGGCTGCCACCTTTATAAGCTTGCCACATGTATAGACGTTCTAGAAATTAAGCTGTAAATTATCTTAACTGGATGTGCCCTCAATGTTTTTCCTCACCCAAATCTTTCAATTGGTATCTAAACATTACGGAAAGTCAAAAAAGTTGCAATTTTTTTTTTATTTTGCTGGAGGTTGTGTATGGTACTCTTACCCAACGTTGTTTCAATGTTGTTTCAACGTTGAAACAAATCTTGTTCAAATTTCAGTGTTGATGTGAGATCATTTTGTTAACCTTTTTACAACCATCAGAGTTAAAAACTGATTCAATAGCGTCTCAACGAGGAAACTATAACTGACATAATTTCAACCATACACTACCACTCAAAAGTTTGGGATCACTTTGAAATTTTCTTGTTTTCCATGGAAAGACACATTAAATTAGTTTGAATAAGAAATATTGCAAATGAACAGCACATGCTGACATTGTCTGAGTTAGAAATAAAGATTTTAATGGAAAATGATGAATATGTACCTCAAACTTTGCCTTCATCAAAAAAACCACCTTCACTGTTGATACTGAAACTGGTGTTTGACGGGAATTATTTAGCGTAGCTGCTAGTTGACAACCTGTGAGGCGTATTTGTCTTAAATAAGGCACTCTCAGATATTTGTCTTCTTGCACAGTTGTGCATCGGGGCCTCCCACTCCTTTATTCTGTCCTTGTTAGTGCCAGTTTGTGCTGCTCTCTAAAGGCAGTAGTTGACAGCATGGTAAGAGATTTTGAGTTTTCAATTTCCCGCATTGAACAGCCTTCTTTTCTAAGCACAACAATAGACTGACAGGTCTCAGAAGGAAGTTCTTTCTTTCTGGCCATTTTGAGCCTGTAAACAAAAAAACAACTGCTGATGCTTCAGGTACTAAACCAAGCTCAAGAATGCCATGCTCACTTTTGTGCTCCCTTATTAGTTCAACGGTTTTCAGCTGTGCAACACATTTGCCGAAGGGTTTTCTAATAATCAATTAGCCTTATAAAATACTTAAAAACTTGGATTCGCAGCCATACCAGGAGATTGATGCAGAGGACTGACAGTAGCTGATAACTGGTGAAATGCATGAAAATGTATTTTTCTTTGGAAAACAAAGAAATTTGCAAGTGATCCCAAAGTTTTGAGCGCTAGTGTATTTCTATGTTGAAGGTAGGTCATGTGCTAGCTGGGATTACATCCATCATATTTAAACGTTTCAATAGCATCTCAACGATGAAACGACAACTGACAATTTCAACCATATTTCTATGTTGAAGGTCGGTTGTGTTCCGGCTGGGTACACACCTGATTCTACTAATCAACCTCTGGAATGTTTGTTAAGGGTCTTGATTAGAAGAATCAGGTGTGTAGCAGCTTGGTTGGTATGAAAGCCTGCACCCACAGTGGCTCCTTCTGGAGAAGGTTCCCTACCCCTGGTTTAAAGGCACTTTGCGAAGGCAACTTCCGCTTCGCATCAGGTGGTTATTCGCCCCGCATCATGCCTTAAAAACCGTGAAATGCACACCTACCAGTTGATTATCCCTTACATATCGAATGTAATCAGTACATTTTCGGCTTACCTCGATGTTTGGGTACCCAGTGAAAGATTTGGATGAGTACAAAAAAAAAATGCATTCAGTCAAGAAAAATTTGAGTTTAATTTTTGTGCTGCCTATGTGGTAATCCATGTTACCAATGACACACTGGGTCGCTTGGGCACACAGAGCATATCGTTAGCCTCATAGCATTATTGCCCATCATTTTTTTACAGTTTTATTTCTTTCTTTCTTTATTTATTTATTTTTTTATTATTATTTAAGAGAACAAATTTTATTATTTTTTTTTATTTTTCATGGTTTTGAGAAAAAAGTGCATTTTTTTGCCAACAAGAAGAAACAGGCAGCAATATCTAATTGAGCAAAAATATGACTTAGGCACTTATGCTATGAGGCTAATGATATGCATTCACTATGTTAACATTCTAAACCCCCTTCTTAATAATAAAACCCCCCGAAATATATTGGCGCCTTCTATTAAAATCGTAAAACCACCTAGGTGCATACTGCAACTTGCTGTATCGTAATTTTGAAATGTATGCAAGTGTACTTGAGTATGTCACGATATTGCTAGTGTGAAAGCCGACCAGAGGGGGGAGAGGGGAGGGGGGACAATCGTACTGTGGCATGGTAAGGGAGACTGGGGTCCAATGAGCCATGGAGACCAATGAGCCATATCGCTATTTTGCAATCAATCGATGACAGAGCTGCTTAAAATAGGCAAAATATTTGACCATTGACTGATGAGTCATGGGGATAAATGACCCATATCACTATTTTGCCTATTTTAAACACCTTCGGCATCGATTGTTTGCACAATACTGATATGGCTCATTGGTCCCCATGGCTGATCGGACCCCCAGTCTCCCCTACGGAACAATCGTATGGTGTGAAAGTGCCCTTAGATTTCCACGAGCAGTCGGCTCTTTGCACATGGCACGTCACCTGCTCTTATATGGTGCTTAGTGGGTGTCATATGCTAATTTAAAACAACCGGTCACGCACTTCCAATTTTCGATCAAGTGGGATTCAATATTTAGCCCACATGGGTAAGAGCAGATTTGTGCGGTAAGAGCGTTTGGTGCATCCCGAGTTTATTTCTCTTATTTTTTATCTTAGCAAAAAAAAGATATAAGAGAAATTTAAGAGAATGTAGCTGCAAAAGGCCTATTTTTTTCTTAAATCTCTCAATTTGCATTTGTGCAATTATTCATGTAGACCTATCAGGTTGTTGTGAGTGAACTCGAAGAATGATACACTCGCACTTAGATGAGTCAAAATTTCAGTGTCACCTGGCAGTTTCCTCCTATTCTGTTATCTACCAGCTGTTTTATCACAGCGGTAAAACTTATCTGACCCCATTGGATGTGCCCACCTCATTTTATGAAGCAGCGGTTAAATGTTTCTGGGTCAGATCCAAGCCTCTGCAAGCATTATGGACAGAATTCAGAGAAATAACGTTCCATGGAAAATAGGGTGTGAGTTAAATTTAGGTGGGGTAAGCATGATTGATTCAAGTGGGGATACCTCTGCAGTGTAACCAAAAATAATCAATGTGGTTGTTAATAATTATCCTGAATATAAAAATTAAGGATGCAATATGGACCGAATCAGAAAATGTGTCTATTCCCACCAATCTCCGTAGTGAATTACTGCTATAATTAAGCGGTGCACTTTCATGAAGAAACATACTAATTTATTTGTTGTTTGTTTACAAATCCTTAACTGTTATTTTTAGGGACAAAATAATTAAAATTGATAAATATGATCATCTTAGTACAAGCCTGGAAGTTGGCAGGTTTTGTATCTGACCCATCTTCTGATTGGTGTCCCAGCCATAGTGCTGTCGTGGTCTGGATTAGATACAGACTTTAGGTCTTCTCCCCAGGTATGCCTGACTGAAGCCCCACTAATTGTGTTATTTAAATGACTACTTTGCCACTGCTCTATGCAGTTATAGCTGAAACATGTCCATTTCCCCAAAGCACTTAAGTCAGGGACCTTTTTACAAAGACAAGGTCAAATGGTAATACAGGAGAGTAAGCGTCGTTTAAGGAAGATAATAAGTGCTCTAATTTGCACTGCACAGGGAGACTAGTGCTGGAGTGAGTAAGGGCTGCACAGGTGCCACTGCTCCAGGCCGCATATTCATACGGAGCTCCTATATATATATATATATATATATATATATATATATATATATATATATATATATACACACAGGGCCCTCCATAATTATCTGCACTCCTTAAAATAAATTCAATTTTTCAATTCAATTCAGCCTTAAAATAAAGTCCATTTTTATTGCAGAAGTATACTCTCACACTGTAAATTGTAGAAAAATGTGACCTTCAACTCAAGGGAATTTTAAGGGAAAATAAAACCCCTGACTAAGAATTTTTTTTTTTTCATAAAATCACCTGTTCCACAATTATTGGCACCCCAAACAATTCCTAGGAGATAAATGTAATTGAAGTATTTCTGTCATTTCTACAGTAGTTTACAAAGTTGATCAGAGTATCTAGGAACATTTAATTAGTAATTAATCAATTCCTGTTTCCCTGGGGTATATATATGACATGACACAGAGGCCATTTCTCTTATCTTCTCTTCCACATGAGAAAGACAAAGGAACACACCATTCAAGTAAGGCAGATGTGCGTCGACCTTCACAAGTCAGGCAATGGCTGCAAGAAAATAGCCACTCGCCTGCACCTGCCCATATCTACTGTCAGAGAAGTCATTACGAAGTTTAAAACAACTAGAACAGTGGTAAACAAGCCTGGATGAGGTCGCAAGGTTATTTTGTCACCACGCACAGTGAGGAGGATGGTAAGAAAATAAAAAGTTCTCCAAAGCTCACTTTTAAAGAATTGCAACAAATGATAGCATCTTGGGGTCACAAAGTCTCCAAAACAACCATCAGGCGCTATCTACATGCCAACAAGCTGTTTGGGAGGCATGCACGGAAAAAACTTTTTCTCACTCACAATCATAAATGCAAACATCTGGAGTTCACTAAGCGGTACTGGGACTTCAACTGGGGCCTGTACTTTGGTCAGATTTGACCAAGATAGAGCTTTTCGGCAACACCACTCAAAGTGGGTCTGGCAGAACACAAAAGATGAGTATGCAGAAAAGCACCTCATGCTCACTGTGATGTAGGGGGGAGGATCCATGATGCTGTGGGCCTGTTTCTCTTCCAGAGGCCCTGGGAACCTTGTTAGGGTGCAAGGCATCATGAAAGCCTTGAAATACCAGGACATTTTAAATCAAGATCTGGTGGCCTCTGCCCGAAAGCTGAAGATGGGTTGTCACTGGGTCTTTCAGCAAGATAATGACCCTAAACATGTGGCCAAATCTACACAGAAATGGTTCACCAGACACAGAATCAAGCTCCTCCCATGGCCATCTCAGTCCCCAGACCTCCACCCCATTGAAAATCTGTGGAGTGAGTTAAAGAGGAGAGTGCAGAGGAGAGGACCCAGGTAGCTGGATGATTTAGAGAGATTGTGCAAAGAGGAATGGTCAAAGATCCCTCTTTCTGTATTCTCCCATCTTGTGAAACATTATAGGAGAAGATTAGGTGCTGCTTTGTTGGCAAAAGGGGGTTGTACAAAGTATTAACATCAGGGGTGCTAATAATTTGATGTAAAAGAATTATTTCTTAATGTGGTATTTTTCTCCCACCGAATAAATGCACTTGAATTAAAGGTTGGATTTACCTCTTTTTTTTCATTGTGGTCCTATGTTATTAAGAAAAAAACTGAATTTATTAGAAGCTCAAAAACACATCTTAACCAGGGATGCCAATAATTATGAAGGGCGCTATATATATAATGTTTTTTCTTTTGTGGTTTATATTCTTCTTCAGTGAATACATGCTAAAGACCAAAGAAAACGTAATTGTCTATTTGTTTTTAATATTAAAATGGGGCAATATGGATGTACAATATTATTTTATCAAATTGATCTGCACTACTGTCTCTTATTTTAAAGCAATAGTGTGCAGCAGTTTTCTGCACTTTACCTTGTAGAGTGGCCCGTAGTCCCCGGCTTGGGACCAACAGCTGCACTGTTAACTGAGGGGTGGGAGACATGGAGGAACCAGGGTCTTTAGTTATTTACCTTCTTTATTTTAAAGGTCTGTAGCCATTGTCAAATGTATTTGCATAACACGTCATACAAAAAGCGTAAACTCAGTGTGCTTTAGGATAAAAGCAAAAATCACAACACGATAAGAACATATCAAATAAGAACGTTTTTCAGAAAAAGGGCAATAGGATAGGTGTGATAAATAAATAAATAAAAATAATAATAATAATAATAATAATTCTAAAATAAAAGTTTCACCCATTGAACAGGTGGGTAGCTTTAACCTAATGAAAAGCTTGCAAAAAATTGTTTTTAGTCTGTTGTAGCAGACCTCATTTCATGGGGTAAAGGTTTACAGAGAGTGGGACCATAATGACTGAGGACACCATAAGCTGATTTAGAAATTATTCTAGGTTTAATAAGAAACATTTGCTTGATGAACTAACAGATCTGACTGGTGTGTACTCCGTTCTCTGTCAACAACGACGGAAGGAGCAAAGGCTTTTAAATAAAGAATAAATATTTGTAGATTCCTTTTATACCATATTCATGCACATAAAAAATGCAACACCCAATGATTGTTAATATTTTGTTTTTGTTGTATGTCTAAATCTGTAATGTTCACTATAAGTGGATTTCAATCAGCACAACTCAATGCTGTGGATTTATTAATTGCTCTATTGCATAATTTTAGGGTCCAAATGAAATTAAATGTCTACAAATTTTGATAAGTTTCCTGGTGTTGCATCTGTTATGCTCATGAGTGTATTTACACTACAGGCTACTACAGACATGACACTGCCATGGAAAGTTTCTGTCCCCTTCCTGAACTCTTCTCTGTCTGTATATTTGCGGTCCCGGTTTGTTTTGGATACTCAGACAAAATTTAATATAAGACAAACACAACCTGAGAAAAAGTAAAATACATTTTTCAAATGACAATTCAATTTTTTTTTGTTTTAATTAATCAAAAAGTAATTGGCAAGTGGGTTAAATTATAGCCGACATATCTAGGCTTCATGGTAATTTTTAATTTAAATTTTTAAACATGTTGTTTAGATTACAGGTCCCACTGGGACCATTAATCAGAGCCTACGGGTCAATGATCCAATGAAATTTCTAGTAGCAGCAAGCAGAACGTGTATTGTTTTAAAACTGAATTCAAAATATTACCAAAAATACCAATTTTATTTAATTTATAATTTTGAAATATTGAAGGATTGGAAAAAAAATAAATATTATAATGAAACAAATTTTTTTCCCCCAAAAAATTAATTATTGGATCCACTTAATTTAATTCCTCGTGCTTCAAGAACAGTTCTGAGTATTGTTCAATGGGGAGAAATCAAGTCAGAGAAGACATGGTAGTAGATCTGAGACCAATCCTACATACAGAAGCTCTCCAGATTCTTTAAATTCCTCAGCCCATATGTATGAACCCCCTTTTTTCAGAGGATTCAAAGGAGCGTAAGAGTGTTTTGCTGACCAAAATATACTGCCTTATTGGGATAGAGCAGAGGTTCTCAATCTCAGTCCTGGGACACCCCTGTGTGTGCTGGTTTTCGTTCCAGCCACGATTGCACTGCAGAATTTTTATAAGCTTTGAATTTGTCCTGAGTAGGTGCATTTCATGTTTAAAGCAGTTATTTACTGTCAAAACCCACAATTTGACAGAAAAACCTGTGATTGCCATAAAGGATAAAAGACCCTTGAACATATTGTGTCTATTTTACCATATTTGTCAGCAATTTCAGCGAACAACATTTTTAAATGGATCAAATCAGACTCTGAAAAAATTTGCTCCAAATTAGGTTGCTGTAGACAGGTGTTTCGCTTTCTTTCTAAATAACTTGCTTGAACTTTGACACAAACATGACACAAAGCAGGTTTGACTCGTTCATTTGCTTGCCTAATAGGTTGTTAGTTTTCACGACCATGTCCACAGTTTTTCTAATTAGGAACCCGCAGTTTGTTCACTTCCATGGGCTCATTTTTTTTTCCTTCCGTTTATGCGGTTGTTTCTAATATATCGCAATATGGATATGGATATCTTTACCCTTCATGGGTGTATGGATATTCGTTCAAATGTGGCTTCATGGGATAAATAACTGTGCTAAACATAAATGCACCTGGTTTAGACAAACTAACTGCTTGTTAATATCTAGCAATTGCAATCATGGTTGGAACAATAACCAGCATACACAGGGGTGCCCCAGGACCGAGATTGAGAACCACTGGGATAGAGCATAAACATGGCATGAATTTAGCAAATTATGCTAACATTATGAACTCCCTTTTTCATCTTGTCCCATTTCTTCTCTGTTGGATTTAGGTCAGGGGTACTGGTTTGGCCACAGCAAAACCTTTATTCTTTGGTCAGTGAACAATTTTTACATTGGCTTTGATTCATGCTTTGGATCATTGTCCTGTTGGAAGGTTCAACCACGATTCAGTTTAAAAGTTCTGGCAGAGGCAGTCAGGCTTGCATTAGATGTCTGCTGATACTTGATGATGAAATGTATGATACCATGACTCCTAACAAGATGAAAAGGGCCTTTAGACGAAAAGTTCAGTGTAGAATATTCACCACCTTGCTTTATAGTGAGGATAAGGTTCTTAACAGGATGGCTATCTTTAATTTTGTCCAAAAACATCTCATGTTTATTGCCTAAAAAGTCTCATCTGACCATAAAACTCACTGCCATGATAATTCTAGTGCCACCTTGCAAACTTCTTGATTATTGGTTATTTTTACTTTATATGTGCCCATTAAATATAACACCGGTCTTTCGTCTGTTTGTCTTCCTGTCTATCTTTCTGTGTGCCTGTTCATCCTTGAAGTTTTGTTCTAACCACAATTAGGCGTGATTTTTTTAGTAGATTGTTTCCAGATTAAAGTCCCATATGGGTGAAAATGCAGATGTGCATTTTGAGGACTCAGTGGCGTTGTTTACAAGAATTATTCCCCTTATCAATATAAACCTTGTAAATGCTTCTACTCCCAGAATCCCTAAATTTTATTGTGGATTTTTGGATGATCCGGATAAATTGAAACTTGCTGTATGTGTTTAGGTTATGTAGAGGAAAGTTCTATTTGAAAATGGGTACACTGCAATTTTCGATTACTTCAGCTCTTTTTTTTTTCTCCAATAATTTTCTTTGAACTCAAGGTTATATTTTTGTCAGCATTTTGAATGAAAGATTGTAATAATTAACAGTAATCACATTTTTTCACAGTCTTCTCAGGTAATGTTTACCAGAGTGCCAATATCAGTGGAGGGCACTGTAAATAGAATCTTTCCAGCAATGTCAATGTGGCTGAAATTTCTCAAAAAAGCCCTACACTGTTCGACCATTGATCAAAACTTAGGAGAAGATGAGATAAAAATTTATTGAAGTATGTCAGCCTGGAAAGGTTACAAAGTCTTCTCTAAAGCTCTGACACTCCAGCAAATTACAGAGCCATTATCTCCAAATTGGGAAAACTTTTAACAGTTGAGAATCTTCACAGGAGGGTTTGACCACCGAAATTCTTCCAAAAGTGCATTGACAACTCGTTTGGAAGTAACAAAATAAAATTACAAAATAACCCAAAAGAAAGTCTGTGTAACTGCAGTCCTCAGATAAGGTCACCGCCCATTACATAGGGCGAGTGAAAAGATGGGAGGAAAAGGTCTTCACAGGAAACTTGCAAGATGAAAACCACTGGCAAAATCAAGAAATTCTCAGACTTATTTCAGCAGAACTTTGGGAAATCGTTAATAATCCCTCCAAGCAAGGATTAGCAGACTGGTCATGTCTTCCCATTTCACTTATTGGTAGAATCAATGCAACTAAGATGTCGATCCTTCTGAAATACTTATACTTGTTTCAAAGTGTGCCTGTTTTTATTCTCGGCGCTTATTTCAAGAGGCTGGATTCAATCATCTCATCATTTATCTGGTGCGGCAAGCAGCCACGCTTTCCCAAGGATTACTTGCAAAAAGCGAAACGAGATGGGGGTATCGCCTTACCAAACTTGTGATTTTATTACTGGGCAGCCAATATACACTGTGTCATTTTGGACTCACTACCATTTAGATAAAAATTGTCCCACCTGGGTAAGAATGGAGACAAATTGCCATGGCTCTATCTCCTTTCCTGCATTAATAGGTGCACCAATGCCTATACCACTTAATTTATTTATTACTAACCCAGTAGTTGGTCACACACTCAGGATCTACTCTCAATTCAGAAAACATTTCAGCCTAAAAGACTGGTGTCTTTCGAGTCCAGTGGCACTGAATCAATTTATCCTACCTTCAATGCAGGATCGAAACATTTAACAAATGGTATGGGAGGGTCTGAAAAGCTTCAGGGATCTTTTTATAGTTAATATATTTGCCTCTTTTGAACAAATCTCGAGGAAATTTAATATACCTAATGCCCACTTGTTTAGATATCTCCAGATCAGGCACTATGGGAAACTGTGGAACAGATCCTCTGATAATCTACTATCCGAGCAAATTACAGACTACATTATGTCCCTGAACCCAACAAAGAAGGGAGATATCTCATCAATACTCAGCCTGTTCTCTAAATCAAACAACCCTTTATCTACTAGAATTTGGACTGCATGGGAATAGGACCTCCAAACAACATTTGGTAACGATATATGGGCTGGGATTCTGGAGGGAGTCCACTCCTCCTCTATGTGTGCTCGACATTCCCCGATTCAATTTAAAGTGGTGCATTGTACCCTTCATTCTAAAGCCAAATTCGCCAAGATGTACCCCCAAATTAGCCCTATATGTGATAGATGTAAGTTATCAGAGGCAACATTGATCCATACTTTCTGGTTTTGTCCCAGTTTAGAGGGGTTTTGGAAGGCCATTTTTTAATCGTCTCTTCGATTTTAACAGTTAAAATTGATCCAAATCCACTTGCATCACTATTTGGAATTATTCAAGATGGGACGCAACTACCCGCAGGGGGCCACAAAGTAGTTGCTTTTACTTGCACGCCACCTGATTCTCTTGAGTTTGAAGGAGGCTGATCCACCTTCGGTCTCACATGGGATGAGGGATGTGCTATTTAATCTGAAGCTAGAGAAAACTGGTTGTACATTACGGGGTACAGAAAGCAATTTTCTTAAAACGCGTAGATCCTTTTTGGAATTTTTTTACAACCCCTCCACTCAGGTCTCGGAGTAGCTGGTGGATTGCTCATGGACGTAACTCGGATTTGGTCCTTGACTCTTCAGGTCTGGTCATTCTGCTTCTGCATAATTAGGGCCCGAGCACCGACCGGTGCCAGGGCCCGGAACGGGTCCTGGCACCGAAGGTGCGAGGAACCTATTGTTTTTGATGGGATTTTTATTATTCTTCTGCTTCTTCTTCTTCTTCTTCTTCTTCTTCTTTTTATTCTGCTGCGAGAACGCATTTTTGAGGGCTTTGCCATGCACGAAAACTCACAAAAATTTGCCCACACGTCAGTCGTGGTGAAAATTGCAAAGTATTACTATTTTTGTGCTTAGACATGCCTAGGTGGCTCTATAGCGCCACCAAACACGCGGCCATTTTGGAACGCACTTGCTCGGATTCTCACGAAATTCGATTGGGCCATAGCAGTCATGATAAATTTTTTTGGTAATTTTTTTGAAATTTTTTTGCCGCACAGGAAGTGAGCTACGAGCCATTTCCTGCGTTTTTTCAGATTTTACAAACACATTTTTGAGGGCCTTATCATACTCGAAAACTCACCAAACTTGGCTCATAGACTAAAAATATTAAGTTCTTTGATTCGATGTCTCATTTGGCACTAAGTGTGACATGGTGGCTCTATAGCGCCCCCTAATACATAATTGCATTTTTGAGGGCCTCAGCATGCTCAAAAACTCACGTTACTTTGCAACAATATTAAGCCGATCATACCTTTCACTAGGCTATGAGGTTTACAGATGGATGTTGCAAGATTGCATTACAGCGCCACCTAGAATATTTCAATTAAGCAGCCCTCGCAGGGTGTTTAACATACATGTACAAAATTCGGTGGATATGTGGACTATGCCAAGACCTAAAAAAAAGTCTCTTAGTGCCATGACCTAGACTCAACAGGAAGTCCGCCATTTTTAATTGAATTTGCAACTTTTTTTTATTTTTTGTCATTCACAGGCGTCGTACTTTAACGAACTCCTCCTAGAGATTTTATCCGATCAACTAAAAATTTGGCACAGGCCATCTAAAGACATTCTCCATGTCAAATTGCGAAGCTTTTTTGGATTCATTGAAAATTGTGTCCGTGGCGTTGCGCCGAATTTCGATGTTCCGCCATGAAAATGGTAGTTGCTTTTATGAGCACATGCATTGTGAAATTTGCGTGAAACTTTACAGGCTTAATAGTAGTCTACTTCCAAATATAACTATATGTTGATATTGGATTGGGTGTGGTCAGGTAGCTCCACAGCGCCCTCTTCACACGACCATGTTGATATAAAAGTGCTTGAATGTTCATGAAATTTGGTCTGATCATTGCATTGGTTTTTTTGGGCTATAATTATTTTTTTGAAATTTTTCGGCCAAACAGGAAGTGCGCTATGAGCCATTTCCTGCGTTATTCCAAATTTTACGAACACACATTTGAAGGCTTTAGCATACTTGAAAACTTGTAAAACTTTGCAAAAATTATATTTGTCCAATTGTCTTCAATTTGAGACAATAATTGGCAGTAAATGAGGCATTATGGCTCTAAAGCGCCCCCAATCAGATTTTTCAAATAATTGCCTTTTTGAGGGTCTCAGCATGCTCAAAAACTCACAAAATTTTGTACAATTCTAAAGACCATCATTCCTATCACACTGATAAAAATTTACATATTGGCGTGGCAAAAATGGCATTATAGCGCCCCCTGGAAAATTTCAAAAAAGTAGCCCTCGCACCGTGGTTGACCTACATGTATGAACTTCGGTGGACATGTGGAATATCCTGAGACCTAAAACAAAGTCTCTTGGTGCCATGACCAAGACCCAACAGGAAGTCCGCCATTTTTAATTGAAATTGCAACTTTTTTTGATTTTTTGCCATTCACAGGCGTCGTACTTTAACAAACTCCTCCTAGAGATTTTATCCGATCAACTTAAAATTTTGCATATGACATCTAAAGACGTTGTCGATGTTCAATTGCGAAGCTTTTTTGGATTCATTGAACTTTGTATCCGTGGCGTCGCGGCAAATTTCAATGTTCCGCCATGAAACAGGAAGTTGGTTTTCCGCGCACATGCTTTGTGAGATTTGCGCAAAACTTTACAGGCTTCATAAGAGTCTACTTCCAAGTAGAACTATATGTTGATATTAGATTGGGTGTGGTCAGGTGGCTCCACAGCGCCCTCTTGACACAACCATGTTGAGATAAAAGTGCTTGAATGTTCATGAAATTTGGTTTGATCATTGCATTTGTCATGCCAGGTTATGGTAATTTTTTTGGAATTTTTTGGCCAAACAGGAAGTGAGCTATGAGCCATTTCCTGCGTTTCTCCAAATTTTATTAACACATATTTGGAAGCCTAAGAATACTCGAAATCTTGCAAAAAGTTGCACAAATTATAATTGTCTTATTATATTCAATCTTCTACATCAATTTGCACTAAATTTGGCACCATGGCTCTATAGCGCCCCCAATCAGATTTTAAAAAGAATTGCTCTTTTGAGGGTCTCAGCATGTTCAAAAACTCACAAAATTTTGTAAATGTATAAAAATCATCATTTGTATTACTCTGATAAAAAGCTTATATATAGGCTTGGCAAAATTGTCATAATAGCGCCCCCTGGATAATTTCAAATAAGCAGCCCTCGCAGCCTGGTAAACCTACATGTATGAAATTCGGTAGACATGTGGAATATGCTGAAAACTAAAAAAAAGTCTCTTGGTGCCATGACCTAGACTCAACAGGAAGTCCGCCATTTTTAATTGAAATTGCAACTTTTTTTGATTTTTTGCCATTCACAGGCGTCGTACTTTAAAAAACTCCTCCTAGAGATTTTATCCGATCAACTTAATATTTGGCAAATAATATCTTAAGACCTTGCTAATGTTAAATTGCGAAGCAATTTTGATTTCATCGAACAATGTATCCGTGGCTTCGCGGCGAATTTTGATATCCCGCCATGAAACAGGGAGTTGCTTTTACTGCCACTTACTTTGTGGGATTTGCCCGAACCTTCTTCTGCTTGATAAAATTGTTCTCCGAAGTAAAAACATATGCTAATATTGGATCGGGAGGTGCTAGGTGGCTCCACAGCGCCCTCTAGATATGGTCATGTTAAGATAAAAGTGCTTGAATGTTCATGAAATTTGGTGTGATCGTTGCATTCGTCATTCCGGGTAATGTTTCGGCCAAACAGGAAGTGAGCAATGAGCTATTTTCTGTGTTTTTCCAAATTTTTCTGAAGACACGTTTTAAGGCCTTAGGATGCTTCAAAACTTGCAAAACCTTGCACAAATTATAAATGTCTTATTTTGTTTAATATCATCTATCAATTGGCACTAAATGTGGCATAACGGCTCTATAGCGCCCCCAATCAGATTTATAAAAGAATTGCTCTTTTGAAAGTCTAAACATGCTGGAATATTTACAAAAATCAACACACTCATGGAGCCCCATATTACGATTACTGTGTTGTGGATTTTGCGCACAGGCTAGTCAAAATGGTATCATAGCGCCCTCCAGAAAATTTTTGCACTCCCATCAGGAAACCACATTGTACGCGGTCCAGCAGTGTCCAATGCCTCTGAATGGACACCTGCAGCCATCAAGATCCTGCTGCCACCCCAACGTGCACGAGGGGGGCGAGGGCCCTTTCAACGCTGCTTGCAGCTTTAATTTTAATTTTTTATTTATTTCCGTTATTCTAATTACAACCATGATGGCTATGCTAACTTGATTTATATTGTACCTCATGCCATTTTTCCTTTTCCTTTATGTGAAAAACAGGAACTGGTTAAAACATGTTTATGACAGGCCAAAGCCGTTAAAATACTATGGAGTTAGACAATCATATTGATAGACAACGGGGAATAAGGTGGACGGGAGGGGGGGTGGGTAAGGGATTTGTATGTAATGTTTGACTTAATGTGAAATTAATAATAAAAAGAACTTTGAAAGAAAGAGAACCACCAGCATACGGGCTTATATGGCAGAACCCCATAAAACACCTTGTTGATCCCCAAGTCTTTTAGGGTAATGATCTGGGGACTGATAAGTCAAAGTGATATTTCATAGAAGATATGGGTCCGGTTACGTCTGGGGTGAAGCTAACACGGCACTGCGCTATATGAAATTCATATCAACAAACAAACATGGTGACAGTCTTCTACAGGGATGTACAGGGCAAATTTGCAGTTATCAGAATCATTTGGTTGCAGCTGGGGCAATAGCTTTTTCTCAAGGGTTATATTGAAATTGAATAACCTTTTTCGTTCGAAAAGTGAAATGATTGTAAGCAAAAACTACTTTTTTGGTACTTCAATTTCTTCTCGTCTTTTGCTACATTTTGCATGCAGATTTGACACTATTTATGATAAACCAGAAAATCAGAAAGGGCCCAATACTTTATCAGAGCAGTCTATCCAAACAACATAAAATACATATTTTTTTTTATGAAAATGAACCCAAAATTGAATTAGATTGCTTTCAAAAGTTCAATACACAGTATGAGCATTCAAATAACAAGAAATAAGGGTTGATTGTCGGCAGCAAATGCAAACACATTAAGCTACAGTTTATGGTAAAAATAACATTCCAATCTACTGCTCCCATACTATTTATACACTTTATATACTCTGCCTGTACTATGCATTTATATACTATATCCAACATTACAGAACTTATATTGAAAATATTAATAACAGTGCCCCACATGCACAGCACAGCCTGGTCAGCGTGTGTCCCTCAGGCATAGAGCTACATATTGGTTTGATACTGGGGCATCTCCCTCTCCTAGTTCTCATCCTCTACCATTAAACAGCAGCAGACTGGAATACAGCCTAAAGTGCACACAAACAGATCGTATTGATGGCTTGGAAAGCATGTACACTTTCTGGGCTCTGTGATTTGAAAAGCTATTTGGTATTTGTGTACACATGACTGCCTGAGTGATAATGCCTGTAATTCAGCGGCTGAATCACAGTGCACTGCATCACTAACTTGGAGATGCCAATAAATTGCCTCCAAGAAAGTGGGGAAGATGGCCCCGAAAAGGCGATCAGGGTCTGGACCCAGAAAGCCAGAAAAAAACATGATTTCCATCAGAGGGAATTAGGTTCCCGACTTTCAATCACACGCACGCGCAAGCACACACACACACACGCACACGCACGCACAATCACTCACTTTAGTTGTGTATTGCATGTCTACTCCTGCTTTCTTTTACTCTCATTCTCCCAACATGATGACCTGCCTCACTTTCATTTTCAAATTGCTTAGCAAAAATAATTTGAATGCTTTTCAGCTTTTCAAGCTGGCAGCTGGGTGTACTTTTTCATACTGTATTTTTTCAATTCCGTTTTCCACCTTCAATTATTTTGCTTCTGTTTTTCATATGGTCCTCCTGCATGCATCTTTTGTTTTCTCTTCAAACCTGAACTGAATATAGGCATGACGCACACAAAATGCACACACCTACACAAACACACACAGAAGCATGCAATACTTTCACTTAATGGAAAATTCCATCCATTTCGTCACAATGAATACTCTGCCCAGTTGCTGTGGTCAACTCTAAACTGATAGCTTGTTACTGACTGAAAGTTGTCAGTTGTAAGTGTACAGTGCTCAAAGACAAGCCAAATGCAAATGGATATACATAAATACGTAATCAAAGTTATGGTCAGGGATTAAAGTCTGACTATAATACAAATGTTTCTCAGCAGACGTGTGAACTTAAATGTGTCAGATGAAACAGGATGCCTGCCTAGCCTTGGCTGTTATTGCGGTGATCGGTATTCACACAGCAACACTACTCTGAGAGAAAATGTGCAATTTTCTCCGGGGTAATAAACGGTATGTTAACATTAACCTTGTTCCACAGCTTGCCAAGCAATGTCGATCAGCTGCCCGGCACACAAGCCAGTGTGAGCACCAACTCACTCCATCTCTTTATTACCTTAATTCGGTGTGTGTGTGTGTGTGTGTGTGTGTGTGTGTGTGTCTGTGTGTGTGCGTGTCTGTGTGTGGGGGAGTGTTTGTGTGTGTGTGTGTGTGTGCGTGTGTGTGCGTGAATGTGCGTGTCTGTGTGTGTGTGTGTGTGTGTGTGTGTGTATGTGTGCGCGCCTTCACACACATGCGTTGCGTGCTGCCGTGTTAGCGCGCGTTAGTCTGGTTTCAGTCCCTGCGCATGCTGGTAATGGGTAACTTAAAGTTTCATAGTCCACCGGCAGTGAGGTGGATTTGTCGGCTGGCAGAGATTGCAGCAAAGCACTACCTCGTGTGCATTTCTCCTCCCGCTTAAACTCTTATCTTTTTTTCTGTCGGTATTCTCATTTTGACTTGTCCCTGAACCATGAGAGAGGTTTGCACGCTTCAGATAGAGCTCCAATTTGCCACAGTCTGCTATGTTCTTCCAAACGTTTAGCTAATGTCGGTACAGATGGGGTTGTGAGTGACCGCCTTTCCCCAATTCTCTCGCTATGTACAGAACACCTGACCCTTTTGGGATATTACAATGAAATACCCCCAACGTGTAGAATGCTCCCCGACATGCATGGATGCTGTATAATCATCCGCGGGAAAAGGATGGAAGCGAGGTCGCTGCATTTGTTTTTTCTTGCTCAGTGACTCTAGCACTGCCACTGCAATTACCAAGTTTTACGAGTGTGATTACGGCGGTTATGGAGTCGTGCGGGTGACGTGAGGGCACTCTTTTTCCTTTGATTTCCCCAGCCCAACACCCCCTCACCAAGTTTTTCCTCCAAGTTTTCCCTACACAATTCTTTCCGTGAAGATGTTATACGGCGTAAACCAGCAGACTCTCAAACCACATGGCAATATTAAACGTAATTACCTGTGATTGCGAACCCATTCAGTTCCTGCAAATTACATTGACAATGCTACTCTCTTGTATGTGCGGCGGTACACCGAGTCCAGTCGCTAATATTTCATGAGGTGGTAATAATCTTACGCGCCAATTTGGATGTAAGTGGCCGCAGGAGCCGCGCCATGAAGCGGTGGACAGAGCACCAGTGTGGAGCAGTGGCACAGAGCAGAGAAAAGCATTGGCCGGAATAAAACGTGTTGTGAGGAGCAGTCAGACAAACCGGACTCCAGAAAGTTCTGAGGTTTGCTTCTAGAGAGAGAGATAGCGCAATATTTCCTGAGCGTGAATGTGTGTGTGAGCATGTGTCTGTATGCCAGACTGGTGCACTCGGACACACTCAGGTGGATGATGTGCTTTTAATTAAGAATTCACTCAAGTAGTTACTTCTAATTGGGTAACTTGTTCCCAGTGGTTTATCTAATGGAGTCTAAATTGACTTTCAATTAATGCAAGGGGTTATTAACGAAGCAGCTTCACTTGTTTTAAACCCTGTGAGTGTGTGTGCGTGTGAGCGCGGCTGTTGTGTGTGTGTGTGTGTGTGAGTGTGTCGGGGGGGGGGTTCAAATTTTCCCTCTCAGCTTTAAGGCACAGTTGAGATGTACCAAGTTTCTCTGCAGAACAATTGGCACTGGAGTAAATAAGCACAAATCTGTTTATACTGTCCTCCCGTTCCCGTCAACATGCTACATTGTTCTAAGTTGCGTCTTTCGCATTTCAAGAAATGTTATTGTTTGTTTTTATCCCCGAAATTCTTATTTCCGTTCTCTACGGTGATGAAATGAGACCTTGCCAACCTTAATCGGATTTGCCTGCCCTGACTTGTTGCTTGGCGATGCTCTGTTTGCGGGTGCGTATCCTTCCTGCTGAGGGAAAGATAATTCTCTCTACCTCCCCAACAATAGCCCGTGTGCGCGAACGTTCTGCACGCGGCTGTCAGAACTCCGAGCATGTTCTCCGAAATGCTTTCTCTCAAACTCGTTGTTCCGCTCACCGACTCCTAATAGACTGCCGCCGCCCAGCTCTGAAACGCAATTGTGAACTGTCTCTTGTTCGCTTGCCGATGCGTTGGTTTGTATCCACACCGAGACCAGTACTAGCAAATTAGCTTTTTTTTATTTTGGTTTCTCAATTCAAAAACGAAAAGACCAGAAAATAGTCGGTAAATCGATTCCTGCACATTTCCGCGTGCCTCTGATTCAGAGTGACACATCAACCAAGAATTAAACGCTTTACAGTAATTATCAGACTTCTGTGTAATGCTTGCCCTTTTGTGATGCTTTTCATGTCTTTGGGGAGTGAAGGAGGTACGGTCTTTTTGAGCATGCCCCTTCTCAGTTAATGATTTCAGTTTGTTTATAGAGAACTAACTGCCCTCATACCTTTCTATAAACTGTGCTCGGTAGACCTCTGTCTCCTCAACGGGATAGCTGACCCATGCCTGCTCAGTCATGTGATCTAAGCCAGGCTCAGAAATATTGCCAACGATGTGCTTAACTGCAAAACTCAGTATTCCTATGAATACCATCAGTTGCAGGATGCTGTGTTCTCCTCTGAATTATATGAATTTTGATGGCACGCCGAGTGAAATATTCACAAGAGCGATGTGCAGATGGGGTGTGTGATTGAATAGCTGTTGCTGCACTTAACTGTCTTCGGTGTCCAAATGGTACATCTAACGGGGACGTCCAGCTCTCTCAGTGCAGCTGTGAAATCGGTGGGTAATTCGAGAAATGCAGAAGTAAAGCGCACCTTGAAAACCGTAGCTGTAAAATTACCAGACTCTCTCATGTGGACTTTGGGCTTTTGACTGATGGTCTTGGTGATGTTCCAGCCAGGCAGTTTCCCAGCATGCCCCTTTGCACAGCTGCTTCCTCTCTCTTTCCATCTCTTCTTGGTCAGATTACCGCGGACTTTCTTTTGTACGACCACAATGCCCTCCAGCTGCAGTTTTACCTGTAGCAGTCACCGCTGACTCTTCCTGTTTCCACGCCTGACTGTGTAGTTCAGGGAGTGTATATATGACAGCGAGCTCTGATTGGGCGACATTATCCAGTGACATGAGAGGATTCAAGCTGGGTGGTGACTGAAGCTATTTCCTGGCTGAAAAAGTAGCGAAAAATGTCCCTTGGTGCCAGGGGTAAGTTGGATGTTGCTCCCTCATGAATTTCCATAAATGTCCTTAACTGATCTCTAACTGCTTTCTCTGGTGGCCCAATTATTGTGCGCATGCAAAAACACACACAAAAAAACACACATCATTATTAATAACCCATTTTATTTATGCAAGTTTTCTACTCTTCCTTCTTTCGCTGATCTCTCTATGCATTTTGAATCCAATACCACCGACACACCCCCCACTTCAACCCCCCTCCCCTCATACACACACACACACACACACATATGTTCACACTTACAGACACGCACGCACACACACAGACATACTAATACATGCACACTTACACACACACACACACACACACACATGTTCACACTCACACACACAGACATATTAATGTATACACACACACACTCACAGACATACACACCCAGGCCCCTTTGCTCCTCCACACAGCTGCATGGACGGTGAGGTCAGCAAACTGTGATAATGGCTGGGAGAAAGGAAACCATTCAGACTGTCAGGACTGGTCACAGGGTGTTCCTTTTTCACAGCGTCCCTGAGCGTCACAATGTTGGGCATCACGGGAACCAAACTGTTTCTGTGTACAGTTATACATAAACATGGGACTGGCACTGCTCTCTAATCATAATGTACCTCGGGTGAGGGTAAAAAGGTGGCAGCGAGTGGTCTGGACCCCAAAGGCTTTTTCCACTAGGGGGAGCCGCTCAATTTTTGCCCACAGACTGCCCCCCTGCTGTGCTGAGCTGAGAGTGCAGTCCAATGTGTGTCAGCCATTCAGAAGCACTCTGTTCTGCGAGCCGAACTCTTCTGTGAATGCTGCTCATAGCAACAAGATAATATTCAATTACTGCAGAGGGGAAAAAAGGTGTGAAATTTCCAGCTCCATTAATTTGGCAACATTTTACAACAAAAGACAGCTATAAATGGCTTATAAAAGATTAATAACTGCTTAATAGATTATTGAAATGCTCTTTTGATTTATAGTCAGCATTTATTTGCGTAAATGTGTTATTCAAAAGTAAGCCAGGGTGACAGATTGAGAATTTTACTGTGCTGTTGTGATGGGACTATTTACCATAGTTAATGTACTGATGGTTATCTTGTGGGGAATTGACTCATATTGGAAATGCTGAACCCTGACCCAAAATTCTGTTTACTCCAATTTATTGTTCTTAAACTGATTCATTTTGAGTAAAAATGATGCAACAATTAAGAAGTACTGTATTAAGCATCAATAACCTCGTGTTATTCTCAGTGGTTTCCTAAAGTTGTGTGTCATGAGCCGATAATGATCATCTTTATCTTGATAGTGTCTAATTGAAATTGAGATCAGCAAAAAATGACTTTCGTTCAAACAAAATTTTATCACAAAAATTAGCCTGGTGGATATTGCCTGGCCTTAGGTGCTTTTTACCTAAAGCAGGTCACTGATGATCCCCTATAAGAATGGATTGCGTTTTACATAGTTTTTATTATTCCAGATTTTGGGTCCTGCTATTAGAAAGACACACATGACTGGACCCCCCCCCCAAGAACAGAACTCCACCTGCACTGCTGAACACTCAGCGCCAGCGGCAGGTGGCAGAGAACTCAGCTGAGATCACTGAAAATGAATCTTGAAGGGGCCCCTCGTTAATAAAAGGCAATTCGAATCAACGTTAATTAAAGTACGACAATGCAATTACTGTCATCTCATTAAGGAAAATAATAAAGTACAAATCGTGGGGCCGCTCTCCGCTGAAATGCCAATAGGTCCCTGATTGGATGCTGCTCTGATGGAATCCCTCTGAAATAAAGAATAGAATGAAACATTTTAAAGATTGTTTCTGTAATTGCTCCTCTCATAAGGGCTAAGGGACAGAGGACTGGGGTGACGTGGCCAGTGAGTCATAAACCTGTATTTGGGGGGGGGATGTTCAATTACAACTGATGTCATCTGATAACAGGAATTACTTCTGTGTAATTTAGAATAGAAATGTGAATACACTCCCCTGCTAATTTATTAGATACCCTTCTCTAACGCAGGATACAACCACCTTTGGTTTCTTAAACAGCCCGGATACTTCTTTGGTTAGATTGAACAGGGTGGTGGAGACATTTCTTTGGGATTTTGGTCCATGCTGTGACTCAATAGCATTTCACAGTATCGGCATCTCTGCCCATGTTGCTCTTCTGATTTTGGATCTGATTTGAGCAAGACGTTGGAATAAACTGAGGTTACTATCCTGTCTATGGAGCTAACTTGAGATGATGTGCACTCTGTGACATGACCAAGTCCTTGTGCATATTGTTTTTTCTCATTACAACTGCATATTCATGATATGGAATCAGGTAGACACCAGATGCGGGGAGATGGGAATGAGGATTTTATTAAACAAAAAACAAAACAGGCACGAGGGCCAACGAAAAACTTGGCCCAAAGGGTTGCAAAAGACAAACTAAAGTACGCTACACAGAGCGGGGAAACTAAATAGTAAAAATGGCAAGAACAAAAAACCACTGGAAACTCCAGGGAGATAAGCAAGAAAAATAAACAAGACTATGGCTATATTTACAAGGGCTATGAACATGAGCAAAGACTTGAACATGAAACGAGACTAGGAAACAAGAACTTGAACATGGAGCGAGACACTGTCTGCCAGCCAACTTCCACCGCATCCAGATAAAGGCTTAGAAATCATGGCACATGAGGGGCAACACCTGGAGAAAGAGAAACAAGAGGCATGGCAAGATCAAGACATGGACAGAGATTGGATGACAAGACTTGCTCATTAAGATAATGAGCGTGCTCAGCTTAAGTACCAATTAAGTATGCAGCTTGGAAGCAAGCATGAATGTTAAGAACAGAAAAGCACAGCAAGACTTGAAATAGCAAAGCAGGAATCATGACAATAAACTCCCTGTCTAAATTAGTAATATTAGTAATGTGCCTATCTAAGAATTACACCACCCAGTGAGTGTTAGTAAATGTTAGTAACTTAAAAACAGTTAATTGTCAATTAAGCTTAGACATCCCCGAATCAGCACAGCACAGAAGGAAGGGTGAAATACCAAAGCCAACCAGAGCTCTGAAATGTGCAACAACGAAGGCACGGGGCGGAACGCAGACAAGCGGTGGAGTGGCTTGGCAGACCTGGCGAAAACAAAAACATGGAAAAGTAAAAACATGGACTATAAATGTGAAACATGAAATGCGAAAACCTGGTACAAGAAACTGTTAAAACTGGCATGAACTATGAGCATGAACTATGAAACTATGAAACTTGAACTATGGAACATGAAACTGTTAAAACCATAAATGCTGTCCTGGCCAAGGCCAGGACCCCAGAACACAACAATTCATTACAGATTAGAGCATTGTGCCTACCTCCCATCACTATGCTTATTGCCCCAGTGCAACTCATTTCATGCAATATTCATTACACTTTAAAGGTCCCCAATATGCCACCAGGTGTACAGCTAATTAGCCATTCTGAGCCAGTTAAAAATCTCCCCTTCCTGACATCACAGGGGGCGGGGAGTGATCACCCAGAATAATGAAATCTGATTGACTGCTCAGCTGAAGGTGATCAGTTCTTCTTGCCTCTGGTTGGTTACCTCCCCATGTGATGTCAAGAGGGGAAATATTTTGAAATTGCTTGTAGCAACTAATTGGCTATGCACCTGGTGACATAATAGGGGATCTTTAAGAGGTTGTGTGTGTTTGTGTGTGTGTGTGTGTGTGCGTCTGCGTCTGAGAGAGCGAGAGAGAGTGAGAGAGAGAGAGAAAATGAGTGTAGATTTACTGCCTTAGACAATATTTATGAAAGTGGACACATAGACACACACACAGACAGGCACACACACTTAGTTAATTTGATTTTCAGACTCTGCCTAAAGTCTGGCTGTTGCAGTCCAGGGTTATGGCTGCTACTCCAAAAAAATATGTAAACAGTATAATAGCTGCTCTAAAAATATACATACATAACAACCCATTTACTATAACATCCAATTTTACTACAACATCCAATACTGTGACTGGAAGTCCAGCATCGCAATTATTTTTAAGCAAGTTCTATTCATCAATTTATGGGCTAACGCCCCTAAACAAAAGTGACAACTTTCCTTAAACTGCTAATTATGCTTATATTGGTTATCTTCACATCAGACTGCAACCCTTTCCAGTAACGCTTTATGACACATAACACAAAACACCCTTATATACTTATGAAGATGAACAATAGTGACTATTCTCACCTCATTGCAATTTACAGCAACCTCATGCAATCAGAATGCTGAACACAAAGTGACTCAAAATAATTATTCAGTTTTTGAGGTCACTAGCCCATGGCTTTGAAGATATAAATAACGTGACAATTTAACCATGGAAGCATATCCCCCCTCTGCCATAAATCAGTGATCTCCTTTCCTTTCCCCGTAGGCTTCTGCTGGTGTTTGTTTTCTCCGTAAATCAGCAACCAAATCAGGCCCAAGAAACTAGGTGAAGAGGTTAACTGGCTGCTTTAATTGATCAATTAACTGCCAAGTTAAAATAAATAAATAAATCAGCAGACCCTGCAGCCTATCAGGAATGAAGATGACCGCTGTGTGCGATGACCAAGTAAAATTATACCGTATGTTCCTTATTTTAATACATTTATTTTGCTGTTCATGTTTGTTTATTGATGACTGACAAGGACAATAAAACAGTGACATACAAGCTTTTAAACAAGAGCCTGATGAATTATGCGCACGGTGTCGAGCAAAGGCTCAATTCCAGCTCTAACTTTCACCTGCAAGTATGAGAAAGTGCAGCAAAGGGTAATACAGGAGTTCACCCGCAGACATCAACACTATCAAAACTCCAGCATATCTCTCTGCTCTTTTGGGAACATTTTGTTTAAGGTACTTAAGCTAATACGTGCGCTCCCACACACACGCTCAAACACAGACGCATGTTCACACAAAGGATAGAGTGAGAGAGATACAGGAGAGGGGAGGCAGGGAGTGGTTCTGTTTGAGTAGATTTCTATTTTGGCATAAGAGATTTTTCTCTTCTTTTTTTTTTATTAATGAGCCCGCGAACGCTCGGTCGTCAGCCCTTTGTCAGCAGGAGGCTGGGGCTTTACGGCGGAATTAAAACCCGATTATGTTTTCATTTCACGCTCTTTTATTGGGCCTGATAATAAAATTTTGTATAGTGGCTGGGGAGGAGAAGAAGAATGAGAATGAGGGGGGAGGGGGGAGGGGGTGAGGTGTAACAAGCTTACGGAGGTGAGATATACAACTCTCTGTCACATGCCTGAACACACACACACACACGCGCACACACACACACCAGCCCCAAAAGTCTGTGCTGCCATCACTGTTGCCCTTTCTGCCCTAATTGATTAACTACTTTATTGATTAATCACACTGGAAGACAAATGCAAATTGCTTAATTTAATTATCTCCCACCTGGCCTGTTAAATGGCCTCCAGGGCCTGATAGGGAGCTGTGAAGCACCAGCTTCTATCACCGCGCGACGGCCCAGCTCAAAACTTTTATTTCACTCCTGTCTCTTTTTTCTCTTTTACTCTTTTTTCCCTCCATTTTTCTTGTTTGACTCAAGGTGCCCTCAGTCCCTGACTTCTCCCCTTCTCCCTTCCTCTCCCCATCAATCAATCATGCCCCTCCATGTCCGCCATCACCGCTATAACGCTTTAATTACGTGGAATAAAAATTATGAGCCGGAACAGCAAGTCGTGAGCAGGTTGCCTTTAATTGCCTTGTGTTTTAATTCCAGTCGGAGGAGCGGGTCGCGTAATGGAGGCGCCGCGCAGGGAGAGTGAGTGACTTTCAAACGACCTGCTTAATCAATCGACAGCCAATAGCGTGAAGCCGTCTGGATTTAGTCTCCCCGGTGCCGGCCCACCCCATGAGTCTCCCCTCTCCTGTCAGCCACACTCTCACTCCACTCTTCTTAGCAGTTAGTAACCACAGCCTCTGCGGAACATGCAGTGAATTCTGGGAAAAGATAGACCATTCTAACTCGTAATGCCCCCCAGGCTAAGGTAAAATGTATTAGGGAAAAACAAACAGTTAATGAAGGACTACTATTAATTTTGTGGTCATTGTTGTCAGGAACAATCTTTTTAATTAAGAGAAAGGGTCTGGCTTTGTTGCTCCCTACCCCAAACCCTGTGTGACCTATTCTCCAATAAACAGAGAGCAGGCAGCCCGGAACAGCCTTCCATATTTATTATGCGTTTGATTTATATCTCTATCCAGGGCGGGTCACCGTCATAAACACTCAGATATATTACATAAACTTGATTGCATTTAGAATGCACAGAAAACATGCTGAGCCCTGCCAAGTAGCATCTAACCACCCAAACGCGCAAGCGAAAGACTCAACCTGCCCAGCAACATGGCCGATATACCACACCCACGGACGAGAATCGGACCCACACATCTCCCACTACCAAAACTAATCCATATCTTTCGCCACACCACACTCAGTTTCTAAATTCACTGTACAGGGAGGAGAGGTTGGGCTTTTGCTTGCAAAAAATCTCACAGTATTGCTGGAATGCATTGGCGTTAACAGTTCCTAAACATTTTAATGACGTTGCAAGAACATTTTGTGTTAGCTGGTTTATTTGACTGATTCTCCACACTGCTGTAAACACTTTCAAGAGAGCAGGGCAATTGAGGGCAAAATGGTGGCAGGTATTTGTTTCTGGTGAATTTTCTTTGCCTTTATGCAGACTGGAAACCGCTTGAGTACTGACATCTCATTTACAGTTCTCAGCTCGGGAAATGAAAGAGGGAACGAATGCTCTCAGATTCAGTTGTTAAATTACTGAACCAAATTATTAGGCACCCCCAAAAGAACATGTCCCAGAGAGGCATAATCTCTAAATGTGTGACAGCAGTGTCCTTCTTCTGCCAGTTCTTTTCTAGAAATTTCTTTTTCAGCTCTCTTGGTATCACTAACACACACCCTTAGAAACAGTTGTTCACAGTGATAAAATTACGGACAGTGTCTGCGCACATATCGTGATGTGGACTTTTAATTATAAAAATACTTTTATGGAGTGGGCTGTTTAATCACCTTAAGTCACGAATACTCAATAATACTGCGTACAACCACTGTCCACAATATTTTTTAGGAAATTTAGACATTAATTTTTCAGTAAATGCATGTTGCTGAAATGCATATATAAATAAATAATGCAGAAGTGAAATAAATTGTTGAAGATTGGATATTGATTTAAAACAAGACAATAGAATATTTCCTGAATATTTCACTTTCTTCTCCTTGAATAATTTTTCCTCTAGTTCAGTTCTCCCCCTTCATCTTTCTAGTTGCATCTCTTCCACAATTTTCAATTAGCTTTATTGGCATGACGCATACAATCATCTTGCCAATGCACGTGCACAGCAAACAAAATCATAATTCACCTGCACAATGAGATGCAAGAATAAAACGCAACACAATTTACATAGAAAATAAATTATTTGATTAAGAATACAAATTGGCTGAACTAATACAAAGGCAAAATAATATTTAAAAAAAGGAATCTCTTACCAGAGGTCGAAAAAGTTTGAAGCAGAAATATCTCTCTCTCTCTCTCTCTGCTCTAAGCTCAGGGGACAGCTTTGAAGGCGGTCTGGGTGTTAATTACTGTAATGGTGTTTCTGCCACTTGAGACAGAGAGAGGAGGGGAATATTATATTATTGGTTTAATAAGAGCCATCGTCTTCAAACAAATCACAGTGGGTCTTTCATTCTCCCTGAGAGACCTTCTTTCTATGGTCATGGTTCAACTGTTAGTCTGCTGTATTTCTTTTTTCTTTATATTTCTTTTGTGGGTTTGCATTTGTGTGTGTGTGCGCGTGTGTGCGCGCATCATTGCTGAGTAGTGCGTGAATTCGAATCAGTGCGGAGAGTCATTGAGAACAGTTCTGTTCTTAAACGACCTAAACCCAGGAGCAGAAGAGAACCAACCGGGCGATGGATTGTGGAATGGCTCACTGATCAGTTTCACACCACAGCCGTCTCTATGTGCTGTCGCACATATACATGCAGAGAGACCGACTGACAGATACGGACAAGTACATTCATCAACAATCAATGGACCAACAGGCAAATACATCAGACACCAAAATTATCAGCGTACTTAAATATTGCCTGGATGTATTGTGCATTAAAAGCACACCTACAACTATGGCTTTGCTCTTCCCTCTCTCACAAACCCACGTAGACAGACACATTATCATACAAGCTTGCTTTTTCTATCATACATAAATATGTTCATCACCACAAACACTTCATTTATCTTTTGTACTCTCCCTCTTACAAACACAAATACACACACGAAACATACACACCTCTCTCTCTCTCTCTCAAATGCGTACACACACACAGAGGAGATGGGCACAACCAGTAAGTAGGGGGCCCAGAATATAAATGGCGATTTTCGTTTTCCATTTGCCACGCTGGTGTGGGGCTGGGGGGTGTATCTGCCTCCAAGCAAGGAGGGAAGCAGCCACTTCTCACTCCCTCACACTCGCTATCTCAATGTATTCCTTCAGCATTTACTTGTCTTTAATGTAGCATTCCTTGCTGTCTCCCTCTATCCCCGTCCATCTTGTGCTTTCACTCTTTCTCAGTTGGTTGCTAGGCCTATGTCTCTATTTCTAGGAGTCATGGGAACTCAGTTTAAAAAGAAAGCTTCAGCTGGCCTGGCAGAGTGACTGAGCATCACTGTTTAGGAAACAACACTGTGTAAGGCATGCTTTGCAGTCCCTTATCTGTTCTGTGCATATTTAGAAGAATATTCTAACTGCCTTCAGCCTATTACCTTCAGGAACAATGCATCACGTTTATTCAACTGCCAAAGAGACTGGTTCGGGGCCTTTAATGCATTATGAGGTTCACTGGCGAGGTGAAAACGCATAGTTTTTTTTTTCTTCTTTTTTAATACAGGCCTCTTACCCTCCAGCTAATGCTTATTTTTATAGCAATAAATGCAGGCCTCCAAATTAAACTACACGAGGACCACACGTGGGCTACACCTGCTCAGAAGGCCCAGAGTAAAAAAATATCGATTTCATATCCTTAGCTGTCGTTATCCATGCGAACCGTGTAGTTCAGCGAAAGATCTGTGGGACCTCGGCCGCCCGAAGTCTCTGTTATAATTCTGCGCGCGGCTCGTGCGCGCACGGTGTAATTCATCTAAGTGCTCCCAGCTCACGCGCCACTTGCGGTAATCACGCAAAACCGGCTCACCTCGCAAAGCAGGAGCGCCGGAGCCAAATGCTGGTTTCCCTGCGGTCGCAACAAACTATCGCTCCCCAGTGTTTTACAGTGCTGGTTTTTCATTTGGGACAGGCGATTAAATTGAAACGGTGGACTTAATTACCTTTTTTTCTAAAACCGAGGACCTGATTTTTTAACACCGATGTGACCTTGGCCAGATTGTTTTCCGCTCAATTGGTTCTTTTTTAATTTAGATATTAATCCGGAGAGACTGCCATACACGCAAGTGCAGTGATGGCTCGGCTGCTATTTATTCCGGCAAACAGACTATGAGGTAAGATTTAATGATATGGAATAGTAAGCGAGTTCATTTGCATAATTCCTATATATTATAGCCTATGTTTACGCTCAACGGTGACTCGGAACTCTCTCCCCATACTGATTAGCATCCGTACACTACTCAACCTTTGCATTTTAAACGGTTTATCGTATTATTTTAATATTATTCTTTGGACTGCATAGCTTTGTCACAGCGCTCACTTCAGCAGACAACACTTACCTCGTGCTGCTGTCCGCGAGTCATATAACCCACAGCTAAAAGTAATGTGACGCTACATCATATCACATCTCTTTCCCACCGCCCCCCACACACACTCTTTCTCTCTCTCTATTGCATGCTCAGTCTCTCCCACAATCTCTCAAACCTTCACTCACTCCGGCACCGATGAGTGAATGCACGGGAACTGCTGCCCATGATCTGGATTAGCACTCCTGACTGTTGAAATCTGTTTTCCCAGTGGTGAGTGACAGCGCTTTTACTGAACTCCGTCGCATATATCGGTCGCCGATTTAAGATTAGCCAGTATCGCGTGTCTTTACGGTAGAGTCGGGAGTCTGATAGTTAAGCTCCAGCGCGTGAAGTGTGTGTCCCCATTTCAACAGGCAAGAATTAACTTTTCTCTGAGCCGTTGAGTCTAATATTTGGTTTTATTCGCACATGGGTAGATTTATGAGTAGCTATAATCGTGACACGCAATCGAGTTTGATTTGGGTAATTTGCGTAATGGCTAGTCTCTTAATTTGTTCTGGTTTTCACGCGTGTTAAGTTGCGCTGGAGACGGCCTCTGGAGCGCAGGACGGTGGTTCGGTGAAATAAATCGCCTGTAATCTCGCCGCCTGTGTGCTTTGCCGGTCTCCGTCGACACCCGTGAGGAGCAAACGAGCTACTTAATTCGCACTTGAAAGTCCGAATATACAATGGATTGCTGTCTCCCAGCTGTACTCTAAATCAGAGACTGGGGATCTATTTGGATTAGTCTACAAAAAACGTAAGTTATGATGCGTGTGAGAAACTTTGTCATTCGTCGCAAAACACAAATAAAACTACAATTTCTAAATTGGCCTCGCCGATTGGCTGCTCTGTGTTTCACAAAGTTACTGTTATATATTCAATACGTCAAAGTGAGGCAATAGCTCAGCCAATATATAGGTTGCGCCAATTTATCTTTTTTGCCTGTGCCCTGTTGATCAAGCTTAGTCATATGGGTCATCTCGGTGTGGTTAATTCATTTCGTGGGTTTCGCAAGTAACTACTATAAATGAAGCTCTATCTTTTACTTTTACCTTGTGAGGATGCCTGTAGCTAGCAGCGCACAGCAGTTATACCACCTGCCGTCAGGCTTTCTGGAAAAGCGTATGCGTGATTGCGTGTCAGCTTGTCAACATGTGTTCGTAGAAGTTTGTGCATTTGTTTATATGTGTAAGTGTATGCATACTTATACTATGTGTGTGTGTGTGCGCGCGCGCCTGCGCACGGCAGTGTTGCCTAATAAAAATCGTCAAAGCAATAAGAAAAAAAAACTCTTATACCGTCTGATACCCAGAAAACTGATTATAGGGTAATAAATCCATTTACATAACAGATCTGGAGCCATGAGAATGCAAGCGAGGTTGGCAATTAAAGTGAATGTGCAGATCTGTTTTCTATGAATGAACCTTGTGTAGCCTAATATTTTTTCAGAACTGCTCTGGCTGTTATATAATCAATGTACCATTGAATCTCTTAATGGTATAGATTGGTTGGTGAACACATTTCGTGCTAATGAATAAAAAGCCATACAAAGTTTGGTGTATGAATGTACACAACTGCTTGTGTAAAACTCTAGTCTGGGTGTCAGTGAGAGAGCGAGAGAGAGAGAGAGAGGGAGAAAGAGAGCAAGACAGCAAACAAGCAAGTGTACAAATAACCCCAACAATAAATGGCAGAAATCATCTCAGCCTGTCAGTATTTGAGCTATCAGTCAGGCTGCTTCGCTGCGACATCCCGCATTGAAGTATCTGCTCACTTGCGCCCTTCTCTTGAACGGGATGATCTATGGCTGGTGCTTGACTGCCGGCGGATTGCTCACATTACTCTAACTGTGGAAATTTAGGACGCATATTAGTCCGGTGCTATGCTGGTAGAGAGTGCATCATTAGCATGACTTCCAGACATTACAGCTGACGTGCAACAAATAACCATCTATCAACGTTTAATTGTGAGAATTTCTGTCACAATGTGTACATCTAATGGACTCAAGGCCCCCCCTCCCCCCCACACACACACAAGCACGTGCATGTGCACCCCCCCCCCAACCTCCCCACGCACACACATACACACACACACGCACGCACGCACACACACACATGCATGCAGGTCTAAGACACAGTGTTAGTATTAAACGAAAAAAAAAAAAACATGAGTTAGAGTGAATACAGATGAACGTGCTCAAGTATTTGAGTAAGGGTGGGAATGTACGTCAGATGAGTGTGAGATGGATTTATGCATGTGGGTGTGTGTGTGTGTTTTGGGGGAGAGAGAAGATGGGGTGATTTGATGGATGATGAGGCGGATGGAGAGTGACACTCTCCTAAGGAAGGCCTCTCACACAGCTCCTCTGCGGAGACCCACTGTAGAGAAGAGCAGGTGTGGGGAGTCCCCCCTCGTGTCTGGTGTCACTCTGCTCGTGTGTGCGGGGTGTTGGTGTTCCGGTGGTAGGGGGGGTTCCTCTGGTTCTGCTCCCCTTCCCTGATCTCGCCAGTCGTCCCTCCTGCAATCCTGCCTTCCTGTGGCTCTTTATGCTCCACTGTTGTCTTTTGCCAGTATTTGATGTCACATTGAAACATTCTTTGTGGTCCAAAGGTATTTGGATTGTAAAACAATTTTGAAGAGCTGTAAAACTTACACTGTTTACTCTGCTGCGACAAATATAATGTCTCAAAGTGCAGAGACCAGCTGCTTTAATTTGAGGGTATAAACAATGATGTTAAAGGCAACCATATCGACTCTGTGTCCAAATACTTACAGATCTCATTCAGCACTGTCCCAAAGAGGGAGTGGGTTTGTTCGCCCAAACATCGACTGTAGACATATCTCTCAAAAAATGTAGGGTCAAAGGTCGAGAGGGAGCCGGTCTCATTTGGCTTGTCATATAGAGCAGGAGAGGCAATTCCTGAAAATTGCAGCTGTAGCCACGGAGTGGGGTCCATACATGATGCCTTCAGCAGATATACAGAGTCTGTGGTAAAGTCTGCATAATACAGCTGTGTGCGTTAGTGTGTGCATTTACACGCATGTGTGTGTGTGTGTGTGTGTGTGTAAGGCCAAATTATTACAGCGTCCATCTAACTCCACACCTCTCTGGCGACACATCCTAATCCCGACTCGTTACATAGTGACGCTACCTGACCAAACGTTGATATACGATGATATACGTGTCCTTATTTGACACTAGTTTAACCCTTTGAGCGCCACAGGTAACTTAAGTTTCCCAATGATGTAAGATGTCAAAACCTTACGGGAGCGCTTTTAAACAAGTTGCCACATGATAGGTTTTCAACAGCTCGGGATAACAACATTTTTAATTCCTTGAAAATGTATTCAGTGCTTAAAGGGTTAAAATGAACCCTACCCCCTAACCTCTCACCTTTAACCCAAATCCTAAGTCTGAACATCAAATAAGGACGTCAAAAGCCTCCTTTTTCATCGTATATCGACGTTTGGTCAGGTAGCGTCACTATATAACGAGTCAGGGTGTGTCGCCAGAGAGGTGTGGAGTTAGATGGGTGCTGTAATAATTTGCTCTTGCACACACACACATGCGTGTAAATGCGCACACTAACGCACACAGCTGCATTATGCAGACTTAACCACAGACTTGGTGTATCGGCTGAAGGCATCATGTATGGACCCCACTCCATGGCTACAGCTATCTGGTCGCAATTTTCAGGAATTGCCTCTCCTGCACTTAGACAGAACAACAGTCTATTCTATTTTCTCAAGAAGGTCCTCCCCCACCCTTCTCCAGATGTCTTATCCACCTGCATCTTCTATAGTGTAGTATGGGGAAGGCAGGCAGTGTTGGCGGCCAGCGTGTTCACCTTTATCAGCCCGGTCCTGAGCCTGTCATTGGCGGCACTCAGCCTAACAGGAATACTTTTGGCAGCGTGACAGGATCGTTTGCTCTCCCCATGGCCACTGACGCATGCTGGTCGCGCCGCGGGGTGCAGTCATTGGGGCTGGCTGACTCTGGGCGTTGGGGATGCAGATGGGTTCAGGAGGGCGAGCGGCGCTCTCGAGGTGCTGTCGTGTTAGTCCGTCAGGCGGAGACAGCTGGCAAACATTTTGTAGACATCCTACCGTCTCAGTTCGGCCACGATTGCTCTCCTTGTCAGACTTTTACAATCCCTCTGTCTGGTGAATCAATACGCACACAAAGTCAGGAATCAATCCAGACCGTCTCATTCATCCTGAAGAGAGTGATAAATGTTAGGGAGCGTCATAAAATGACAATGTCTTTTTGCTATCATTCAGTGTTAAATTCACACGCTTCACCTTCTGTCTGTTTGACACCCCTTTCCCCATTCCCCCCCGTACAGGACAGGAAGTAGTTCAGGTGGAAAGCATCAGATTGAGGCCGTGGCTGACAGTCTCGTCCAGGGGTCCTCCTTACTGCGGGTCCAGCAGCTCGGTTTAGTGGAGGACTTTGAAGGGTCTATGCCTGTCAGCCTCCCTTATCTGAGCACATGGCTCGATTCTGAGGCCAGATCTCCTGCTTGCTAAACGCCAGTGTTTGGGCTCGCCATGGAGAATACGTATTCGCTGACGGCGCACTATGATGAGTTCCAGCCGGTGAAATACGGTGGCCGGTATAGCAGCGGAACGCTCAGCAATGGCCTGACTCTGCACCTGGGGGGTGGAGTCGATGGAGGCAGCGGCCGTGGCCGGGGCAAGAGCGGCCGGGGCAAGGATCAGGGGGGCGGGGTTCCGCGGTGGAGTCGGCGAGAGGTGTGCCTGCTATCAGCCCTGGTGTTCGCGGCGGGTATGTGCGTGATCTTGGGCAGCATGCTGACACTGAAGTTCCTGTCCCTGGAGCAGGAGGGGCACTGTCGGGAGGACTGCCAGCAGAAGAAATCACTGCTCAAAGCGTCGCGCTTCATCTCGGCCAACATTGACCCCACCATTGACCCCTGCGCCGACTTCTACACGTTCGCCTGCGGTGGCTGGCTGGGGCGCCATGGGATCCCGGAGGACAAACTGAGCTACGGCATCATCACGGCCATCGGCGAGCAGAACGAGGAGAAGCTGAGGCGACTCCTGCTGCAGCCTGTGCGGCGGAACAGTCCAGAATCCGCCGAGCGCAAGGTGAAGGAGTTCTACCGTTCCTGCATGGACCTGAGCGAGATCGACCGGCTGGGCTCAGAGCCCATGACCCAGGTCATCGAGAGCTGCGGGGGCTGGGACCTGGCCGAGGCGCCCCCTGGTGGTGCCGGGTGGGAGAGCAGCAGCGCCCCCCAGCGCCCTGATTTCAACGAGCTGCTGTACAGGACCCAGGGGGTCTACAGCACGGCTGTCTTCTTCTCGCTCACCGTCAACGTCGATGACAAAAACTCCTCCCGGAACGCCATCAGGGTGAGGAGACCTCCCGCAGCTCTTATCGTACGGGCCTTTTGGAGCGGACTGCTTTTGTGTGTGTATCTTGTGTCAAACTGTTTGAAATGTGCAAGAGTGAATGTGTGCTGAGCAGCTGGGTGCTAGCAAAGCGAGCGTTTGTTTGGACAGCTGTATATAATCAGCACGCATTTATTTGTGTCAGTGTGTGCCTCTATTTTGCTGCTTCTGTCGCTCTGGAAACCAATGTGTGTGAATGTGTGCGTGTGTGTGCGCATAATCGTGCCTGTGTCTCTGGATGCTTGTATTTAAGTGAGTGGTCATTCATACACATATGCATACACATATGAGTGGCTCCTTTCTGGCATTTATATGCTTGGCACTGTTTGTAGCGGCATATTATTCCTTATTTCAGTGTGTGCAGTAATCAGTTTGTATCGGTTTGTATTGTATATCCCTGTGACTGCATGTGTGTGCATATCAGTGCATCCACACATATTAATTTATCTCCTTGTTTGAGCCAGCATTTGATTCTGCCCCTATGTTTCAGTCTGTTGGGGTGTGCGCTCGCATGTGTGTTTATGTCTGTATGTGAATATGTGTGTGCTAGTGTCTCTGTGTTTTCGTGTACATTTGTGTGTATATATGTTGGTGTGTCTGGATTTACGTCAGTCTATGTCAATATGTGTGTGTGTGTGTGTGTGTGTGTGTTGGTGTTTCTGTGCATGTGTTTCAATGTTACTACGTGTGTGTATGCGTGTGTTACGGTGTTCCGGTGTGTGTGTGTGTGTGTGCATGCGTGAGCGTGTGTGTGTGTGTGTGTGTGTGTGTGCATGTGTGTATGTGTGAGCGTGTGTGTGTGTGTGTGTGTGTGTGTGTGTGTGCTCGTGCAAATGAGATTTTGTGTTGGTGTTTTTTCATCTGAGTCAGTCTATGCCTGTGTGTGCGCGTTTCAATTTTTCTGTGTGTATATTTGTGTTTGTGTGTGTATGTTGGTGTTTCTGTGCATGTTTGTCTGTGTCTATATGTGTGTGTGTGGGTGTGGCTGTATGTGTGTGCTTGTCAGTGTTTGTGTGTGTGTGGATGTCTGAGTGTGTATATCTGTGTGTATGGGTGACCGTGTATATCTGTGTTTGTGTGTTTTGAAGTTTCAGTGCATGTGTTTCAGTGTTTCTCTGTGTGTCCGTGTTCATGTGTATGTATGTGTGAGTGTATACATCTGTATGTGTGTGTGTGAGTGTGTGTGTGTGAGTGCCTACACACGTGTCAGTGTTTCTGTGTGTGTGTGAGTGTGCGTGTGTATGTGAGTGCAAGAGCGCGTGTCAGAGTTTCTGCGTGTGTATGTGTATGCTTCAGTGTGTGTGTGTCTGTCTGTGAGTGTGTGTGCGAGTGTGAGTGCATGCCCATGTGTCAGAGTTTCTGCGTGTGTGTCCATGTTTGAGCGTGTGGTTGTTTGTGAGTGTGTGTGAGTGTGTGTGAATGTGAGTGCATGCGCGCGTGTCGGTGTTTCTGTGTGTGGGAGATGATGGGGACTCTCTGCAGGTCCTAACTGCTCTGCTTCAGTCAGGCATCAGTGAGAATAATGGGGCGTGACAGAGCCTGGCTGCTCCCTGGGGCTCTGCCTGGGAAAACACCAAGAGATTGATGTGCTTGTGTGAGGTGGTGCCCCCCTCCTCATCCCTCCACCTCCCCTACACCTCCCAAGACAGCCCTACACCACCACCCGCTGCGCTGACCTCCTCCCTGCTAAATACCAACTCTCTGACCCCAAAGTTACATCTCCTTTGCCCCCGACCCCCTGCAGAATCTCACTTCCCCACTTGACGCTTCTTCACTTAATTACTTGTCATTTGAAAGCTCTGCACAGTCGGTCTTTCCTGATTCACAGCGCGCATGCTGTACCTGTAGATGCCCACTTGACCTCCATAAGCTTTACTATGTTTGTCTAATTAACATGAATTGAAAGATGTCTGAATAAAACTCTTCACTGAGGAGGAGAGTGTTCAAAGAAGTGTTGCCAGAAAAGACTGCACAGATAAGCCTTAGACGGGTGTCTGATCAGTCCATTCATACTGACAATTTCCTTGGATTACCGTTATTCAAAGAGTGAGCTCTCGCTGGCCCCTTTAGAATAGTTTTGTTTTAATCTGAAGTTCTGAAATTGTTTTAAAATAACTCTTTGAGAGGCTTCACAGGGCTGTACAGATATGGGAAAATTGAAGGTTTTCATTAGCACTCCGGAGGCCTTGAATGGGCCGCATATGTTTAACATATTGGGCTGGTCTGACTCTTCACCTACAGATTGATCAGGAAGGTCTGACATTGCCTGAGAGGACTCTGTACCTGGGACAGGATGAAGATAGCGTGAAGGTACCATCCCACTTTCATCACGTCTTCTGTCATCCCTTCTAGTTTGAAAAAGGCGAGCTAGTGTCACAGAATGATGATGTCACCGTGGGTGTAATGATGTAGTTCTTTCTCGACACCTATCAGATCCTGGCTGCATACAAGGCCCTGATGGAGAGGCTGCTGAGCATGTTGGGAGCGCACAATGCCACTCAGAAATCCCGTGAGATTCTACAGCTGGAGACACAACTGGCCAATGTGAGTGTGAGACTCCACAGCGCCCCCCAGTGAATACCACTGGGAAAAGCAATCTCAAAGCATCCACTCAGTGCTTTGTTACCCAATCCCATATAAAAAGGGCCTGAGTGGGTGCAGGTCATTGTTTTAGCCCAGCATTGAGAAACCCGTTCCCATTTATCAAGTTAAAGCTGTTATTGGGTAATTAGTTCAATGAGGTATTGGATTGGATACACTTGACTTACAACAACTGTATAGTAATTATAGCCCCCGGACAAAGTCACGGCTACTATGGATTTGCCCTCGTCACGCGTCCTTTTTTCACTGCCGTAGAGATTTCCTTGTGGATGCTCTACAGGCCACAAATTTAAAGCTATTTCTTTGCTATACAGTATATTATGTGTATGGGCAGTGGTTAGGGTACGGTGCCTATCGATTTTGGTCGCCATGGTAACATAATTCACTAAATGGTAGACAATTCTGTGTCAAAAATAAGCTGAAATGAAAATGTGGGCGATCGTGGGCTCCACCCCTCGGTCACGGGCCACTGACCGGTCTAGTTGAGATAATGTATTTCTGAAGGTTTTCCTGTGTTATAAAAATGTTATCTTTGAATTCTGTTTGTGCCATGGTGTGCTGTGTGCATGTGGTGTGATCATGCTCGTACATTTGCGTGTGCGTGCGTCTTTTCCATGCATGCGTGATGTGACTGTCTATGGTCATGTGTGCGAACTTGTGTATGTGCATTTTTGAAGATCACTGATACCAAGGTGCTGGTTAGAGCAGGATTTTCTCAAACTCTGTTTCCCATAGTTCTCAGGGACAGGTTTATCATTAGAGATTAGCAGCCAGATCAAAGTAAGGATTTAGTGCAGGACTCCTTCTGTGCGTGTAAGCGCCTGCGCGTGTGTGCGTGTGTGTCTGGTGTTTATCTGTGGTCACGATCTGTTTCAGGGCAAAGGCTGGTGCTGAATTATGTCACCTCCTCTACCTCTTTCAAGGTTTCCCATTCAATCTGTCTCCATCTGTCTATGCCAGCTTCTCCCTCTTCCTCTGTTCCTGCTGTCTGTGGTGATAATGTTTTGGTCTTTCCTCCTGTGCTGCAGATAACTGCATCAGAGTTTGATGAACAGAGGAAAGACATCAACACCATGTACAACCGAATCACCCTTCGCCAGCTGGAACGTATCGCACCCAGTGTGAGTCCCTGAACACGCCCTCAAGCACACACTCTAATGCATGTGCACACACACTCAAGAACACACATGAACGCACATGCACTCATATGTACTCACACACAAAAATGCACATGCATACACACACCCTAACACATGTGCACACGTACTCCTACACACTGTAATGCACATGCACACTCAAACGCACATGTACAAACACATACTGACGTGCACAAGCACATCAACTCTTGCACACACAAGTAAAGACACTCATGTACGTATACACGTGTATATGCATACTGACATATATACACACACTTACACTAACATACACTCCTGCACAAGCACTGACACACACAGACAGTCACACACAAATACACCCATAACACAGTTCTCAGTGAAGGGCGAGCTGAAGTCGTTCTATCCAGCTCCTCTGCTGTTTATTCTCCTCATACAGTAGCTGTTGTTCCAGTGATAGAGTCTAATGGGGATATTTAGGAGGGTGAGCGGGGCGGTGCTGGCAGACACCAGCCCTCGGGGGGGAGGCAGCACTGCCCACACCAGTGTGCCAGAATGAGGCGGCGAGGTGCGCTTCCACGGGGGGCTGATGGGAGAACCTGTGCCACTCAATCACCATCAGATTGGCCCTGCAGCGCCCGAGGTGTAAAGTGGTCTCGGAGCGCGGCTATTCGACAGCGCCGCTCGGGTCTGTCAGCACGGGACCCAGCAGGGTTCTCATATGGGGGGGGGGGTTAGGGAGGCGGGGGGGGGGCCGTTTGGTGTCTCTGCGAGGGAAGATAGCCTCCGGGCAGATCTGGCATCCTTATTCATGTGAGATTCATCTGGAAAGGTAGTGTTGTGTCAGGCTCGACTGAACTTTGTCTTTTTTTCTCTCTCGCCATTTCCTCTCTATCTTTTCCACTCCCATCCTTCTCTTCTGTCCCCACCTCATCCCCTGTTCTTTTCTCCGTAGCTCCATTGGAAGCGACTGCTGGACAGGATCTTTCAAGATAACTTCTCCGAGAACGAGGAGATAGTGGTCCTTGCCACTGACTATCTGCAGAAGGTGTCTGACATCATCAAAACCACCTCGAAAAGGTGCGGACTGTAGAGGGGAGGAAGGGTGGTCTCGCATGGGAAGGAGGGGAAATTTAAAGTAATCTGATGAAAACTTATAGAGGAAAAATGTGGAAAAGAAAGTGAAGAATAAGTCAGAGGGAAAAGGGCTGGGTGGCCGAAGCTGACATTTAAAGACGTCTTGAAGGGGAGGGATTAATGAAGGAAACTAAAGAGAGAAGAGAGGGATGGAAAGAAAACAGAGTAATAAAGACAGGATTTGTCTGGAGGGAGGGGGAAGGGAGAGGTGAAGAGATGATGCGGATTGCCGGGAGGTGGAGAGAGCGAGTAGGTCGTGTGTCACTCTGGAGCGAGTGCCAGCTCTCTGATGGCTGATTGATATTGATCCGCTCCAATCCCCTGCAAACACTAACCATCATTGTCTGGGGACATTCCACAACTTCTGTACCAGCGGGGATGTGGAGGCTACTGACAGTTGTCCAATACTGACCACACTTACAGCTCAAAATACCTGTCTATCCATCCAGCTCTCTCTCTGTCTGTTTTATGGTCCAGTCTTTGTGCTACTTAATGGGCCCAGAAAGCAGCCTCGCCAGTCTAGTTACTTTTTCACAACCCCTGCTGTTTTATTAACCTCTTAGGTATTCATGCAATTTCTGCATTGAGCAGTGAACAGAGGGAAGTACAGACTGAAAAGCAAAAAAATATGCCTTCAACAATAATGATATTGAAATTGACACATGGTGTCCAGGTTGTTTGCCGCGATAAAGAGCCTGGAGATGATATAATCCCTTCACACAGCTGTCTGCTATTATCAACGGCAGATAGCTGGTGCTAAGAAATACTTCTCCAACCCATTTTCTCGGACCAGACGGAGGAGAGGCGCAGTAATCACTCTCTTTCTCTCCTGCCCTCCTTTCTCCATTCCTCTTCTCCCTCTTGCTCCTGTTGTGTGCGCTAATAAGGCGTTTTCCTCCGTCTGTTTTCAGCGCTCCTCCCTCTCCATTTGCTCACTCTTTCTTTCAATTAGGCCTTTCCCTCTCCCTCCCTCCCTCTCTCTCTTTCTATCTCTCTCCCTCCCTCTCTATCTGGCAGTGCGAGACTCCCTGCTGAATTCATTACCTTTATTTAATCAGAGGGTAGTGTGGTGGCCCTCCCAGTGGGCTGGGGGACCATTAGGATAACAGAGAGCTCTGATTGTGTTTGATAAGCCCCCTTCGCAGCCCCCAGTCACTTTACCCCACACTCTGTCACCAATCTCCTTTGTGGCGCTTACATGCCCTCTGTTCACATGCTTTAGTGTTCTGTGGCATCTCGAGGGGTTGAATCCTCAGCCGAAACACTCCTCTGTTTGGCTTTTCAGAGCGGAGGGGGGTGGGGTGAAAGGATGGGTGTGAATTTGAAGCCGAGATGTTGTTTGAAAAACGGAAGCACAAAAAGGTCAATAACCGAATGGACAAACCGAACAGAGGCTTGTTTTTTTATCATCAGAGACGAAGACTTCCAGGAAACTGTCACTCTACCGGTCGGTAACAAATCTATCCTGGAGTGAGGCGGAGACAGACTCGTTGGGGAACTCACCACCCCTTGCTGTGAAAGTCCATCAACACAGGCTGCCTCTTATTCACACTGTTGCATTGTGGGATGCTGTGTTCCTCCAGTTTCTGGCTGACCATGAGATAGCTCGTTTAGCTATTCTCTGTGGTTCTCCTGGACAGAGGGTAGTGCGAGCTGTGAAAATCTCGAGCTGTGCTTACATGCTTTTTCATCATTCCCTCATACAGTTCATATTTGGACATCTAACTCCTTAAACTCTTGATTTTTGATTAAATTCCCCTTAGTAGGTTCAAAGTCAGAAAAAGCTTTTTTTTTTCATTTTGCAAGACAAGGTCACTTAATTTGTATCTGCTTGTTACAGCGCTTCATTCACTTTACATCACACTTATATGAAGTGAAATATTAATGCCCAGGATGCCATGTTTATATGACCGCAGTATTACATCTAATAGAAAATATCTACATCTTGTCCATCATTTTATACAAATTTCAATGTCATTTAGGACATATTTGGGATCCTCAAAAACCTTGGGATCTCCTATACAATCTAAAATTTTACAGGTTTGAATAAAGAAGCTGCATTTAACAAAACCATGAATGCGTCCGCAGGTTTTATTGGGGTTAAAACAATCTTCCTCTTCCCTACCTCGACGAACCACCCTTTCCTCTAAATTTTAAATTGAATTCAAATAGAGTTTACTGGGAAGTAAATAAATACACTTTCTCTATGAGTTGGTAAATCTTGTGAAAGTACTGTGCAGGTAAACAGCCGCATATATGCTCGAACATGGAAGATGGCAATTCTGATAATATTCTCCTGTTAATACAAACATATTTTAAGTTTATTTTTTCCTTCAAAGTGACAAATATAACATCTGTTTTATAGAGTTGTGGAGCATGCCTCCTCCGTTGATAGCAGTGCGAGCAAAGGTAGAATTAACTATAAAGAAAGATAAATTGCCTTCCTTTACATCGTTTTCCTCAGGAGTCCCTGACTCCCGCTCTCCTGCAGTGGTTTTTTCAGTCTCAATCGCAATCCGCCCCCTGGTTAGAGAATCGCTACTGAAACAATATTGTCAATGTGAAGCTGCCGCGGCTAATTGCATTTAACAGATGAATAAGTCAGTAATGAAGGGTAAACCTGAGTGACAGCATCTTCTCTCGCTTCCTGTTTCCCCACCTCCTGCTTCACCTGTTTATTCCTGCCTCCCACTGGCCCCGTCCTTCTCTCTGTTACATCTATTGCCATTGACATGTCCTTCTCCTCACCACTGATGCGATAATGCAAGACTACATGATAAATTGGATAAAATGTGATCTGTGCTGATATGTGGCAGTTTTTCTACAAGCTCTGTTGGAATTTATGTTTGTTAGAGGAAATAATGATATTTTAATTAATTACATCCAGTCATCCTCTATCCCCATTTGTGTCATTCTCAGCTGAAAACTGAGCTCTGTGTGTATGCTTCTTGCCTCATTCATTCTCTCTCTCTCTTTCTCTCTCTCGAAGCAGTTCATATCTGTTTGGCATGAATAACATTTACTTCTGTATTGCTGAGACATCCAAAGCAGAAAGGTCAAATTATGTCACTTTCATCTCCCTGTGAGAGTTGTCTTCTTTATCTCTCGCTCTGCCTCCTCTCTGCCTGGAGTTTAAATTGAAATGCATTTTTGGCATGACATATTTCACAATGCATATTGCCTGAGCATAGTGATAAACAACAATCAATCAGTGGTAAAGCAAAAAAAAGAATCTCTCTCTCCACTCCATCATCCATAATTGAGTAGTAAGCTTACCCTCACTCTGTAACATGCATGTTAAAGCACTTGTGTGGATAACCCCCCCCCCCCCCCCCCCCATCCCTGTCTGTCATATTTTAGACTTTATTGCCACACAAACGGGTTGGTAGTGTTATGACTTCAAAATCACAACAAAGAAAACCAGCAATGACAACTTAAACAAATTTATTCTTCACTGATTAAAAAAAACTTCTACAAAGAATCCACTGTGCAATCTAATAATGACACTCTAATACCACTATGTAACTCTGTTGCCGAAACAAAAACTCTGCCTCTACTGACCAAAATCACAGCATTATACCGTATTGACCCGAATATAAGACGACCCTGAATATAAGACGACTCCTCTTTTCAAGACCCTTATTTGGAAAAATACTTTTTATTTGAACAAAATTTCAAAAAACATTTCATTGTTTTTCTCGCACATTTCAACATCTTTGGTGTTTATCATGGGGGAGAAAATCATAAAATCATCCATAGCCCTGCAAATAGGAAAAGCGCAGAATGCACTTCACGGTTATATGCCATGAAAACAGTGCAATAAAACGGGCTTAGGCCTACTTGTGCAATAAACGGCGCTCATTCGGTTGACAAACACTGTCAGAAAAGTCTGCAAAATGTAAGAGCATTAACATCCAAAAACACTATGAACAGTTTTTTTCCAAATTCATTCTGAATGACGTTGATTTAAATACAGCAAATACGCGTCCAGATGAATGATTGTTGTCCCACAAGAACAAGGAACACCTGTTAACTGTGGAGTGCTCTCGGAGGGAACCTTCTGTTAATTATGAAAATGAGTGAGAACAGGTCAGGACTAATAATTGTTTTAAACGGAGGTTTTGTGCAGGGGCGAAGCTAGAACCGGGAATTGGGGTGGCACAGACACGTCCCTTTATGACAATTAGGATAGTCCTGGCTAGTTCTCAATTATTTTTCTTTATTGACGCGTTTTCCAATTATCGTAATAGGCAACTGAAGACACGGTTTCTCATGCGATCTAACAGCGATGAAGTCATGGGGTAAATTCCGTAAAACAGAATTGGGGTGGACGTAACATCTGTTTTAAAGAATTATTAGTCCTAACCTGTTCGCAGTCATTTTCATGATTAACAAAATGTTCACTCCGAGAGCGCTCCGCACTTAACAGGTGCTGCTTGTTCTCCCCGATTAGGTAAGACGACAATCATTCATCTGGAAACGTTTGCTTAATTTTTCGGTTGCCAATTACGATAATTACGTTGCACTCTGTCATACATCTTTTTCCTGCCCTCACGTTGTTCGTTCTCTCAGCTTCGTTTACAACCGTAAGTTTAAATTTCACATCATAACTTCTCCTCTGATTTTTATTCACCTTACCGATTTTGGAAGCACTTTTTTCAAGTGGATCTTTGTGCCTTGGCTGCATCTTTCTGTCATTAAGTAGCTCATGCAAATGTAAGCTAACACACCCACTCCAGCCGACTTGTTTACAGGATCACGCTAGGGTCACACTGCTCTAAACACTGACAGAGAGAAAAGCGCTCATATGGCACCACATATTGTTTTACATGGGTAACTCCTTAGACCCCGAATATAAGACGAGGCGTCATTTTCTGGCATTTTTCAAGGAAAAAAATATCGTCTTATATTCGGATCAATACGGTATAACCTAGCAACATTCTGGAAAGATCTACAGGATTCCTGGGTGATCTAGCCCCCTCCAGGCAAGAAGACGCCAGAAGCCTCTAGGAAGCACTAGTCTATTTAATCACAAACAAGTGGTATTGCATCAGACCATGCAAAATAGAGTGTTACATGACATACCACCAGAGGGTGCTAAATGATAACCAATTAAATAAACAAATCGCTGACCAGTCATAATGGGCATTTAAATAGTGTCTAACAAATCTCCATTTACAAATGATATACAGAGCTGTACACAAAATACTCATACATAACAGTATTATTTGTTTGCGTTACAGCATGTAAGCTCACGTTCATGTGCCCTTCTTCCTAATGACAAATACAGACAGTAAATAAAATGAAGTCGGCCAACTCGTGTAAACAGTTAATTGCAGTATTAACAAATATATATGATAGTTTGGCATCTAGGCTCTGACCCTGACACGCCCTGATGGTCTGCTGAGCTTGAGGAGAAGAGAGCAGGGGGATATTTCCTCCAAGGGAAATTCAGAGCCCACAGATTGATGCTGGAGGGTAGGTGAGATGTTAGGTCGCAGCAGAAAAGAGAGATGCAGCAGCAGCAGGCGATGTTACTAGCAGCAGCAGAGAATGATCTGGTGCAGCAACAGGCAGAAGAATGTTTATTTGCCACGAAGGCTGAACAGGAGAGCAGCTTAAAATAGCCTGCCATACTGAGGGGTAGAGCCATGGCACATATGCATGGGAGCATCAATGATAATAAGGTCCTGCCTCTAGTTTTCTGCCTGATCTAGCTCCGCCAGCTGTGCCCAATTAAGACATACGCAATGATCAATATTCTTAAGGCTTTTTGGTGCATCGCTAGAAAAAGGGAATTGAGAGTTCTAATGGATCTGGAGGGATGGGGGTGAACTTTCAGACTTTTTTTTTTTTTTGCATGGTCCTGCAGTGTATGCTTGAGGGTATGAGTCTAAATAAGTCGTCGGCTTGGTGGGAGGGGTTAATTACAATCTTGCCTCCCCTGGCGGCTGTGCAGGAGGTTGTTTACGCCCCCTCTGTGCCTGCAGGGTCCTTCATAACTACATGCTCTGGCGCATCGTGGCAGCCCTGAGCGAGCACCTGTCCACTGCCTTCCGCAACACCATCCATGAGTTTTCACGCGAGATCGACGGGACGGAGCGGCAGCTGGAGCTGGGGCGACTCTGCCTCACGCAGGCCAACAAGCACTTCGGCATGGCGCTGGGAGGACTCTTTGTGGAGGAGCACTTCTCCTCCCACAGCAAGGCCAAGGCAAGCGCCTCCGTGGGCCCCCACTGTGGGGCTGTCACTGTGGAACTCAGGATTGGTCATCCGCAAGCGCTCACTCACCTGTCGCCATGCGCTGAACACTGAGAGCTCTCCACAAAAAAATGTCTTATCATCTCAAGAGTCGTTAAGAGACATTTTCTTACTTCATTGGAAAATCTTCTAATGAGACAAATTGCACCCTCATTAGTAATATTTTTGTCTGTTTATCAAAAAAGGCGATGAGCAAATCATTGATTTAAAAAATATGAAAAGTGAAAATCTTTTGTATTTCAGATGGGACACTTTGTCAAAGAGAGTATGTATTAAAACATACAAGCATACATTGAGGCATGGCTCTGTTCAAGAGATCCCTGCTCGTCCAGCATGGAACCGAAGGCAGGGAGCTGCTATTAACCCCCCTTCCATAGAACAGAGCCAACAGCAACAATGACCTCAAACAGAAGAGACATTGTTATTGAACGACAATTTAGACATGAAAGAACAAGATTTCAGAATGCTAAAAATGACGGGAGAAGCTGGGGAGGAGGATGGATGTTAAACGTACACGCTGCAGAGCCTCTGCTCAGGATGCGAGCTTAAGTAAACTAGCTTATGAATAAAGCAATCATGTGACGGCAAATCAGGTGACATCCAAGAGCACTCAGATGATTCAAGCTCGAGAAGGGGCTCCTATAGTTGGCAAGCTTGACTCCGTGCCTATCAGAATTTACGACAAGCTCCATATCTGAAAGACTAAAATACCTTTTGACATTGATTTCTGTTGTTCTGAAGCCCCCCTGAGTTTCCATTCTGATATTGTTTTTAATAATTAGGTGTTTTATACTTATTTGATAAGCATGTGAGATATAAGATGTAAGATCATACTGGATGTAAGACCATATACATACTGTGTGTGTAGAACATTCTTTTACAGTGGGGGCTGCCTTCCATCAGCCTACTGCCACTCTCAGGCTTTCTCTAACTCCTGCTCACTTTATCTGTCTCTCTCACCGTCTCTATCTTCCTCTCTAACTCTGCCTCACTCACTCTGTCTCAATCTACCTCCCAATCTTGGTCTTTCTCATTCTGTCTGTATTTCTCCATCTTGCTTTTCTTCTCTGTCTCTCAGGGTTTCACTAGCTCTGTTTTTTGCTTTCAGATACAGGAGCTGGTAAAGAACATAAAGCACTCCCTGGATGTCCGACTCCAGGAGCTGGACTGGATGGATTCGGAGACCAAGGAGGCAGCAAGGGCGAAGGTATCATTTCTTCAGATCCTGTTCCCTCTGTGTCGAATAGTCTAATCCAGCACCTGACGCGCTACAGCGTTGTGAAAAAGTGTTTGCCCCTTCCCAGTTTCTTTTATATTTGAATATGAATATTTCAGATTGTCCAACTAATTTCAAGATAAGACAAAGACAACACAAAATGCAGCCTTTAAATGATCATTTCCGTTATTGAAGGTTGTAAGTTTCCCTAAACCTATATCAACTTTGTGAGAAAAATGCCCCTCTTTATTGCTTTCACCCCCTTTCAAGCAACAACTGCTATCAAACCTTTGCGATAACTGGCAATGAGTCATATACATCATTAAATTGTTTTAATCCAGCTGCATTGGAGGGTTTTGAGCATGAACAGTCTGTTTAAGGTCATGCTGCAGCATCTCAGTCAATTCAAGTCAGGACAGCCTTATCCACTACAAAACCTTCATTTTGAGCCATTCAGAGAGTTAGACTTGCTTGTGTACTTTGGATCATTATCCTGTTGCATAATCCAAGCTGATGGCCAGACACTTTCCTTCAGGATTTTCTGGTCAAGAGCAGAATTCTCGGTTCCATCAATCATGGCAAGTTGCCCAGGTCCTGAAGCAGCAAAGCACCACCACCTTGTTTGACCGTTGGTAAGGGGGTCTTCTTGTGAAGTGTTGTGTTAGCTTGAAGCCAGACATAACAGAACCCATGTCTTCCAAAATGTTCCACCTGTAACTCATCAGTCCTCAAAATATTATTTCAAAGGTCTTGAGGATCATCAAAATCTCTTTTGGCAAATGTGTGTCCAGCCTTTGTGTTCTTTTTGGTTAGCAGTGGTTTTTGCTTTGCAGCTCTCCCATGGATGCCATGTCTACACAGTCTCTTTTGTATTGTGAAATGGTGGCCTCTGACCATAACTGCAGCCTACCATTCTTTTGATGTTAGTTTGGGATATTTTTTGACCTCTTGAATGCGTCGTCAGTGTCGTCTTGGAGGTATATTGGTAGAGTGGCCACTCCCAGAAAGGTTCAAAACTGTTCAAAGTTCTCTCCATTTGTCGATAATGGCTCTCACCATGGTTTGCTGGAGTCTTAGATCCTTAGAAACTGATTAGTAAGCCCTTCCTGACTGACAGATGTCAGCCACTTTGTTTCTTGCCTGTTTTTGAATTTCTTTAGACTGTGGCATTGTGTGCTACTTTTTTCCGACTTCGCATTGCCCAATAGGTTCTATTTAGGCGATGTATAGATTCGACAGGGCTGACAGTAATCATGCCTGAGTGAGTCTTGTGAAATTGAAATCAAATATTAATTAAAATTGTTTACTTTGTTGATTTAGTAACTAAGGGCGAAATAGCTTTTTCATATAGGGCCAGGCGGGGTTGCTGGGCTGTCTTCCTGCAATAAATGAAATCATCATTTAAAAACTGCATTTTAGGTTTGCACTTTGTCTGATATCAAAATTAAATTAATGATCTGAAATATTTCAGTATGACGAATTTGGAAAATGAGAGGAAATTGAAATGGAGGCAAGTACTTTTTCACAGCCTTGTAGGAGATGATGTATTGAAAAAATCTGGCCGATGATCTCATGTATCTGTGCCACACACTCAAAATAATGACTCTCTTTCTACCTTGTGAGGTCATCTATCTGTCTCTTTTCTCCTCTCCAATTTCTTCCTTCTCCCTCTTTCAGCTGGCATACATGATGGTAATGATGGGATATCCAGACTTTCTGCTAAAGCCAGAGCTTATTGACCAGGAGTACGGGGTAAGCCACACCCAGATAGGGATGAGTCACTCCTGCGTAAGAGACAGGGGGTGGTGTTCTATGATGTCATTAAACCCCGTAGTAAAAGTGGAACAGGCTCTTCATGCAAGTCTCCTGTATCCCCTCCCTCTTCCCTGACTCCACCCTCTCAGTTTGAGGTGCATGAGAAGACCTACTTCAAGAACATCCTGAACAGCATCAAATTCAACATCAAGCTGTCAGTGAAAAAAATCCACAAGGAGGTGGACAAGACTACGTAAGTAACATCGGGAGGAGCAAACCCTCATCATTTAATTCCGTCATTGTTTTTATTGTATGATGTGACTTTTATTTTATGTGGTTGTAATGTAGTCTCAGTTTTAATTATTTTGATCCTTAGCTTTTTATTGCTGGTATGAAGACCCTGTTGTTTGTGAAATTGCAATAGTAGAAAGAGAAAGTAGCCATCCTTCTCATTCCGCTGGGAATTCAGAGGCAATAAAGTCCAGGAAGTAGAAAATCAATGTTTAATATCAATCTAAGCTCTACATCAGTTTTGGCTATGATTCAGTCCTTCAGTTTAAATATGTCTATAAGTGAAACTTTGGTGGCAGTATTGTGCAAGAGTCTTAGACACATAAAAAAATTCAAAGATTGTTGTTTATCAACAATAATGAGATGAGTATCAAAAATGTTCTATGAAACGCGGTGAACATTTTATTACTAAATCAAACAAGTGTAGAAGCGAGCAAAAGCTCACATACCCCCGCTTTATGTTTGAACGAATCCGGACGCACAGACACACGGACAGACGGACGGACGTGCGGAGCGCTATATACCCCCGACTACGTTGTAGCGGGAGTATAATCAATATTTGTTATGAAGTTCAAACTGCGGTGTTCAAACTGCCTAATTTTACTTTAGTACACTGTTCTACAGTTTTGTAGGACAATTGGCTGGTAGATTGTTCTATGTATATTTGAGAACTTCGAATAGTCTTCATGCAGGCTGGTTATCCAGGTAATCCCAGACAGCCTTGATGAAACTGGGACCAGGGTTCTGTGGAGGCTGCCCAATCTGTTACATCACTAATACATATTTTCCTCTGTAACAGTCCTTTCTTAATTGCTGTTTTCTACTAATGCATGATGTGCTCATGCAGAAATCAAGAACCAAACATCTTTGACCAAGTTCATATCAATATAAAATCCAGAGTACTCAAGACTTCAGAGCAGTATTGTGCATATTGTGCATATTTTCTTCATTGGCATATCCTGCATAACAACCTGTGTGTTCTCTTACCTGTGTTTTCACTTACCTGTGTGTTCTCTTACCTGTATTTTCACTTACCAGTGTGTTCCCTTATCTGTATGCTCACTTACCTGTGTGTTCACTTACCTGTATGCTCACTTACCTGTGTGTTCCCTTATCTGTATGCTTACTTACCTGTGTGTTCACTTTCCTGTATGCTTACTTACCTGTGTGTTCAGTTACCTGTGTGTTCACTTACCTGTATGCTCACTTACCTTTGTGTTCCCTTATCTGTATGCTCACTTACCTGTGTGTTCACTTACCTGTATGCTCACTTACCTGTGTGTTCCCTTATCTGTATGCTTACTTACCTGTGTGTTCACTTACCTGTATGCTCACTTACCTGTATGCTTACTTACCTGTGTGTTCACTTACCTGTATGCTCACTTACCTGTGTGTTCCCTTATCTGTATGCTCACTTACCTGTGTGTTCACTTACCTGTATGCTCACTGACCTGTGTGTTCCCTTATCTGTATGCTTACTTACCTGTGTGTTCACTTACCTGTATGCTCACTTACATGTGTGTTCCCTTATCTGTATGCTTACTTACCTGTGTGTTCACTTACCTGTATTTTCACTTACCTGTGTTCCCTTACCTGTGTGTTCCCTTACCTGTATGCTCACTTACCTGTGTGTTCACTTACCTGTATTTTCACTTACCTGTGTGTTCCCTTACCTGTATGCTCACTTACCTGTGTGTTCACTTACCTGTTTGTTCATTTACCTGTTTGTTCATTTACCTGTGTGTTCACTTACCTGTTTGTTCATTTACCTGTGTGTTCACTTACCTGTTTGTTCATTTACCTGTATGCTGACTTACCTGTGGGTTCACTTACCCGTTTGCTCACTTACCTGTCTGTTCCTTTATCTCTATGCAGGTGGCTGCTTCCCCCTCAGGCTTTAAATGCCTATTACCTTCCTAACAAGAACCAAATGGGTATGTTAAGCTTAAACACTGCATATATATGCACATACATACGCATATGCAGTCACGCAAACACAAACGCAAACACATACATACACACACACACACACACAGGCAGGCATACATGTACTGACACACATATGCAAAAATATATACACAGGCACACACACTCACATACTCATACATACAGGGACACACACACACACACACACACAAAATGGGCCGTCTGTCATCCCCCAATAGTGTCTTTGTTTGGGTGCTGGCTCACCTCTGCGTCTGCCTCTGAATTCAATTTAGTTCATGGAAATCAATGCAAAGTTGCTCTGCTGCCAGCAAAGGACAGAGAGAGGGAGAGAGGGAGATCAGTCTCAAAATGCACCCATCATGCACTTCCGCACATGATCATCCCCCTCTCCCTCTGCAGCCCCCTCCTGGTAGTACGTTTATTTCTTTTTTTTCCCCTCTGCTCTACCCTGAATTCAGGAGTTAAAACTATGTTTTGTTAGCATGACAGCTTAATTAGAACCGTCCAGTTTTACAGAGGGTTACAGAAGCATTTTATGGAACCATAATCAACAGTAAAACCAGCACCCCCCACTTACTCCCCTCACCCCACACACAAAAATCTGCCATTTTGTTCATCTCATTGCAATTCGCATATAATATGAATTTTCTCCTTTGACACTTGCGGTACAGGAGCCATTAACTGGGATGTAAAAGTTGTGAGCGGCCTTAAATACAAAGGCAGATGTCGTAGTTTAGCGATCCATAAAAGTTCGCAGTTGAAGGTGCTTTCTGACAGTTTGCGATTTATAATCAAAGAAGCAGACTCTAATGCTTTTGCCCCGAATTGCATGTCATTAAATAACTGCATGAAGTGACATTACCATGTTTTTGTTGTTAAAATGTACCATCTGGCCGTGTCAGACATAAACTTAGCCAACTCATATGTTCTGGATTGTTGACTTCAGAAAATTGTTTATTTGAATTAATACTACACAAGAGCAGTTTTCGGGGCCAAAATATTATTCAGGTTATTCTCAGAGGTCAAATAAATAGCATAACTGACTTTTATGGCTCTTCCTGTGGTCTTGTAATAAATATGATTGCTTTTTTGCTTTTCAAATTTCAAGCACAATTGGAGAGAGACACTTATTTGCATACTCTGAGTAACTGCAGAAATTTAATTAGCCGCAAAACCATCTGACTTCCTGGCATAAAAACGTGTTACGTGAATGCAATCCAAATGCACTGTTTATGCCCATGCAGTACTGTTATGTTTTGTGGGGTGAAGAGGAAGTGATCCATGATTTGTGACCTCAACATTTAAACTTGATTGGCTCTTAAAAAGCTGTATGTTTACCATCCAATTGTCAAATGACCACATTACTAACAGACAGGCCCAGGCGTATGCACGCTAAATTCTGAGTCGTTTGGTCCTATTGATCAGATACCACACAAAAACCCTCATGAGACTGAATTAGGCTCATGGATTGCAGGCAAAATTTGTTATTGACTTTCATTTGCGCTGTGGCGAAAGTGATTACAGCATATGAAATTTAAAATCTAGTTCCCTTTTATCTTTGATCGCTTGATTAAATATAGCGCAAGCCTTCCCATTGCTGTGTAGGTTCTATGTAGTGGTGTGGTATTTGTCCTGTACTGTTAGCAGAGAACGAACCATTGTGTGTTTGCTGATGCTCTTGATTCTGTGATTGTTAGCGCAGGTGATTCATGAGCTGCAGCTTTAAGCAGGCCGTTCACTGAACCACTTATCTTCATATCATCTGGTTATGCTAATAAAGCACTGTTGCCTAGACCCTTACGCACACACATTAACTGATTTGTGTGGTGGCTTCTGACATGAAGCAATTCCGATGAACAAAACAGTGTGCATCCTACATTAGAATAACAAATACGACTCATACTGCAATCACATTCAGTACTTCCGGGCAAACAGTACGGTTGCTTCATTTCTCTCGCTTTCTTTCTTTCTCTCTCTCTCTTTTTCCCTCAGTTTTCCCTGCTGGAATTCTGCAGCCTACACTTTATGACCCCGAGTTTCCACAGTAAGTACTATAACTCCACCCAAAACTATCCCAAGTATTATCTGTGCAAGAAATAAGTCCTGCCGCATACACCTACTGTATATCCCAAGTCATCCCAAGTCTGGTCAGGTTACTTTATTGATACCCGAAGGTAAATTTGTGTTGCAGTTACAGAGAGCAGACATCCAACTTGCTAAACATATCGGACACCCCTGACATTATTCACAAAGACATGACACAAAGACATGATGAAAGAGCTCCAAGCCACACTAAACCACAACCAAGCACTGACCTAAAATGACAATGAAACATATACCAATAAATCTAACCTTAAATAATAAAAACCACTCGGGTAAAGGGTTTAAGAGAAGGATTTTAAAAAATACTCCATTAAAAAACCCCAAAGGCACTTCATAAATAAATAAATAAGTGTTCAAATTACTAAGTAGATATGTGCAAAATATGCAATAACTTGTTCATCTGAACAATAGCGGCTGGAACAAGGCTGTTCCTGTAGTGCTTTGTTCTGCACTTTGGGACTGTAAACCTCCGACCAAAGGGAAGAAGCTGAAATTCCCCATGTAATGCCCCATTCACACATATCGCTACTCGCTCATCGCCCCTAGCTTCTCGCTAAAATTTTACTCGCCGGTAGGAAAATTCTCTGCCGCTGGCGTAGGTTGCCATGGCTTCCCGATAGTTTACTTCCGACCGCAGAAGTGTCGTAGGGAAACAAGTTGTGGCTTCAGACATGACGCTAGGAACCGATATTCTTGACGTGGTGTTCAAACGGCAGCTCTCTGTGGAACTGTCTGTTCTCGTCAACTGTCAATCATCTCTATCATACATTCCCATTGGTAACTCGCTTCACGCATCGCTGACAGTAAAAAATATTTAATGTCCGTACCCGCCCACATCGCATCGCTAGTCCCCGACTCGCCTGTCCTCGCCACATTCTGCTGGAACACGTTCACATTCCATTGACGGTTCTCGCTCAGAGATGGGCGAGTAGCGATATGTGTGAACGGGGCATAAGGGGTGGGAGTGGTCATTTGCAATAGACTTAGTTATTTGCTGTGACTGCCTGGTGTGCAGAGACTCGGGGTGTGGTTCACCAATCAGCTTGCCTGGCCGTTTCCCATTCTGCATCAGTTTGCTTCCCTCCTTCACAGATAGAGCACCATACCATGACACCAAGGAATCTTTGGCACATAATGTACACCTAATGATTACCGGCACTAGTCCTGTACACTATACTGTCTCTGTGACAGTCTCAGTGCTTACACTCTGCGCCCAGTCTGCAGAAATGGACGATGATCTTTAGATGGTTGTAAGAAGTGAGAGCTAAACAAGCAGTACTAGTTACACATCATATCTCTACAATGGTCATTTAATTGCAATTAATGGTGTATTAATAGCACTTCAGTAAACAGAGTAATATATTGTGATAATTCATTATGTAGCGAATTTATAAACAGATTTCAGGTGCCTCTAGCCCTCACTCTGGCTGTGATTGTCAGATTGTGTTGTTTTTTCTCTTAGTGTCTGCCATTGCCAGGTCATGAGGTTGCTTTCATATCCAATTAGCTGTCTTTTGCTATTGGCCATCTTATTATTTTGGCTCTTATTCGGGCACTGGATGTGCCACTTTTAAGTCCTGCAGTCATGGGGCTTTTATCAGCACATGGTATTTGGGTATTAATCTTACTTTTTTGCAGAACCATGTGATATGAATGTTCTTTACGGAATACGATGATTGAACACTCACTACAGGTAATAGAAAGCTGTGGGGTTACAGAGAGCCTTGTCTCATCCCAACTTGTCATATAGTGACACTACCTGACCAAGCATCGATATACAATGGAAAAAGGACGCTTTTGACCCCTGACCCTTCACTCGAACCCGAACCCGAACGTCAAATAAGGACGCCAATAGCCTTTTCTTTCGTCGTATATTGATGCTTGGTCAGGTAGGGTCCCTATACGACAAGTGGAGATGTGTGTGTTGATCCAGAGCACTGAATTAGATCCAGTAAAACTCTAATTAATTTACTTTTCAAAGTGCTAATTATAAGTTGAATCATTGTGCTGATTGTTCATCCTGTTGAAAATGATTTGACAGCAGGCAGCAGACTTCTGTTTTCGAAAGCTGGAAATGTTACAGTGTACATTCTGAATTCATCCTCCAGCTGCAAATGATGGATGAGGAGGAATTAGCCATCCAGAGTAAGAGTAAACAGCACTTAGTGAAATGTTCAGTGTATTCTGCTCTATCAATGTTTATTCAACTCTAATCGGGATTAAATGCTCCCTGTTAGAGTAAAATTTACTCTGTCACAGTGATTTAAACCTTTCACGTGAACATTTTACTCTGCAGTCAATGATCTTTGGACTTTAAAGGTGAGCCAGTAAAGAGATCTTCTGTGATTTAATCATGACATTGTACTGTACAGAAATACTGTGCATTTGACTGAGAGAGAATGTAGGGTATGGTCTGCATAGAAAGGGAATATTTTTGAGACCATTTTTATTTCCATACAAGCATGCCTTATATACTACATTACCTGACATGTCAATAAATCAATTAATAGTAACAATAATGTTTACATTTATTTGTTTGTTTTCATTAATTTATTCATATAAAGAAGGAGACCCATTGACACCTTGGCCTCATTTGTGATGGTGTCCTAGTAACGGACATAATCACATCATCATAAAAACAAAAACTACAGTATGTAAAATATTATAAAGGATGAAATCATCATACATCAGTGCATTTAATACATTTAACTGATAAGGTAATGGCAACATCGTGGAAAACCCGTAAACCTCAACTTCCTAATTTTTTCACATTTTTGAATTTCTCCAATAAGATTAAGGCATCCAATTTAAAAATATCTCGGAACCTAATCCATGCCCTAGGAGCACAATGACTAAAAGTAGTTTTTTAAAGCTCAGTTTTGACTGGAGGGACCTTAAGAATCAATTAATCCTAAGACCTTGTCTGGCAATAACTCGAATGTCATGCAATGAAGGTTGTCAGGTAATCATGTAACTTAAATAAGACTGCTTCATAAACAAATGTCAGCCACTGTTACATTTTCCTAGTGGCTGGGGAATGACAACCCACAGCCTGATGCAGAATACAATGATTCATTGTAAAATGATACCTACTAACATCATACAGTGCTGCATGATGGACCATGTCAAGCTATTTTAAGGTGGTTGGGGCAGTGCGCATATAAATAGATTGCCATCATCAAGCACTGTAAGGAAAAAAGACTGAATAAAAAGTTTCCCATTATCATGTGAAAAACATGATTTATTTCCCTAAAAGATTCCAAGTTCCCCTCCTCACTTTCAGTTAGATCAGGGGTCCCCAATCTTTCCCAGAAAGGTCCAGTGTGGGTGCAAGCTTTCATTGCAACCAAGTACTTACACACCTGATACTACTAATCAACCCCTAGACTCTTTGCTAATAAGCTTGATTAGAGTAGCATCAGGTGTGTAGCTGCTAGGTTGCAATGAAAGCCTGCACCCACACTGGCCCTTTCTGGGAAAGATTGGGGACCCCTGAGTTAGATCATCAACATCTATTCACAAAAATAGCATTTAATAAATAAATATCCCAGAGTACTTGTAGGATGGTAGTGGCTCAATTTCAGAGCCATCTAAAGTGCAAGTTTCTACTGTATATTCCCTAAGTGAATGGAATCTAGAGAATTGCATATATTTTGTTCTTGGTACATTTGAAACACGTTTAAGCACTTGAAGTGAGTGCTACAAAGAATCAAAGGCTCTATACAAGGCAGATATACTTCTTCATTGGAAGAAGCATTAAGTACAAAGCAGTTTATCATCAGCACAGAAAGGTACCTAATAGCCATTTTCAAAAGGGACCATATTATAAATATACATTGAACAAAGTGAAAAATAAAGGTCCTAAAATTGCACCCAGTGGCACACCTTTAGTGACCTCTAGATAAGGGGATTGAGTGCAGTCAGCAGCAATACTTTGATAGATAACTTTAAAACCACTGGCATGCGGTCTGACCTAGACCTGCAGGGGCTAGTCTATCGACTAAAAGCGAATGATTGACTGTCAAAGGCCTTGAAAAAATCAAGAAAAAGGACACGACTGTTGGCCACTATGAGTTATGTGGACAGATATGGGACTGTGACCAATCTGAAAAGTATTTTAAATGCAATTTATGCTCAGAGACAAATTAAGCTTTTGGTTAAGCAAGGATTCATGACTTTTGGCTAAACAAAGTGGCTTGGATACTGGGCAGTAATATTAAGATCTCTTGTGTCTCCACCATTATGAAGTGGAAGCACATGAGCAGTTTTCCGGATTTTGGTACAGTTCCCAAGCTAAGCAAAAGATTAATAATATGTGTCAAGTGCTCGGCTTTTATTAAAGCAGCCAACCTCAACAGTCCAGGGTCCAGATGATCAGCACCAGCAGACTTTTCTAGGTCAATTTTAAAAAGTGTTTTTTACTTCCAAAAAAAGCTACTTGAGAAAAAAAACTACTGGAGAAACTACTGTTTGACATCATTTGGGAGTGCTGGTCCTGATTGAAAAATGAAGCACCTATTACTAAAACCTCATAAGTAACACTTGACTTGACTTGACTTGTGGGGTTTTAGTAATCAGTGCTTCAAATATCATTTTCTTTTTGTTGAGCCACCCAATTAGCAATATCTATCAGATTTGGTTTCATTGTTCGAAAAACAGTAGATGGCCTGCACTAAAAAAAAGTGATCATTAAAAGCATGACAAATTTCCTTTTTGTCACTCAGAGGACCAGACAGTGGCGCCCCCAGAAAATTTTCATAGGGGTGGCCAAACGGGGCCAGTGAAAATCCCCCCCGCCCCCGCCCCACTACCCTCCTATATCTTAATATATCTTAAAACATAAAGACATATGATGTTTCTTAGGTTATATACTTAACTCCCTTTCATTAAAAAGACAATATGCATCCAACACAAGTTTCAGAAAAACACACAAACATTTCCAGTAGTTTTCAATACAGTTTTTTTTTAGTAACAACAGCATTTAGTATATTATAATAGTATGAGTAGTCAGTGTTTTCCATTGTAATTACATTTCTAATATTGGCCAATAAAAATGTCTGTTCAGACTATTCTTGGTCTCACAAACTGACAACGATAAATCAAAGGTTTTATCTGATTACCATGAAAATTCCTCACTCACTGTATATAACCACAGACTCATCCAAATGATTTTACCCTGTAGCCATCCATTTAATTATCAAGGACCCACAGACAAATTCACCTGTTGGTCCAGGGACAGGTTGGTAGGGGCTGGCCTAAATCTAGCTGAGTCTTCACCAGTCTCTGTGGCTGTGACTGAGGCTGCTGCCTGTTCCACACTTTCGCGAAAAGTTTCTGTCTCTTGTTGTTCCTCCCTTGCAGGGATGCAGTCATGTTCTGGCTCTGAGTCTCTTCTCCTTTCATGTTATCTTGCTGCAAGAGCTACAATTACCACTGCTTCGCCGCAAATGGATTCGTTCCATTTTCAGCGCGATTACCGACACTGTATCAGTATCATTCCATAGAGAGGCTAGCTAGCTTTATAGCTAATTAAACCTATTCAACGTTATCTAGCAAGCTAGCTAGTGGTCGCTAAATGTGTTTCTCCATAATGTCCACCATCCACAAGCTCGCTAGCCACATTAACCTAATTAATAAGCCAAATGGCAACTAAAAACACAAACAGTGTCACTTGCTGGCCACGTTCAGCTATATTTGGTGCTTTATTTGAAAAATATGTCGGCCGGGTTTGGATCTGATGGGAGTGACACACATTGTGCAGGAAAAATTTAAATTGTGCAGGAACTAATGATTGTAAAAGTTCCAAAAATTTCAATTAAAAATGACACGTGGCTTTGACCTATGTAATTTCACATTCTTAATACAGGCAATCAGGCCGTGATTGCTGAAATCTTGAGAAAACACACCATTGTATGAATACCTCTGTGGCATATTTCTGAAAATAATGTCAATCAGAGAAAACTGAAACTATCAGATACTGTTCTTTCCCAATCAAGGTTAAAATCCACAATAATTAACAATTCTGTAGCTGTATAATGAGAAAGTATGTCAATGACATTGTTAATAGCACAGGTGAGAGCTGAAGGGAATCCATATGCCCCTAAAACGGTTAGCTGGTTGTTTTCCCGAAAATATAATGACAGAGCCAGAATTCAAACTGTTTTGGAACAGACGATAAGATTAGAACAGATGCTGGAAAAATTTTTTTAACATAGACTGCGACGCAAAATCCTTCCCCTCATCAGTCTGCTCTAAAAAGATTATATCATCCAAGATGTACATCACAATCTGAGACAGAGTTTTATTTCGCCAAGACTCGACTTTACCCATTGGATCAAAATATTAGCATTGTCAATTTGAGAGACCAAACATCTCACATTCCAATGTGGCAGCCCAAGCCCATCTCTTGAACTGATGAGATTCTAGGATAGGAGGTTCAATATCAGCGGGTACAACCAGATTCTAATTAGTGATGGGCACGCACGCACGCATGCACACCACAGGGTCATCAGTAGTGTTGGGACTGCTCAGAACAAGTTGATTTCAAGGAAATGTTTCGGCAGAAAGGAACACCAATGTGGGCGATACAGTATAATATGTTTCCTGATTGTAGTTTTGCCCCTAGCCAATGAGGTTGTATTCCATCATTACTAAATAACTGTCTGTGCTCCCAAAAGAGGTTAAAATTGTCAATATAGGAGATACTGAGGGCAGTGCCGGCTACTGAGAGCCATGCGTGCATTTATATATATTTATACATCCATGTTTATAAAATAAGGCACACCTAGTTTAAATGTCCTGCCCTACGTACATGAGACACATTGCTACCATAAACTCAGCATTGACATTCATTTTATAATTAAGAAGAGAATTTGTAACAAGTTCTTTTTTTGATTATTAAAAGAGACTGGAGAGCAGGTGAAAAGAAGTTTTTCTATGAATTGTAGGCAGGCTACAGAGGTATTTCCACCTCGAGTGCATAATTAAGCAAAATGGATTGAGCTGCCAAACGCTGGTCTTTATTATAATTGCTCACGTTGCCCATCATGCCAAATAATAAAGCTGTTTGTGGAAAACTGGCGTTTAAATAGAAGCATGGGCTTTTCGGGTAGAATTATCAAAATTGCCTGTGCCCTCCATTACAGAAAAGATGGACATAACCTCAAAGATCAAGTATAATGCATGGTAATATTTAAAATTAGGAGTATGCAGTCAATTCACTCACGAGAGTTGGACGTTCTAGGAACTATAAATAGAAACATCTTTGAGGACTGAATAAAACAAGATTTAAACAGATAAAATTGTTGCCACTGGTCACATTTTAGAAGTGTAAAATTTATACTTTTATTTCAAACTCTCAGCTGCTTTTAATAAAAAAAGTTGTTTATTTTATCTTATATACAGAAGGGAAAAGGCAAAAAGACTTTCTCAGACGATGGAGCAGCAACAGCTCCAGCACTGCTAAAGAATGACCTTGCTGCAGAAATATAATTGATTTGCAAATAAGAAAATGGCTGAATGACAGCTCTTCAGCTAAATGGGGAGTAATGGGGCCTGGGAAAGTGCTCATTAAATACTATGCTATTTAATGTGTACACACATATAAAAGCATAGATAGCATTTAGAGAATAAGTCTCTTAAGACAAATAAAAAAAACTAAAGTATGTAATAGCCAAAATTCTAATGTAGAATGTCCAGTAGCACTCAGGGAAATAGCTTGGGACTTACAATTCATCGCATAAAACTGTGAATTTCTACAGGAAGGAATATAAGAGTTACAACTAAAGTTCCATTTTTATTCATGGCTGAAATTTCATAAATCATAAATAAATTTCATAGATCATAAATGAGAGGTTACTTTAGAAACAGCTTTTAGGAGAAATATAAGATCTAAAAAAATGCACATCCATGTGACCGACACATTTCTGTAATACACAGCTGGTATTGTCTTGTACAGTGATCTGGCTGAAATATGAGATATTGTAATAACTAGTGCAGTACCCATTCAGTTGCTGCTTGCGCAATATAATGCAGTGCCCGTTCAATTGCTGCTAGAGTGGTATTGATGCTTGGGACTTTCTTGATTTCTTGCAAACAGCCCAGGCAAACAGCTTCGAACACCACACTGCTCTTCCTTGGGTCCTCAGTAATACACCCACCAATTCTGAGGTTGACTGGATAAACAGCTCTCGCAATACACAAAGGACACAGACGCATACATATACACAGACAGAGAGTCTTTGCTTGATAGTATGATAGAGAGTGGATTTAATAAATTGAATTAATTTACTTTATTTATGTATCAAGATAAATCCAGAGAACTGCAGAACAAAATGCACATCAGCATGAGAAGACAAAAGCTTTTCAAGACCAGATATGACAAGCCAAACATGCACTCAGACATTTAGTGTAATGCATCCTACATCATCAACCGCAGTAAAAGCCTAGAAACCAATCTTAAGAAAATAGTAGTATCTTACAGAATTGCAAGAGCTATTTATCAGGCTATCCACATTTTAAAATGGCACTGTAATATTTTGCTTATGTCGGTATGGCTAAGAAAAGGCGACATGAACAATTAGATGCTTGGTGCTCACTGCTAACTGTCCATCATCTGCCACTATTAGACGGCACACTTACATTTCTGGGCATTATGTGGGTGTCCCTGAAAAATATGTGTGGTTGTATTGACAGCCACCTCCTTTGACTGGAGCCATTATGGATTTTTTAAGTGAGTGCATTGTGAGTAGTGGGTCTGATTTGAGAATTCAGTTTACACCCCTTTCTTCTGTAACACTTTGTAAATGTGGATGAGTTTGATTCTTGGGCTTTTGTACTATAGTACATCATGTTAGTTGCAGGATAGTTTGTCCTTCCTATAAGGATCACTTGGTGCCAGTAGTGGAACTATCTTTCGTACAGTTATCTCAGCTAGCTGCATTGTAGTCTACTGGAATACTCATTGAGGACATTAGTTTAGTCAAGCCACGGAACTCTAGCTAATTGATTGCGAAATCTCTGCTTTGAGGATGCAGTGAGCATCAATCCATTTTTAAAAATGCAACACAAACACAGGAATTTGAAGAATATTTGAAGAATACTTTTTATACTATTCTAACAATTAGAAGAATTTCTAAAAAAAAAAAAAAAGGAAAGGAAAGAACAAATACATTTTATTTTGATTTTAAACTGTTAACTCCTCAATTTCTAATTTGCTAATTTCATCATATGATCTGCTGCAATGCTTTTTTTCTTGATGTTTTAAATGTAATTGAAAGGTACACTGAATAATGAGAGTATGTTTGCTGTCAAAATGCTGCTAAAATGAGATTGAGATTACCTCTATAAAAGTGAATGGCCTCGATGTGCTTCGATGTTAGATGCCAGTCACCCGTGGGATGTTCTGTATTCTACCACCATCGTGTGGAGCTTAGCGGTACTGCAGCTCAGTTCTGACTTTCACTGAATTAGAATTTACTTTATTAGACAGGATCATCACACCTGGGAAATTGCAAAGACACGACATCAGCTCATTTGATGAATCCCACTGTCTAATTATTAACCTAGATAGCTCGGCCCCATGAACACAACATTACCAAACTAAGTCTGGGCTCAGTCTGTACCTGATCAAGACGGTCTGTAGAAATGAGATAATATTGCTTAGATTTCTTCCAGCCTCTGGCATGGTGTAAATCTGTAAGGATTCATCATACAACCTGTTCATCGGTTCTCTGAAGTAACATGTCCGGTAGCTACAACAAAGCTTTCAGATGAAATAATGCGCGGGACAGGGCTGCTCAACCCAGTTCCTGAATGTACACCATGCTGTAGATTTTCAATCTAACCCAGACAAAGCACCCCTAATGCCATTTGAGGGTTGAACTGAATTGTAGTTCGCCAGGAACAGAGGTGGGCAGCTCTGATGTGGGGCCATAATGGAGGAGATTGCATCAGTGAAGCACATTAATTTCTGCTGCTTGGTGCAGGAAGGCCAAACTGGCAGTTCTAAATTGGTATTCAATAGGAACTTTGTTTCTTTTGGAAAGAAATATGACTGCTGGAAGTCATTATTAATTACCTCTGCATTGGCCGTAGGTCACTCAACTATGGAGGCATAGGAGCCATTATTGGACACGAGCTAACACATGGATACGATGACTGGGGTGAGTACGCATCTGTGTCCTGAACACAGACTGTATAAAAAGATGGACGCAGCACCCGGGCCTGAAAAATGAGGCCGAGGCGGAAATCTCTAAAACTTAAATTCTATTTAATGGCCAGCAGATGGCGACGTCGGTAGTTGCAGAAAGATGTTAAATATTACAGGAGTGTATGAGAAAATGACCCTACTTTCCCACCTGATTTATTATTTAAATAATGATTTTCCACATCATTTTATGTTATTTATCACAAGTTTCAAGTCTCCTTCGAAATATCATGATGTTCATTTATGTAAATTATGGTCCCAAATTGACGAGAATAAAGGATAAGGCCAGAATATGCTATAGGGGCGTGGCTATCCTTGGTCCTCGTTTGATACGGGCAGATCCAGAGCCACGCTCCTCCCGGGATCTTCAATTCACGCTCTTGTCCAATAAGAATCACATCCGGATACAAAATGACAAAATGGCGCAATTCAAATAGCCAAAACCAAGGCTTCCTAAATGGGATGCTGAAACCAATGGGTGACGTCACAATTGCTTCGTCCATCTTTTTATACTGTCTATGGCAGGGGTCCCCAATCTTTCCCAGTAAGGGCCGGTGTGGGTGCAGGCTTTCATGACGACCAAGGAATTACACACCTGATTATACTAATCAACCCCTGGACTCTTTGCTAATAAGCTTGATTAGTAGCATCGGGTGTGTAGTTGCTTGGCTGCAATGAAAGCCAGCACCCACACCGGGCCTTTCTGGGAAAGATTGGGGACCCCTGGTCTATGGTCCTGAGCGATCCGGCCGATCAGGGGAAAAACCCAATACTCGGATGCACTTTCATTGTGTGCCACAGGGGGGCAGTACGACCGTTATGGTAACCTGAAGCAGTGGTGGACAGAGGAATCCTTCCGGAAATTTCAGAAGAGAGCGGAGTGTATCATAAATCTGTATGACAACTTCACCGACTACAACCTGAAGGTGAAAGTGACCCACAAGCGGCTGAGCAATCCTACTTGTTCAAACAGCATCACATGCATGTAAATATTCATGCGTGCCGAGCAAAGATGGAAAATCGGAATTTAGGAGCGAGAGCCCTTACTATTCTGTTCCAGTGACCTTGTATTGTCCACCAGAAGGTAGAAATAATTTGAGAAATCAGCTGGAAATCAGAAACATGGGGCAGGGATTTTACCTTCTGATCTCTAGACTTTCCTAAAAAAAGACACTGATATCTATATGCATGGAGACTTCAAACTGATGTCATGTCCTTGTTTGTTCGTAGGTCAATGGCCGTCTGACTCTTGGAGAGAATATTGCCGACATGGGTGGCCTAAAGCTATCCTACTTTGTGAGTCTCCTTTATCCGTCTCTGCCTGTGTTACTGAATGTGTTTCTATTCCTGTAAATCTCTCTGGTGAGGTCTTACTGTCACAGTAAATATATATGAGTCTTGCTGTTGGATTTATCTGTGGATCCCACACTGTGTGGAGATCATGAAGCTGTTATTGCTGTAATAGCCCTGTTAAGTGCTAATGGGACTTAGCGCTGTCACATGTGCCTGCTGACAGGCTTATCAGAAGTGGGTCAGGGACCATGGCCCAGAACGGCCCCTCCCTGGACTCAAGTACACCCATGAGCAGCTGTTTTTCATCGCCTTTGCACAGGTAGTGAACGCTCCACCATTCCCCTTACCTACATAAGTCCTACAGACCCATATATTGGCCTGACAAAGGCAGCTGCTGTATTCAAACATGTGGAACTTCAGGCCTACTTTACATTCTAGTGGACATCCTAAGGTTTCCTATGATCCCAAGTTATGTCCTGCCGAATTGCAGGAAAATATGCATAAAATTATATGCTAGATTAGATATTTTCCATGTGATGTAATGCTGCACCCATCAAAACATGGCATCCTGGGTTTGTATATTTCACTCAGTATAGGTGTGATTTTGCTTCAGTTAAGCACCACAGCCAGCAGATACAGAATATGTATGTTACATTCACTGAAAATATGAAAAAAAAAAATTTTCTGACTTTGAACCTACTTAAGGGAAAACTTAAGTGAAAAGTACATTAAGCAGTATTCAACCTTACCCAGTAAGGGCCAGCGTGGGTTCAGACTGTCCTTCCAACCAAGTATTTAAAGACCTGATTTTACTAAAAAATGGCTTTTATTGATTCCTAAAATCAGGCGCATAACTGCATGTGGTTATGGTTGAAGGCCACTGCAATACACACAACTCAGTCAAGGCATTACTGCCATATCCCCTATGCACAGAGTATTGCTTACACTTTTTTTTTTTAACAAAGATTCTTACTTTAATGTCGTGTTTGACTTCGGGGAATCACTGACTTGATCTTGATCAGACTCTTCTCTCCCTACAGAACTGGTGCATGAAGAGAAGGTCCCAGTCCATATATCTGCAGCTGTTGACAGACAAGCATGCGCCTGAGCATTACAGGTAACAAACAGCACAGTAACAAACACTACACACAGCAGTGATGGTCTTTTACACAATACAGTAACATACACCAGTTCTCGAGCCCTACAGGTTTTGTTTAGTTGCCATTAATCGAGAATTGGGAGTAATTTTTATCATTATTACTTGTGTTTCAATTAAACTTCCAATCGGCGGAGGGCAGCAATATGCCTCAGTAGCGTCTATGCTACTGGAAATGCAAAAGAAGAAGAAGAAGAAGCACTACAGGTAATACACAACACTGATAGAATCATTTACACGTTTTATGTGGTGATGAGTTAATGCCTGTATTGTTTGCGCTCATATTTGAAGTCAAACTTTTGGAAGAAATATTTCATTGAAATACAATGGAGAGAAAAATATGAATATTCATCATTTTCTCCAAAAGCACGTGCCGCAGTTTTTGGATCCTCTTCAATTAATACTCTTTGCAGCCTCTCTTTGCCAGGATAAAAGCTATATGTCACCTCGTGCAGAATATAATGATGCTGGAAAAGACAAGGCAAAGAATGTGAAACTATTCCTACCTGCAGAATATCATCTGATCCTTTAAAGTCCTTGGTCACGTTTATGGACTCTCCTCTTCACCTCATCCCACTGGTTTTCTTTTAGTTTTACTTCAGAAGACTGTGAAGGCCCTACCAAAACCTTGATTCTGCAGTTGCTGAACCATTTTTCTGAATTTCGATTGGTGCTTTGGATTATTGTTTTCTATTAGAAGAATTTTCAATGGCCCAGTTTAAGCTTTCTGGCAGAGGCAGTCAGATTTTCATTTAATGTCTGCTGGTACTTGATAGAATCTAAGGTACCATGAATCCTAACAAGTTGTCCCAGGCCTTTGGAAGAAAAACAACCACCATACTTCATAGTATGAAAGCGGCTTTTCACGGAATTGCTATCCTCGTTTCTCAGCCAAACCCACCTCTGGTGTTTATGGCCAAAGAGCTCTATTTTGGTCTCATCTGATCAAAGACCCCGGTCCCATTGGAAGTTTCAGTACCACTCCATGCACTATAGACACAAGTTTGTTTTTTGTAATTTTACTCCACACAATGAAATAACAAACTTTACACAGGAGGCAGTAACTGATTAATTTCACGCATGAAGCACCGGTTGTACACTACCACCATGTACGCACAAACCTGAATGCTCAGCCCTCCGATGGAAGAGAGAGCTGTGCACTTGTACATGTGTGTCCTTGTGACTTTTGAAGACGGAGTAAAGAAACGTCCTCTCTTCCCTCTCAGGGTCATTGGCAGCGTGTCACAGTTTGACGAGTTCGGCCGCGTGTTCCACTGTCCGAGGGGCTCCCCGATGCACCCCATCGACAAGTGTTCGGTGTGGTGACCCCCCTTCTCTCACCTGCACCAAACCCCCAGCCCTTCCGCCAGGACAGACTGCTGCTGAAGCCCATCGTTCACCTCTTCAAGTCTTTTACTCTTATTTTATATCATGCCTTAAATGGTAATCGTTTATCCATAACGCAATGCTCCATGAAAAGCAGCTAATGCACATGACTTCAGTTACTTCTCAATTGAGCCACCATCTCCTGAGTCTCTATTGTCATAGCCATTGGGTTGTCATACTCATCAATATCATTATTTTTAAAGTGGATTACCTTTATTTTATATTTCATGTACTCATCCTGTCATGATTTTGTATCACGTCACAATTACTATTGTGGCATTAGGGAGTTCCCTTTTTCTATTTGTTTCGTTTATTTCCCAGCCTTCTGTGACTGTTATGTGGATGGTTTCACGAATCGCAGTCACGGTTCATGTTGGGGAAAAGGTTAAACCTGACGCTGTCAAGCAGAGCCATAGGATTGCAAGGAACGAGGCAAGAGGGTCTACTATACTGAATTCAGCACTGGAGTGACTACTGGCCCTGAAGTATCCGATACTGGATTACAAGTGTTGGACTGAGCCGGACTGAGACCAGTGAGCTGACTTTTTGAGTGAAAAACATTTCCCAACATTTTTTTTTGCTACAGTGCCCTCTAGTGGCTGGGTCATGAAAAATCAAGGCATCACAAGCTGTAGAGGACCTGCCACAACGTTAACTGGAAACGGCGGTCAGAGACACAGAGCGCACGTCACGTTTCTTTAATGTGTTCTCGCTTGTGGCGTGGGATTGCTGTTTTCGTGGGGATTTCTGTGAAATTTGATGTCACTGTGCCGGTGATGTTTTTTGTGTTTCTGCTCTTTTTGCGGACTGAAGTTTTCCTCTCTCTTGTATTTGTTAAAGGCTGGTGCCAGGCCAAACCCATACTCAACTGCACTCCGCACAATTTGTCACCAGGACATGGCTGTGTTTACATTACATTATCCTGATGATGATGGCACTCGTCTGTGGATTGGGTGTGTGTGTTTGTGAGTGTGTGTGTGTGTGTGTGTGTGTGCAGGCGCATGTGAGGCACAGCATACCACTTGAAAATTGATGACATTCTGTCAAAAAGCACTTATTCTCCCAAATCCTTGCTAATTACCAACCTTCCCAGAGGAACAGGCTGCTTTTTGTCTGCACTGTGTGTACATTTTATTTTCGGAGAAAACATTCCATTAAATAAAAAAGAATACTGTTAGATCTAGACAGTGTATTCAATCACATGCTGTCTAATGTCAAGAGGACCATACATTTATACACTAAATATTAAAATTTATTTAATTTTATATAAAAAATATACTCATAGAATGATTTCTTTGTACAGGTATATATACACAGCAGGAAAAATGTATTGTATAGTGATTACGATGACAAAGCATGTTTCCTTCATGTATAGTAACAGCTCCTGAGTAGCTAGATTCAGCAGTATCTACCTACTGCTCAGCTGCTATCTCCAATATCCAGTCATTCTGTCTGTTGAATAAATTCACAGAATGATAGTTCCAGGTCCTGAATTTTCAGGTTTTGACAGGCAATTACAGCTAAGGCAATTACAGGGAGAAAATATGGGTATCTGGACTTCTGTCAAAATAATCAAAATAAGGGGTGCACTCATGCACTCATGGAACCAATGGCCGATTCCTTTCACATTTTTGGTTGTGGACCTCAGGGTGCCTCAGTCATTAGGATAAAAGGAAGCAGACCCCACCTTCAGCGTGGATATTTGTATTTCTGCATGTGAACGGTGTACCAGAATGCGTGTCATTGTACTGTGTTTTTGTACAAGGCATTAAACGGTGACATGCGAGTGCTTCTGTGTCTGAGCTGTGACAGCAGAAGGTTTTCTTTCCGTGTGGTAGCCCGTTAGCGCATTAGCAGGTTTTCATTTGTCAGTTTGTCTGCATGTCTGTCTGTCTGTCTGCGAGTCCGTATCTCCCCGAGATGTGGGCCAGCTCCCGTTTGGTTTCCCAGCGCTGCATCGCTGTGATCCGATGGTCGCCATTTTGCCCCGAGGTCACTGGTCCGCCCAGGTTCTTAGGTGAGAACAGAGATATTGACAGCTGTACACGTAAGTACATCATTCAACTTGGACCAAAGTACCAACACATGATGACATTTTGAGACCTATCCAAGCACTGGGACCCGGATTATACTGAAGAGGAACAGAGTAAAGATCTGGGATGCTCTATGACCCAGCATGACAGGGTGGGAGAGAAACAACAGGGTCAACGGAAAGAACATACGAGATCATCAGACGATGGAGTTATAGAGAACTGCAAAGCATTTCCATGGGATATTGGTTAAGAGCTGTGTGTTTGTTGGCCATGGCGACAGCTAAGCACCTCAGTTTGACAATCAGGCGATGTGCCAGGTGTTCCCTCCTCAGCAGTTCCCAGGGAAGTAAGCTTCTCTGTGGTTGGTTCCTCCTTTTTATTGGTTTTCTCCAGTTTCTTCTTCAGGCTGGTGAAATTGGACCGGAACCAGCTGTGAGCTTCCAAAAGGTTCTCTGTAATCTTGAGAGTAGAGGAGCAGTTAGGAGAGAATAACTGATAAGCACAGAAGAGGAAGGCGAGAGGAGAAGAGAGTGAGACTCGGCAGGTGGGGGTACAGCCCTGTGAAAGGAGTCTGACCTGCTGTGACTCCATACTTGCTTCTCTCAGCCTCTGCTCTGCCTCGTCTCTGCTCCGCCTCAGCTGCCTCATGTTCTCCTCCAGCCTCTGGACAAAGGACAGCCTTAATGTCAATCACCCATTACCCCTCCCACGCTCGCCTCTGGACACAAGACAGCCTCAGCGTCAATTACACATAACCCCTCCAAGTCACCCTCTATGGGAGCTCAGTCTAACATACTCTCTGACTCAGTATGAACACACGTGCGAGTGACAGGCTGAGGAAGGGATATGAGAAGTGGTTAATCTCATATGAGCCTCAGGTGAGTACATATGTCCTCATCCAAGTACAATCCTAACACGCACCTGACACTTATCCTGCAGCATTATCCGCTGTTCTCTTTCAGTCTCTAGCTCCCCCTCCTGGTTGGAGGTCAGACGCTGCAGCTCAGATTGAAACTGTTGGATCAGCTGACTCTGAGAGGACACAAGTTTACGTTTTTATGAACATTTTTGATCTTGAAGACAATGATTTTTTTAACTAGGTATTCTTTGTGTTTTTATTTTTCCTTATAAGACACTTTGAACTAGGAAAATTAGCCACTTAGCCTCCCCAAGTGTAAGCTTATGTGTTATGGAGCACCATTTAAAAGTTTAGTCAGCGATGTGGGAGAAAACGAGTAGAGAGGCTGTTGATATTTGAAGTGTAAATGAATACAGACCCACCCCTCCCGTCATACTCTGCCCCGGGGTCCACCCCCGAAGTTCATGGACACGCACTGTCATGCAAACGGCCTAGAAACTGCGTAGCTGACAGATATGGCAGAGGCCAGACCCTCCAATGCTCGAGGGTAAGTTAGCGAGGGGACGCCGTATTTATGGCTTGGAAAGTACGTGTGACAAGTTTTTAGTAGTATTGTAGCAAAGGTGATAATTAAGCCTGTCATATAAAGAACTGCTGAAGCATGCTTGGCAGCGCAATGCCTCGAATAGGAGTCTGTGTCCACGAACTGACTACAGTCAGGAATGCATTTAAAAATCGTTCTGGCCAATTACAAGCTGAAAAGGTGGAAATTGGATTCGGAATTTTTCCTGGTACCAGTTATTACAAATTTGCAAGCTCCACACAAGCAAGGCTTAGACCGTTTGCGTGTTTCTGCTATGAGCTCATTTAGTAACTTGCTGTCGGAATTGTTTCGTTTAGGAAGAAATGGTTATCAGGAGCTTATAGCAAAATTTCTTCCTAAACAGTGGGTATGTAATAGTGCAGCTACAACCGCATGCATGCAAAGCGAGGCAGTAAAAGCAAAACAATAAGCTGAGAGGAAGGCGGTTTGTTTCATTCTATCTAGTCGCACGTATGTGCTGCGTTTGATAGCGCAATTCCCCTTCGATTCCTTACATGAGATGTCAGACATTCACAAGAACTCGAATCAACAAGTTCAATTTGCGAAGCTATCGTAAGCTGACCCGTCAGACAACTGTACCCACAACTCGACTGCCAGTATAAATAGATAACATCACAACGACGGTAGATTTTGGCAGATTAGACAATAGGATGAATGCCTGACGGCTGTTACTGTTGTGGGAAGCACCGCAAATCTAATGTTGCTCACCTGTCCAGCAGAAAGAGAGCAACCTCCGCGTCCGTTTTCAGACCCTTCAATTCGCAAAGTTTCCTCCACTGTCGGAAAGCCACACTAATGTTGACCTGGGTCTTCGCCCTTTCATGGTCGTAGCCCTTCTTTTTTAATTTATGTTCCTCCGACCGTTTTATCTTGGAACATATTTCAACCATCGCAAATGCTGCAATGTCGTGTCTCTCTCTCTACTCTTACTGCGCACGCTACGCGACCTGCTACTCCCCCCCCCCCCCCCCCCCGTGTCTGACCTGTGCACGTGTATGAACCCGCCCCTGGGTGTGTGGGGTGGGGGGGTGGACCCATGTTCTGGTAGCTCGGTCCAAGCCACAGATTTACCTGCTGAAATTCAGAGCCCAGGCTGTGTATTGAAACCGGATTTTTTTCTGCATGCTCTCAGAAGTGACAGCTTGCAGATAGTGAGGAGAAATACGGTGATTTTGACAAAAAGTGTGTGGATTATGATCTTCCAACTAAACCTTTAAAAGAGGCAGCTCACCCAATAATTAAAGCATGTTTCCATTTGCCCAGAGCACTATCCATCTTACCATGAAGTTTGCGGAAATAAGCCCACTTCTTGATGAATTTGAATTTGAGTTCAACTTCACACAATTAACCTCTATGGCACATAATTTTGTAGTGCTAAAAACAGAAGAAGTTCACCCATGACTATTTCCATATAAAACACAAAGGTTATTCACAAATATTCACACAGCTGAGTACCATGGCTTCCAGATCTACTTCTTTTTACTGCAGTTTGCCATATCTGAGCAGGTAAGCAGATATAAGGCTTAAGTTCAGCAGCGTGACACTGGCAGAATGAAACAACTTGACTTAGTTCCCGTCGAGTAAGTTGTCAGCAAGTTGGTTTATTAAAGCACAGAACAGCTTTGAAATTCATCGTTGAGATGTTAACAGATTCAATTTATGATGAGGAACAAAAGACCGACTAATACAGCAAGCCATGACTTTCGAAGCCGACGGCGTACCTGTTCATTATTCTTTCTCTCATACTCCTCCTTAATGCTCTCCGCACCTTTCAGGGTCTCCTCCATCTCCTGGAGGAAAGGATACAGCCTCAGGCAACTGTGTGTGTGTGTGTGTGTGTGTGTGTGTGTGTGTGTGTGCGCGGCTAAGTAAAAAATGTGAGGCAAAATGAGGTAAAACACGCGTCACATGAGGCTATGGTCAAATGTGGTGAGCATATGCAGTAAATGCATGAAGTGTTTCTCCAAGGTTGACTACCTTTGGGGGGCTTAAAATTTTAGAACAAAGACTTATCTCTAAGATAAGGACATGGATTAAGGCTTTCACTTTGCAAAAACTGTTACTGGATGACATATGAGCCCCCCCATGCTTAAGGTAGGAGCATTTAAGAAAGCGGGTACCTTCATTCTCAGTGAGGCGGCCTTAACTGCCCTGTTGTCCACATACTGCTTCAGCTGAGTCCTCAGGTCTTTAATTCGGGCCTTCTGGCTGGACACCAATTTCTCTAGTTCGCCCACCTTATCCCGCAGCTCCCGATTGGCCCGGGCAAGGTCGCCTGATCTTGACGTAACCTCTTCCAGAGCCTTCTTCAGCTGACAGGGAAGTAAACAGGAGCAGGGGGAGCCGATTAAAAAGAGTAAGTGTTGATGTAGCGGGGTGTACCTGGAGCTCCATTACTAAGCCAGACGTACATCATTAGTCTCCCGGTGTGATGCCCTCCTCTGACCAGCCCTCTCCTTCTTCAACTGCTCCTTCACTGAGTCCAGATGATCTGCCAGCCACTTCACCTCCTCTCTAGTTTCTCGTAACTCCACCTCCCTGATAGCACAAATACAATTAAAAGGACATGAAACTGAGGGTATAATTTGAAGGACACACACAGCTCAGTGTGCAGCAGAGGACATGGGGTATGTCCTCCTCACAGATACACACACCTCTGTGAGAGCAGCTGCTGGTGCTGGATCTGGATACTCTCCTGTTGGTCCTGGGCCCGGCTCAGCCCGTCTACCAACTGCTTATTGGTCAGCAGGGCTCGTTTCAGAGTCTGGGCGAGCTGCTTATTGTCCAGACTAACAGTCTCCAGTGCCTTCCGCAAGGGCTCCATCTGATGGTTAATAGAGTCTCAAGCACTGCGTTTCTCTTGGATTAACTACAGCCCCATTTCACTAACAAATAAATGAGAGGAGGAGTCCTGGGTGCGTTCTGCATTGTGCTGGTGTGTATTTGTCAGTGTCTTACCTCGGTGTCTGTGATAATTAAATCATGCTGGAGTTTCTCCACCTGACACTGTAACTTTTCCACCTCCTGGTGAATCTGCACTCTGAGAGCACAAGAAAACAAAATGGCTCACATTAGTGTCAATTTTCTTCCAGGAACACCACGGGTAATTGTTTGCAAGACTCTGCAAGAACTGTGCGACATTTTGGAGACAAAAATATTTGCATATATTCTGTGGTGTATACATACGCCATTATCAGTTGCAAGGGACATTGAATATTTATAAACATATAAATAATTATAAACATGGGGTTTAGGTTCTTTTTTTAGTCGAAAACTTATCAAAAAATGATAGGCTGTCTGTGGACAAATTTTGGCAATGTTTTTACTGATTTTCACGTTGGAGAGATATCTGCAGTTTCAGCTTCCTTCCTTTACAGGCGAATGACGACGACAACAACACAGGCTATGACACAAGCCAATTGTTAGAAATGGGTCAAAAAAGCATTTTCAATGTGGCCGCCAAGACAACCACATCGGGAATTGGAGTTTGAGAATTATAAAAATTATTGGCATTCTCGTTGTCTGTAAGATATTTAAGAACTCTCAGCTTCATTGGCCCAACAGTTTCAGAGAACATGATGTTCACAGATGCCAAAGACGAACGACAACGGACACGCAGGCTATGACATAATCCCAGTGGGCCGTGGGTCCAGTTAAGCTGAAAAACAATAACCAGCAGAGAGTCAAGATAAATGTTGAGTTGGTGGCATAATAAATGCAGTGAACACAGAGTGAACACATCCCTGACCACTCTTGCGAAACATATCAACATAATATAACTGCTTGAGACTCCTGGGTTCCTGTGGTTCGGAAAATTAGTATCAGCCAAATAAACACCCCATCATTTCAGCTGAATGAAAATACATGTCATTTAAAATTAAAAAGCGGTAATGCAATTTTATTACCACAGATAAGATGCAGAATTAAAAAAAGTAATTTGCGAGTGAGAGAATGCTTTTCTCCTGGGCCTTTCATGACCTCAATCAAAAAATCTATTTAGTGTTTGAGTTAAGAGTGCTTATAGGAGTATTTATTCCAGAGGCTGATGTCCGTTGTGTTTTTAACTACAGCACAACATTGTGATCTGAAACCAATATAGAGTGGTTTGTTCAAAGAACACATATTATATTTCTATTTGATCTGAATCATTATGTTACCATAATCATTTACATGGGCAAGGTAAAACCTGGATATCAGCAGTTGATATCATGAGTCCACTTAATTCCATCATGCAGAGATCCAGTTGGTTGATTACACCATCTGTGCGCGGATTAGCCATTGTTTTTCGAACGTGAGGCGATGTTTAAGTCGACCGGGTGAGCACATACTCATGTGAGTGTCGGTAGCCCTTCAAACAAAAAAGGAACGTCCAGCGCTACAGAGTTAAATTACCCGGTTAGTTTGCGGTTTTTTTCTGTAAGTGTGTGTATGCGTAATTGTGTGCAGGCCTGTGCGTGCAAACATAAGACCGTGCTGGTGCAGTCCTACACACCTCTCCTCCCTGAGGGCGATGACTTCCTCCTCCCTGTCGCCCAGCTCAGCCTGCAGAGCGTCGCTGCTGCTTTTCTGACGGGCGTGAGACGCCAGCATGCCTTGCAGCGTGTGCGCCACCCGCTCCCCGTCTTGGCACCTCTCCTGCAGCAGCTCCTCCAGCTGGCACATCTGTGGGCACAGGGTCAGGGTGCTTCATGAGGGAAAAGTGCCCCCAGATGCAGGTGGTGTGCACGGGGACATTCAGAGCGACACCCTGCGACCTAAAATAATTCACTCCAATGCACCAAATCTGTCCTCAAATCCCCATTTTGATGCCTCATATTTCTTTGTGTGGTTCTTCTGCGATCTGCATTCCTCATCCAAGAGAGCTGTGGAGTTACCTGGTTTTTGTATTCACCTTGATATTAAGGATCAATTAAGAAGACATGAGGTGAGCAAACTGTATAATAGACTGCTAATAAATTAATAGCTGATCAACAACAAATACCAGCATGCACTGCAGCTGAGCAGGACCAGGAATGAAGGTCACTGGTTTACACTATGAAAATCAGCAGAACTGACAACCAAAACAGCAATCCAACTGGCGCATTTGGTCAAGTTCAACTTCCAAATGTAGTTATACTAAACTTTTTGCATGTTACAATTTTATCAGGTTTGTTCAACAATAAATCCAATCTAGATAATGAAGGTTAAGTTTCCTTTAAACTTCTTACGCTTGCCCATATTCACCAGTATGGAGAACCACTAATAACAAAACTGAGCCCAAATTTCCATCAATTGGCAAATAAATTTTAATGCGAAACTGATCATAATTACCTCACCCAGGAGGTTAAGTTTTTGCATCCGTTTGTTTATTTATTTGTTTGTCTGTGAGCAGGATATCTCAAAAACGGTTATAGCATCGCATAGCCAAACAGAATTGACTATCACGGCTCGGGTTTGAGCCCTGGTCGAAGAGTGGTTGGCAGCTTTTTCAGAGTAGCGCACAACTGGCTACAGGGATGCAAATTGGGAAGGTGTTTGCTGGGAGAGGTAATACAAGTTGCTTTGTTCATTGCTTAGGCGCCTCCTGTTGGCCAGACGGGCGCTCGTCAGGAAGATTCGAAGCTTGTTCATGTTCGGTTACCCTTCTGAACCTGCAAGGATTCAACAAATGAGTGTATAAGAAGCAGTGGCTGACAGGCACGTGCTTCGGAGGAGAGCCGTGAACTGTCTTCACTCTCCTCAGTTGGCAGCAAGGGGTCGCATACGAGCAAGCTTTGTACATAGTTCACCAATTGGACATTCCAGATTCGAGTGGGATTGGCGATGCAAAATTAAAAAAAAAAAAAAAACAGCTGCATAGATTATAACCAAACTTTGCAGGATGTTAGAGTAGCACAAGAGGAACAAGTGATTGCATTTTGGCAAATCTAGGCCAAAGTACAGCTGAGATATGGGCCAAAGTTCAAATCCAGCTATTGCTGGCGGAGGTATGAGCTCTCGCGAATCCAGCTGTACTTTCAGATGCGTAAGTAAAAAGACTTCCCAAAAATCTAATTTTCTCTCATCTAAACTCACAGACAATCAGTCCACTGCCCCAGCACACAATTTTACGCTGTATCACAAACAGGCAGTGATCTGTGTAATGAATGAGCAGCATTCAGACTCAGGAAGGTGTGAGTTGGCCCGCACCCTCTGACCTCTCTCTTGTGGAGCTCCTGCAGGCTCCTCATCTGGTCCCACAGGGCCTGGTAACCCTGCACAGCCCCGTCCCGAGACACTTCGGCCAGGGCCAGCTCCTGCTCCTTCTTCTGCAGACACTCCGCCACCTGAGCCAAAAACGACAAGAGCCGCCTTCTTTTGCCTTACAGTAAAATCTATTCAGTAAACATTCTCATATGCAAGGAAAATAAGTGTGAATCTTTTGCCGTGATGTGTGGTGAAACTACCAAGGAGGGGGTAACAGAAACAGGGAAGGTGTTATTTTGAGAGGGAGACTGGAAATGCTCTCTGTATGTGTGCCTGCTCATGCATGTGCGAGTGCGCTCCTGTATGTGAGTATGTATGCATGCTCATGTATGTATGTGTGTGTGTGTGTGCGCGTGTGTGCATGAGTATGTGTGCGTGCTCCTGTGAGTATGTGTGCATGCTCATGTATGTGTGCTCTTGTATGCGAGTGTGTGTGTGTGTGTGTGTGTGTGTGTGCGTATGCATGTGTGAGTGCGTGTTTGTTTGTTTGCTGTCATTTGCGTGTATCTGCGTGTGTGTTCTGAACAGAAGTGTAAATATAGGTGAGAGACAGTTGGTCAATGTGCTGTTCCCTTTTCAGTGAGACTTCCCTTCCCATCAGTGGGTGCGCACACTCGCTATTCATCAGAGAGTGAGCAGGACGCTGGTGCTGACAAGGCAGGCAAAAGGCAAATTCTATTATTACGGTCATCTGCTTAGTCAGGCTATTCAGCCTCGTCTCTCATGCACAGAGATCATTCCAGTGCAAAAATGATTTGATTATATTACACAAAATTTTCTGGAAAAGACTGCAATGGTCAAAGGATCATCTGACTGAATTTTAGACCAAATTGGGTCAAGGACAAAGTCACCAAAAAAGCGAGAATTACAGGAAGGGTATATTATGTCTGACTTCACTTGTGTAAAACATGAAGTGACAAGTGAGAGGACTGACTTCTTGGTAAGAATTTGTGAGAGTGTGTGTCTCTGATCATGGAGGAGTTACATTTGTCTTGAATGGCGTTTCCCAAACGTCTCCTGGCATAACCCTCGTCCTGCATGCTTTAGATCGCTCCCTGCTCCAGCGCAGGTGATTCAAATGATTCGCTTATTATCAAGCAGCATCTGGGGTTAATTATGACCTGATCATTTGAATCACCTGTGCTGGAGCAGGGAGAGATTTAAAGCACGCAGGACAAGGGGTACTGCAGGAGCGGTTTGGGAAACACGGGTCTAGAAAATGCTGTAGAACCTGTGGAAGGGTAAGCATGAGTTTTCTCCGTTAATTTGAGTTTCCGGAAAGGTCCCTGAGCTCAAATGCAATATGCGGTGGAAATTTTGCCATTACAGACATTTTGTTTTGGTGCCCCAGAAAACATTGCATCAAAGCACTTCTGATCTGATTTGAGTTTCTTTGATTTCATAGTTGAGTTTGCTTTTTTTAATTCAAAACATCTGGTATTCACCACACCCAACCAAACCAACTGAGAGAGCAGCACTGAAAAAAAGGAAATGTTTCCCTCAACAGACTCAAGCAGATGACATATGTATTGCTCTTCTAGGCCCGACGGTCTGTTTGACGCAAGATGCATGTATCTGAGGCTGAATATTTTTATCTGTGCCTGGCAGTAGACACAAATGGCAGACTAAATCTGGCACATAGACTTATGATGGATCTTTTCTCCCATTTTGTATCTTTTTCTCCCCATTCTGTAGTCTTCTTGGTGCTTCCAAACCCATGCAGTCCTGCAGGATGCAGCAGAGTGTACAACCCCATTTCCAAAAAGGTTATGACGCTGAGTAAAATGTAAATTAAAACACTTTATACTTATTTGAAACCAGTACAAAGTCCAGTATCAGATGTTGAAACTGATCAATTTTATTGTTTTTTTTTTTTAATATCTGCTCATTTTGAATTTGATGACAGCAACATGTTTAAAAAATGTTGGGACGTGACAAAAACTGGAAGACTGGAAAAGTTGCATTATGCTAAAAAAAAGACAACTGGCAGAACATCTCACAGGTAATTAGATTATTTAGCAACAGGTCAGTAACATGATGGATATAAAAACTCTCATGAGTAAATATGACCACTCATATTAGCCACTCTATGAAAGACAGCATGGGGAAATCCCCGTAGTTCAACAATTTAAGTCTGTTTTCACCTTAAAATTGCAAAGAAGTTGGGAGTTTTTATCCTCTATGGTAAATAATATAATCAAAAATCCAGAAAAATCTCTGACTGCATAGGATGAGGCCAAAATCCCGTTTTGAGTGGCAGTGATTTTCAGGTCCTCAGGTAGCCCTCCATTAAAAACAGACAGGATTCTGTACTGAAAATCATTGCATGGGCTGGAACACTTCTGTGAACCATTGTCAGTAAACACAGTTTGTCACTGCATCTACAATGCAAGGTAAAGCTCTGTCATGTAGAGATTAAACCATATATAAACAAGATCCGGGCACACCACCTGCTTCTCAGGGCCCAAGCTCATTTCTTATGCAGAAAAGAGGAAAACTGCCCTGTGTTTGGCAAATGAAAATGTGAAATTCTTTTTAGGGAAATCATGGATGCCCCATTCTGTGGACTAAAGAGGAGGGGGCCATCTGGCTTGTTATCAGCAAAGAATTCAAAAGCCAGCATCCATGATAGTATGAGGGTGCATTAGTACACATGGCATGGGTAACTTGCGCATCCTTGAAGACCCCATTAATGGTGAACGATATATACAGGTTTTGGTGTGAGATTTACTGCAATCCAAATGCCTTGCTCATTCCGGCACTACCATGCCAAAACACCACACTCTACACATGTTACATCAACATGTCTCTGTAGTAAAAGTGTCTGGGTGCTAAAGCAGTCTGTCTTCAGTCCAGACAGCTCACCCACTGACAATATTTGGCGTATTATGAAATAATAAGCATGACAAAGCTGCAAAGTATTGAGCAGTTGAAATCCTACACAGAGCAAGAATGGTACAACATTTTGCTTTCAAAACTATGGCAGTTGGTCTCCTTAGTTCCCAAGTGCTTACAGAGTGTTGATTTAAGAAGATGTGATGCAACACAGTGGTAAACTTGACCCCGCACCAACTTTTTTAAAACATGGTCCTGGCATAAAATTCAAAATAAGCATATATTTTCCAAAGAACAATAAAATATCTCAGTTTCAATATCTATACATTGTCTTTGAACCATTTTCAAATACATATAAAGTTCAAATGACTGAAAACAAAAGCATTGCATTCTGTTTTTATTTACATCTTACACAGCCTCCCAACTTTTTTTGGAAATGGGTTGGTATGTTTTTCAGTGCATTGCTGAATACAGGTGCAGGAATGGCATCTGTACCTGAGCATGCTTCTTCTCCAGCAAGCAACTTTTTTTCTCATGTCTTTTGAGCTCACCCAGTTTCTTCAACTCGAGCTGCAGTTCAGCCTCCCTTGACTGGGACAGAAAAACAAAACTCAGGCACTGCAAGGATCACAGTCCAAACACTGCAAACACCACAGCGCCAAACACTGCAATGTCCAGTCAAAACACTTCAAGCATTACTATCCAAACACTGCAAGGACATCAGTCAAAACCAGTGGCGGTCCATCGGTGGTATCAGCAGTCTTCTGTAACCCCACATTTCAAAGCTTAATTACCTAAACCTGTTGCAGTTTATGCTGCCTGATTAGCAACAAAACAACTAAGAGTAATTGGTAGAGTGACTTTCATTTATATGAATAGCTAGTATTTAGTCAAATTTATTTCCAATAGCATGCATTGCATCACAAAGTTATGAGGTGTTTTCTTCTGCACATAAATAACGGGACAAGACAAAGTCTTCAGAAGATTTCTGAACTCATGTCGCTTCTGAAAAGGCACATATTTGCGTGAATTAGTTTATATGGCTCATTAAACAATAAAGACGCTATACATTGAATATAGTCTCCGGTAAATGGAGAGGCTATGCACAATGCACAGCTGAATGACATTGTGAGGATATCAACAAACCAAATAAATGCTAAATATTCAAAACTTTGCCTCACTTAAAAAATAAACAAACTTTATTTTTACCACTTTATTTTAAATAAACTTCAAGATATGCCAGTGGGTTAAGAAAATGTCACCAGTCAAGCAAAAAGGAAATTAAAACAAGTCGACATGGTCTACAACATCCCCCGCCAATCGTGTGCTTCTTATTTTCGAACTTGATCAAGACCTTTATGGTCTGAAGCAACACACCGAATTTGGTTACTGTATCTGTAGTTTCTGAGTAAAGCTGTCCCCTTTATCTCGGACGGACGGACGGACAGAGGTCAAACCTATATCCCCCTCCCACTTCGTGTTGGTGGGGGATAATAAGAAAATATTTCAGATTTCCTTATAAAGATCTTCACAACCAAATGTAAAGCCCTAGGTATGAGATATTTCTGCAGTGGGGATTAAAGACCAAAATCAATCAACAAAGAAGAACATGAAAAAGTTCAACAAAAACACACAAACACACACACACACACACACACATACACACACAATCAATCAAACCTCCACTTCTCCCCACAGGTCCGGTCAAAGGTCGCCCATACCTCGGCCTCATTCAACTGTGCTCGCAGAGAATTCCTCTCCTTCTCCAGTTTTCTCACCTTATCTTGCATCTGTCACATGAAAAACGACAGGAAGGTTTCCACCATGTTCTGATCCACTCAATCACAATCACACTAAATAAATACTAACACACAGAGTCACCTGTAAACATTGGTTGGACACAGAGTCACCTCAGCGAGCACGTGAACCTCATATCCCCTAAGGACTGCCCCCTCCTTCCCAGCACCGTTCCGCTCTGCCCAAAGCTACTAACCGTACTCTCCACGCGCTTCATCTGTGTGTTAACCTCCTCCAGGGCTAGCCTGGAGCTCTGCTGCAGCTGCTGGTGCTCGCGCTGCAGGGTCTCACTGAGGGGACAGAGAGGACACTACAGTCTCTTCCAACCTTAGCTCGGCCCCTGAGTGGTTGGTTAGCAGAGGTGGAAAATCCAGGAGTCAGAAAGTTAAAGTCCTGCCATGTTTTTCCTCTGTCCATGAACTTACCCAGCTAATTTCACTAAGAAATTCTATCCTCTGGCTGAAGAACAGCGCAGGCAACAGCACTCATTAGCAAATCAAGGAGACCAGAACAAAACACTGACAGGATTTTTACATGTGAAGCACGGTTTTCCACCCCTGCAGGTTGGTGGCTAAAGCTCAAGGAGCAAAGGCAGGATGGACTCACAGATCTTGCTGAAGCGAGAGGCGCTCCTTCAGCGCCCCCTGCAGTTCTGCCTGAATGTTGCGCCGTGCAGCATCCAGAATCAAGTCCTGCTCCTGCAGCTGCTGCAGCACATGCCCACGTTCAGCCTGCAAGGGGGCAGGAGAGACAGGTGTATGTGCGTGTCTGTGTGTGTGTGTAGGCGCCTACACCTATAGGCAAGTCAGGCAAATGCCCCCCCGACTTTGAAAAGTGGGGTGGCAAAACTACTATTTGCGTTAGTAAAATAGTTACATAAAATAGCGTTGTTACATAATATTTAGTTGAATATATTCAGCATAATATTTAATTAAAACCAAAATAAATTAAACCCAAGTGGGATATTCCAACCTGGACTGCGGCGAGGACAGAGCAGTCACTGCACTAACACAAGAGCAGAACTAGCGCCACGGTCTGTCAGTCGTAGACACGAAATAAACCACCAACTAAAAACGCCATGAAACGCCAATTTGTCCAGCTAACCCTAAACAGTTTATGGGTAAAAAAAAGGAAAAAGCCTTTAAGGGTATTTTTCTCTGAAGAACCAACTGTGTAACCTCAAAGTTGGAGGGAAAAGTGTAAATGTGCATTAATGTTACCATGACTTTTCGTTTCCTTGCTAGTTACGTTAGCGGTCTTCGTGTAGCACTAATTAAGCCCAGATAGAACTGTTGAACTGGCCAGCTAACATTGATGTCAAAATGGAATGTTTCAGGGCCTTTGTGTCAGGATTTCGCTGTCTTGCGAGTTAAAATCCTGAGTACGAATGTGAGGGGAAATCTGGTGGTCCGGTCACTGATCTTTCTTGAGAGTGGCAGGGTTTTTGCGCTCCGCAGTCATTGTCTGTAGCTCCGAACAGAATAATCTGATGTATGGTTGAACTGTTCAGTTTTCGTGTCAGCAAGGATTTCGTGCTTATGTGAATGATGCGTTATTCTCGCCAATTCTGGCTTTGATTTCGGGTCTCACTTTTCTATTAGCAGCAGTGTTTAGCGTTGGTGAAGAAATACAGCGTGGTAAGGTAAAGCCAATAAAAATTCAAAACTATGAAATGTCAAGTCTAGCTTGTGTAGTCGTTAATAAAGGAATAAGCCCCGAGAAGCAGTGGGTTACAGTGATTTGATAATGGCAGAGGGGTGTTCTAAGGCACAACGTGCAGCAGAGTGCCTTAGTGCCCCTCTGCCATTATAAAATCACTGTAACCCACTGATTCAAGGGGCTTATTGCTCTTATAAAATAGTTACCCTACTGTTATGGCCCCAATTTGTTATGCCATATAAGACCGCAATGGATGACAGACAAAATTTTAAAACTTAAACAGATTTAATTAAACAAAGACTGACAACTAACCTACAATTTATACTACTGACCAAGATTGACATATACAAGAAAAAACAAATATTTACAGTCCCTTGAGATGGGGTTGCTTGGTGATGTCCTGGGACAGGGAAATGCTCCAACACAGGCAAAAATTCACAAAAAAAACTTCACAGGTCTTGAAGAGTGACAGGTCTGGTCAAATGTATCCTTCTCCTTGCAATTTCTCCTACTACTTAATTTACCTCATTATATACTCTTTGCAGCCCCCTCCCACCATCCAGATCTTTTTAAATTCTCTGGGACTTCCCCTCTCAGACATGCCCAGGACATGCCCAAACCTAGCTCCAGAGTGGGCTTAACAAAAAAAGGTAAATACTGCCATCTAGTGGCATTTTTTCACATCACACTACATATAGCCCATTAAATAAACACACAAGAAAAAAAAATCAACAATTTATTGGTAATAATGCAACAATAAAATTGAGAACTATTCATTCTTCCACCAAGCAAGATAGAGTGGACAGAATGGTTGGCAAGCAACACAGACACTAAGATTGCTTTTTCATCTAGCGCCATGATCATGTCACACCAGGCTATTTGGGCTTGTTAATGTAGATATTAACTCCGCCATTGCCTGGTCCCAAGTCCAGGATGAGAAAGGAGGAGGATTGTGCGCTGGGCTAGCAACCCAGCTACATAAAAAGCTGACGCTACAGAAACTGAAACAATGATTCAAAGGCCGGATTTACGACGACGACCCCAGGGAGAGCTGATGACGCTATCTTCGCCGACAACTCTTCTCTCCCTAAAGAATGAAACACGGATTAGAACATGGAATGTAAGGACACTATGAAATAGGCAAATCAGCCCAGGCAGCCAGAGAGCTTGACTAGTACAGATTGGACATCATGGGAATGAGCAAAGTGAGATGGACAGACTCAGGATCAACAACATTAGCAAGAGGCCATACTCTTCTACACTCAGGGATGGAAGGAGGAAATCACCAATACGGAGTGGGACTCCTGCTCAGCAAGAAGGCAAAGGCAGCACTTATGGAATGGGAACCAGTGGCCGAGAGGATTATGCGTTATGGGAAGAGAGGGTCTGGGGGACAGCAGCAACGAGAACGGGGAGCTCTTATCAGACTTCTGCGCTGATAACAACTTGCTGATTGGGGGTACTTTCTTCAGACACAAGAGGATACACAAGGCAGCATGGATGTCACCAGACTCTCTCACATCAAACCAGATTGACCACATCAACATTAGAAGGAAGTGGAGAAGATCACTACTGGATGGTAGATGGTACCGAGGAGCGGACATTGCCTCAGACCACGAGCTATTGATTGCAAGGTTGAGGATCAAGATTGCCAAAAACAGACTCGCAAACAAAGGAAGACAAGCACGCTTCAACGTACTCAAACTCAAGGACAAAGATTTCAGCCAACATTTCACACTGACACTGCAGAACAGATACCAAGTGCTCTCGGACATGGACCATGAAGAGATAGAGGACATTTGGAATGACATCAAAGAAATCCTCACAACCGCTTGCAGACACGCACTAGACACGCAAGATCGCCGCTATAAGATGTGGATGACAGAAGAGACAATAAAGGCGATAGAGAAAAGACGGAGCACCAAGGCCATGTTAAATCGGGCGAAGACCAGAAGCCAGAAACAGAGGGCAAATGAGGAGTACAGTAAGCTGAAGAAGGTGAAGAAGAGGGCAAGAGAGGACAAGCGGAGACAAGTGGAGGAGCTCGCAGAGGAAGCAGAAGCAGCCAGCCAGAAAGAAGATCTTGGTCCTTTCTACAGAATTACACACCAGCTTGCAGGTGAAGGCAGACACTAGATCAAAGATTGTATCAAGCACGGAGCAACAGCTAGTCAGGCGGAGGGAACATTTTCAGCGACCTGCTCAACGGACCAGGCATTGACAACCACCTGCACATCGAGAGAAAAGACCCCTTGGACATCAACATTGAACCCATCACCAAGGCAGAGATGGTAAACGTTATGAATAAGATGAAACAGGGGAAGGTACCAGGACTCCACAGTATACCGCCGGAGGCACTGAAAGCTAGCCCAGCAGCAACTGCACAGATAATGCACAAACTCCTAAACAAAGTCTGGGAATCCCAGCAGATTTCACAGGAATGGCACTCAGGCCATGTTGTCAAATTACCCAAGAACCAAGACTTGACTGAAACCCAGAGCTGGAGAGGCATCCAATTACTCTCTTCTGTCAACAGTGCTCACCCAAATCATCTAAGGTAGAATGAGAGATGCAGTGGATCAAAACCTCGGAGACGAGCAAGCAGGACTCAGGTGTGGACGAGGGTGCAGAGATCAGATCGTTACAATTTGCATCATCGTGAAGCAGTCACTGGAATAGCAATCCCCGCTTTACTGTAACTTTGTAGATTTCCAAAAAGCCTTTGACATGGTGGACAGAGATGTGATTTAGTCACATTGAGACAACAACGACGGTAAGTAATGAAGTATTGAAGTCTTATGATTCACAAAGTGTATATGCCATATCAGTGGTCACGTACCATTTACAAAACCCAAAACCAGTGAAGTTGGCACATTTTGTAAATCGTAGATAAAAACAGAATACAATGATTTGCAAATCCTTTTCAACTTATATTCAATTGAATACACTGCAAAGACAAGATCTTTAATGTTCAAACTGAGAGACTTTTTTTTTTTTTTTGCAAATAATCATTAACTTAGAATTTAAAGGCAGCAACACATTGCAAAAAAGTTGGCACAGGGGCCTTTTTACCACTGTGTTACATCGCCTTTCCTTTTAACGACACTCAGTAAACGTTTGGGAACTGAGGAGACCAATTTTTGAAGCTTTTCAGATGGAACTCGTTCCCATTCTTGCTTGATGTACACCTTAAGTTGTTCAACAGTCCGGGGTCTCCGTTGTCGTATTTTACGCTTCATAATGCGCCACACATTTTCAATGGGAGACAGGTCTGGACTACAGGCAGGACAGTTTAGTACCCGCACTCTTTTACTACACAGCCATGCTGTTGTAACACGTGCAGAATGTGGCTTGGCGTGGTCTTGCTCAAATAAGCAGGGGCGTCCATGAAAAAGACATTGCTTGGATGGCAACATATGTTGCTCCAAAACCTGTATGTACCTTTCAGCGTTAATGGTGCCTTCACATATGTGTAAGTTGCCCATGCCTTGGGCACTAATACACCCCCATACCATCACAGATGCTGGCTTTTGAACTTTGCGCTTAATACAGTCCGGATGGTTCTTTTCCTCTTTGGTCCGGAGGACACGACGTCCACAGTTTCCAAAAATAATTTGAAATGTGGACTCGTCAGACCACAGAACACTTTTCCACTTTGCATCAGTCCATCTTAGATGAGCTTGGGCCCAGCGAAGCCGGCAGCGTTTCTGGGTGCTGTTGGCTTAAATGGCTTTCGCTTTGCATTGTAGAGGTTTAACTTGCACTTGCAGATGTAGTGACGAACTGTAGTTACTGACAGTGGTTTTCTGAAGTGTTCCTGAGCCCACGTGGTGGTCCTTTACACACTGATGTCGGTTTTTGATGCAGTACCGCCTGAGGGATCGAAGGTCACGGGCATTCAATGTTGGTTTTCGGCCTTGTCGCTTACGTGCAGTGATTTCTCCAGATTCTCTGAACCTTTTGACAATATTATGGACCGTAGATGATGAAATCCCTAAATTTCTTGCAATAGCTCGTTGAGGAATGTTGTTTTTAAACTGTTCGACAATCAGCTCACGCATTTGTTCACTAAGTGGTGACCCTCGCCCCATCCTTGTTTGTGAACGACTGAGCATTTCAGGGAAGCTGTTTTTATACCCAATCATGGCACCCACCTGTTCCCAATTAGCTTGTTCACATGTGGGATGTTCCAAATAAGTGTTTGAAGAACATTCCTCAACTCTCTCAATCTTTTTTGCCACTTGTGCCAGCTTTTTTGAAACATGTTGCAGGCATAAAATTCCAAATGAGCTAAAATTTGCAAAAAATTACAAAGTTTACCTGTTCGGACATTAAGTAACTTGTCTTTGCAGTGTATTCAATTGAATATAGGTTGAAAAGGATTTGCAAATCATTGTTTTCTGTTTTTATTTACAATTTACACGACGTGCCAACTTCACTGGTTTTGGGTTTTGTATAATCTCCAATGGAGTAGGATCGGTACGGAAGCGTATTGCTGCCACGCTAAAAAAAAAAAAAAAAGGCCTAGTATCATGTAATAACGTGAAAGGTTTCACGTTTTCACAAGATAATTTTCACATTATTTAGTGATAATAAGGCTCAGTATCACCTAATTACATGAAGTTTCACGTTTTTACGAGATATTTTTCACGTTATTTCGTGATAATAAGGCTCAGTATCACGTAATTACAGTGGCGTGCACAGACATTATGGGGGGCAAGTGCTCAGGGGGGAGGGGGAGGGCACTTTTTTGCACTCGTGGAACATGTTATTATAGTGTGAAATTAAAAAAATAAAATTAACATTACACCCACATGATCAATGCAATTCATGACTACTGTCATTCATTACAAGAAGGCACATGGGTAGCCTTTACGGGGATATTTCTCTCAGGCAATGGGGAACTGGCTGATTCTTCTTTGTGTGTTCATTTATGTTGCCTAACAAAACCTACACAAAAGAAAACGTTCAGCTTAACAGATAGATTTGCAAAGTCGACCGACATTGTTTGTGGTGGTCGTCCTCACGTTATCTATCATTGATTTGGGATATAGCATTAAACTAGCTAATCAGGTGACCAGTCGGCTAAAAAATGCTCAGTTGTTTGGTGCTGTATGAGCAGTGGCGTACCGTCAGATGCCAGGAAGGCCTTCAGTAACATCACCCTTTCCCGGATAATTGCTCTTAAACTGTTTGCGATCAGGTTTGATTGATTAACAATCAAATAGTTAATTAACAGAATAGCTACCACCACTGCATGACACGTAATGCTTAAGAAATGCTTATTACAAAGCGATTGCCTGTTGGCTATGTTGATATAATTGATGTGAATCCGCAAGGATGACAATCTGCAAAAAATCCGAAACTTTCGCGGACTTATACTTTCGCAATTATTTTCCTCTTCACTCAGCTGTGCTACTTACCTAACAACGCACTTTAGCTGTCACATTCAGAGTATATAGAACGGTTTCTCATGGCTAATTGCTCAATGAACGTCACGAATTAATTTACGCAAATTCGGAAATTATAAAGACGTAGGCTATTGATATTTTTTCCGTAGCCATTGGTGTGCGGAAGTAAGTTAAACGCCGTATAATTTTGTACTGCAATGTATAGCAAGGCTTTCAAAAACAAGTTAGATTCTCGTCGGTTCCTCCAATCAGTCTGAGCAACGGTTGCTAATCGGGGAGGTAAACTGTGAGAGGTGTCTGTCATTAAGAAGTGAAAGGTGAGGCTATTGCTGGCCCTGTGTTTCTGCCAACGGACCATCACTGTGTATGAGACATGCTACTGCACAACAAAATAATTACAGGTTGGGCTGTACGATTTCACTTGATCTGTGTGTTACCTGGCTGGCGGGGCACAAGACTGTGGCTTCCAGTCGCTCAGCTGATATGCTCCTGCAGCGCATCCACAGAGATATAAGAAAACTAGAGTGGGCAATCCTGTCATTTCCGAGGCGGCTATTCTGCCGCCAGCGCTTTGGCCCAGCCCACGCGGCGTCCACTCTAGTTTTCTTACATCTCTGTGAGCGCATATACACTGCGCGCGTGTTCACGTGACAAAGGAAGAGAGATCGGAAGCTCGTGAGGAGGTGGCCCATTTCGGGGCATTTTTTTTCAGTAGTTTTTAATCAGACAGCTTTTCTAAAAGATCATTTCAACATTGGCCCCACTAAAGTGTTAATAATAATAATTAAAAAAAAAAAAAAAACGAAGTTTCAAGAGGGCACTTTCATTGATAAAGGGCAAAGAGGCAAGTGCTGTAGCACCACCTAGCGTCTATCTGTGCACGCCTATGCGTAATTACGTGAAAAGTTTCACGTTATTTCATGAAAACATGTTCTTCGGTACAACCCCATGCATTTCAAAATCCTCCTCAAAGTAGGCATACTGATATTAATATCATCCACTGTGCTCAATAAGTTTAGGATATCACCATGTCTCAAACAAAGGTTAAAGTACAGTTTAATCGAATCGTGCAAAGGAGCCACAGTGCCTAGCTTATGCCTCTAGTTTCGTTTCGTAATCACAAAATAACATGAAAATTATCTTGTAAAAACATGATACTGTTGAGGAATTCGTACTGGTTGGTGTTGAACATCAGATGATACAAAGTCATACAAAGGGAGTGTGTCGCATAGATACTGAGTGGTCACTTCGCCCCCCATGCCATTTCCTTTCTTCGCAGCCACAGCCAGTGACTGCTTCTCTCGGCTGCTGTGGCAAGCTCTTTGATTGTCCTTCTCTGAGCTTGCCCTCTGATGCCCACTTCTTTCAGGAGTCATACGGGTGAGTTGGCGACAAACCCCCTGCAGCCTACCTCCACGGGACACACCAGCACTGACCATCCCCGCTCTTTTGTATCAGCTGCAAGATCAGAGTACCGCAGCTTCTTCCTTTCAAATGCCTCATCAATGGCTTCCTCCCAGGGCACCGTGAGCTCAATGATGAAGACATGATGACAGGAGTTGGACCACAACACCAGGTCTGGGCGCAAACTTGTCACAGCAATGCTGGGTGGAAATATTAGACTTTTGTCAAGGTCTACTCGCAATTCCCAGTCCCTGGCTGCACCAATGGGGCTTGAAACTGTGGGAGGTACTCTAGTTAGTTGTTTTTCACCCTCCTGGATGAAGGCTATTGAGTTTTGGAGTTTTGGATGCATATGAGGTGGAGTGGCATTTGTGGCTGTTCTTTTCTGTTCTATGGCTGAGGCCAGGCAACGCAGCACTTGATTATAGCGCCAGGTGTATCTGCCTTGAGACAGGGAGGTTTTGCAGCCCACAAGAATATGTTTGAGGCTTGCTGGGGCTGAGCACAAGGAACATGCCGGGTCCTCTCCAAGCCATAGGTTTAAGTTTGCTGGCGAGGGCAGAATGTCATAAGTGGCTTTTAAAATGAAGCCTAACCTATTAGAATCCATGTTCCATAATTCGCTCCACAAGATTTTCTTTTTGGCAATCCCATTCCATCTCATCCACCGTCCTTGTGGCGTCTGACTAACTGCTGTAGCATACCTGGCTGCTTCCTCTTGCCTTCGAATCTCCTCCACCACCATGCAACGATGCTCTGCTGGAGAAGCTTCCCCCCAGGTAGGTACCATCACCCTAAGGCCAAAACCACCTCTGCCCTGTTGCACATACCCTACTATGTCCCGGTGTCTGAGAGCAGCTCTTGCATCTGCTACTGCTGCCTTTGGCATCCACTTTTTTCCAGTTCTCACGGCAGGGGCAGCACCATGCAATAATGGGTCCTGAGACTCAGCCAGGGTCATCTCCAGCCGTGACTTAGCACACTTGTACTCCTCCGTCAGACTTGAATTGGCAAGGAGAGTGGACCATCAACATACAGCCCTACACTGCTCATGCATCTTGGTAGCCCAAGCCACCTCCTTACTTCAGCATTCACCAGTCTCTCCAGTCGGCTGATATGTGATGAGGTGACCTCATAGATAGTGATTGGCCACATGAGGCGGGGCAGCAACCCAAAATGAAAACACCACAGCTTTAGTTTCCCTGTGGCCAGTGTTGTTGATTTGTTTAAGGCCACTGATTGTGTCCTGCCTGAGCTGTTCTTTCTGTTCTGCATCATTGAGGGTGGCATTGTACCAACGTCCAAGACTTTTGATCGGTTTCTCAAGGATTGTAGGTATTGGCTCCTCGTTGATGGTGAAAGTTTCCTTGGTGATCTGACTTTTAACAATTGAGATGCTCCTTGACGTGGAGGGTTTGATTTTCATGCCAGCCCAACTGATGTTACTTTGAAGCTTTTCCAACAGCCGTTTTGTGCATGGTTTTGTAGATGTTATGATGGTCATGTCATCCATGTACGCCCTGATTGGGGGCAGACGTAGGCCGCAATCCACACGCTCCCCTCCCCTCCCATGCTGACGCCTGTATAATCACCTCCATAGCCAAGGTGAATGCCAGTGGAGATATTGTGCATCCTGCCATTATTCCGAGTTGCAGCTGCTGCCGGGCTGTAGTGCTCTCGTGGGTTGTCACGCAGAATTGGATGTCCCGGAAATAGGCCTGTACAAGATTTGTGATGCTCTCAGGGACTTGGAAGAAAGCAAAGGCTGTCCACAGTATCGAGGCACTGACCCAAAGGCATTGGCCAGGTCAAGAAACACCACATGCAGATCCTTCTTTTCCCTCTTGGAAGTCTGTAGTTGATGCCAGATGATGCTTGCATGTTCGAGACATCCAGAAAAACCGCCAATTCCAGTCTTTTGTATTGAAGTGTCAACAAACTTGTTTTTTATCAAAAACGCAGACAGTCTTTGAGCCACAAAGCTGAAGAAAATTTTCCCTACGACGTTCAGAAGACTTCTCTGCCTAAACTGGTTAATGGTTGAGGAGTTTTTTTCCTTTGGGATAAAGATTCCTCCAGCTCTTCTCCACACCTTCGGTATGGTCACCTTTTTCCAGGCCAGCTTCATTTGGTGCCAGAGATATTTCAGGACATCAGGCGCCTTCTTCAATACCCTATATGGAATGCCATTGGGCCCTGGACCGAAGCTGTCCTTGCCCGCTTGACTATGTTGGCAACCTCATTCCATGTAGGGGTGCCTGTGTCCATTTCATGCACAGGTGGGTGAAGTGGTGGCATGTCTTCTGGGATGGTAACGGGCTCATGCCTTTGGTTGGGTGTTGTGTCAACCTCTGTGTAGGTGTTTTTCAGGAACTCCTCTATGTCTTTCAAAGGGACCTTCAAGGCACCAGATTTCTCCTGAACAAAGAGGCTTTTGGTGAACTTGAACGGGTTTTTGTAGAAGGAAACTCTTGCTCGCTCCTTTTTTCTGCGTTGTCTCCTCAGATGTTCTGCCCTCCTCAGCGTTGCCAGGCGCTGCTTGATGTCACTCTGTAGGGCTTCAAGCCCATCCCGTTGTAGATCACTGGCCTTCTTCCATTGCTTCTTTAGCTGCCTGCATTCTTTCACCAGCCTTTCAATCTCCAGTTGGCGTCTTGACTTGTCACGCGGTGCTTGTTCTTTCTTAGATTTTAATTTCCTGTTTCTCACACCAAACCTTTCTCTTCCATAGCTGTAGATTAACTCCCCCATCCTCTCAAGTCGTCTCTCGACATCTCCTTTAAAGCTTTCATGAAGGTAAACAAGATCGTTGTCAATAGCTTCCCATTCCATTTTCTGGCAGGACTTCGGCCACAGGATTTGAGGCTTGCATCCCTCCATGCTTCGCTCCTCTGCTGGTTGTGGCTGGATGGGTTTTGGGCTCGGAACTGATGGCATGTTAGCGTGTGAAAGTGCTTCGGTTGGGGGTTTTGATACCCTGTGGACTGTGGTGCTTATCCTGCCGCTGGGTTTCACTCGACTTATTTTCCCCACTCCTAAGTGTAGCAGGATGAGGTGTTTCATCCCTGCTCTGATTGTGATCGTGCTGCCTAGTGTTCTCGTTAGCCTATCAGCTCTTGAGGCCACCCTATATAGGAAAGCACTGTGCATCTTGTCGCCTTCTTGCTCTTTGGCTCCGAGTTTCCGCCCACTCCCTGGTTGACTCACTTCCTGTCTCCACCGTAGCACCGGTGCAGGTAATGTAGCAGTAGCTGCCTCAGTTTGTGTGCTATTTTGCGGATTTGACAAGTTTATGGATCGCTCGGGTTGTTCACAGTTCGGCGTTGTCTGCTTCAGCAGTTCACGGAGAATCCCCGTCCTGATGCGCTTTGTTGGCCGTTGGTTTGCCACGGTATCTAGGCAAGCTAGAAGTTCGCCTCTCCTCCATGGGTGCGTGATTTTCTGCGCTGATTGGTATGTAAAACTTACAACTGCTTGTTGGTTTATCATTAATGTTAATAGTATTTCATTAATATTGGTTTAATTTATATCTTTATAACAGATTGACTGGGTCGTGTGACGTGACATAGAAACACTGCTGCTTTGCCTGGCGCAGTTTCGCCTGGTGGTGCTCTGTCTGGCGCTGCCTTGTCGGCGCTGCTCTGCTTCACTTTGCTTTGCATGACTGTCGCACGCTTCACAGCTGCTTCGTTCTGTCCTGCATTGTTTTGCTCTGCTTGGCTCTGTTGTCCTCAGTTTTATTTTGCTGCCTGTTTTGTCAGTCGCTGACCTCCTTCATCCGCCTAGCTCTGCATGCAATTAACAGTTCTTAAGAGCAGGCCGCTGCGGTGATTCTGGCCGTTTGTGTGTCCCGACTGTATTGAGCTTCTATTTATTTTTAATGATCGATAGTGTTGGGGTTGGCCCCCCTCCCTAATTTTTCTTATTTGCTGAATTTGTTTAAATTATTGATTTTAGTGTTTTGGTTTTGTTTGTTTAACTGTGTTTGTTTTGCTTAGGTTGATGCTTTATTTGTTGCCTGCTTGGTAAATCATTACGGCTGAATCTCTTTTGTTATCCATTAGAATTTTCTGTACGGTTGCTTTTGATAGACTGTTTTATTGTATTTGTTTTTTTTTTAATAGCTTTATATTGGTGAATTGTTATTGTGTGTTACTGTCATTTTTAACTGTGATTTTGATAAATTGTATTTCTTTTGTTTTCCATAACTTAATTTTGGTAAACTGTTCTTCTTTTTAGTTATTGTGTTTTGATTTAAGGTATTCAGCCCCACTAAATCCCTTTCTCCTTTCAGGACTGGAAGCTTATGGTGGTGGTCCTGGTGGTGGTATCCCCCTCCGGTGTGCTGTTTAGCCCAGGGTTTTAATTTTTCACTATTTTGTGTGTGTGTGTATGTATGTGTGTGTGTGTGTGTGTGTGTGTGTGTGTGTGTCACAAATTATAGGGGCTCCTCTTCTGGGATTCCAATCCCCTTTATGATCCCAGTTCCTTCCACTGGTAAGCTCCAGCCCTGTTAGGGTTCTTCCCTCCCTTTCTTTGTGGGTATGGTGTTCTTTTAAAAATAATTCAATTGTGTAACTTCGTGAAAATAAAGTATCATTGTATATATATTTTTTGTATCTGAACCACGTCTCATGCTCCATTTGTAAAATAAACTTGGGTGCTTTATTGGTCCTCTCCCTGCCACATAAGGAAGTATTGGTCGATGCAAGGCCCCTCGCTATGCTCCTTCAGGCACTTCTTCCGACCCTGGTGGATTTTCAAACCTTTCGTGGTTGTCACCTTTTTCCAGCCACAAATACAGCTCTGGAGTGCGAGTTCAGCCAGAGGTGTTGCCTTGTCAACTGTTGAGCTGACCACATTTCTCATTGTCCCTTCCATTCCCTTGTCCGTTATCATGAGGTCCGTCAGTGAGCCATCTTTCGCCCTCGCTCTCGCAGACTCAGAGAATATTCTTCTTTTTGAAGTTTTCGAAGCCATTAGCGGGTGGATCCAAGCTACTGCATGGTGCTGGATCCTGCCAGCATGGGGAGCTAACCCATGCCGGCCCCAAAGGGGTCTATTCCCTCCTGTCAGCAGACTCACCATGCAGTCACCAGGTTTACAAGGTGGGCCTCTTTTCCCATGTCTGGCATATCCATTGTACATTTGTCTTAGGTGCACTGATTTAGTTCACAGCCCTTTGTCCTTTGTTCTACGTACAGATCTATGCTTAATACAATGACTTTACTATATGGTTAATACAGTATTTCAAACATTAGTATAATGAATCAATACATGTGATCAATATAATGACTAAATAAAACATAATCATGCTTTAGTATATTAGTAATTAATTGATTGGAGAATACTAATACATTTGAGTATACTTGATTACGGAGGTTAACATATTTGGTTACATTGAGTAATATTTTCCCCACAATACTGAGCCTTTTTTTCACGAAATAACATGAAAATCATCTTGTAAAAATGTGAAACATTTCACGTAATTTTGCGATTCTGAGCCCTATTATCACAAAATAACATGAAAATTACAAAAGTATCTTGCAAAAACGTGAAACCTTCAACGTAATTATGTGATACTGAGCCTATTTTTAGGTGGCAGCAATACGCTTCCTTAGATCAGCACGAAGATGTATATATTTTATAAGTCTGAAGTAGTTGTGATGATTTAAGCTCATATTCTTTGATTCATAGTTATCTTGGTCAGCTGTGGGAATTCAGTCATTAACTCTATGGAGTTTCTATTTCTATTTCTCACAAAACCGATATAAATCACGACGGTAAATGATGGGATGAGCTGCATGTGACCAGTTTCGGTAAAGTTTTTTAAAATTTTATTTTACAGTTAGCTTTGACAATTTTGACATGCTCCTACCTAGCCTAGCTTAATCTGGTGTTTTAAGTTTAATCATGAACGGTTTCTAACTCAGTTTAGCTCTCAAGAACCATTTCGGATGAAAACCACACCACTTGTTATTCATAAAATTGAATGAAACCACAAGTTAGGACAATGACCTAAGTGTCACCCATCATGTTTTAGCTAACTATTATGAAATTGCATTTGTCAATTTGCATTTTTCATGCCAGGCGCTGTCAGCTTTCAAGCGATCTTGCTGTAGTCAGCTAGCTGTCTTATATGCCATCTTGTATTTCGTAAAAAGATGGTCTTTTTAAATGATTTGTTCTTGAAGAGATGTGGTGGCTGTGGTTAATCTTTATTACTTTTCTGTGCTCATCTCATTGTGCCATGTAGGCTTACTGTTAATATGGGCAGAGGATGCTGCTGGCGTTTGTGAGAGGTTCTGAGATGTATAAACTATGCAAATCACACATTGATTTTAATCCCAAATTAAATGTAAAACTCCTTTTTAAAATAATGCAATGATTTTGTTAACTTTTGTAATTGCACGAGTGTCTTACATGTCAATTATGGTAGACATTGAAAAGGTCTTAAATTAAACTGACTGAAAACCTGCAGGTACCCTGTGCTGCTGGCAGTGGTGGAGGCAGGCGCTGGCGGAGACGAGCAGAGGCTGCTGTTGGCGATGGAGGCTACAGGATTTGTGGGAAGTTCTGAGATGTATAAAATTTGCAAACCTCTTCCAAAATTGCTGGCCCTTGTATTTGTAATGTCCCCAATCCCTTTATTTAATTATTTGTAATTCCACAAATGCTCATGCTTCACAGTATCGTTCTTGTTCCAAGAGTTTACTTCTCTGTTCTATTCAGTACATTCCTGTTAAATCCATTTAGTTGTTATCGTTCTATTTAGAACCCTGCTCTGTTCTGAAAACACACACGCGCACACACACACACACTTAATAGTTCCACACATCGAGAAGGTTAATTAATTTGACACTGATCATCCCCTCTCCCACAATAGAACCCACCACCACCCTGCCACATTACTATGTACAACGTAGTATTGCTTTTTTCTTTATTGTTAAAGGTTCACTCATGGTTCACTCACTCACACTTGCACCCATCCTTGCTTAATTTGTTTATTAACTTCAATTCCTGTGCCGTCCTGTTGTCCACAGGATATTACAGGTCAGCCGAACTTTAACATGGTAAGTTGTGGGTAAATCCAGAAGATAAAGGCAGACCCTGGTAATCCAATAATTTAACTTAATAAAGCTAAAATATGTAAACTTATCCATCCCCATGACAGTTTAAATACAGGGTTAAATTTACATTGAAATTATAGCGGATCAATGGTACGTTTAAGTAGGCCTACTAGCTCACTGATGCTAACATGAATCTTTCCCTCCAAAAGCTATGACATGATCTTAGTAGTAAAAGCACGACCTCTATAAACGTATGTAAATAATGTAATTCATAAAGAGACATATGCGGCAAATATGTAAGGTTTAATTTAATATTTAACGTTCAGTAATGAAATCGCTGCTGTCTGTCCCATAGGAGACAATGACAGTGCGGTGTCTCTTTGGAACTATAGCGCTTCCCCACGAACAATGAAGCCAATGGGTGTCACCACTCAGAGTTGTCTACTGCTAGCTTTTAAGTTTTTTAAGGTTTGCAGTTTACAGTGAGGTGTTACATTCATTTCGTTATTTAAGGAGTTTGCAAGTTAGAGTTCAAGCCAGGGTCTGGGAAGATGTTAGCATTAGGTTTCATTTCAGGGTTGAGGCTATAGAGGTAGGATTTTGCGGCAAAAATTATTTTTTGGACCACACGAGAATAGAAAAATATTTTGTGAGTGATGCACCGCAAAAAACAAAATCTTACCGAGCATTTTAATCTTGTATTTCAACAAACACACTTATTTCTATTGCCTTTTTTTTTTGGAAAATGAAATTCTGCAACTGATTTTTGACTAACTTCTAAATCTGTCCTTGGGGTAAGTGGAACTGGAAATTAGTCAAATTGACTCGGTAGCAGAATTACTTTTCTAAGAAGACAGGTAACTGAAATGTGTTTAAATACACGATTGCAAAGCTTGGTAAGATTTTGTTTTTGCAGTGTGTAAGTGTGCACAGAAAATTCAACTCCTCCACACTTGAGTCAACATCCTTAAAGCATGACACAAAAATATTCCACTATAAAAAAAATTTTTTTACCGAAAGTTTTGTATACACTTTCAGTTTTCTGGCACTGAATAGATATTTACCAAAGATCTTTGGTCCGCTTGTTCCATGTTCATATTTACAGTCTCTCGGTTCCTTGCCAGCACTTTTAAAGCACAATCAATTAGCCACTTAAAGACCAGAGCCCACAAAAATGTCAGATTCTCTGGATATATTCCCACGAGTGCTGGAATTTATGTTCTTTACTCGCTACAGCAATAAAAGAACATTCATAAATCACATTGAATCGCGCATGTATGCCAAATATCTTCTGATCCATTTGCCACTTAATCAGTCTTACAAAACTGTATTGTCGTTCAATATATTTGTTAAAACTGCTGAAGGACTAGGAGATTCACACCTCTGGCAGACAGTGAGCCAGTACACTAACACTCACGAACTGCAAAAATAAAGCAGAAAATGGGCACAGAAGCCCCCAGGGTTTCATAACTTACTACAGGGGCACATGTAGCCCCAAGGGCCAGTACTGTACCTTCAGCTCTGCCTGATGCTCTGACACAAGCCTGGTATTTTCCACGGTCAGGGAGCGGAGAGCAGCATTCAGCTCTGAACACTGGCAATCCAGCTGCACATTCAGCTCCTGAAGAAGAATTGGGGGAGAAGTCACAGAGAGGCAAAGAGGTTATGCTCACTAATAGATATTTCTGACATACAGCAATCTCACACGGATAGGTATAATTACAAACAAAAAATTTGTAAGAAGTGAAGAATTATGAAAAACTATAAATTTAAATCTTACTGTCAATCTGCAATTTATTTGTTTAAAAATGTTTGCGCAGTGGTCAACTCAATGTTTTTGGTTAACAAATTTTTCCTTTAATAATCAAAAGTGGGTCTTGTCAGGAAGGAAATTCTTGCCATTAATTGAAATTAGGTATTGAAAGCAAAATGCTAAATTCTTGTTTGCTGTAAAGCATTTGTTATGTAATGGTCACTTATTCATTCACATCAAATGCATTTTACTCATATTTTGTTTGTTTGAGTAGACAGGCACTGCAACATTGGTTTTATGAAGTCTTGATTTATAACAATTAGGGGCCAGGCAGCATATGTTGCCAGGACCTTATTTTTATCCTGAATGTTCTTCTTTCTTCCTTGTCTTTCTTCTCCCGAGGAAATACTACTTCCCATGCGCGAAAATCACCAAACTTTGGACAAAGGTCCAGTCCCATGCCAGATTACCTCGGCTGCAAACCAGACCAATAATCCTGATGGTGGCGCAACAGCAAGCCTCTAAAGTTAAAAATTTTGAAAATTCGCAACAAATCAACCATTTGTGTTACAGATTTGCAACTTTCATCAAAATGCAGCCCCAATACTGAGGAAACCTTCGTACATTTAAACCTATTGCAAATTATCAAGTACATCACACTTTTTTTCAAAAACTGTAAAACTTATTAAACCTATCTCCTCCCACAATCTTTGCTCAATTGACACCAAACTTGCTACAGAGCATCTTCAGACTGTCCTACACTAAGGATCCACACAGATATTTGATTTCTCGAATATTGAGCCTACAGTGCATCAAAATGTTTGACTATAAATGGTATTGTAAGCATATACTTGCAAATTCTTGCTAAATACATTTTCAATGTTCATTAAGAAAAATGACAACATTTTGGAGTCATGGTAGATGATGTTAGAAAATATCAGAATTTTGTCTCAAAAATTGAATTTTTTACAGCATTTTGAATTTCGCTCCCATGCAAACAATTGGAGTCAATGCAAAAATGGCATTTTTAAACATCAGTTTTTCACAGATGGAGCCAATAAATCATTGTTAAAAACAAATTACCAACATCTTAATGCTGTCTAGATGCAATTTGAGTATTTTCAGTTTTTTATCTTAACTGAATTTTGGACAGCCATTTAAAATCTGCCTTTACACACTAACAGCTGCTGTCTTGCACACAGGTGACTGGCAAAGTCAATTTGTGAAGCTACATGTGAGATTTCCATTTGCCAATTAGCTCAGTGAGATAGAGCATAGTCTCTTGTGCCAGAAATTGTGAGTTCAAGCCTCAACTGATGTAAAATGCACATTAGAATGCCACCCTTTTTTCATCTTCCTACACTCCTAATTGCCGAATTTTGCCTAAAATTACCCGGCCTTGATCATTGTTGTGCCGCAGCTATAATTATGATACATTTTTCGCATCGGAGATATGAGTGTGCAGCCAGCTTCAATATTTTTCATGCTTGTTTGCATTGGCTGGCACCTCATCACTTCAGTGTGCGTTTCTTTCACCTCCTTGATTCGGCACTGCAAAATTAACAATGCAGCCAGTTAGTTCCTCCCTCCAAGACAGTTTAAAAGACCACTTCAAGCAAAGAGGAGGAGCGATGTTTGGTGCCCAAAAACTCAAAGTTTGGCAGCAAACTTGAATTTTAAACCTTCATTATCTGAAAGGCAGTGAGGTTTTGTTTATTGTTTGCAGAGCAGATTTGAAATCATTGTCACTTACTTTGCATGGCACGTGCATATTTGCATGCCTGCAAGAAAATGTCACTGCACCAAAGTACAGAACACCAAAAAAAAAGAAAGTGCTTATCCAACCCGCTGTTGCCTACCATCCTCTTCTGACAAGAGGGACCAGGCCTACTTCAATTACATGCGCCACTTTTCCTTTCCATTTTTCTTTTCTTATTTTGCAAACGGAATTACTCCACAACATACACCTGCACTGGGTACAGATCTTCAGCGATAAGCTTTTGTTATCTAGAAGTGGCCAAAGGTGATGGAAAATTTTCAGCCAAGTGTGCAATTTAGGGGTAAAAAATGTCTGATCACATTTAACCTACTTAATTCTGAATAAACACCCAGGAATCAATTTGGTATGTTGGAGAACATTTTTTTCTAGTTTAAAATGAATTGTTTAGTCACGATTGATGGGGAAAAACCAAAAAAATAGCAGGATTACTATGGTCAAAATTTCTACTTTGTCACCTGTTTCAAGTGGGATCACTTTTACTCAAGCTGATTTTTTTCTCTTTTCCCTTGAGAAATCTTATCACTTACAAAACCTCACAGTTTTCTTTGTATTTTAGGACTCTAAAACAGATTTGTCCCCCCATTTCCTAGTTTTCCTCAAGAAATATTTGTCAACGTAGCTACAGTACCCTGAAAAACTTTTGGATGTGTCTTTTTTGTTACTGTAGTTTGTCTTTTTTGTTACCATCATCGAGTAACAAAAAGACAAATTGGTAACAAAATGCAGGTATGAGGCCACAATTTTTTTTAAAATCCAGCTAACAAACAAATAATATTTTTTTTTTTCTCAATTTGGCATCTCCAATCCCATCCGAATCTGGAATGCCCAATTGGTGAACTATGTGCAAGGCTTGCTCGTTTGCAACCCCTTGTTGCCAATTCAGGAGAGTGAAGACAGTTCATAGCTCTCCTATGAAGCATGTGCCTGTCAGCCACCGCTTCTTTTACACTCATTGGTTGAATCTTCGCAAGTTCAGAACGAGGGCGGAGGATACCTGGACATACCTGGTCTTCCTGTGCCCGTCTGGCCAACAGGAGGCGCTTGAGCAACAAACAAAGCTGTTTTTTATTTCCCACAGCCCCTTCCCAATTTGAAACCCTGTAGCGCTATATATATTGTGCGCGCTACTCTGAAATAGCTGCAGACCACTGCTGGTTGGTACGACCGGGGCTCGAACCCGTGACGGGATAGTCACCGACTATCCGAGAGAGTTAAGTTAAGTGAGTAGCTCACTCAACCAAGTGAGCAATCCAGCAGCTCATAAATATATAATTTTGATGAAATCTTGATGAAACAAGGCCAAGGCCTATGCCTACTCCACTAGCTAGGGTAAGTAGACCACCAGTTTCGTCCAGTTCCTGGCAGACAAACCCAAAATGGCTTTGGGAACATATTTGACATTTTGTTTGATTGATGATGCAATGCTTGCCCCAAGATTATTATAAGCTCCTTCCTCATAATCACCAAAGAAGGCAAAAAATATTTCAGAAGAACCTGGACTTATTGTGTAGTTATTCCAAAAAAAGTAAAACCGTTCTTTTTTAATAGCTTCAATGTGATTAAATTCTTGGATTTCTGGCCAGTTTATGTAATCACATTTGAAATTACTTAACCCTGTCATAAAGAACCGATTCCCTTGCTTCTGTAAAAAACACTGTTTATGTTGCACTAGTGAACACGATTGAGGTATAATGTTTTTGTTTCTTATGCTCAATTGAAATTGTATTGATTAAGGAGGCAAACATTGGAATTGTGTGTGATTTACGCATTAACAAATTCTCACATATTCTTAGATGTGGTCTCTCCTACTTTCTGGTATTTGATGCACTGTACCGTTGGTTCTTTTTTTCAATGAAATTGTCTATTTTAGATGGCTCTGTTGTGCTAATGAGGGAGGTTCAATTATTTTCCACTTTCAGCCATTCAGAGCAGAGATATGCAGGAAGACTGACCTGCAGTAAAGAGCTGTGTTCATGCCTCCCCTTCACAGCATTATAACCACACAAACGCTCTGATCCATGTCACCTACATCAGCCGTTAGACTGATGAATTAAATTAGCAGCTTTTGATTCAAAATTTGACAATAAAAATCTGTCCCCAAGTTTGCAAATATAGAAATAACGCCACTTTAAATAACACTATATTTGAAACATTGGTATATTCAGTACTCAGTACTATAGTATACTCAGTACTTCAGTATTCAGTACTATATTCAGTACCTGTTTTATGTGGCTGCTTTTCATTTGCATTGTAGTGCAGTGTGACTACATTCAGAATATAGAATGGATTCTTATGGCTTACTGCTTCATGAGCCTCGCAAACTAATTTACGCAAATCTGTGCCGTTGCATGAGCGACATCAGCACAGAATAAGACATATTGATATTTTACGTCGTCATTTAAATGCAGGAGAAAATGCCTCAACTTTGTGAGGCAATGTTTAACAAATCAACAATATATTTGACTGCCGCAGTCTGAGCAACAATACAGAAATGTTGTGGTGGACGGAGGGGGCTGTAGTATTTAAAGCAAGTTTTATGCATTGTGACCCCCCCCCCGACCAATTCTCTGAATTCTTTTAAACATCTTTCAATGTTGGACACTTTTTTATTTATTTAAATAAAATTGTCATATGAAACCACCATCTTTTGGTCATTTTCATACATTTTCTTTTTTGTTACCGTGTAGGTCTTTTTTGTTACTCTGCAGATATTAAGCCTTTTCCCTTAAATCTTTTTGTAAAACACTTCAGAAACAAAGTAAAGTGCATCTGAAACCATTTTACCTCAAAAATTTGGTTAAAACTTCAATTAATAGTATTTTGACAAAAAAAAACATGGCAACAAGAAAGACAACATGAAAAATTAAAAAATGCATTTTCTCATAATTAAAGATAGTTCTTGCATTGCAGCTTTGTAGAATCCTTAGAAATTCACTGAGAAGACAAAACCAGGCCAATTTATAGAGAAAAAATGGGTTTGTTTTTCAAAAGTGTCTTGCGTTCCTTGCACACTTGGCTGAAAATCGCCCAAATATACGTGCACAGCTCAGGTGGCAGGATTCTGTGTCCCTCAAACATATTATACTGCAAATTTTATACATATGCTGCATACTCATGAGTGCTGGTGAGATATGGTGATACCAGTCACATGTCCCAGTGGCTCCTCAAACACATTTCATTGCAGATTCACACAGAATTACTGCAGATTCACAGAGTTGCACAGAATGACGGCAGTATTTTTACATATATTCAGCGGTGTTGTGACCTGCACTGTTCGAAACGTGACCAGTGGCTAACCGTAGCTGGAGTATTCATTGGTGATCTTCTGACCTGTACTTTCCGTGCTGCAGTTTTCAGGCTGTCTTCATTCTTCTGCAACCTGCTATTCTCCTGCTGCAGTCTTTCTAGGCCCAAATGGGCACTCTGGAATATACAATGCATTCACTGAGATGTAGCATAACAAACCACAAAAGCACAAAGATACACACAGATCAAATCACTTCATGTAGAATATCCAAATATCCATACTTTAATCTCCTAAAAATATTAACTTAGCAAATGATTGATATAAAAAGCCTCAGAAAAGGGGATGTGCATTAGCACACACCTAACACTCACTTTTAATTCCGCAGTCAGCTGGGAAACAATGGATTCTTTGGCATCTGTAAATTAAAAGCACAGTTAGCAATGCATCCCTACTCCAGCAACGATGCTACACAGTACTTGTCCTCAACTATGTGGCCAATAATTAAACTAGGTTAGGCTGAGCCTCATAGCTCCACTGAGGAAGAAGCTTGACGCAGTCTAACACAGTTTTGTCCCAGACGATTCTACACCCCCGAAAGTCTGGAGTGGTTCCCTTCCATTTCAGCATGACCACACTTTGCACACAAAATGAGGTCCATACATTGATGGTGGATACTGGGGTAGAGGAACTTCACAGGCCCTTACAGCAGCAAAAATGAGACTGTATTTGCATTAATACCCATCATTACCACCGCCAAGGAGGTTATGCAATCGAGTCGGTTTATTTATTTGTCCGTCTGTTCGTTTGTTTGTTTGACTGTGGACAGGATTTCTCGGAAACTACTGAACGGATCTTCATGAAATTTTCACCAGAGGTAGACCTTGGTCCATGGACGACTCCATTAAATTTTTATGATGATCCGGATCTGGATCCGGATTTTGGATCCGCATCATTTTTTTACAAACTAAGTGACATTTCTCCAAACCTGATGAACAAATTTTGATGAAATTTACTCTGAATGTAGATCTTGGGCAATTGTTTATATAAGTATGAAGATTATGTGGCTCAAGGCAATTCTCCATAACAACTGCAGCATTTCTACCAAATATTGACCAGAAATATTGACATGGTAATGAAAGATTCTTAAAAGATCAGTAATGACTTCCATTCTCATGGGTCCAGATCCAGATGAGGATCAACATTTTGGACTCCAGAGGTAATACCTCTTGATGAATGCTTACCAGATCTGGCACAACTTCAACCTCATTTGTGGAAATGACAAAAAATATTCCAATCCGAGCAACTTGACCAATCGTCCTGAAATTTTCCTCGAGAGAAAGATCTTGCATTTGTATCAAAGTCATCCCTTGGCGGAGGTCAGAAGTCTCGGATTGCTCTTGTTTTGAAATGTGACACGAGATAAGCAAGTGAACACTGCTCAACTGTGTAACATATATAAAAGTACAGAGCGACACGGTGATTCCCTGTGGTGACCTGCTTGGTCTCGGAGCTCTTGGCACTGTTTCTCCAGGTGACCGGCTCGCTCCTCCTCCCCCTGCAGCACCCGTCTGACTTCCTGTCTCTCGCTCTGCAAGGTCTGGCAGTCCGTCTGTAGGGCTCGTACCTTTTGGAGAGGAGAGGCTCAGACATTGCAACCTGTACATTCTTTCTCATATGTCACCAGTCTGTATGAGACTGCATCAGCACAATACTTTCAACACCATACGCCTCTATTCCAGTGATAACCAACCATGTTCTTTCATGGACAAATTACCATCCTGTCAGTCTTCAGTTAAACACTTATTTGGCATACCTGCTTATTAATCAGCAGCTCATTGCAGGCAGTGGGTGGGTTTGGTTACTTCAGTAAACACTATTCAACAAGGCATCAATGGTTTGAGGCGTCTAGCTTCGTTAGACTTGGAGTGACCCCTGGGCCCCTGCAACAAGACTGGTGCCCACTAACTAGTTTGGCCATTTTGATCATTTGTTCGCTAAAACTTTTGAATGTCCTTTCCCACTTCCGATTCTTTTCTCTTCTTCACGATGTCATACCTGCTCTCTTTCACGCTCCACAACTCCCTCCATCTCTGTCACCCTCTGCAGCAGGGCATCCTGGGTTCTTTGTGCGTCTAAGCGAAGTTCTGCTTCCTCAGAGAGTTGGGCCTTCAGCTAAGAGGTGGAATTAAAGAGAGTTAGGAAATTATGATTTCTTTTGTCCATATACCTGTCCTGAATAGCATCAGATTAACAGTACATGTAAGCTGCGGCATGTTTTTTTTTTTCTTTTTTTTATCACGATAGCTAACCAGCCAATGATCAATTTATTCAAAATGATTAAATGCCTGCTGCTGATTTTACACCATAAAAAAATCAGAGGATGGCATATCCTATCGTTGCTTCTTTTAATTTAGAACAACAAGTAAACTGGATCCCTGTGAGGGGATTAGACGTGATGATTACTTTCACTCAAATACAGAGTTTGACATGACAACCTAATTTATAATCATTTAAAGATGCCATCTGGAACTGTGCAATGTAGAAATATCCTTCTGAAAAATACAATGAGGACCAGCATCATAGAAAGCTTCAGAAACCAAACTTGAGATTCGTGCCTCACAGAGAGGGGAGGATTGAGCAATTTCATCTCATACTTAAATGGGCAGTTGCAGCTTATGATACAAAAATGTCCAAAACAAGAAATATTGCAACAGAAAGTATCCAAAAGCTGGATTATAAAGTTAGCAGCAACTGCACTCAGTAAAACCAGGAAAAGCTCTTTATATTTCAGTGCATCATACAGATTTGGAAGATTTCTGGCTTAGAAGGCAGTGCAGTATATGTACATTCAGTCCAATTTAAGTTTTAATTCAATACAGTTATCTAGCAAATTAGATCACCCTGCTCTGTGCTAATTCAGCAGTATTCAGGAGTTAGACACATTGTTAACATAATCTAAGATTTAGTGTTAGATCAACACTAAAGAAAATGCCAATTTTTTGCTGCTCACCTCAATCAGTTTCTCAGCCATCTGCAGCTTGATCACCTTCAGCTCTTCAGCAGCAAGGGCCACGTCCATCTGTGAGGACAAGGAGCCAGCAATACTGTCACGGCCTAACTACCATCACAGCTCCATCATTATTACCTATGGTACATGCAGTCAGAGACAGAATCAGGGGCAAGCATTAGCTATAATGCTCATAGGAATGAATGCAACCATTCGCAAGTATTCCATTCATTGTGAAGCCACGTGCAGTGGATTCATAGTTTCAATACAAAAAAATTCTCAACCCGTTACATAATCAAAAAAAATAATGGAAGTCAACTGGCAGCATCAGTAAGGGTGCTTCTTCAACCACTACAAGAGGTTCAAGTGATCCTGAAACTCGAGTGATTTGTCCATTTGAGAGTGGGATACAAGGCTGAAATGAAACACCAAAGTTGTTAATGTCCTGCAAACGTTTTTGGTAAATGTTCACCAAACATGATCAATATTTGTGATTGCAAGAGCTTTTGGGTCCTCCAATAGATTTCTATATGTGAAGGAATGGCAAAGGTCACGAAACCACCATTTTTCAGATATCGTCAGAACCTGTGCTATCCAAGTAGAGACATATTGTATTATATTTACATTACAAGTTTGAACACTCAATCTACATTAGAAAGGTATAAAATGGACAGCATCTGTTTTTCAATGTGACCACCCAGCCATGCCCACTTTTGAGGGAACAGGGCTGAAATGCAGAGGTTTGTGAGCTAAAGATGTTGCGTACCAAGTTTTATCACCATTAGTCACCACTAGAGGTTACAGGTGGAAATGTTGATGAGACGACAGACAAAAGGCACTGGACGACAATGACCGGCAAAAATGATGGATGACGAAGTTTAACACCATCTTTATAAATCAACTGGTCAAGTTGAGTTATTCAGAATATTATCTATCACTATCTATCACTCTTTTTTTCTTCTTGATCCATAAAAAGATAATTTGTTAGCTAGAATGGATGGTAAATCATGACAAGGTAACAAATATTTACTTCGCTAAAAAACAATCCAAACAATGCAGCTATCTAACTGAGCAATCAACTTTAGGTGTTGAATCCATTCAAACCAGAAGACCACAGAACACACAGCATGTTATCTTGCTGTACCGTGCAAGTACCACTGAATGCCATTATTTTATCACCTAGATCTGCTGATGTTGACGTATCCCAAACTAACAGAATCTCTGCTGAAAAGCTCTTTTGTTCAGCAAGCTGTAGCAGGTTCAAAACTCAGCTGCCAGCGCGTCAGAAAAACACGTTGACATACAACCTGTCCTTTACTTAACACTAACACTGTCCACCAATTTTCAATTTGTTCCCTTTCCTCCCCTCATTTTACCCAACACCAAAGCATATATGCGGTACACTGCGGCCAGCAGCCTGCTACACTGTTTTCAAGAACCACTCATAGGCAAAACATAAGCAAAAGGAAAATCTCGACTCGGTCTGAAGCACACAGCTTACAGTGGATACCAGAATATTACGACACACTTCCAAAAAAATAGAAAGGTACGCCAAAGTAACTCAGGGAAATAAATGCCATGTTAAAATTGGCACAAACATGCCGGGCAGCATGGAGTCAGTGAGAGGGAGGTATCGAAGCAGGAGTAAAAGGAAGGCACCTTGGCTGCAGTGGCAACCTGTAACTCCTCCCTTAGCCTCTGAGCCTCCTCCAGGGCCTCCTCCCTCTCCTGACAGGCCTGCCACAGCTGGCCCTGGGCCTGCAACAGCTCTTTCTGCGCCACCCGCTGCTCCTCCTCGCTCTCCTTCTGCAGTGCTGACAGCTGCTCAGACACTCGAGCTGTGGGAGAGCCAAGAGACAAGGCCGACATTCAAGGCCAGGGACACAGGCAGTGACAGAAGGAGAACTCGGTTAAAAACAGAAATATGTGCAGAACAGCCTGAGTTAGGAATCACTGAGATAAAAATGTTGAAGTGATCCATAATTTTGAATGGCACTGTCAATCTCAAAAACCATATCAATCTTATATTTGTCTTCAATTCTTTTTTTTTTTTGTTTCATGTTTACAATTAATGTTTTTTTTCTGAAAACAACAAAAATATTGCCAATGAGTTGAGAAATGTACATTTGCCAATGGAACAAGAGTCATCAGAAGATGACGTATCTCCCCGGCCCCCACAGTCTAATTTCAGAAATCCCAAAATATCAAAAGGCACCAATCTAAGACTTGCTTAATACACTCAGCTATTTTTCTTAAAAAATACTGAATGAAATTTGAGTTCTCCACTAAAAACAAAATATCCACAGACGGACAGAAGGACCTACAGACAACTGCACTATACCCACCCACCCCCCCTTCAAATTTATATGTCGGGGGGATAGTAAGGAAATCTGAAGGGCCAAACAAACAGTTAAGGGGGGAGAAGACTTCACAGGTGCATGAGATGTAGCATCTGCTGTTAAGAAATGATTTTTGCAGTGAAATACAAACACATATAGCACCTGAAGGAAATGTCAGAGCACAGCAGGAAAGACCCATTCAAGGTCCTCACCTGAGTTAGAGAGATTAAGCTGTCTTTCCGTCTCCAGACGGAAGGTGGCGAGTTTCAGTGAGTGCACAATGCTCTCCAGACGACACATCCGGCTCACCAAAGCCTCACAGCTGCGCCACAGAGCCGCATCGCCACTTAAACCCCCGGCTGCCGGCCAAATCCGCACGGGACTCACAGGCCGTTGGCCGCCATCCTGTACCGAAGCAGGGGGATCAAGGAGCTGCTCGCATGGGGCTCCCAGCGACCCCATGTCCTGGATGAGGGACTGGGTCTGCTCCTCTGCCACGAAGAGGTGCTGCTGCACTATGGACAGAGTATCCGGAGCCGAGGCCCCCACGCGAAGGGGCTGGATTGCAGCTCGAGACATCACTAGTGACAGTACAGGAATAATAAATGACTGGCTCCTGGCTCCCCTGCCTTTATTTAACAGTAGAAATGGCCAGGGAACATAATGCACTCTCAAATCTGTGGTGTTCAATGGGTATCCTGCACAGAAAACTGAACTCCGAAGCACCACTACTTCAACACACACTTAATTAACTGTTTTGCTAATGTGGTATGGTAAATTCTCATTCACCGACCGAGCTTTTCCCTGGTCCGGTAACGAAAGTTGAAATGTTCTGTTTTTCCATCGTTCAATTCATTGCGTATGGTCATTGGTGTATTGAAATACATTAGAACGTGAATGTCACATTATCGGGGATATTTGGGCCATGAATTGCCATTACTAATGGTTTTACGAAGTAGAATAGTGCCGTTAATTGCAATACGGCCAGCAATGACTAGTCTCGCAGCGACGGTTGGGAAAGACATGCCAGACAGAGTGGTAGCTTTATCTACCTAACGTTATGTAGTTAGCTCCAGCTTTATCGCAAGATTTCCACTTTTTTTCATTATTTCAGTATGGGATTCTGTAAAATTGCATGCGATGATTAGTCATTCGCTCAAAATGGTACTATTTTGTGATCCGTCGTTCCAAAATCCGTTTTATTTCCAATCTTTGCTTACCTCGCAGAGAAGTTACCTCCTGGCAGCACGGTTTCTATAGTAACGCGTCGGAAAGTTCCCTCTTTCAAAACGACCCGCCTCATGCGCGCCCTGTGGTCCATGTGCGCTCGCCACGTACGCCTCAACGGGAATTGTAGTCTCTGAGGTATTTAGGGTTGCTTAAACTACAATGACTATTATTCGCGTGCATTTTGAACAGGACGCAAGATCCACTTCAAATGAGCGAAAACTTATCTGGCCGCAAAATATCCGTCGTTGCTTGGAAGTTAATATAAGGCAGAAATATGAGTAAATTAATGGTAAGTTTGAAAAGACTGTGTATATCATGGAGTTACTTCTCCAAGATGCTGGATATTGTTGTGGCTGCTGTTTTATTAATGCTTTTATTTACAAATTGAAAATCTACGAGACAAACATGGCAAAAGTCTTATAAGAACTGGTATGAAAGCAGCGCAATGAGATTTCCAAAGGGAGAGTCGCTAATATCAACTCTAAACATCCAGCACGGTGCAGTAAATGAAGTCCTATAAGAGGCAGTTGTAACAAAAATAATGAAGACAAAAATATTACTTTTCATACAAGAGGAAATTAATTTTGTAATTCATTTAAATTGATAGGGAAATCTTTCAAGGTATCATATTTTATGTGCTGTAGCTCCTTTCAGTGGTTTTAAGGATTTCAAGTGCAGTTTAAGCTCGTTTGTGAAAGCAGCAAATAAGCTGTAACAAAATGCAAGCAGTAAGCTAACATTGGCGAACCTAACCCTGAGGCAGCTTGATCAAAATTCGAACTAAAGACTTGGAAAGGTACATGTCACATAGTGGGCCTGTGTACAACCCCACTTCTGAAATAATTGGGACCAAGTGTAAATTGTGAATAAAATCAAAACACAATGACTTTCAGATCACACCAGCCAGTATTTTATTCACAATAGAATATAGATGACATAGCAAATGTTGAAACTGAGAAATTTTAATCGACAAAATGAGCTCATTTCGAATTTGATGGCTGCTACTGGTCTCAAAAAAGTTGCTACAGGGGCCTGTTTACCATGGTGTAACATCCTCTCTTCTTTCTAACACAGAGTGGAGGTGTCTGGGCATTAAGGAGACAAGTTTCTTCAGTTTAGCCTCTTGAATTTGATTCCACCCTTGTTTAATACAGGCTTCCAGCTGCTGGAGAGTTTTGGGTCTCCTTTGACTGACTTTTGGTTTAAATATGCACCAAATGTTCTCAATCGGTGAAAGATCAGGACTGCAGGCAGGCCAGTTCAGCACATGGACTCTTCCACTACGAAGCCATGCTGTTGTAATAGTTGCAGTATGTGGTTTTGCATTGTCCTGCTAAAATACACAAGGCCTTCTCTGGAATAGATGTCATCTCAAGGGGAGCATATGTTGCTCTGAAACCTTTATACCTTCCATCATTCATGGCGCTTTTTAATACATCCAAGTGTCCCACACCATATGCACTAATGCATCCCCATACGATCAGAGATGCTGGCTTTTGAACTGAACGCTGATAATAGGAGGGGTGGTCTTTCTCCTCTTTAGCCCAGAGGACATGACGCCCATGATTTCCAACAAGAATGTTAAATTTGGACTCGCCTGACCACAGGACACTGCCACTTTGCTACAGTCCATTTTAAATGAGCCTTGGCCCACAGAACACAGCAGCACTTCTGGATCATGCTCAACAACAGCTTCCTTTTTGCATGATAGGGTTTTAGGTGGCATCTGTGGATGGCACGGCGGACTGTTTTTACTGACAGCGGTTTCTTGAAGTATTCCTGGGCCCATTTAGTAATGTCGATGACAGAATCGTGCCAGTGAGTGATGCAGTGGCATCTGAGGGCCCGAAGATCACGGGCTTCCAGTAAAGGTCTTCAGCCTTGTCCCTTACATACAGAGATTTTTCCTGTTTCTCTGAATCTTTTGATGATGTTATGCACTGTCAATGATGAGACCTTCAAAGCCTTTGCAAATTGACATTGAGGAACATTGTTTTTAAAGTATTCCACAATTTTTTTTACACAAGCCTTCACAGGTTGGAGGGCGTCTGGCCATTTTCACTTCTGAGATACTCAGCCTCTCTATCACATCCCTTTTATAGCCAATCATGTTACACTCAAAAAAATGAAATGTTACATTTACTTAATAATGTTATGTCAACCGGTTCCACGCAATTGCTTTGCGTAACCTTTAATTTGTCTTCTAACATTTTTGGCCAGTTTAATTAATTGCATTGAGTGGAATGTACTTAACCCAGTTTTGTGGAACCATTTGACATAACATTATTAAGTAAATCTAACATTTCATGACTTTTTTTTTTGAGTGTACACACCTGTTGCTAGTTAACTTAATTACTTGCTAAATGTTCTTTCAGCTGATTCTCTTGTATATTAATTGCTTTTTCAGCCTTTTTTTTGCCTGTGTCCCAACTTTCTTGAGACAAAGAAAATTTGAAATTTTGTGGATAAAGTGAAAAATGTCTCAGTTTCAACATTTGTAATGTTATCTATGTTCTATTGTTAATAACATATTGGCTCATGTGATTTTAAAGTCATTGCATTTTGATTTTATTCACAATTTACACTTCATCCCAGTTATTTTGGATTTTGGGTTGTATCAAGTGAGATGACTAAGTCTTTGAAACTGGACCAGGTGATGTTCTTGGAATTTACACGAGGCACACACTGAGTGAATTGTCTCCCGTTTTCCATTATCTTTGCAATATTGAGGAATCATTGAATGCTGGGGCATTACTGCCTCAAGGCTTTGCTGACTCGCGGTTTAATAGCAGGCACTTGAATGTTATCTGTCAAGAGCACTGCCCAGAAAACGGGGTGGTTGATAACTTTAAGGCTGACTCTGTCAGTTTGAGGTTTATTGGCTCTCTTCATCAAAATGAGCAAAATGTTCGCACCAATATTAAATATTGACTTTTGAGTTCCTGACAGCTGCTCAATGTCTCGTCCTCATTTACAGCATAGTGAATGCCTGAAACATAGAAAGGACTTGGTGAGTTCTTATATTTCTTTTCCAATTTGGCACAACATGATTATCTCAAGTCATTATTAAAATCATCATGGAGACTCAACTACTGTGCTCTTTTGTTTGAGGAGACTGACCCTGTGTTGACGTAACAAGGTTACAGACTACTGTTTTGACTGCAAGTTTTCTTTTTTCTTTTTTTTGGCTGTGGGCTGGCAGTGTGGTGTTTCTTTATGTGGTGACCTATAGGCATGACAACTGTAGGTTACAGGATAACTCACCGTAAGTACTTCCTGATTCCAGTCAGTGGTTGCACTATCCCATTTGTCCCTGATATTTACCTCTGCCAAACCAAACATCTTCACCGGATTGCTCCTTTATTCCCACTTCCCCCCTATCTCAATAATGGGACAGGGTGTCTAAAATCACCCGAGTTAGGGTGTATTACAATCCCCTCAAGAATTAGCAGCACCCGTCATGAAAGTGAGCAGACATGGCCAAGAGATGGCATAGCCCCCTGACCCCTGCTGCATATTCACATTAACCTTAGTCAGCGTATGACTGATGTGTGTTCAAAGTTTTATGGTTTCAGTAATGGTTTCACTAATGAGAAGGACAGAGCTATTGAACAAACCCCCCCCATCATTATGTGCTTGGGAGATGACAAACACAAACAATAAATGTCATTTAATTTTCTACGAAAACAGTTGGTGAAATTACTCGTATTTGCTGTAAAACTGTGCGTATACATAGAAAGAGGTAATATTTTTTCTAAAAAATACTGAGGCAAAAACTATTGGTTCCCCCCGACGAGACAGTAAAAAGAAAAAAAACCTGAAACTTACCTGGGATCAAAAGTTGATTTTTTTTTTTTTAATGTATGATTCTGATTGCCATCCACTGCCATGATAGAAATCATGAGGGGCCAAAGAGATCTCACTTCAAGGAGACAAATGATTTTTGAGGTGAAGGCTATATAAAATATATAAACAACTGAAAATGCTACCAAGCACATTTTGCCTTGTAATCTAAAAGTTTGGAACAGCACCAAATTTACCAGGAAAAGGACATACAGTATGTTCATACTGCCCCCAAGCATGGTGAGGAGGATGGGCTGGGTTGAAGAGAAGAGTGTTTCTGTAACTGGCTTGAGAGTGAGCCTTTCACCACATATTTCAGCACCTGGAGGCAGCGACTGCAAGTAGCTTGTATGAAAATGTAAATTCTAGGGGGTGTCCAGTGGGAACCCCCTAATTTTTCTAAAAAGTCGCTCTCCACAATTCTAAAGATATCTTGAATGCAGATGTGAGTGATCTTGTGCCCAATACTTTGTCATTGTGCGTGTGTGTGTGTGTGCGTGTGTGTGTGTCTGTGTGTCTGTGTTTGTGAGTGCCTTCCTTCCTGTCTCCAGAATCCAGCACTCTGTGCGTGGGCATCTCTTATTCCTCCCTGTGAAGGTCTGAGAAGAGATCATAAAAGGCACTCTCTCCTCCAAGGTTCTCTAATATATGCTATCCACAGTTACACAGCTATTTCCAGTTTACAGCCATCTTTGTAAAAATGTGGGCTAGAGGTCATTGTGTGCCAATTCAGAATATGAAAAGATTTTTCTCTGTGGTTCTAAATGGCATGTGGCTTAACCAATGAAATGCATGTCCAAGGTTCTTGTGGGGCCTAGAATAATGGACTTTATAAACAATACTCCACTTTTAAGTGTGTGATCACGTCTCCGCTAAACCTTTTAAAGTGCTGCAAAATTTTGTAAAATGTTTAGTTTTCTAATTCTATCTAACTTTCTCATCTCACTTTGTTTAGTGTACAGGGATTTTATGGCAGTGAAGGGGGGTGTCAGGGGTCATCCAGATGAGCTCAGAAACGATCAGGAAGATTTATTAGGGAAATACCACAGTAAATGGAGAAAGACTAGAGATTTCCAACATGTCGCAGGTTTATTGGCCCTACTTTGGTCCCCATTTCTACATTGGATCCTATGTTTTAAGATTTAGACTAAAGTGAAGCGTTTGTATACATCCCAGACCAATTCGGTATTAAAAGGGCAATAAGCGAAATCATTTCACCGCTAGGTTTGCTGTTGTGCACTGCCTGTAGACCAAAACGAAGTGTGACATGAGCCACACCTCCCTTTACCTCTGCTATTCGGCAGAATGACGGGGCAGTTTAAGTTTCCGTGGCGTTGTTACTCAGTACGTTGAACCTGAAATGCTCACGAAACTGCAGATTTGTGCTAATTGCAAATGTGAGCTGGCTGCCGGGCTACTCACAACCGTAACGCCTGGCCCATTGCTGGGACCGAGCCGCTAACAACTCAAGCTCTGGACATGAGCCCATGCTACGATTGTAACATTAAATTTAATTGAATCGACATAGCAGCATGTGCCTAATGTGACTGTAACACTAATTAAAGCAGACATTTGACTTTGTTGTAACTAACCTGTCCAGGAGAAGAAGAGCTAGCTCCGAGTCAAACTGTAGGCCCTTTAGCTCTCGTAGTGCTCTCCACCTTGGAAATGCAAGGCCAATATTAATCTGGGTTTTGTCCCTTTCTCTCTACAACAACGTCTTTGCTAACGATCGCTGTTTCTTTAAAGGTAATTCTGTATTCTGCTCATCTTCAGGTCAACGCTTCATTCCGCTCTCCGCCATTTCGTTTTATAAAAAATACATGCTGCCACTGCTGTACTGGCTGTATAAATGCATTCTCAGGAAGGAGGAGGCTGCGATTCACATGAACGTACATGAATGCGCAGCCGGACCGGCCTTGTAAACAATGGGCTGGAGATCAACACAAAGAGCGGGCGTGTGACGTCCTGCTATACTCCAGATGAAGTTACACCTCTCGTTCTTCACATAGCGATTTTTATTTCCTTCAATCTAGAAATGATGCATTTCCGCTTATTGCCCTTTTTTTAAATTAATTATTAAGCCTTTATTTAACCAGGTCGGTCCCGTTGAGGTACAATGACCTCTTTTCCAAGAGAAGCCTGGCCAAGACAGCAGCCAAAAAACAGTTACAATGAGACAATGACAGATAAGCACAAACGAACAAATCCACTTATGCAATAAATACAATAAAGGGTAAAAAGAATAACATTAAAAGTTTTCAGTTAAAACAAGTGCAATTTTGATATGAAGCAGCTTCAAGGTCTCTAATAAAATTCTTAAAAGTTCCAAGACCGATAAGGTCTTTCAAGTGCAGCGTGTTCTGCAGAGAATTCCAGGAAGCAGGGGCAGAGTACTTGAAACTGTGTTTCCCTAACACAGAGCGAACTTTGGGCACTTTTAGTAAATAAAAATCGTTGGAACACAGGCCGTAATTGGAATTCGTTTTAGAGATGTATTCACAGAGGTAGTGGGGCAGTAGACCCAAGATTGCTTTATAAATAAAAAGATACCAATGTGTAAGGTGGCGTGCTGCCAGAGAGGGCCACTCCACTCGAGCATATAGGGTGCAGTGGTGAGTGAGGGCTCTACAACCTATAACAAACCTTAAAGCACTGTGGTACACGGAATCTAATGAACATAAACAGTTCGCAGGAGCGTTCATGTATAAAAAGTCACCATAATCAAGGACAGGAAGGAAGGTCGCAACAACCAATTTTTTCCTGGCAGCAAAAGAAAAACACGACCTGTGACGAAAAAAGAATCCAACTTTTAACCCTAGTCTTTTTACTAGGTTTTGTACATGCAATTTAAAAGACAGTCGGTCGTCGATTAAAATTCCAAGATACTTGTAGGAAGGGACATGCTCAATTTCACACCCTTGTAAAGATAAAATGCTGGGAGAAGGTTCAATTGTCTTTCTGCCATTAGAAAATATGATGAGTTTAGTTTTGTCTGCATTTAGGACAAGTCTCAGGTCAAGTAGTTGATGTTCTAATAGGTTAAATGCAGTCTTTAACTTCTTAAGAGATTCGTCAAGGGTGGAGCCCCAGCAATAAATTACTGTGTCGTCTGCATAGAAATGAAGTTTTGCATCAGAGATATTACTGCCCAGTGTATTCACACAGATAATATTAATATTGGCCCTAAAACTGATCCCTGGGGCACACCAGTCGAAAGAGTTAATAAAGATGATGAGCTGCCTTCAAAACAAACACATTGCTTTCTGTCAGAGAGATAATTATCGAACCAGCCAACAGATTGTTCCGATAGCCCAATCTCAAGCAGCCGATTCTTCAGAATAAAGTGGTCTATGGTGTTAAAGGCCTTGGAAAGGTCAACGAAAAGGGATGTACAAATATTTTTGTAATCTAGTGAATCTATTACATCATTGGTGAATTTGAGAGAGGCTGTAATAGTGCTGTGATGTTTCCTGAAACCAGATTGATATGGCGAGAGAATATTGTTGGAACTGAGGAAATCCCTCAATTGATCATTAACCAAGCCTTCAAGGACCTTTGACAGAATTCACAGCTTGGAAATGGGTTGATAGTTATTTAAATGTCTAGGGTCCCCTCCTTTTAACAGAGGTACGACATAAGCAACCTTCCAAGTGTCTGGAATGCAATTGGTCGTGATCGTAAGATTAAAAAGACACTGGAGGGGTCTTGCAATAATATCAGCTGCTAACTTTAAAAAGTATGGTTCTATATGATCAGGGCCTGCAGATTTAGTTATATCAAGGGTAAGAAGTGCTCTATGGACCTCTTCAACTGAGAACAACCTAAAGTTAAAGGAGGGTTGTCCTGCAGACGAGTGGCTGGCAGGCATATTACCGACATCGGCAGCCGAAGGCAAAGAATTAGAAACCTGTGTGCTAGTTGGGAAAGACCTTGAAAACAGGGTGCCAGATGCAATTAAATTCTTATTAAAAGAGTCGAGAATAGAATCTGTAATGGTTGTGGTGTCATCAACTATACAGGGTGGTAGTTCACTGTGATTATCAGTGGCTGAAATAGAACTTATAACTTTCCAGAATTTCTTTGGGTCATTTAAATTTTTGGTTATTGCTGAGAGGTAAAAATTTGACTTAGCTTTTTTGACAAGAGATGTAAAACGATTTCTCAGTTGCCTAAAAATTTGCCTATCAGCCTCAAGACCAGTCTCTCTAGCCTTAGCCCTAGCCAGGTTTCTGTTATACAGTAGCTCGGCTAAATCAGGAGTAAACCATGGATTATCCCTCCCTTTAACCTTATATTTCATAAAAAGAGCATGCTTGTTAATCAGTACAGAAAAATCTTCAGAGAAGAATTTCCATGCAGATTCTACGTCATTAATTAATTCAATACGTCCCCAATTAAAATTATATAGATCAATTAAAAAACCCTGTTCAACAAAGGCTTTCATGTTACATTTAATTAAAATACGGGGTTTAGTTTTAGGGACCTTGGCATTTCTGACAGCAGCAATCACACAGTGATCACTTGTGTCATTTGCAAAAACACCTGACATAGAGTACTTGTGTGGAGCATTAGTCAACTGATAAATGAAATCCATTGATAACAGCACAGTAGCACCTAGTAGTTCGGCTTTCCATAAATGGATCAATACCTCGATCTATTTGCTAAATAATCCTTGGCTATTAGCTCCGCTGCTGTGTTGATGTTAGCACTGGGGGCTACATTGATTCAGCTGACCACCACAGTAGGGAACTCTCGGTGGAGATAAAAAGGACAGAGGGACACGGTCAGAATCTCCAGGTTAGTTGTGCACACAAGACAGGGGTGACAAGTGCAATGAATACAGATATGTCATGAACAGAAAGACCAGGATGTACAATATGCAAAATCAAAAAATAAAAGACATGGCCAGAATCCAGAATCATGACATTTTTCTTATGGAGCACGTGTATTTTTATGGCAATGTTAAAGTAGGCAACGTCATCAATTTATGTCAAATAAATATATGAAGTAGGTTTGATGGATCGTAACGTTACATCTTGGGGAGGTCTTCTTTTTTGTCAAAAAATCTGAACTATCCCTTTAAACGATACAATATCCCACTGCCATAAATAATTTTAATTTTAAGCAGCTTTAAACTCGTTTGCAGCAGCTTTAACCTCACATTGCCAGCAATTCGAACTTCACATTATCGCCAGCTTCCAGCTTGCCCACGCAGTTTCCCCTGGAACTGCACTTTTCTAGTTTGTCCTCTTTGTGCATTTATGGTGAGCGCAGTTATTTATCCTCATAACCAACGAAACCATGAAAAATAAAAATTCCACATCCACGTCGTGAAATATATGAAACCACTTCACAAAAGAGTAGGTTCTAGTTCTGCATAACTGAGGACACTTGGTCGCGAAAAATAGCAATTTATCATGAAATCAAATGAAGCCCCTATGTTCTCCAACCTAATTCAGACTTTGCTGATTTTTTTCGGTACTTACTTTAATCTGAGGGTTAATTTTATTTTGAAGGACCACACATGCTACTTCTGCATGCAGCTAAATGACATATCGCACACTTTTTGAATATAAAATATATAACGCGTAAATAAAATAATTTTTAAAAAATTAGTGTATATTTATTTATTTCCCCTATTTAAACTCCAGCATTACTCTGCATGGTATAAATGCTGTGCTTGCATGTGTTAGCCTTGGCAGGATGACCATTCTATTCTAATCGCTCTTATTTTGAGATAATTACTTTCACTTCCGTCTCAACAGTCTGCCCTTCTTCACTGTCGAAATCAAAACAGAAAAATCGGACCAAGGGGTCCCGTAGCTCACCGGCAAGCAGTCTTACAGCGATGATACAAGTTATGAAAATTTCATGTGAAGTTTGACATTTGAATCAATGAAAATCAATGTCAAGGTCACTCAATAAAAGTTCACATACATTTAAAAAACCTTCTGTAATACAATCCTAAGCTCTGAAGCAGTTTTGGTGATACAAGTCATTACAATATGATAACATGTATTCAATATGTTAATTGTGAACTTTAAAGTTCGAAGAATGTCATATTGCAATCAGCAAACATATATGACTTTCTAAATGTCTCTATACAAACCTTGGGTCAATCTCTAACCATTTTGGTAATACAAGTCATTGTAATTTCACTGTCGAGTTTGACCCTCAAAGGCCACTGACAGTCAAGTTGAATGTCACCAAATGCAAGTTCATATGTGACTTCCTAGATGTTATTATCACAAACCTAGGCTCCATCTGTGACAGTTTTAGTGATACAAGTCATTGAATCTTTACAAGGTCACATTTGACCTTTTGAAGATCAATACGAAGGTCACCAAATGAAAGTTCATATGTGACTTCCTTTGTCAGTAACACAATCCTGGGATCCATCTGTGACTTTTTCAGTGTCAGAAGTCATTCAATTTTCTCTAGGTCAAGTTAGACCTTCAAAGGTCAATTTGAAGGTCACCAAATGAAAGTTCATTCATGACTTCCTATACGTCTCCAATACAAACCTACACTCAATCTGTAACTATTTTGCTGATAGAAGTCATTGAAATTTCACTATGTGAAGTGAAGGTCACCGAAGGTCAAGTTCAACGCCACCAAATGAAAGTTCATACATGACTTCCTAGGAGTGTTCAATTCACATATGTTCCCAATCTTCAGTATTTTCAAGCCTAGTGTTATGGCCCCAATTTCTTATTACATTTATAACACAACAGCAACAGCAAGGGATGACAAACACAGTTTTAACAACTAAAACACATTTAATTTTTAACAAAGACAAAGACTAATAACAACCTACAACGAAAGACCAAGATTGATAAATAAGAAAAAACAGAAATAATTACAGTCCCTTTTTAGTGGGGTGGCTTGGTGATGTCCTGGATGAAGAAAATTCTCAAACACAGGCAAAGAAATCCACAAAAGAAACGTCACAGGTCTTGAACAGAATGGCAGGTCTGGTCATCTTCTTGCAATTTCTCCTACCACTTTACTGTCTCAATTCTTTTCCTTATATACTCTTTTGCAGACCCCACCCACATTTAGACCTCTTTTTTTTAATTTTCTGAGACTTGCCCCAGACATGTCCAGGACATGTCTAAACATGACTCCAGTCTGAGCTTAACAAAAAAAAGGTAAATACTGCCATCTAGTGGCCTATATTCACATTACACCTCCATTCCAAAAGGGAAAAATTTTGACTCATAAAGGCAAAATTTTTCTTTTCAATACAAAATGGTTAAGTGAACCCTTGTCTATAGATACATATCATACAATATTCAAACACATGATATACACATTCAAACACGGGATAAGCAATCAGCAATCACATTGTCTGTACCCTTCACATGCTTAATTTCCAAGTCAAACTCCTGTAAAATCAAACTCCAATTCAACAATCTCCGATTCTTGTTTTTCATCTTACTCAAAAACATTAACGGATTGTGGTCAGTGTACACAATCATTGGCTTTTGTCCTGTACAAACATAAACCTCAAAGTGTTGTAAAGAAAGGACCAGAGCCAACAGTTCCTTCTCTATTGTGGAATAGTTCCTTTGGTGGCGATTGAACTTCCTGGAGAAGTATGCCACGGGATGCTCAATGTCATCAGAGTCACTTCTCTGTAGGAGCACAGATCCACAAACTTGGTCGCTAGCATCGACCGCGATGGAGAACGGTTTGTTGAAGTCAGGAGATTTGAGCACGGGGAAGTGACACAGCAGAGACTTCAGGTGATCGAAGGCTCTCTGGCATGCATCATCCCAGGTGAACTTTACGCCTTTCTTCAGTTGGTTACTTAGACTGAGAGCAATCTCAGCAAAGTTCTTGCAGAACTTGCGGTAGTACCCGATCATTCCAAGGAAGCGGCGCAAAGCTTTTTTGTTGTCAGGAACTGGAAAGTCCATGATGGCTTGGACTTTAGCATTTATGGGTGCCACCTTACCCTGGCCTATGACGTAGCCAAGATAGGTGACAGTAGCACAACCAAAGTCACTCTTGCTCAGGTTAACAGTCAGGTTAGCCTGGGTCAGGCGCTGGAACAACGTCTCTACATCTTTTAGATGTTCTTCCCAGGAGTCACTCCATGTGATCAGGTCATCGATGTACGCACCCGTGTGTGGCAATCCGGCGATTGTAGACTGTATCATCCTTTGGAACGTGGCTGGGGCATTTTTCATGCCAAAGGGTAGGACTTCATACTGGTACAATCCAGATGGTGTGGCAAAAGCAGAGATGCTCTTGGCCCTCTCAGTTAAAGGCACACACCAATAACCCTTCAATAAATCAATCTTGGTCAGAAACTTTGCTTGCCCTACACTATCAATACAATCATCAATCCTAGGTATTGGAAACACATCAGTTCTAGTTACAGCATTGACTTTGCGATAATCTGTACAGAATCTAGTACTTCCATCAGGTTTTGGAACTAGCACACAGGATGAACTCCAATCGGAGTTGGAGGGTCTGATAATATCATGTTTTAACATGTACTCAACCTCTTTCTCAGCAATCTTTCTCTTTTCAGGATTCATCCGGTATGGATGCTGTTTTATTGGTTTGGCATCACCAACATCTACATCATGAGAGGCTATAGTAACTCTCTTTGGAACATCAGGAAACAAATCCTCATATTTCTTGATCAACCTTTCAAACTGATCTCTCTGTGAGGGTTCTAAGTGCTGGAGTTTTACATCAAGATTTTGCAACACTTCAGTGTTTGACAATTTACATGAAAGAACTTCAGCTTTAATTCTTGGTTCATCATCTTGAAACTCCCCCTCATCTTCACACGTTTCGACCATTGGAGAATCTGAAGTGACAGCTGCAACCCTAGCATTTCTGTCATGATAAGGCTTTAGCATGTTAATATGACACAATTGTTTTGGTTTTCTCCTATCTGGAGTCTTCACAATGTAATTGAGATCATTGAGTTTTGTCAGAATTTCATAAGGACCATGAAATCTAGCCTGCAATGGATTGGACTGCAAGGGAAACAACACAAGGACCTTGTCTCCTGGTTTAAACTCACGGCTTCTAGCCTTATGATCATACCAAGTTTTCATTTTTCCCTGACTTGATTTCAAGTTCTCTTTGGCAAGGTCACAAGCTGCACGCAATCTTTCCTTGAACTTGCTAACATAGTCTAACAGACTGATTTGCGGCTCTTCCTCTTGCCATTGTTCACTCAATAATAGCAAAGGTCCTCTCACTTCATGACCAAACACTAGCTCAAATGGACTGAATCCAGTAGACTCCTGCACTGCTTCTCTAGCTGCAAACAACAGCAAATGAACCCCTTCATCCCAGTCTTTCTCATGGTCATAACAATAAGTCCTCATCATTGTCTTGAGAGTGGAATGAAACCGCTCTAAGGCACCCTGACTTTCTGGATGATAGGCACTAGAAAGAATCTGTTTTGCACCTAGTTCATACACAACCTGCTGAAACAATCCTGAAGTGAAATTGCTACCTTGGTCTGACTGAATTTCCCTGGGAAGACCAAACAACGTGAAGAACTTTATCAAAGCCTTCGAGATTGCAGTTGCCTTGATGTTACGTAGAGGTATGGCTTCGGGGAATCTGGTAGATGCACACATGATTGTCAACAAGTACTGATTTCCAGATCTAGTCTTGGGTAATGGACCAACGCAATCAACAATGACCCTAGAGAATGGCTCCCCAAATGCTGGGATAGGCTGCAATGGAGCTACAGGTGGGTCTAACTGGTGTTTTCCAACTACCTGACAAGTGTGACAGGTTTTGCAAAAGTTGGAAACGTCTTTCCGAAGCCCAGGCCAAAAGAAGTGTTTCATGATCTTATCAACAGTCTTGTTAACACCAAGATGACCTCCTAAAGGTAAACTATGAGCCATTGTTAAGATCTCATTCCTATAGACCTTCGGAACAACAATTTGCCTGACCACTGCCCAATCTGCATTGGCAGGGATATCAGGAGGGCGCCACTTCCGCATCAACACACCATCCTTGAGATAATACCCAACTGGAACTGCATCTATTTCTTTTTCAGGAAGGGCTCTCCTCTTTAGTACACAAATTTCAGGATCATTAGTTTGCTCCTCAATCAACCGCTTTCTGGACAGAGACAAGTCTCCAGACACATCAGAATCACCAGACCCATCCGGCTGGCTGAATAGAGAACTGATAAAAGTATCTGATAAGTCCTCAAACGGAGAAACCATAGTAGGCCAATCAGAGTCATGAGGCGAACCACCTGAGTCCTGACTATTCAATGTACTGGACGGCACCACATCATCTTCTTCTTTAGCCTTCTTGGCCATAGCACGAGTCACTGCGCAAGAAGGATACAGAGATGGGTCCTCATCCCCATCTTCAGTGCTCGGCTGTGAAGTAAGATGTACAGGGGGAACTACTTTGCCCCCAGCCAGGTCATTGCCTAGCAACAGAGAAACACCCTTTATAGGTAGACTTGACATAAGTCCCACCTTTACCTGTCCTGTAACTAAATCTGACTTCAAGAATATAGAGCGCAGGGGTACAGATACAGTCCTCCCTTCAATACCTTGTACAAGTATGAAATCCCCTGAAGCGGTCTCATCACGTAACTCCAAGGAGTCCATCAACAAAAGTGACTGAGAAGCTCCGGTATCCCTTAGGATATATATGGGGACAGGAGTAGTATGCTCATTCAGAGCCACAAATCCCTCTGACACAAATGGAAGAAATTCCTCCCTCACGAAGTCAGCTGTATCAGGCTTTTTAGCCCCACATGAAGCAGGCAATTTAGCAGATCGGTTATCTACTACAGGGGTTTCTAACCTTGTTTTCACAAAGGCATTTGGTTTGGTATCCTTTTCTTTTTCTTTCTTAGCTTTAAGGAACCAACAGTTAGTTGTAACATGACCAGATTTCTTGCAATAACTGCAAACTAGACCACTTTTGTCACTGTCAGCTTTCACACTTTGATCAGACCTGTTACTGGATTTCTGAGCACCATCACCAGATTTGTCTTTGTCTTTGGGTGAGGAATCTTGGGTATCACCGTAACCCTTTTTCTGAAATTGGGACCATTTATTGTTACTGCTAGACTGAAATTTGGACTTATGTGTGAGAACATATTCATCTGCAAATTTGGCAGCTGATTGCAAGTTCAGTGCTTGCTTCTCATTAAGGTAGGTCTTAAGATCATCCTTATCACAGTTCTTGAATTCTTCAACTAACACCATCTCTTTTAGTGAGTTGAAATCATCCTTGACCTCCATAGAAGTACACCAGCGCTCAAAGCAAACCTGCTTCTCATTAGCAAATTCAACATAAGTCTGATTTTCAGATTTCTTCAGACCTCTGAATTTCTGTCGGTAAGCCTCTGGAACCAACTCATAAGCTCTCAAAATAACCTTTTTGACAACCTCATAATCAGAGGAATCATCTGCAGACAAACCTGAATAGGCTTGTTGAGCTTTACCCTTGAGGACAGTTTGCAACATCAGAGGCCAGTGTTCCTTTGGCCACTGGCAACTCTTTGCTACCTTTTCAAAACATTGGAAATAGTTGTCAACATCCTTTTCCGAAAATGGAGGCACCAGTTTTACCTCCTGACTAGCACAAAATTTATTTTTCATTGCTATTTTAATTTTTAGTTGCTCCATTTGGAGTCTTTCTTCTCTATCCAACTTCTCTAATTCAAAATCTCTCTGTCTCTGTCTCTCTCTTTCTGCTCTTTCCTCTTTCTCTCTCTTAAATTCTCTTTGTTTTTCTTCTCTTGCTAATTTTTCTAACTCAGACTGCCTTTGTTTTTCTTTTTCTTCCCTCTCAAATTCTCTTTGTTTCTCTTTTTCCTCCCTTTCTTTTTCTCTTTCTTCCCTTTCTTTCTCTTTTTCCTCCCTTTCTTTTTCTCTTTCCTCCCTTTCAATCTCTAGCATTTTTAATTTAAGTTCCATTTCTATATTTGGATTTTCCACTGGAAACTGTTCCAGATCTCCTGGTGCAAACACATTTTCATCAATGTAATATTCAACTATCTCTCTAGCCAGTCTTGCTTTTCGCATGGCTGGTTTTGCCTCTGTCAGCTCCAACTGTCTGCAAATTTCTAGCAGTTCTGTCTTTTTAAAAGACAAAACCCCTACGGTTGGTGATGCCAAGAAATCATCCATTGCTGTTGTCAATATATATCTAGGAAAATTCACAAAAACAATTTCACAATTTGGAATGTTAGATTTTCAATAAATTACTCACACAATGGTCTATCCCGGACCTTGAGCCCCCAATTTGTTATGGCCCCAATTTCTTATTACATTTATAACACAACAGCAACAGCAAGGGATGACAAACACAGTTTTAACAACTAAAACACATTTAATTTTTAACAAAGACAAAGACTAATAACAACCTACAACTAAAGACCAAGATTGATAAATAAGAAAAAACAGAAATAATTACAGTCCCTTTTTAGTGGGGTGGCTTGGTGATGTCCTGGATGAAGAAAATGCTCAAATACAGGCAAAGAAATCCACAAAAGAAACGTCACAGGTCTTGAACAGAATGGCAGGTCTGGTCATCTTCTTGCAATTTCTCCTACCACTTTACTGTCTCAATTCTTTTCCTTATATACTCTTTTGCAGACCCCACCCACATTTAGACCTCTTTTTTTTAATTTTCTGAGACTTGCCCCAGACATGTCCAGGACATGTCTAAACATGACTCCAGTCTGAGCTTAACAAAAAAAAGGTAAATACTGCCATCTAGTGGCCTATATTCACATTACACTAGAAACCTTTGAAAATTGTAACATTTTGCTTGACCTTAAGTTTGACCTTTCAAGGTCATCTGAGGTCAACTTTAACACAGTCAAAACATAAGTCATATATCACTTTCTATATGTGAGTAATACATACTTAATCTATCAGCAGCCATTTAGCTTCCACAAGTGATTTGGCTTTTTCTCCATAAGGCCCAATGTTAAAGTACAGCGCCCCCACTAGACCCACTTCCGTCAATTCAATCAAAATGGCACTCGCACTGTACATAAAGTGTATCAAGGTGAGTTTATTGCCAGATTCATAAAAAAAGTTATCTGACAGTTTTTGAGAAATAATTTTTTGAATTTTCAAGTCATATCTTTTAACATTGTACATATATTCCCTGACCTCGAGTTTGACCTTTCAAAGTTATCAGTGGTCAAATTTAATATTGCCAAAATATAGTTCATATATGAGTTCCTATATGTTGAAAATACAAACTTAATCTCCATCTGGAGATATTTGGCCTCCACCGGCCATCTTGCATTGCCTATTCATAAAGTACAGCGCCCCAATAGACCCACTTCCGTCGATTTAATCGAAATTGCGCTCACACTGTACATTGACGGTACCAAGGTAAGTTGATTGCCTGATATAGAAAAAAAATTTATCACGCAGTTTTTGAGAAACTTTTTTTTTTATTTCTCAGTCCTATCTTTAACATTGGAGCCAAAATTTAAAGGGCCCATAAAACAGACAAAAATGATTCAATCAAAAATCCAAGAAAAACATCATCTGGAGATATGGTCTAGTTGTATGTTATTGCAAGTTTACACGAAAATTCATCAGGCCAAAAAAAAGAGAAAAAATGTTCCGGACGACGGAAAGAGACACGGACCCTTATCGGCCCATAGGGCCGGTAAGCTAAAAATGAATAAATGAATGAACAAAAACCAAAATTGGACCATATTTATGAAAGTGGTTTTGGCGATATTCGTTCCCTGATTCCAGCGACGATAAAGGAAAAACAAACCTATTCTCCGTTTTTTGGTAGAAATCGGGAAAACGAAATAACCATGGTTTCCCCGTTTTTTCGTTCTTCTTTTAAGGTTAAATAACAAAACAACGATGGTTTTCCCGTTTTTTTCATTCCTGCTCGAAAACTAAAAAAGGAAACAACGGTGGTACTTCGTTTACTTTGGTTTCAAAGTAAAAAAAAAAAAAAAAAAAACAAACTGCCTGAAAGCACACGGACCATCCTCCGCCGTCATTCTGAACTTGTGATATTTTCTACCAATTAATGTAAAGATGCAGGGGTTGACAGGCGCGTGCTTCGGAGGAGGACCGCGAATTGTCTCTCTCTCCTGAGCTGGCAAATGGGGGGGTTGCATACGAGCAAGTCTTGAGCATAGTTCTCGACTGGGCATTCCAAATTCAGGTGGGATTGGAGATGTCAATTAAAAAAAATGTTCCAGAGACAGAAAACATTTGTCCTCTGTGATGGAAAATACATTAATAATCATTTAAAGTATGGTCATTTTGTGATTAAGACAATATGTTGATCATAATTTGATTAAGTATAAACTACATATGCTGCTAAATGTATTACCTATCACAATGAAATAACCAATGAACTACTTCATATCAAATATATGTGATAGTTCCTGTGGATCATATAATTACAGGACAACACAGACTTCTTTGGGGTTTCTTTTATTTCTGAGTGCTGCCTCAAAAATAGGAGCACAGCGGTCGTTAGGAGAATATGAACTCTGCAAGTGTGAGTCATTTAAATCGGAGTCTCTTCACATTGTACAGATTTACAGTATAGACCCAAAAAAACAAAGAATAATGAAAACCAACAATTTATAGCCAACTGTACCAATTGAATCACCCTGTCAGTTCAGTGTTTCAATTCCTTCCTCCTTAAATGAAATACAGTAGTGGACTCTGATTAAATAAAGCAGCACAAAAGAAAAGGATGTTACACGCATTGACATTTAACACCAGTAACAATTAAATAAAGAAATCTGTGCATAAAACCAAGTCCACTCACTCGTAGCCGCATGCTAGAATGGCCCATTTTTCCTTCTGGCTACTTCACTGTAGCAGGTCTTTTCAACGGCAAACTGCGATCTATTAAAACATTCGCTTGGTCAACCTTAAAATGTCAGTCCAAAGTTACAACAAAGTATGTAAGTCCCACAAAATAAAAACCGCCAACAACGCAGTTTGTACACCTTGACAAATATACATTTAGCAATACGGCCAGGTGGAAAACAAGAAAGCTAATGATTTAGCATGCCCCATACACAAAATAATACGCCATCCCGCGATAACGCGTTATTCTACCTTCCACACTCGTAGGTACTGGGTATGTACGTTATTTTTATCTGATGGACATAGAAATAACCATTTTACCTTTGTATAGATTTCTCTGCAACTTCCCTTAGCTGGCTTGATTCCTGATATCCGTAATCCTACAAGATATCCTCGTCAAAAGCTAGTAGGACCCACTATAAAAAAATACTTGGAAGCATACTTTCCGAGTGGCCTACTAGAACGCCTGTTGCTTTTTAACCACCCGGTTACATATATAATTATGGTTAAATTGTCCCCTCCTTGAATCGCCACCTTATTGTGGTGGAGGGGTTTGAGTACCTGGATGATCCTAGGAGCTATGTTGTCTGGGCCTTATTGCCCCTGGTAGGGTCTCCCAGGGCAAACAGGTCCTAGGTGACAGGTCAGATTAAGAGCGGTTCCAAAGCCTCTAATGAAGATGAATACATCAAGGACGTTAACGTCGCCCGGATTGGCGTCACCGGGACCCCACCCTGGAGCCAGGCCTGGGGTTGGGGTTGGTAGGCGAGCGCCGTCATGTGTTGGAGTTTTTCCCGGTGAACGAGAGGGTTGCTGCCCTGAGCCTTCGGGTCGGGGACAGGTGCCTCACTGTCATCTCGGCCTATGGGCCGAATGGCAGTGCAGAGTACCCAACCTTCTTGGAGTCCGTAGGAAGGGTACTGGAAAGTGCTCCGACTGGGGATTCCATCGTTCTGCTGGGGGACTTCAATGCCCACGTGGGTAGCGACAGTGTTACCTGGAGGGATGTGATTGGGAGGAACGGCCTCTCCGATCTGAACCCGAGCGGTGCTCTGTTATTGGACTTCTGTGCTAGTCACGGTTTGTCCATAATGAACACCATGTTCAAGCATAAGGGCGTCCATCAGTGCACGTGGCACGAGGACGCCCGAGGCCGGAGGTCAATAATCGACTTTGTGGTCGTGTCATCTGACCTTCGGCCGTATGTCTTGGACACTCGGGTGAAGAGAGGGGCTGAGCTGTCAACTGATCACCACCTGGTGGTGAGTTGGATCCGCTGGCGGAGGAGGAAGCTGGACAGACTTGGCAAGCCCAAACGTGTTGTGAGGGTCTGTTGGGAACGTCTGGTGGAACCCTCTGTCAGAGGGGTTTTCAACTCTCACCTACGGGAGAGCTTTGACCAGATCCCAAGGGAGGCTGGAGACATTGAGTCTGAATGGACCATGTTCTCCACCTCCATTGTTGATGCGGCTGTTCGGAGCTGTAGCCGTAAGGTTTCCGGTGCCTGTCATGGCGGCAATCCTTGAACCCGGTGGTGGACACCGGAAGTAAGGGATGCCGTCAAGCTGAAGAAGGAATCTTACCGAGCTTGGTTGGCTCGTGGGACCCCTGAGGCAGCTGACCGGTACCGGCAGGCTAAATGTGCTGCGGCCCGGGCAGTGGCGGAAGCAAAAACTTGGGTATGGGAAAAGTTCGGGGAGGCCATGGAGGAGGACTATCGGTCGGCCCCGAAGAGATTCTGGCAAATTGTTTGGCGCCTCAGGAGGTGAAAGCAGTACCCTGCCAACACTGTTTACAGTGGAGGTGGGGAGCTGTTGACTTCGACTGGGGATATTGTCGACCGGTGAAAGGAATACTTCGAGGACCTCCTCAATCCCACTGATACGCCTTCCGTAGAGGAAGCAGAGGCTGGGGATCCAGAGGCTGACTCATCCATCACTCGAGCTGAAGTCACTGAGGTAGTTTGGAAGCTCCGCGGTGGCAAGGCACCGGGAGTGGATCCGCCCTGAGTACCTCAAGTCCCTGGATGTAGTAGGGCTGTCTTGGTTGACACGCCTCTGCAGCATCGCGTGGCAGTCGGGGACAGTGCCTCTGGATTGGCAGACCGGGGTGGTGGTCCCTCTATTTAAGAAGGGGGACCGGAGGGTGTGCTCCAACTATAGGGGGATCACACTTCTCAGCCTCCCGGGTAAAGTCTATTCCAGGGTGCTGGAGAGGAGAATCCGGCCGATAGTCGAACCTCGGATCCAGGAGGAACAATGCGGTTTTCGTCCTGGTCGTGGAACACTGGACCAGCTCTATACCCTCCGCAGGGTGCTTGAGGGCGCATGGGAGTTTGCCCAACCAGTTCACATGTGTTTTGTGGACTTGGAGAAGGCATTCGACCGTGTCCCTCGTGGCATTCTGTGGGAGGTGCTTCGGGAGTATGAAGTCCGGGGCCCTCTACTAAGGGCCGTGCGGTCTATGTATGACCGGAGCAGGAGCTTGGTTCGCATTGCCGGCAGTAAGTCAGACCTGTTCCCGGTGCATGTTGGACTCCGGCAGGGCTGCCCTCTGTCTCTGGTTCTGTTCATTATCTTTATGGACAGAATTTCTAGGTGCAGCTTGGGGCTGGAGGGAGTTCGGTTTAGGGACCACAGGATCTCATCTCTTATTTTTGCGGATGATGTTGTCTTGTTGGCTCCTTTGAACCAGGACCTTCAGCATGCACTGGTCTGGTTTGCAGCCGAGTGCGAAGCGGCTGGGATGAGAATCAGCACCTCCAAATCCGAGGCTATGGTTCTCGATCTGAAAAAAGTGGCTAGCCCCCTCTGGGTTGGAGGAGAGTTCTTGCCTCAAGTGGAGGAGTTCAAGTATCTTGGGGTCTTGTTCACGAGTGAGGGAAGGATGGAGCGTGAGATTGACAGATGGATCGGTGCTGCGGCAGCAGTAATGCGGTCGTTGTACCGATCTGTTGTGGTGAAGAAGGAGCTGAGTCGAAAGGCAAAGCTCTCGATTTACCAGTCAATCTACGTTCCTACCCTCACCTATGGCCATGAACTCTGGGTCATGACCGAAAGAACAAGATATCAGGTACAAGCAGCTGAAATTTGTTTCCTCCGCAGGGTGGCGGGCCGCTCCCTTAGAGATAGGGTGAGGAGCTCTGTCACCCGGGAGGAGCTCAGAGTAGAGCCGCTGCTCCTCCACATCCAGAGGGGCCAGCTGGGGTGGCTCGGGGATCTCTATCGGATGCCCCCTGGACGCCTTCCTGTGAAGGTGTTCCGGGCATGCCCCACCGCGTGGAGGCCTCGGGGGAGACCCAGGACACGCTGGAGGGACTATGTCGCTCGGCTGGCCTGGGAACGCCTTGGGATACCCCCGGAAGAACTGGAGGAAGTGTCCAGGGAGAGGGAAGTCTGGGCATCCCTGCTTAGACTGCTGCCCCCACGACCCGGCCCCGGATAAGCGGTAGAAGATGGATGGATTGATAGATGGATGGATGGATGGTTAAATTGTACTAATGACTCACACATTCCACCTATTCCATATATTCAGTGTTAGATCATTTATTCCTGTGCATCTATCTGTGTTCTGAATGCATAAATTGTCATAGAGGCCTTTGCTGAGGGAGGATGGATAGTTTGTGAGAAAGCTGGAGACTGGTATGCAGATGACAAAGTGTGGCCTTGCTCTTGCAGAATTATACTTTTAATGAATTGTTCCCTTTGTGTGCTCCTCGGAGATAAGCTGGACTACTCCTGGTACCAAGATGTTCCCTCTTATGCAAATTACTGGTCATCCGAGTAGACCCTGCTTCCAAAAGTGTATAAAGCTTGTAACAAATCTTAGAGGTTGCACGACCTGGAAACTTTTTCTGTGGTTGTGCCCGACTTGCAAGTGCATAAGATCTAATAAATCTTTTTCCAAAGACACTCTCTGGTTTGTTCATTTATGGAAAACTACCAGAACACATCTCGCTATTCTCAATATGTCCCAAATGCACAGCTGTATTTTTTTATGACTGGGGAACAGGCATATACCTATGCTTACTCCCACGTGCCTCTATAACCCTTCTGTAACTTTCATTGCCCTCACATGTACGCATACTTTAGGCATCAAATACCCTGTTGCCAGTTCATGATTTGTCCCTCCCCAGACCACTGTCGGCAAGTACTCACCACAGCTGACTGGGAACACCCCACCAGCCTCGCAGCTTCTGACCCATATCTGGCTATTATGATTTGGCCCTTGGAAAAATTACCCAGGTCTCATTTCTTCATTGACTAACTCATCAACAAAAGGATCAACTGTTTGCTTACCATCTAAAGTTTGTCGGCAGTCCTTGGCAATGAACTTCTTATGAGGTAAACATGGTTATTTCTTTCATCTCTGAGTCGTTTTAAAGTTTTAACTTCTCAGTCTATAATAAGTGCAATGGCGACCATATCTGTAACTGAGAATTTGTGTTTTGAACAAGAGCGTACTCTGCCTGCATGCAGTTCAGGCAAAACCTGACACATTGGATCAAAATTATAGCTGCTGGCTGCTTTCGGGAGACTCCCGTGGATGATTAAGTTGGGGGTCTTCAACAAGAAAAAACCGACAACTCAACAGAAAAGCTGTTGAAACCATTCAAGTCTTTGATGCAGTTCATTAATGATACCACGTGAAATACGTGATTAATTTCTGCTCTGTCGGCCCATCATTTAACAAAGATAACCGACTGTTGCTGCAGTCAACTTGTGGAATTCCATCAGGTTGATTCATACAAGTCTGTTCGTTTTCATGTTTCCATTCAGTTGCCACATCAGTCGTGACACATGCTGTTATAGCAACTTCTCATAAACTAAGTGTAAATACCTGGGGCCTTATTTACAAAAATTTGCATGGATTTCATACCTAAATAATACTTTGCACAAAAAAATAAAAATTACATTTTGTAGAAAATAACCAAATTTATAAACCTACGGGTAAAATAAACTGCAATGGGTTTTCTTTCATTAAATCTGGATGGGTTTAGAACTTATTGACCTTGTACATAATCTCAACAAATTCCCTTTGTTGTTGTCAAGTTTGTGTTAAAATGATAGTAATTATTAATATGATAGTTGAAGAATGTCTGGGTATTATGGGTGGTGACAGAACTGAATCTTGGAGGTTGGAGGGATAGTTAGGGGAAGGGTAAGGTGTGAGGGTTCGGTCAGAGCTGGGCTTGCAGCCCTACCTCTCTACATTAAAATGCATTGAAAAACTGCCTTACCCGTAGCAACTGCCTTTAATAATTCAGAAATCTGCAAAGAAAGTGACTTACGTTTCCTTTTTTGCGCCTACACACCGTTTATAAATGAGGCCCCGGGGCATGTTTGGGACATGCTGGTGGTGACGTCGACCGGCCCGCCCATGCGAGCAAATATCCGTGCCCGAAGTCCAACCCTCCCAGTTCCGCAAAGCCTGGACCACGAGTCACCGAGGGCGTGTTTCGGCGGATGGAGAGTGAGTGAATTCCCGCAGTCAGACTTCAAACTTCGCATCTCACTCATTGTCACAGTTCACGACTATCTGTAGGTGTCCCACGATAAACTAATTCTCCAGAACGTGTTCAGGTGAGGTTTGTTTTTTCTCTTACGCAGACTCCTGTGATTTTGTTCAATTATTTAATGCCATTTCTTCATACGATCAAGAGTACAGCGTCATTTGCTCTTTTTCTGAAATTGAAATAACGCAAATATGTTCGTATTATTATTACTACCTGAAGTGAACTTTTATTTAAATTTCTTCACCTCTGAAGTGTTAAGATGTCTGCTTCCTGTTCCCTTTCTGTGTCACCCCGCTTGTGATACGGGCACGAATTTGTCGCGTATGGCTGCATGACAGTTGCAGCTGAGGTGAGGCGAGCACTTACATCCTGAATTTACGGAAATCCCCATTCTTTTTTTTTTTTTTTTACATTTTATTTACATCAAAGAGGTATTTGTTGAAATACAAATGTTATACAAAATATATCATTGTTGCACAGAATTGAACAGGCCTGGGGAATACAGGGCCTATAGGTAAAGTCCTTTGTAAATTCAGATCAGATGTAAATTTTTTTAAATGCCAAAAAATTTTGGAATCCGTCTTGTTCTTCACATTTCTAATTATGGTGCCATACTGTTTAAGTTCAATCACAAATTGGCGAAAGCAGGGTTTAGATCCAGACCATGTAGATGGAATATGAAATTTACCAAGAATGATCAGGAGTTGAATTACATAAAGAATATTCGTTTCTATTCCAAAAAACACAAAATATAGCATCACATTGAATACATTAACCTGTACATTAATAACCATTTTGTAAAATATAAACTTTTGCTTATCATTCCAAAATAACTTTGTGTGGTGACAATGAAAAAAAACAAATGGAATATGGTTTCTCTATCTACACTACAAAAAGCACAGGTATAGTCCATATTAAGCTTAAATCTTTCCAAGACTTCTTTAGCAGGGTAAATTTGATGTAATATTTTAAAGGAAACTTCTTTCACTTTGTTATTAAGACAATATTTATTTAAAATACAACAGGCTTTTTTCCTCTGTAAATCGCTCATGATAGTGGACCAAAAGAACCTTGCTGCAGGGGGGTGTTACACAATTCAATACATTCCTAATGTGATATTACTTCACAGTTTTTTCTGAATATCAATATCTCAAATAAAAATCTGCTTAAAGTTGGTTATGTTTGTTTCTGTGATGTTACAATTCTTTATAAACAAGAGAGATCCAGTGGGAATTGCAAAGATAATAGCACACTCTGGAATCTTACATTTTTTAAGAAATTTTGAGCATGACAGTAATACACAGTTTTGGTTTATCAATTGACCAACTAACAAAATTCCATTGTCAAACCCTGAGCGATAAAACAGGGATTTCTTCCTATGTAAAATGTCTATTATTCCAGATAAATTATCTGTGAGGACTAAAATTGTGCTGATACCTTAACAACCATACCAAAAGAGCTTGCTCATAAAAGTTAGCCAATTTAATTGGGATTTTCTCAATAGAGAAATTACATTTCAACAAAAAATGTATGACACCAATTAGAATTAAATAAATATGAGGGAAAGTGTGCCAGATACTGTTGGGATTCTTTAATAATTCTATTAACCATTTAATCTTGAAGGTATTATTCAGTATATGAAAAACCAAGAATCTCAAGACCTCCCTGTGCTCCACTGCCTCTGATTCTACTTCTTTTTCAAGGTAATGAGGTTTTTTCCTCCAAATATAATCATACAACATTTTAGCCAATTTCTTGATTACATTTGTTGGGATATTTAGCGGCAATGAGATTGGACTGACCTGGAAATTCCTTCCATTTTAGATTATAAAACCCATACCATATCTCTCATTAACCATGAATTCAATTTCAAATTAGTTTTTTCAATAATGGGATCAAAATTAAGTTTATATCGTTGTTCCAGTTGTTTACAAATAACAACGCCTATACGTCACCTTTTCTTTTATAGGAATTCCATAACATATCGACAAATGACAGCTTTTAATTGGAAATAAGACAGATTTATCCAAGTTCATCTATAATCCTGAAACACTGGTGAACTCATTTATACAAGTCACTGCTTTTTAAATCTGATTTTGCTCTTTAATGAGGAAATACGGGCAGATTTTGAAATTTAAAAAAATATGCTCAATCTTTTGTATATGTAGTATAGATTCATAAATTGCTGCGCAACTGCCAAAAAATCTTTCTCTACCTCAGAATAATACTTTTAAAATGACATCAGCTCAGCGGCTCCGACGCGAGAAGTAAACGAGAATGAACGGGACAATGCGAGCTTCGCTCTGCGAGACGTCATCGGCGGAACACCCCTGCGCACATTGTGCATTATTTACCATAATTTAGTGAGGATTATTCGGCGGATCAATCGGTAATTCAAGCGTGTTTTACAATCATAGAATCAGTTCCAATGCCTATGAGTTAGCAGAATGCCGGCGAGGTGTGTTGCGGGCAGGGGCGTAGATTTAACTGGGAGTTGGTAGGGACTTTGACACGGCCTTTATGACAATTAGTCCTGGCCAGTTCTCAATTATTTTCCTTCATCGACGCGTTTTCAAATTATCGTAATTGGCAACTTAAGACACGGTTCCTCTCTATATGTGATCTAACAGCATCCAGCGATGATACGGTGGGGTACATTAAGTTCAGAAAATTAATTTACTGCTTGCCTGTGACTGGACAGGAAAGCAATTTTGAATAACGTTGATTTAAACACAGCAAATACGCATCCCGAAGACCGATTGCCGTCTTGCTTAATCGGAGAGAACAAGCAGCACCTGTTCATTATGGACTGCAAAAAGTTCAGAGTTGCATCAACACTTAAAGAGTAAATCGCATATGGAGAGGAACCGTGTCTTCAGTTGCCAATTACGATAATTTGAAAACGCGTCGATGAAGGAAAATAATTGAGAACTGGCCAGGACTAATTGTCATAAATTAATACCCTGCCAAGTGCCGAAATAACTGGGTGCCGAAATGACTACTGGTGGGCGACCAGATTTATTTATTTTGAGTTTTTCGTTATTTATTTTTACATTGTTCAGTATTTTTGAGGTGGGAAATTACCTCAATATTCCACGCCAGAATGTACACAATATCGCAGATGTCATTTCCATAACCGGAACTGGGCGACTGCCACGCTTTGGTCTGCAGCAGACGATATTCTCACCCATTTGGGACATACATACAGGATCAGTTCTCGCCACTCAATGTCCCGCTCAATAAATGCAATATAAAAAAAATTTCGATGATTAATCGATAATGTAATGTAAGAAGAAAATGGGAAAATATTTTTTTAAATATACACCGGTCGTAAGGTAGGCTACGCGTGGAGTGTGATGTGACCACCCCCTCCCCTGTCAACACTACATACTTTGAGATATTGACATTGGAAGTAAATAGTCATGCACTGCGTCAAAACTATCACCCACTGATGAAAAGGAACAAGATAAATCCAAATCAACGCACTCGAAGTCAGCATCCGTCATTGTTACTTCTAGTCTACTCTCTTCTGCAGCCCTCGGCGTGTTTCGCCTGTGACGTCATGCGGTCACGTGACTGTCCCGCCATCATGTTTTTCATGATGTCACCGAGTGGGTCGCATAAACATCTAAGTAATGCGGAATAACCGCATTTTCGGCCCATTTGGATATTGTATTCTTTTTCAGTAATGTAATTTCTATCAGTTGGTTTGGTGGCCCGTATTTCCTCTTTAAGAAAAATTGTGGTATCATCTGCTAGTTGACACAATTTAAATTCCCCACTGCATTTATTCCTAGGAAGGTGATTTTTTTTTTTTATATAAGTGGCCATTGTTTGGGTAACTAACAAAAATAAAAATGGGGATACTGGACAGCCTTGTCTAAGACCACAATGAATGTTAAACCTTCCAGAAGTACTATACATTAACTTCACACACCTAGAACAATCATTATACAGTATCTTGATTGCATTTTGAAAATATTTCCCAAAACCAAAAAAGGAAATTGCTTTAAACATAAATTAATGTTCCATTGTGTCAAAAGCGTTGTAAAAGTCAATGAACAGTATAAAACTTTCATCGGGTATTTGTAATGGTGCGATCAGGAACCAGTCGGGAGAACCAGGCAATGCAGTAGAACTTGCTTTATTAATGAAGGGGGAGGACCCCTGCTGGGCAGGAGGCAAAAGTACAAAGTCCACACTCCAAAAATCAAAATCCAGTTGGGCAAAAATAGAATCAAAAACCAGGGCTGCAATCACAATAAATGTAGTTGGACAGAAATGGGTCTGGTTCACAGGTACAGGAATGTCAAAGAAGCAAAACCAGAATCCAATGGGCGTAATCCAAATCGTAACCAGGGCAGCAAACAAAGAACTCGTGGTTGGGCAGAAAAAGGTCAAAATACACAGATGCAACAAAAAGGCAAAAATCTAAAGTGGGGCGGTCCAGTCAGAAAGATAAACACTGAGTAATCGAGGCGAAATGAAGCGTAGCACAAGAAGACTGAGGAAAATGATCTGACGGAGAGTGGCTGTGAAAAGACACCTAACATACACTTCTTGGAAGATCACATGGGGAGAATCACAGGTGCAGAAAGTCAGACTGATTACAAGGGGAAGGCACGTGAGGAAAAGCCTAATCACATAAAATTGGTCAAAGCCAAAACATGGACAGGGAACACGAGGCATTCCTATAACAAACATACGGCTCCAGTCACGGAGTTTCTAACGTGCATAGATAATGAGAAAAAGGACAGCGCAATCAGATGTGAGCTTTCACTGAAAATGCAGCAAAGGTAATCAGGGAGAGTGAAGAGGCGGAGACTAGAACAAGGCGAGTGCTGAGAGCTTGTTAATCAATAAGTAAGTGCAACTATACAAATCCTTGGTGGTCGTTAGTAAGTTAGTATTATATACAAAACCCAAAACCAGTGAAGTTGGCACGTTGTGTAAATCGTAAAAACAGAATACAATGATTTGCAAATCCTTTTCAACCTATATTCAATTGAATACACTGCTAAGACAAGTTACTTAGTGTTCGAACAGGTAAACTTTGTAATTTTTTGCAAATATTAGCTCATTTAGAATTTGATGCCTGCAACATGTTTCAAAAAAGCTGGCACAAGTGGCAAAAAAGACTGAGAGAGTTGAGGAATGCTCATCAACACTTATTTGGAACATCCCACAGGTGAATGGGCTAATTGGGAACAGGTGGGTGCCATGATTGGGTATAAAAGCAGCTTTCCTGACATGCTCAATCATTCACAAACAAGGATGGGGCGAGGGTCACCACTTAGTGAACAAATGCGTGAGCTGATTGTCGAACAGTTTAAAAACAACATTCCTCAACGAGCTATTGCAAGAAATTTAGGGATTTCATCATCTACGGTCCGTAATATCGTCAAAAGGTGCAGAGAATCTGGAGAAATCATTGCACGTAAGCGACAAGGCCGAAAACCAACATTGAATGCCCGTGACCTTCGATCCCTCAGGCGGTACTGCATCAAAAACCGACATCAGTGTGTAAAGGACATCACCACATGGGCTCAGGAACACTTCAGAAAACCACTGTCAGTAACTACAGTTCGTCGCTACATCTGCAAGTGCAAGTTAAAACTCTACAATGCAAAGCGAAAGCCATTTATCAACAGCGCCCAGAAACGCCGCCGGCTTCATTGGGCCCAAGCTCATCTAAGATGGACTGATGCAAAGTGGAGAAGTGTTCTGTGGTCTGACGAGTCCACATTTCAATTTGTTTTTGGAGACTGTGGACATTGTGTCCTCCGGACCAAAGAGGAAAAGAACCATCCGGACTGTTATAGGCGCAAAGTTCAAAAGCCAGCATCTGTGAGGGTATGGGGGGTGTATTAGCGCCCAAGGCATGGGCAACTTACACATATGTGAAGGCACCATTATTTGCAAAAAAAAAAAAGTTTCTCAGTTTGAACATTGAACTTTGCAGTGTATTCAATTGAATATAAGTTGAAAAGGATTTGCAAATCATTGTATTCTGTTTTTATCTACTATTTACATAACGTGCCAACTCCACTGGTTTTGGGTTTTGTACCAGGTTAGTTGTTGTTAGTAATCTCAGGGAAAAATAATAAACTGTTAGTATTGTTAGTAAATAGAAAAGAAGAGTGAAGCCAGTAAATGAGATCGGAAGGAAGACTGAAAACCAAAATCCAATAAATCACCCGAAGAGTGAAACACAAGACTGGGGCAGATTGCAATGACAAGACATGAGACCAGACGGGGGGGACAAAGTGTAAAGCAAAATGGAAAACATGAACCGGAATGTGATATGGCAAAATGTAAAACATGGAAAAGTAATCTAAGATAAAACATGACAAATCAAAGAAACCAATACACAATACATGATTCAAAGAATAGTCAGACAAGAGCAATAATTCAGAAACACAGGTCAGACAGAATGACAAGGCATGAACATGGTCAAGGCAGAATCACAACAGTATTGGATTATTGTAATCTACCATATCCAATATCAAACAAACAGTATTACTAATATGTCTCTTTTGCATAAACCTCCATTGCTCTTCATCTATTTGATTTAGCCATCGTTTTAATCTCTTAGCAAAAATCAAAGCAAAAACTTTACCGTCACTGTTATGTAAACTGATAGATTACATATATAAAATTGGAGACCTATCTTTGTTTGGGTTTGGAATTAATGTAATTACCCCTTGTTTCAACATAGTAGGAAGCTCACCTTTTTGAATAGATTGTTTAAACATGGCTAATAAGAGGGGTGCAAGTTTCGATTATGTAAAATTCTCCTGTTAGACCATCACGACCCAAAGATTTGCTATCTTTAAGACATTAAATACATTCAATTTCAGATAATGAAATTTTCTGTGCACAAAAGTCTCTAAACTCATCATTTATCTTATTATTGTCATCAGAAATTTTGTGAAAAAAGGCTCAATATGAGATGGTGGGTATGAAATGCGTTTCTTTGCCTGTGACCCTGTTCGTAGCGAAATTATAAGCAGATCATTTCTGCTTATTTCCCCACTAGTGTCACGGAAATCGATTATGACTCGGGAATTCTCACGCTTGTCTCTACTGAGAGATTGAAAGCAATGGAATTGCAGTAAAGATGTTTCAGACAGTGCGGAGCTAGAAATGGGAATTGGGGTGGCATAGACACGTCCCTTTATGACAATTAGGATAGTCTGGGCTAGTTCTCAATTATTTTCTCTTTATTGACGCGTTTTCCAATTATCGTAATTGTCAACTGAAGACACGGTTTCTCTCCATACGCGATCAAAGAGCGATGAAATCATGGGCTAAATTCAGTAGAACTGAGAGTTGGGGGGGACAAAACATCCCTTTTAAACAATTATTAGTCCTGACCTGTTCTAACAAAAGATTTATTCCGAGAGCACTTCGCACTTAACAGTTGCTGCTTGTTCTCCCCGATTAGGTAGGATGACAATCATTCATCCTAAAGAATTTATCCCATGATTTCATCGCTGTTAGATCACATATGGAGAGAAACTGCATCTTCAGTTGCCAATTACAATAATTAGAAAATGCATCAATAAAGAAAAATCATTGAGAACTAGCCAGGACTATCCTAATTGTCATAAAGGGACGCGTCTATGCCACCCCAATTCCTAATTCTAACTCCGCCACTGGTTTCAGATGGTCTTGTTTCATTTACACAATTGAAACGATCATGAAACACATGCATTGTTTCTTTTCTCTGAGTAAAGAGAAGCACGGGAAGTCCGGAGTCATAATCGCTTTCTATGTTGCTTGTGGTGAGGTGCACCTTTACGCAAGTGAAACTGAAACTTCAATGCACAAGAATTCTAATTCCGTGTGAGAATCTCATGAATAAGCATTCATTGAATAATTGGACTACGGTGAATAAGCCTAAAAATGCGTAGGACCTACTTTGAATGCGTAAGACTTTGCATCTCTGAGATCCGTTCTCCTGCTTACTCACCACTTGATCAGCTGCTACCCCACCGGGCCCGACCACGACCGAAGGAAGTCAACAACATATTTTGAAGTGTGTAGAAGACAAGCAAGATGACATATTGACTGCTTGGAGCACAAAAAAAAGTTTAAGTGCATTTTTGAAGTTTTGAGAATGTTTCAAAGTTTTACATTGCTTAATGTAGAGATAATCACAATGACACAAGGTGAGAGAAGCATGGCACAAGTAAGCAATGGAGAACGATCTGACAAGCAAGTGCTACAAACAGACATCTAATATACATTTCCGGGAGGTCACATGGCTATGGAACACTGGTGCAATCAATGGGAATGACAACAAGGGAGAAACACTTTGGGAGGAAACTCATTACATGAAATTGGCCGTAGCCAAAACGCAGACAAGGATCACAGGACAAACCTATAGACAGATAAACAGCTCCAGTCAGGGAGTTCTAAAGTGCATAGATAATGAAAGAGAAAAGACAGCACTGAGCAGTTGTTGAGACCCACAGAAACACAGCAGAGATAATTAGGGAAAGACAAGAGGCAGAGACTAGTATAGGGTGAATGCTGAGAGATCATTAGTCAATTAGTAAGTGCAGCTATACAATCCCGAGTGCTCGTTAGAAAGTTAGTCAAATATACAATGTTAGTATTGGTTAGTAATTATCAAAATAACAAACGGTTAGTATGTGTTAGTAAAATAGCAAAAGCAAAAGGAAGGAAGCACGAGATAATGAAGGAAGATTGAAACCCAGAAACCAATAAATCACCTGAAGGAGTGGCACGCTATACAAGGGACTGTGAGCAAAGACGACACACATGACAAGACGGGGGGAGACGAAGTGCAATGCTTGGCAACTCAAAACATGGCATAGAATAAAACTGTGAATGAAACAAAAACATGGAAAATAATAAAACAAGAAATCTAATTACCAAAACACAATATAAGATCCTAAGAATGGTCAGACATGAGCAATGTGTTGTGATTCTGTATCTGCTCATGTTCTGTTTTTGGCCTTGCCCATGCCATGTTTATTCTGACTGCCTTTTGTGTTTTTTGATATTTGCCATGTTTGACTATCCTTTGGAATATGCATTGTGATTTGGTAACTTTGATTGGTTTTGTTATTGTATTGTCTTAGTTTTTAACTTTTCCATATTTTGCATTTCGCCATAGTCTCACTCTGGTCCATGTTTTCCATTATGCTCTGCACTTTGTCTCCCCCGTCTGGTCTTGCGTCTTGTCATTGCTTACAGCCCCAGTCCTGCGTGTCACTCTTCGGGTGATTTATTGGATTCTGGATTTCAGTCTTCCTTCCAATCTCGTTTGCTTACTTCGCCTTACTTTTCTATCTTACTAACCATACTAACAGTTTGTTGTTTTCGCTAGGAGTTACTAACACTAACCCTCATTGTATATAATACTAACTTACTAACAAGCACCAAGGGATTGTATAGTTTCACTTACTAATTGATTAACAAGCTCTCAGCACTCGCCCTGTTCTAGTCTCCGCCTCTTTTCTTTCCCTGATCTCCTGAGCTGCATATCTGTGGAAAACTCCACATCTTATCACGCTGTCCTTCTATAATTATCTATGTACATTAGAACTCCTTGACTGGAGCCGTATGTTTGTATATAGGTTTATCACGTGATCCCTGTCCGCATTTTGGCTTCTGCCAAATTTCATGTGATTAGCTTCTCCCTCATGTGCTGCTCCCTTGTAATCAGTCTGACTGTTTGCACCTGTGTCTCTCACCATGTGATCTCCCTGGAAGTGTATATTAGGTGTCTCTTCACAGTTAGTCTCTGTCAGATCGTCTCCTCAGTCTTCTTGTGCTACTCGGTTCTCGCCTTGATTACTCAGTGTATACCTTTCTGACTGGACCGCCCGACTTTTTGATTTTTGCCTTTGTGATTTTGGATTATTGTTGCATGTGTGTGTTTTGACCTTTTTTTCTGGCCAACCACGAGATCTGTGTTTGCTGCCCTGATTATGATTCGGATTACGTCCATTGGATTCTGGTTTTGCTTCTTTGACATACCTGTACTGGTGAACCAGGCCCATTTCTGTCTGACTACGATTACTGTGATTGCTGCCCTGGTTTTCAATTCTATTTTTGCCCAACTGGATTTTGATTTTTGGAGTGTGGACTTTGTACCATTGCCTACTGCCCTGCGGGGGTCCTCCCCCTTTATTAATTAAACCAGTTCTACTGCGTTGCTTGGTCCCCTCGACTGGTTCCTGATCACACCCTCACACAATGAATCAAAAACACAGGTCAGTCAGAACATGGTACATGTCCAGGCAGAAACTTGATACATGACAAATGCCAAATCACAACAGGGTCATATCTGACCGTGATATGGCAGTGCCATTTGGAAAGAATAAGAGGGAATTCTTGCGAAAACGGGGGAAAAGCTGCAATATGTCCAGTCACGACTGGGATTCACAAGCTATGGGAGGAATGTGAATTCCCAGGCCCTTGTAAGCTAGGAGTGGATGCACATACTGAATGCAGGGACTGACCTGGATCCAGTTGCAGACTGTAAAAGGAATCCTCCTCTGGACAGCACCCAATCAGGTTTCCTCTTCTGGCCTCCCTAGTTTCTAATTAAGACTGTGATAATTTTCCCCCATATGGGTAATGTAGTACATTTCAATGGCAAGTTCTCTGGCCTGCCACCTGGTTCAAATACTCAAAACTCAGCCTGCTCTAAGATGCCCAAAAGCACTTCAGGCTGTTGTCAGTTTATCACTCTAGGAGAATGATTGAGGAAGGGAAGAGAGGAGAGGGTAATTGGTCAGGCCAGAATCCCTGCACACACAGAAATTATGAAACTGAAACCAGAGAGGTCAAACTGCCATAGAATGTTAGCCAAATTAAGTCATGTCTGACAAAGAGTGTTTTCTGTTCTTCATCCATCATGCAGACGTGTGCGCAAGTTGGTCTTGCAAAACAAAGATTTTGGATTAAGGCAGTCAGTCATTTAAATTTATTGAGATATTTTTATGAATGAATGCAAAATCCCTCTGCATCTGCTTTCTTCTTCAGAAACACAGAGAATCCTGATTTGGTGAAAGAATGGCTTCCGAAAGAACAGAAACCACCAGCCCAGTGCCTAATGGACTCGGGAGTAGCCAACAGAAGAGCCACCCAGCGAGAAAAGGGAATAAGGGCTCTACCCCTTCCGCAGTGGGTTCAGGAGATGCTGGGAGTGGAGCACCAAGGTCCCGATCTATGCCCACAGGTATCTCGGGACCAGATGGCAAAAAATCCACCTGGGCGCCAAGAAAAAAGAGCACATCCCCAGCAGATGGCAGTCAGAGCACAACCCCAGCAGATGGCAGACAGAACACCAGGAGTTCACGCCCTGCTGCCAGTCGAGGGACAAGGGGTGCAGTTCATCAGGCCACTTCCACCCCTTTCAAAAGCCCACCCCGGAGCACGGAGCCCCCACCTAAACCGGAGGAAGTTCCCCCAGGGGTGGATGTGAAAATAGAGCCCAAGATGGTAATCGCAGTGGAGCAGCAGACCCGGGGCCAGAGGCGCAACCCTGCATGGTACTTTTGGCGCAAGAACCGCATCACAGCTTCCATGGCACACCAGATCGCCCACAGCCGCTTTGTCAATGGGCGGGACAAGTCTCCACCCTTCTCCTACCTTAAGGCCATCACTGGTGAAAAGCGTGGTGTAAAAACACACGCGATCACCTGGGGCATCAACAACGAGCCTAAGGCGCTGCAGCAGTACAAGCAACTGAAGAGCAAGTTGCTTAGGGGGCCGGTGAAGGTGAAGGAGTGCGGCCTGTACATCGACCCCGAGCATCCCTGGCTGGCAGCCAGCCCCGACGGCATTGTGATGGACACTATGACCGGGGAGCTCCTTGGCCTGGAGATTAAGTGTCCGTACAAACCCCGCGATCACACAGTGGCCGAGGCCTGCAAGGAGGTCAAGAAATTTTGCCTGGAGCTGCGGCCTGATCCCCAGGAGGGGGAGTCACTGTACCAACTGAAGACCAAGCACAGCTACTACACGCAGGTTCAGTGCCAGATGGCCGTGTTGGGGCTTCTCAAGGTCGACTTTGTGGTGTACACCAAGTGTGACATTGCCATTGTGCCAGTAAATTTTGATCGCGAGTTCTGGGACATCACACGGGGCAAGTTGGAATTATTCTACAAGACTGCAGTGCTGCCATACCTGCAGAGCAAAGGGGAAGGTGGGCCCCACATGCGGTGGGAAGAATAGGCCAGTGCTGGGGACTGATAGTCTCGGGGATGGTTACATGGTCAACAGGCAAAACGCTCAGCCAGCAGAAGTGTAGTGTGAAGCAGTGATGACATAGATTGATTTTGAGGGTGTAAGTGCTTGCTTTGCAAAGACTGGAAATGAGGGCTTGACAATGCTTAAATAATTTCCTGGTTTAACTGTTCAATAGAAAATAACATGTATGGTGATATGAATTTTATGGAAGCTGAATATTGCATGTTGAGCAGTTGGAGGAAAATGGTTGGGTTTTTAAGGCAGTATTATGTAAGATGACAATTGTGGATGCAAAATAATCAACATTCATTGGGAGAAAAAGTTACCAGCATTCACACGACAACCACAATTCACTCATGCTGATGTAGTTCCTCCGCAAAGAAACAGCCAAGATTCATTTTCATTTATTATGGAACTATGTATGGTCTATAAAAGACTATTTGCAACCTTGGGTTTTCTTAAGTTGCAAGTATTGTGTTGGTAAAGAACTTATAGTTCCGCCTTAGAAAGCCCAGTCAGTTCTCAATCCCTGTAAGGGCAGCACACTGGCATTGAACTGAAAAAGTCAATATGGAAATAAAATGGAATGCTGTAAAAAATTTCAATGGTGGACTTCCGGCGGCGCCATGTTCGTGTAGGATGCGAAGTTTGAGCTCTGCTGATTCACTAACTTACCAATAAACATTTGAATAAAATTCATCAAAAATATGCCCAACGACACCATAAAGACAAAAGCTGCCAATAGACTTTCCAGATATCAGTTTAGAAACAAAGAGGGGGAGGAGAAATCGCTGAAAATAACTGGTGCTAACAAGCCTGCTAAGTCTGACGCAGCTAGCGCTAACAAAGGAACTGAAGCTGCTGCTAAAAACATGGAGGAGATGCTGCATGCTATCGTCCATTCAAACCAAGAAATACGGGAGGACATTTTAAAGAAGAGGATGGATGTGAAAGAATTTACAGGCCAGACCAAGGAACCATTCACAAGACTTGAAAGATCAATTGGAGGTTTGAGGGCTCAACTAACAAAGTTGGAAAAGAGGGTCGTTGACGCGGAGGAGCGTATAAAACCCACGGAGGAGACCACCGCAGCCCACGGAAAAGCCATCGGCTTCCTACTGCAGCGTGAGGCGGAACTTGTGGAACGATGTGAGGACCTTCAGAACCGGACGAGAAGGCAAAACTTAAGGCTGTATCAGGTTCCTGAAGGAAACGAGAGAAAAGACATAGTGGCCTTCATTAAAAAGCTACTGCCGACAGTGCTGACTGACCTGCCGCTAACAGAAGATCAGGATTGACCGGGCCTACAGAGCGCTTATGGCGAAACCGAAAGAAAATGACCCCCCTCGCTCCATTGTGATTAAATTCGCGGACTATAGTGAAGGAACAGATCCTGCTGCGAGTCTGGAAACAGCGCACAGTGAAGATGGCTGAGAGGCAGATCTACTTTGATAATGGCTACTCACCTGAGCTGCAGAGGAAACACGCTCAGGTCAGATATGTTGTTAAACAGCTGAAGCAGAAAAATATTAAAGGGCAGTGCATGTATCCATCTCGGCTGAAGTTGACGGTGGGTTCCGAAGAAAAAACTTTTCAGTCGATGATGGACGCAGTGCTGGTACTTGAGGACCTGAACATCCAGGTCCGAGTTGACGAGCTGGCCAGACACAGGTGGGAGAGACGGAACGCCAACCAAGGTGGGAGAAACGTCAGCATGTTTATGGAAAAAGACTGTAGGTTTTTCTTCCCTTGACATGATTGGGCAAAAATACAAGAATTTATATTATTTTTTTATTTATAAGTATTTACACTTTGCCAAATTCAGAATGTAACAATAGCAAATTATCTGGTCGTTTGGGGTTGTGGTATCAGCTGTAATTGACTCTGAGCGATTTACACTCAGCCATCATAGGGCTGCAGCAATTTACCCGACGGAGTGGGACTGCTGCAGTGGGATTATCCCGGAGGTATTCCGCCACCCTCCGCCTGGTTCCACACGGGGACTGGCCACTATTGCAGATAGGCTAGATGAGGACTTGGAAGCCAGGTTGTTGTGTTTGATTTCTGATGTTCTTTCTGGAAATTTTGCATAGTTTTTGCTCTGTTTTGTGTTACTTCCTTGACAACTGATAGGACTTTTATAACAAATGATGGTGCATCTGGCATTTATACGCTGACTACAAAGCATTATGACGGCAAGGATTAATAGTGTGATATGGATGGTTTGACTGTGGTTAGCTACAACATAAAGGGTCTGGGAAGTCCAATTAAAATAAAGAAAATACTCAACCAACTTAAAGCTTTACACTGTTCAGTTGCGATGTTACAAGAGACACATTTGTCTGAGGCAGAATACCTGAAATTAAGGAGGGTTTGGGTGGAAAAAATGTACAGCGCATCTTATGAAGGAGGGAGGAAAAGAGGGGTTGCCAGTTTATCCAGAAGAAAAATTTTTTCAACAGTGAAAAAGTACTGAAAGACAAGGAAGGCATATCATGGTGCTGGGTACGATTCGGGAAAATAGATTTACATTCTTGAACTTGTATGCAACAAATGAGGACTGTCCAATGTTTTTTTTTTTAAAGAAAATGGCTTCCAAATTGGCAGATGAAGGTGTGGGAATCATAGTGGTTGGGGGGGGGACTATAATTGTGTATTAAATTCAAATATGGACCTACTACCTGCTGAGAAGGGACCTCGAACTAGAAAATCAGTAACGGTTCTGGGAATAATGGAAGGATTGGGCTTGATTGATGTTTGGTGATATCATCATCCCAGAGACTGAGATTACACATATAGGTCCCAGGCTCATGGGAGCTACTCCAGATTAGATATGTTTCTTGTTTCAAAGGCTGATGTATATAGAGTGACAGAGTGAAAGATAGAACCCATCACTTTGTTGGATCATGGCCCCATTAAAATGAAAATAAATTTAGGATAAGAAAAACAATTCAGATACTGGAGACTTAACGTTTCAATATTGAATGACCCCCTAATCCAACAGCAACTACGTGACAGGCTAAGGGAATATATTGATATTAATGATACCGGAGATGTTACTCCATCTATTTTATGGGACGGTGCCAAAGCTGTTATGAGGGGACATATCATTCAAATCACATCGAGAATTAAAAAACAAAGACAAGCCAGGAGACTTGAATTGGAGACTGAAATCATGAGATTAGAAAAAGAGCACAAAATATCAAGAAGGAATATATTTGAATTATTAAAACAGGAGAGACAAAAATTAGATTATGTACTCACATATAAAGCAGAGGGAATACTCAGATTTGTGAAAAGAAAATATTATGAAATGGGTGATAAAGCAAGTAGGTTATTGGCTCTTCGGTTACGGAAAGCTCAGTTGAACCGTGTGGTACCTAAAATTAAACACGCTGACACGAATAGAATTACCTCTCAACCGAAAGAAATAGCAGAGACGTTTGCTGCATATTATAAAAAATTATATGAAGGTCAAGAATTATCAGGGAAGAAGGAGAAATGAACAAAACTTCTGGATTTGATTCAGTTGAACAGATGATCACAGGAGGAGGCTGAGATGCTGTGTTACAGATGATCAGAGGATGAGGCTGAGATGCTGTGTTACAGATGATCAGAGGAGGAGGCTGAGATGCTGTGTTACAGATGATCAGAGGATGAGGCTGAGATGCTGTGTTACAGATGATCACAGGAGGAGGCTGAGATGCTGTGTTACAGATAATCAGAGGAGGAGGCTGAGATGCTGTGTTACAGATGATCAGAGGAGGAGGCTGAGATGCTGTGTTACAGATGATCAGAGGATGAGGCTGAGATGTTGTGTTACAGATGATCAGAGGATGAGGCTGAGATGCTGTGTTACAGATGATCAGAGGAGGAGGCTGAGATGCTGTGTTACAGATGATCAGAGGAGGAGGCTGAGATGCTGTGTTACAGATGATCACAGGAGGAGGCTGAGATGCTGTGTTACAGATGATCACAGGATGAGGCTGAGATGCTGTGTTACAGATGATCAGAGGAGGAGGCTGAGATGCTGTGTTACAGATGATCAGAGGAGGAGGCTGAGATGCTGTGTTACAGATGATCAGAGGAGGAGGCTGAGATGCTGTGTTACAGATGATCAGAGGATGAGGCTGAGATGCTGTGTTACAGATGATCAGAGGATGAGGCTGAGATGCTGTGTTACAGATGATCAGAGGAGGAGGCTGAGATGCTGTGTTACAGATGATCAGAGGAGGAGGCTGAGATGCTGTGTTACAGATGATCACAGGAGGAGGCTGAGATGCTGTGTTACGGATGATCAGAGGAGGAGGCTGAGATGCTGTGTTACAGATGATCACAGGAGGAGGCTGAGATGCTGTGTTACAGATGATCACAGGATGAGGCTGAGATGCAGTGTTACGGATGATCAGAGGAGGAGGCTGAGATGCTGTGTTACAGATGATCACAGGAGGAGGCTGAGATGCTGTGTTACAGATGATCACAGGAGGAGGCTGAGATGCTGTGTTACAGATGATCACAGGAGGAGGCTGAGATGCTGTGTTACAGATGATCACAGGATGAGGCTGAGATGCTGTGTTACGGATGATCAGAGGAGGAGGCTGAGATGCTGTGTTACAGATGATCACAGGAGGAGGCTGAGATGCTGTGTTACAGATGATCACAGGAGGAGGCTGAGATGCTGTGTTACAGATGATCACAGGAGGAGGCTGAGATGCTGTGTTGCCCCATAACAGTACAGGAAATAGACAGTATTAGTAAGTTAAAGAACAGTAAATCCCCGGGTGTTGATGGATACTCTGGGGAATACTATAAAGTTTTTGTTAACGAGCTAGCCCCAATTTTATGTTGGGTATATAATTATGCACTGGATGATACACAAAGTTGGAAAGGACCCCACTCAATGTACAGGATATCGGCCTATTAGTTTGCTTTGTCAGGATTTAAAAATCTTGACCTCTATCTTGGCAAATAGAATACCAAGACGCATTCGGAAATTGGTTAACTCAGATCAAACGGGGTTCATTACTGGAAGGCAGGGCACCAATAATCTTAGACGAGCTCTAAATCTACAATCTATTGCCTCTGGCAGAAAGACTCCAATGTTTCTCAGCCTAGATGCTGAGAAAGCAATTGATAGACTGGACTGGACATTTTTGGAGCAAACACTGGCTCATATGGGCTTTAATGAAACCTTTTTGAGTTGGTTTGGAGTGTTTTATATGAACCTGCGGTCAAGATCCAGAGTTAATGGCCAATGCTCCGATTTTTTTGATATGGGATGGGGGACGAGGCAGGGGGACGCACTTTCGCCAGCTTTGTTTGCTCTTATCTTTGAGCCCCTTGTGGAATTGAATAGCAGTAAACCCCTCATTCAAGGAATAAGAGAGGAGGGTGGAAACCAACATAAAATAGCTCTATACGCAAACGACATACTATTATTTATTGAAAATTTTGTCCACTCAGTCCCGGCTCTCCTACAAAATCATAATGAACATCGTCTAGTATCTGGTTATAAAGTTAATTCTAGTAAATCAGAAGCAATGATGGTGTCTGGGCCATGGCCTAGCCAGCTTGATGGTATAGTGCCCTTTCGCAGATCTAAACAGGGTTTCAGATATTTGGAGATCACACTCACTCTCCAAGTAACACAACTATACCAGGCAAATTATTAAAAAAAAAAATTTAAGATATTTAGAAATGAATTTGCAAGATGGGTTGTGCTACCGTTATCCCTTTTGGGTTGAGTAGAGGCTGTCAAAATGAATCAACCTCGCAGACTCTTGTTCTTATTTCAATCTCTCCCAGTCGGGATCCCGACATCAGCCTTGAATATGCTGGACAAGCTGATATCTAGATTCATATGGCAAAATAAGAGACCAAGAGTGAGACTTAAAACACTCACTCTTGGGAAGAACAGGGGTTGACTCAGCCTCCCCAATATAAAATATTTTTGGGCAGCACAACTAACAGCGGTGGTAGTCAGGATTAACAATGACATGGAGTCGGGATGGGTAAACATAGAGCAGAATTCATTGCCAGTTATACCCCTATCCGCTCTAGTGTTTTTGAGCAAGCAGTCCCAGAAGAAACTGGAAATCAAAAATATATGGGTGAAACACACCTTGAAAGTATGGTCGACAGTCCAGAAGAGCATTAGAGGGACAGCTGGGATATGCAGATTGCTGGAAATCCGGATTCCCCCCCCCCCCCAACTACAGCTATCAATTTTAAGAGATGGGCAGGCAGAGACCTGAGGGTTATTGACCAGTTGTTCTGTGTGACAATGTTTTACAGCCATTCTCATATCTCTAAGAGAAATTCTACCTCAAAGTGACATGTTCCGTTATTTTCAGATTAGGTGTTACATCACAAGCCATAAAGATTGGAATATAATTAAAAAATGCTCTAACAAACTTACTTTATTAATATAATTAAACAACTACCCAACACAAACATGTTTCCCATATATACAGAAATCTGTTACTGGATGCACCAGACAATACTTATGTGAAAAAATAAATGGGAGCTGGAGTTAAATATTATAATTGAGGATGTAGAGTGGGAAACAATATGCATTGGATGTCATAAGGGTATTAATAGTAACACATGGAAGGAGTTTGACTGGAAGATGAAGACAAGGTTCTTTAAGACGCCTTTGGTAGTTTCCAAATTTGCAGATATCCCCGCTGCAATGTACTGCTGGAGAGAATGTGGAATGGTTGGCAACCACTCGCACATATTTTGGGATTGTCCAATGATGCTTCCTTTTTGCAAGGGGGATAGATGAGTTTCTGGGAATTGATTTATTACTCACCCCAAGTCAGTTTCTTTTTGATTTAACTCCTAAAGTACACCAGAGACCAAAAGCACCTGTTACATGTACTCTTGATGACTGCTAGGCAAATGGTGTGAATAAAATGGATGAATTCATAGCCACCTACAGCGGCACAGTGGGAACAGGAGCTGAGGGAGGTGTATGGAACGGAGGCTTCAACGGCCCAATTACAATTAAGGTCTGATGATTTTGTGAGGAGGTGGCTACCAATAGCAAGATACCTTTCTAACTAAGGGGAACTCCATACTGTGTTGTAATGTCTTAACTGTCCGTTTATTTGCTTATTTATTTTTCATTCATTATTATCATTCAGCTTTCTAGGCCTCAATGTGCTGGTTTTTTTCTGTTATTTTTCGCACTGTCATACTCTTCGATGTTGTCAAGGAATATTCTGTATTTGTATTTTTCCAAGTTTAATAAAAATAAAACTAAAAAAAAAATAAATAAAAAAATCTCAATGGTTACTCCCTCCCGTCCCCACTAAGTTTGATTCTATATTGTTTCAAGTTATAACCTCAGGGACCTCAAAAATTTGGATAATGGATGTCATCCAGCTACAGGTGTACAAATTGGAGCTAATTAAATTAGTACAGTGTTCAAATGACAAGGCTTCTCATCCCTTTTTATATACACAATCAAAATACCCATTTTGTTTTGTGGAGCTCCCATGCTTTTAACTTTGCAACCAAAATGCATGTAAATCGCATGCAACACAACTACAAATATTCATTAGGGATAATTTTCTGTTCCACTGAAGGCAAGATTTATCCACACAGAACACTTGAAAGCAAAATTAACATACAGTAGTGGGCAGTGATGATTATACACTGAACAAAATGAAGATAAATCAGAAACCAAGTATTATTCAAGTATTAATTTCATGTTATATTGGATTATATAGATAAAAACAAGTAAACAGATAAGACAAAAATAAACGACTTTTTCTCTCAAAAAGACATCTCATCTGACCTCCCTTTGATTTGATTATAGCATTTAATCTTTCAGGCATAATTATGTCCTCACTTGCTAAACCATTCCATATGGTTTGAAGTTCATTCCAGACAGGTCATTTTGATGTTTCAACAGATTGACTCAGATTAAGGTATTGAGTTTGAGCAGGCCAAGTCATAACTTCTCATCACCACTCTCTCTTTCCACTGAGACAGTTCTTGCACAACTTAGAAGTGTGTTTCGGGTGATTATCTTGCTGAAAATAAAATCCCCAACCAATCAGTCTCTTTCCAGATGGCAGTGCCTGCCTCGCAAGGATGCTATGATACTATCATCCATGATTCTGTTGATTTTTATGAGATCGCCGGCTCCTTTCGAGCTGACTGAACCCCAAACCATAATATTAGCACCTCAATGTTTTACTGAAGGGGGTTGGATTTTTTTTATCAAACGTTCTCAAACTCTACTGTGCACATAAGTGGTGGGATTTCTGATATAGATTTAGCTGCGCCTGTGAGTGCACCTGTGAAAACCAATCAGCCAATAATAAAAAATAAAAAAACCCACTTTGCAACGCATTTTGGTTCCTGGGAATAAATTACTTTTGTAGATTCTCGGACGAGCCCTCAATTATATTGCGACTCCAGCAGGGGTTTAGGAATGAGGGAAGCAACAGAAATGCCAATATTGTTAGGCAAGTGCTGCCATTTACTGACACAAGCAGTGGTTACAGCTACATGCCTCGACTTAACAGGGTGCCAAAAACCTGCAGAAAATGTGAAGCAAGGGATAAAGGGAAGGGTGGGGGTTGGTGCTAAATCATAAACCAAACTCAACAAAAAACTCTCAAGCCTGTCAGTTTCCCACTGGCTAACTACAGCCCACAACAGCTGAAAGAAGTGAAATAAGAGCTCTTGTGGCTGCATTATTCTTACCTGCATGTTAGGGACCAAGCAGTCAGACACGAGGACAGAAGTGTAAAAAAGAGCAAATCTTTTAATTTTTCTTTAAAACATGAATACAAGAACCTCCCAAATAACATACACCAGGGTTTAAATACAAATTGGACAAGCCCTAACTTAACACAAAGGAGAAACAATTAACACAACTACCAACATTAAACAAACAACAAGTTAATATCTAAACAGATGATTTACCAAAAGAAACTATTTACATAAATTAACTTAACCAAAGAAATACCCCTGACAAAACTATAAGAAAAGCAAAAAGAAAGAGTCTTTAAAGGCCAGTTCCCCCCTCCTTTCTTCTCCTCTTGGCCTCCTCCATTTCCTGTGGGCGGGACATAAAAGGCCCGCCTGCCCAGACTTCTGGTCTTTTGTCAGGAGCTGAAACACAAAAAGTAAGTATTACTGGCAACAAAAAACCCTATGCAGCAGGATGTTAATTGTGTGCACCCAAATTACACAAACTGCAACATCGAATAAATGTGCTGTTACTCAAACTATGTGTTATGTCATTATTTGAAAGGAGGTAACTAAACTAAATACAAAAAAAAAACACTAACACTGGTGGGCAACTGCTGGTGCGTTCACCACACTGCATAAAATAAAATGCACGTCTGCAACCACTCATGAGACCCATTGTTCCACTCCACCAGGCCTCCTTCAATTCAAATCCAGCCATGGTTTTCCTTCTTACCCGGTAATCGGCAAATGCTGATTGGCCAGATTCGTTTAACATCTGACTCCCAGGTAAAGGGAGGATGGAAAACCAACAGTTCTCAGCCCTCAAGGACTTGATTTGAGGAAGAGGCAACTAGCCATTCAAATACAATGTGAGGAGCCAACAACGATGAATAAAGCCAAATGCCCAGATCCCAAAACCACTAAATGAGTGCCTTAAATGAGTTAATCTGTTACAGAAACGCGACAGACCCAAGTCACTTCAAAGGTAATTATCGCACAGGGCGATTACTGCAGAAAGGCACTGTGACAGACAGGTCAGGTTAAATCAAAGCCATGTCAGTTTGAACAAACAATTTAAACAAAAATCATTCAAATCTGACAGGGTGGCCACGCCTCGCTAACATCAGCTGATAAGACGCGTCACTCGTAACATCGGTGACTCTTCTGAAGAAGACGGGAGTATCCCGTCGAAACATGTCAAGGTAGGATAAAACCTTTTCTGTTCGAAAAATAAGAACGTTAACGTAAATTTAAACAAAAGATGAACAGGCTTGTGACTGGTGGCTGGAACTGAAAATGGCAAAGGGTCCAAAGATGGGGAAAACTGGGTCACTAACATAAGTGGGAGGAATGGAGGCACTGACTGGGCAGGAAATCCTCAGGAGCAGCATGGGACATATTGACCAGCCTTTATTAACAGAGGAAAAGACTGATCCACGGTAAAACATAATACACGGTGCCATCACAGAAAGATGTAGCCAGTGACGGGTGACCTGACTGGTGACATCATCACTGTAATTAGAACTTAATGTACATCAGCCAAGTCTCAAGTGTTCACTGTATTACAGAACTGGGTACTTTGAGGAACACGTCACCCGATAAAATTTTAGAAAACTTTGAACTGTACAAACACATTCATATTCAGGCTGAAGTACATAGGAAAACAAGTTCTGCTTCTGAGATAACATGTCAACGCACCATGGTTAAAGCATTTTGCAGTGTTTTGAAAAGATTTCCACAGTCATACAGGTCCAAAGCATGTTGCCCGTGACATGTCTTTGCCACACGCAACCTACTGAGTATCAATATCAAATATACACAGATAGATATACATGAAGTGACACCTTGGATTGGTCGTCATGGGGAAAGTTATCAATGATGATGAATACATCTCTCACAGAAGGAAAAAAATGCCACAAGATGCATTTGTAGGAATGAACATGTATCTTGTGCAAATGCATGTGGAAATCAGAAGATGACATATCCCCCCGGCCCCCACAGTCTAATCTCAGAAATCCCAAAATATCAAAAGGGTCATTCCATGCCAAACGGAACAAAGCTCCCCCCGACCCCCTCCAATTTTCATGAAACTTATTTTGCGAATAGCCCTGAGGACCAATATAATATACCAAAATTTCAGTAACAACGGTGAAATAGCTTTCAAGATATGCATGATTCAAATTTGCTGACCACGCCCATTTTGCTATTTTGCTTGCTCCAGTCCATTGTTTAGAGGCCAGTATCTGCTTGTGCATCAGTCAGAATCTCAAGATTTTTTTTCTACATCATCTATGCCTTGCTCGATTTTAGGCTTCACGATCAGAAGCACTGAGGAATATTTCATATCCATTTTACAAACCCAAAACCAGTGAAGTTGGCACGTTATGTAAATCATAGATAAAAACAGAATACAATGATTTGCAAATCCTTTTCAACTTATATTCAATTGAATACACTGCAAAAATAGATTTTTAATGTTCAAACTGGGAAACTTTTTTTTTTTTTGCAAATAATCATTAACTTAGAATTTAAAGGCAGCAACACATTGCAAAAAAGTTGGCACAGGGGCCTTTTTACCACTGTGTTACATCGCCTTTCCTTTTAACAAAACTCAGTAAACTTTTAGGAACTGAGGAGACCAATTTTTGAAGCTTTTCAGGTGGAACTCTTTCCCATTCTTGCTTGATGTACAGCTTAAGTTGTTCAATAGTCCGTGGTCTCCATTGTCGTATTTTATGATTCATAATGCGCCACACATTTTCAATGGGAGACAGGTCTGGGCTACAGACAGGCCAGTCTAGTACCCTCACTCTTTTACTACGGAGCCATGTTGTAACACGTGCAGAATGTGGCTTGGTATTGTCTTGCTGAAATAAGCAGGGGCGTCCATGAAGAAGACGTTGCTTGGATGGCAACATATGTTGCTCCAAAACCTGTATGTACCTTTCAGCATTAATGGTACCCTCACATAAGTGTAAGTTGCCCATGCCTTGGGCACTAATACACCCCCATACCATCACAGATGCTGGCTTTTGAACTTTGCGCCTATAACAGTCCGAATGGTTCTTTCCCTCTTTAGTCCGGAGGACACAACGTCCACAGTTTCCAAAAACAATTTGAAATGTGGACTCATCAGACCACAGAACACTTTTCCACTTTGCATCAGTCCATCTCAAATGAGCTTGGGCCCAGCGAAGCCGGCGGCGTTTCTGGGTGCTGTTGATAAATGGCTTTCGCTTTGCATTGTAGAGTTTTAACTTGCACTTGCAGATGAAACGATGGACTGAAGTTACTGACAGTGGTTTTCTGAAGTGTTCTTGAGCCCATGTGGTGATGTCCTTTACACACTGATGTCGGTTTTTGATGCAGTACCGCCTGAAGGTTTGAAGGTCACGGGCATTCAATGTTGGTTTTCGGCCTTGTCGCTTACGTGCAGTGATTTCTCCAGATTCTCTGAACCTTTTGACGATATTACGGACCGTAGATGATGAAATCCCTAAATTTCTTGCCATGGCTCGTTGAGGAATGTTGTTTTTAAACTGTTCGACAATCAGCTCACATATTTGTTCTCTAAGTGGTGACCCTTGCCCCATCCTTGTTTGTGACTGACTGGGCATTTCAGGGAAGCTGCTTTTATAACCAATCATGGCACCCACCTGTTCCCAATTAGCCCGTTCACCAGTGAGATGTTCCAAATAAGTGTTTGATGTGCATTCCTCAACTCTCTCAGTCTTTTTTGCCACTTGTGCCAGCTTTTTTGAAACGTGTTGCAGGCATCAAATTCCAAATGAGCTAATATTTGCAAAAAATTACAAAGTGCACCTGTTCGAACATTAAGTAACTTGTCTTTGCAGTGTATTCATTTGAGTATAGGTTGAAAAGGATTTGCAAATCATTGTAATCTGTTTTTATTTACGATTTACACAACGTGCCAACTTCACTGGTTTTGGGTTTTGTAAAAATTGTTGAAACTGGGAGATAAATTTGCACTTAATTTTTTTAGGGACTTTGCAATGCCCTCTTCTCATCAAACTGATACAGTATTCCAAAACAGTTGCCGTCGTTACATTGCTTGAACACGTGGTAAAAACCAATATGCATTGCTACCCTTAGGTCGAGTCAGTTTATCGAAGGCTTAAAGCCTGAAATACGCCCTGCAAGCAATTATGCAAAATAAGCATAATTGTCATTGACATATAAACATTTGAACGAAGTCTTAACGACTAGCTAAACCTCCTTCCATGGAAAATCCAATGGACATCGGCAGCATCTATGCAGAAAACGGAGGAAAATGTTTGAAATGAAAAATGCATCTGATATATGATCAAGGCTGATCCCATGTACCTTCAGTGAAAATTTGAGCGTCCTAGCTGACATAATAAGGAAGTTATGGCAATTTTTCATTTTTCAACATAAGCCCCCTGGTGGCCAAAGTAAGAGTGTAAAATGGCCGGAATTCTATAGATAAGTAAAGGATCCATAGACGTACCAGCCACCCTGAAATGAGAAAGCTAGAAGCAAACTTGAAGGCGCTAGAGCGGTAACATTGCCGATGGACAGACGGGCGGCCTGACAGACAGACGCCGCAGGGGACAACAATACCCCTTCCCTTGGCCAGCCGACGTGCCACCAGCCTAGGGGTAAAAACCGGGTTTTGGCATTCTTTTCATTGAATTAAAAATGTAAGACTGTTAATTAACAATGTAATACCATGATAGATTTTACATATGCTACACAGAAAAGGAAAGTTGAAAAGGGCAGGGCTTCTGACTTGTTATCAGGTCTGATGCAGGAGCAGAAAGAAACTCAGGGCAGTCATACTTTCTAAAGGAGTTTCCACCATATGTTTATCAAAGGGTTATCATTCATTTTTCAAAGCATTTTTGAACAAAAAACAAATGACTCAAGCAAACTTATTTTATTTTTATCTCATTGTGTTAAAATAAAAGTATACAGCTTCCCCTTGTGTTTGAGCCTAAAATATGATTAATTGTACAAGTGTTCTATTTCTAACAATAATTTTTGCTAATTTTTTTGAACTGTGTCAGTAATGACTTCCACCAAGGAGGTTATGTTTTTGGTTCTGTTTATTGGTTGACGAAATCGGCACTTCGTTCCGTTAGTCATCTGTCTGTCTGTCTGTCTGTCTGTCTGTCTGTCTGTTTGTTTGTTTGTTAGCAGAATATCACAAAAGCGGCAGCATTGATTTCAACCAAACTTTGCAGGAAGTTACAGTAGCACAAGAGGAACAAGTGATTAAATTTAGGCATTTCTAGGCCAAAGTACAGCTGAGATATAGGCCAAATTACAAATCCAGCTTTGCTGGTGGAGATTTGAAGTCTTGAGTCAGCAACCAGACGATTTTGACAACGGTCCCGCTAGGCAGGAGTCATTTATTTATTTGTTTGTCTGTCTGTTAGCATATCTCAAAAATAATTACATAGATTTTAACCAAACTTTGTAGGATGTTAAAATAGCACAAAAGGAACAAGTGATTCAATTTTGGCATATCTAGGCCAACGGACAGCTGAGATATAGGCCAAAGTTCAAATCCAGCTATGCTGGCGGAGCTATGGGCTCTCGCGAATCCAGCTCTAGTTCTTTAGTTGACAGTTTATGCAGTTAATTTTATACTACAACTTTGGCCCATTTTCATAAAGAGTACTAATATTTATGGAGTTAAGTGTATTGGTAGAATATGCATACTGTTGACTATGAAGTTGGAAGTGTTCGGAGATTTTTGGATCTAAATCAGCAGTAGTGTTAGCTGCATTACTTATTCTTACAGACTTTTCTTGTGGACAATCAGCTGTTCCATCCATGAGCAGGATTGATTAGTACAGCAGTACCATGGCCAATAGAAATGTGTTTTCATCAGTGGTGGTATGCCTACTATACTCAGCAACAAAAGTTTCTGTGACACCAATATTGTTAATTATTTTTCATAACGCAATTATGAAATTGTCATACATGGTGATATCAGACTGAAACAGTACACGTAAACACAACATTGAAATGGAAATCATGAAAATGCGAGAAAATGACTTTGCACGTGAAAATGAGCATAAATCATGCTTGTGGATGGCAATAAAAGAGGAGAATTTTTGGAATGTTCACATTGTGCCTGATGAACGACGGAAGCATCACTTATCGAAAACACAGCCATTTCGGATCAGGAACTCTACCCTCTAAATGCCAAGACTGTCTGAAAATGATCGGTGGAGGGCCATTGGGATGATTGAATCCGGAACCTCGCAGAGGGAAGTTGCTCATCGCCTGAATGTCCACCGAAACATCATTTGGAACTTCTGGCAGCGTCATCAGCAGACAAGACATGTCAGAGACCGTCCTCGCAGCGGCCGTCCACGAGTAACCACTCCCAGACAGGACAACTGGATTCGAACAACCCATCTCCGAAATCGATTCCAACCTGCAACCATAACTGCAAGAACGATACCTGGTTTGAGGCGACTGTCTGCACAGACAATCCGTCGCCGTCTCCGTCATTTTGGCATTGTCCCACGTCGGCCAGCAAGACGTCCAATACTCACAGTACAACACCGACGACTGCGTCTACAGTGGGCACAACAACATCGACGGTGGATCCAACGTCAGTGGGATCTTGTACTCTTCACTGATGAATCAAGATTCATGCTTAACCGATGTGATGGTCGTTTACGTGTATACCGTCGACGTGGAGAACGTTATGCCAACAACTGTGTTCAGGAATTTGATCGTTTTGGAGGTGGTAGTGTCATGATTTGGGGAGGGATCACGGCTAGAAACAGAACAGATTTGCTTGTTATTGATGGAAATCTGACAGGTCAAAGATATCGCGATGAAGTGCTACGGCCATTGGTGGTACCGTTTTTGATGCAACATGGTCCCGGAACAACGCTGCAACATGATAACGCCAGACCACACGTTGCAAGGATTGTACAGCAGTATCTGATGCAACAACATGTCAATGTCCTGCCATGGCCAGCCAGATCCCCAGACATGTCCCCAATCGAGCATCTTTGGGACGAGATGGATCGACGTTTGCGGCGGTTGGATAACCTGCCAGCTACACTCCAGGAATTGCGACAACGTCTACGTCAGATTTGGAATGACATCCCACAGCAATTTCTGGCTCATCTGATTCGGTCCATGCGCCGGAGATGCGTTGCTTGCATCATGGCACGAGGAAGTCACACCCGGTATTGAAGTGTGAAGGTCACAATTGGTTAGACGTCAGACAAGTGCTTCATGACGCATGAAAATGACATTTTTCGTTTTGAGTGACGTTGGCACTGAAAAGTCAGTGTTTCTCCTGTTAAATAAACATATTGATTGCATTGAGATCTTTGCGTGTCATTTATAACATACACATAAATGGTGTCACAGAAACTTTTGTTGCTGAGTATATTACAAACTTCAAAGAAACTGGCCAGGTGGATAGCACAACAAAAAAAATGGAATACTTGAAAACATAACATTCATATTTTTTTGGTCCAGTTGTTATCACATGATGTATACATCCATATTGTTGCACATACTCAATCACAGACGTATGCATCTACTTCAAACAAATCACGTAAAAGTGGGAAAAGACTTCTTAGCCATATGTTGTGCACATACCAGGGTGAGCCAAATTCTCTCATCTCAGGCTGACGCTCCATCCTGGAACCTGGGCCTCGAGTCATTCCTGGAATTGAAATTGATCGCTCCCAAGCTTTTACTATCTTTGATTCAGCTGTCGAATTTATGTTTGGGGACCAGTGTTTATCGGGCATCTGTGAGGGCAACGCTATGAGGGCAAACCATCCCGTGGCATGATAACAGACACTGGACTGGTATGGGGAGCTGTGCCGAGAGTTGGTGGCATATGAGTTGATAACCGGTGGTTATGCTCTGTGGAAATACCATTGAATTTTGGGTTTTAGCCAAAGTTGGCCACAAAGGAGAAATTGTTAGGATGTTTTCAAGTTTATTTTTGTCTGCATCTGGAGATGCCATTCCTGAGTATACAGTGGTAAATGCATTTTCATTGACTGCTGTTTCATGGAAAAAGAATTGGTGATCACAAAAACATGCAAACAACTTGTTTAGATGTAGATTTGCCACTTTTTAAACTGTTTTTCATTAAACATAATACTGTTGTAAATTAATCTCAAACTGCTTTCAGCAGTTCTTCTTCCTACATAATTCTGATATTTCTTATTCACTCGGTTCAGCTACCATCTAGCCACAATACCAAACTGGCCTGTCCTCAGTATTGACCTCAGTATGAATACCTGGTCCCAGGAATTTGCCAGTGGAACACTTCCCAGAGCATCACACTCCCACAACCAGCCGGTCTTCTTCCTACAATGCAGCCTGGTGCCATCTCTTCCCTAGGTAAACGGTACACATGTATCTGGCCAACGTACCTTTGCATATGATGTGAAAACACACTGGGACTCATCAAATAAGGCAGTCTTCTTTCATCACGCCAAGCTCCATTTCTGACACATGCGCACTCATTGCTAGTGCTTTCGACAATGGACAGAGGTCGTTTACATGGGCATTGTGACTGGTCTCCGCCTGCAAAAACACATAAGCAACAGGGGGAAAGTCTTCACTTTCCCATCATTAGGTTCAATTCAGAAGGTGCAAATTGGATGGATGAAGATGAAATATATAATCTTGCAGATTCTAAAATAGTATTTAGCGATTCACTTCACCAAGGTACCTGGGGAAGTTTCTATTCCTATGCTGGGGCTATAGGAGTTCCACGAAAAAAGACAGTCATACATCTATCATCACATCTCTTCCTATTCTTCACTAATGGACCAGTAAACCACAGTAATACCCTGCCTATCCCTTCTGATGGTCATTAAATGATTCTGGTAAAAATTATGCTTGTTATGTGCTCTTTTCATAGAACCTGTGCTGGGATATTTATAAACTGCTTTGGATGTAGCTAAAACTTGTATTTAGCCATCGCTTTCAGCCCTCAAAGGGACCACGTCCTTGTGTTCGCATTTCTCCAGCTGCCTCTTGGTTACTATGACCCTACCTTGTCCAATTTTTTACATTCCCTAGCTTCTTCAGGGTCATTACACCTCTCTTGTCTCGCAGATGAGCGCAGCCATTAACTCAACCTAGGGAATTGGTTCATCAACTGAGTTTGCTCACCGTCGACCGAGTTTGATTAACACAGCAGGATTTGGTAGAAATGTTCCGGAGACAGAAAACATCTGTCCTCTGTGATGGTAAATACATTAATCATCATTTAAAGTATAGTCATTATCTGATTTAGACAATATGTTGATAATTATCTGATTAAATATAGACAACGTATGCTGCTAAATATATTACATATATCACAATGAAATAACCAATTAACTACTTATATAATTATGAACATAATATATAATTATGGTTAAATTGTGCTAATGACTTGCACATTCCACCTATTCCATATATTCAGTGTTAGAACATTTATTAAGGTGCATCTATCTGTGTTCTGAATGCATAAATTGTCTTAGAGGCCTTTCCTGAGGGAGGATGGATAGTTTGTGAGAAAGCTGGAGACTAGTATGCAAATGGAAAAGTGTGGCCTTGCTCTTGCAGAATTATACTTTTAATGAATTGTTCCCTTTGTGTGCTTTGTGTGGAGATAAGCTGGACTACTCCTGGTAGCAAGTTGTTCCTTCTTATGCAAATTACTGATCATCTGGGCGGACCCTGCTGCCAAAAGGGTATAAAGCTTGTAACAAATCTTAGAGAGGTTGCGCAACCTGGAAACAACTTCTGTGGTTGTGCCTGAATTGCAAGTGCATAAGATCTAATAAATCTTTTTCCAAAGACACTCTCTGGTTTGTTCATAAATAGAAAATTGCCACCACACCTCTCTCTATTCTCAATTTGTCCCAAATGCACAGCTGTATTTTTTTATGACTGGGGAACTTTCATTGCCCTCACACAAAGACGAACTTTGGGCATCAAATATTCTGTTGCCAGTTCATGTTTTGTCCCTCCCGGACCACTGTTGGTAAGTCCTCACCACAGCCGACTGAGAACACCCCACCAGCCTCTCAGCTTTTAAGAAGCGTTGTCCCATATCTGGCCATAATGATTTGGCCCTTGGAAAAATTACCCAGGTCTCATTTCTCCATTGACCAACATATCAAGAAAAGGAACGACTGTTTGCTTACCTTCTAAGGCCAGTTGGCAGTCCTTAATGAACTTCTTACGAGATAAGCAAGGTTATTTCCTTCATCTCTGGGCCGTATTAATGTTTTAGCTCCTCAGTCTACAATAAATAAGTGCAATAGCGACTATTTCTGTGACTGAGAATTTGTGTTTTGAACAAGAGTGTACTCTGCCTACATCTGGTTCAGGCAAAACCTGATAAATTGGTTCAAAATTTTAGCTGCTGGCTGCTTTCGGGAGTTTCCCGAGGATGATTAAGATGGGTGACTTCAGCAAGAATAAACCGACAACTCGACAGAAAAGCTGTTGAAACCAAGTCTTTGATGCAGTTCATTAATGATACTACGTGAAACATCGCATTAATTTCTGCACTGTCGGCCCATCATTTAGCAAAGATATAGCTAACTGTTGCTGCAGTCAACTCGTGGTATTACGAATTCCACCAAGTTGATTCATGCAAGTCTGTTCGTTTTCGAGTTTCCATTCAGTTACCACATCAGTCGTGACACATGCTGTCATAGCAACTTCTCATAAACTAAGTGTAAATACCAGGGCATGTTTGGGACATGCTGGTGGTGACGTCGACCGGCCCGCCCATGCGAACAAACACCCGTGCCAGAAGTCCAACCCTCCCAGTTCCGCAAGGCTTGGACAACGAACCTACTGTGCGTTTTGGATTGGAGAGAACGTGAATTCCTGCAGTCAGACTTTCAAACTTCGCATCTCGCACATTGTCACTGATCTCGACTGTCTGTGCGTGTCCCACGATAAACTGATTCTCCAGAACGTGTTCAGGTGAGGTTTCTCTTAATTAAAACTATAACAAGACTGAGATATCATGTTGCCCTTCTTAGCAGTTTTCTCTTATGTACGCTGTTGTGATTTTCTTTCATTATTTAATGCCATTTCTTCATTCGATCAAGAGTACAGCGTCATTTGTTCTTTTTCTGAAATTGCTTTGAAATTGCTAGTGCTTCGGTATTTCTCAATAGTGTAAGGTATTGGCAAGAGCTGTGGATGGAATTGTATTCAATAACGCAAATATGTTCGTATTATTATTACTACCTGAAGTGAACTTTTATTTAAATTTCTTCACTTCTGAAGTGTTAAGATGTCTGCTGCCTGTTGCCTTTCTGCGTCACCCTCCTTGTGATACGAATTTGTCGCGTATGACGGCGAGACAGTTGCAGCAGAGTCGAGGCAGAAGCATCTTGTATTTACGGAAATCCCATTCCATGAAACCATATTTGGCAGCCGTACGTAGTTTGGTTTCGATTCCTTACTGTGCTCTCACACCGACTCTCTTCACACGGAAGAGGGCGTAAAAGTGCAATCTTATGTTAAACTCATATTTCAGTAACTTCTGGATGCGCATGAATTATCTGCCTGGGCCTCTGCTGGATAATAATAATAATAATAATAATAATAATAATAAAAAAAACTAGAGGCACTCCGAGAGTCCAAACCTCTGCCAAGGCAGCACAGTCGAAATCTTGCAGAGTGAAAATGACCCATATTTTGACCTATCATGGTCAAAATACATAGGGTCCATCCCTGATGTAATATCAACCCACTCACAATATTTCAAAGATATCCGTTTGTTACTTTTTAAGTTATCTTGTACACAGACAGACAGACAGAAAAAACAACGCCAACAAAAACATAATCTCCTTGGCGGAGGTAATAATAATAATGATAATAATAATGGGAGTTGTTGTTGTGCATTTTATTCTACAAAGCAAAGTACTTCCTTGTCACGTCTGGAAGGCCTATTTGGAGCGTTTTTTCCCTCTTGGGTTCTTTGCATATTTGTTCCTTCAGATGTGTTACAGGGAAACTGTATCAGGCATTTCAGTCATTTCATGAAATGCCAAAAACTTTAGGCATTTCCTGAAATGACTGAGCAGAATCAAGGTCACAGTTTGCCTGTAACAGATCCACTTTGTTATGATGGTCATTCTGGGTAAGAGTATCTTCTGAATGACTGTAAGTAATGTAGGTGTAAAGTTTTCATTGTCCTTATAGGAGATGATGTGTGGGCTTGATTACATCTTGGTTATCTGATGCTTTATCCTTGCGGTTTCAGAACTGATGTTTCATCTTCTTTTGACTGAGAGACTAATTAGCTTGTTTTATTTTAATTGGTGCAAGTTATTTACTACAGGTCTATTTATTTTTTGAGACTATTTTTATCGTGGGAGTGTACTTCCAAGCAAGTTCAACATTAGTCATGCTCTTTATTATTATTAGATCACCTGAGCATGGTGACCTATTGCGATCGCTTTTTGTCCGTCGTTGTGCGTTGTCCATTGCCCGTTAACTTTTCGCATTTTGAACTTCTTCTCAAGAATGACTGTAGGGATGAAGCCCAAACTTGGTACAAATGTTCCTCATGAGGTCCCGCATAAGTATTTTTACTTTCAGAGCCGATCGGAAATCCAAGATGGCCGCCATGAGCTCTGATTAGCTGACACATTTTGAACTTCTTCTCAAGAACGGCTATAGGGATCAAGTCCAAACTTCATACAAATGTTCCTTATGGGGTCGCACACAAGTTTTGTTACTTTTTGAACGGATCAGAAATCCAAAATGGCCGCCATGAGCTCTGATTATCTTAGTCGTTTAGAATTTCTTCTCAAGAACAGTTGAAGGGATGAAGTCCAAACTTGGTACAAATGTTCCTAATGACATTCCACACAAGTGTTTTCACTTTTTAAGCAGATCTGAAATCCAAGGTGGCAGTCATGAGCTTTGATTGGCTGAGAAATTTTGAACTTCTTCTCAAGAACAGCAGAAGGAATTAATTCCAAACTTGGTGCAAATGTTCCTCATGAGGTCCCGCACAAGTGTTGATACTTTTTGAGTGGATCGAAAATCCAAGATGGCCGCCATGGACTCTGAGCAGATGTGAAATCAAAGATGGCCGTAAAGTTTGTTATCATTATTCATTATTTCTCAGAGAGCAATAGAGGGACTCTGATGAAATTTTATGGGATTTCCCCTTAGGGTCAAGTTGTGCAGGCTCAATTTTCAGACAGATTGGAACACAATATGGCCATCTGGCAACCATCTTCGATTTTAGCAATTAAAGCTTTGCTATGCATTGCATTTCTCAGAAAGAATTTGAGATATGGTGATGAAATTTACTTTTCAAAGTGATTGAAAAGGTGGACATCTGGGATTTTGTTAATAGTTTCTTTATGGATCCCAAATGTTGTTATTTCTCAGAGAGGACTGAAGGGATCTTTTTGAGATTTGACATGCAGGTTCCCTTTAGGGATTAGTTGTGCATATTCCCCTTTCAGATGGTTCGGATAATCTACCACTACACTAGCAAATGTGCTTCTCAATGAGCCCCAAAACATGCAAATGCATTGACAATTGGTAACTATGATTGAAAAGTGCCATAGCCGTAGGGTCAAATTAGGGACGAGTCACTAAAACATCAGAAAATTCATATTGCCACTACAATCATACAACTTACTCAGGTGACCATTAAGGCACCTCGGGCCTCTTGTTTGCTTAAGATAGCTCCAAGAACCCTACACTCGCAATCAGAGATGGCATAAGTTACCATGGCAGATTAGAAGAGAGCAACCTTTGTGACTTTGAAAATTTTGGCATTAGAATCAGTATACTGCTAACCCACTAATCTCAGTTCGTAGAATACTCATTGCGACTATTGCTTCATGTGGGCTTTCTGGTTAAGAGAACTTTTGATTATCTTTAAGATCAGAAATGATGTTGTTGTGAGCAAACATTTACTGGGCTCGACTGTAGGCTCTCGCATGGAGCGCCGATTTATTATAAAGTCTCTAAACAAGGATGGTACGTTGAGTGTTAACTTGTGCAGTGGATCAACGATAGCTGGCAAAACCTGTCTAGGAGTTTTGTGCCAGGGGCCTGCCAAGTATTATCTGGCGCAGTGGATCAGGGGACAATTGAGCAATTTAGCAAGCTGGTTGCTATAGTGCCACCCGTTGTTTTGGGAGTAATTGCAAAACAGCTTTTTGTCTAGACACCTACATAGTAGAGATCCCAAGGTTTCCAAAGATATCAAATATGTCCTGCGGAATTACTTGGAAATGTGTTTAAAAGGATTCAAAAGATCTAGGTATTTTCTTTTTGGCGTAATGCTGCAGTCATGAAAACATGCCTTCCTGCATTTGAATATTTCTCTCAATTTAAGTGTGATGTAGCGTCAGTGGAGCGCTGCAGCGAACAGATACAGATTATGTGTGAGATTGCTCTACAGTCAGGGGGAAAAAAAGCTTTTTTGAATTTCAAACCTCCTTAACTCTTTTTCCAACTGGCCAAAATGAGGAAAATGGCTGAGATAAAAACACTGCTACCCAAAAAAATAATAAAATATTTTATGTTCTACATGTCTTCATGATACCACATTGGAAAACATGGATCTTGGGCTTTCTGAGTATGATTATGAAAAATTTGCACTTGATATAGGCCTAACACAGTATGTTAATTAGCTCTCATGAATATCGATAAGAAAATGGGTGAAAACAAGCAATCATTGTGGAAGACTGCCTTTCCCATATTGGCTTGTTTAGCCACTAATGATGTTGTTCAAGCAATCCCTCCATCTGTTAAGACGCAATTTCCATGGTCGACCACGACCGAAGGAAGCCAACAACATACTTTGAAGTGTGTAGAAGACAAGCAAGATGACATATTGACTGCTTGGAGCACAAAAAAGGTTAAGTGCATTTTTGAACTTTCGAGAATAAGCAATGTAAAACTTTGAAACTATGTAAAAAAAAAACATGATCTGTATCCTAATTACTAGTTACAGCAAAAAATGTACTTAACACTTTTGTACACCAAGCAGTCGTTAATCGTGCTTTGAAAAGCCGAATTATTCCAAATAATGTTGGATATTTCCTTATTTAGGTATCATCTGAAAGAGCAGATTCTCTGCTTTCTTTTCGTGTAATGCAAAGTGATGCAATTTAATGCAGAAAAGTGTGATCACGGAAAGTTTGATAACCCTTCTCGTGGGTCATATCTGACCGTGATATGGCCGGGCCATTTGGAAAGAATTAAGGGGAAATTCTTGCGAAAACGGTAGAAAAGCTGCAATACATCCAGTCACTACTGGGGTTCACAAGCTATGGGAGGAATGTGAATTCCCAGGCCCTTGTAAGCTTGGAGTGGATGCACATACTGAATGCAGGGACTGACCTGGATCCAGTTGCAGACTGTAAAAGGAATCCTCCTCTGGACAGCACCCAATCAGGTTTACTCTTTTGGCCTGCCTAGTCTCCAAATAAAAGACTGTGATAATTTTCCCATAAGCCCCTATATGGGTAATGTAGTACACTATTTCACATGGCTCAAATACTCCAAACTCAGCCTGCACTACGACGCCCAAAAGCACTTCAGGCTGTCGTCAGTTTATCGCTCTAGGACAGGGATACTCATTCTTTTCCAGAATGAGCCACAGTGGGTGCAGGCTTTCGCTGTATCCAACCTGTCCCACACCTGATTCTACTAATGAGCCCTTAAAGCTTTTGCCATAGACCCTTGATAAGTAGAATCAGGTGTGTAACTGCATGGTTATAATGAAAGCCTGCACCCACTGCGGCTCATTCTGGAAAAGAGTGAGTATCCCTGCTCAAGGAGAATGACCGAGGCAGAGAAGGGAAGAGATGAGAGGGTAATTGGTCAGGCCAGAATCCCTACACACACAGAAATGATGAAATTGAAACCAGAGATGTCAAACTGCCATAGAATGTCAGTCAAATTAATTATATTGTCTGACAAAGAGTGTTCTCTGTTCTTTATCCATCATGCAGACGTGTGCATATGTTGGTCGTGCAAAACAAAGATTTTGGGTAAGGTTAAGGCAGTCAGTCATTTAAATTTAATGAGATATTTTTGTAAATGAATGCAAAATCCCTCTGCATCTGGTTTTCTTCATCAATTTTGTTATCCACTCTTCTCAAATGTGCTGTTTTTCCAGAAACACAGAGAATCCTGATTTGGTGAAAGAATGGCTTCCGAAAGATCAGAAACTACCAGCCCAGTGCCTAATGGACTCGGGAGTAGCCAACGGAAGAGCCACCCAGCAAGAAAAGGGAATAAGGGCTCTACCCCTTCCGCAGTGGGTTCAGGAGATGCTGGGAGTGGAGCACCAAGGTCCCGATCTATGCCCACAGGTATCTGGGGACCAGATGGCAAGAGCTCCACTTGGACGCCAAGAAAAAAGAGCACATCCCCAGCAGATGGCAGTCAGAGCACAACCCCAGCAGATGGCAGACAGAACACCAGGAGTTCACGCCCTGCTGCCAGTCGAGGGACAAGGGGTGCAGTTCATCAGGCCACTCCCACCCCTTTCAAGAGCCCACCCCAGAGCACGGAGCCCCCACCTAAACCGGAGGAGGTTCCCCCAGGGGTGGATGTGAAAATAGAGCCCAAGATGGTAATGGCAGTGGAGCAGCAGACCCGGGGCCAGAGTTCCAACCCTACATGGTACTCCTGGCGCAAAAACCGCATCACAGCTTCCATCGCACACCAGATCTCCCACAGCCACTTTGCCAATGGGCGGGGCAAGTCTCCACCCATCTCCTACATGAAGGCCATCACTGGCGAAAAGCGTGGTGTAAAGACACGCGCGATGGCCTGGGGCATCGAGAATGAGGCTAAGGCGGTGTGGCGGTACCAGCAACTGAAGAGCAAGTTGCTTGGGGGGCGGGTGGTGGTGAAGGAGTGCGGCCTGTACATCGACCCGGAGCATCCCTGGCTGGCAGCCAGCCCCGACGGCATTGTGATGGACACTATGACCGGGGAGCTCCTTGGCCTGGAGATCAAGTGTCCGTACAAACACCGTGATCACACAGTGGCTGAGGCCTGCGCTGGGGACAAGCAGTTTTGCCTGGAGCTGCGGCCTGATCCCCAGGAGGGGGAGCCACTGTACCTGCTCAAGACCAACCACAGCTACTACACGCAGGTTCAGTGCCAGATGGCCGTGTTGGAGCTTCTCAAGGTCGACTTTGTGGTGTACACCAAGCGTGACATTGCCATTGTGCCAGTAAATTTTGATCGTGAATTCTGGGACAGCACACTGGCTAAGTTGGGATTTTTCTACAAGAATGCTGTGCTGCCATACCTGCAGAGCGAAGGGGAAGGTGGTCCCCTCATGCGACGGGAAGAGTAGGTCAGTGCTGGGGACTGATAGTCTCAGGGATGGTCAGATGGTCAACAGGCAAAACGCTCAGCCGGCAGAAGTGTGGTGTGAAGCAGTGATAATATAGATTCAGTTTGAGGGTGTAAGTGCTTGCTTTGCAAAGACAGGAAATGAGGGCTTAACAACGCTTACATTATTTCTTGGTTTATCTGTACTATAGAACAAGCGTTTGCCACGAACATGGGAATATACCCCGCCGCCTCAATTTTATGTGTCTGTACGGACGGACGGACAGAGCCCAATTCTATATACCCGCTTCGCGCTAATCGCGCGGCAGGAGATAAAAAGGCATGGATGGTGATATGAATTTTACGGAAGCTGAACATTGTGTGTTGAGCAGTTGGAGGGAAAATGGTTGGATTTTTAAAGAAGTATTATGTAAGATGACAATGAATTGTGGATGTAAAAATATAAAGGTTTTTGCACTGGCTGGGTGGAGAGCACTTCAAATTCAGGTAAAATTATTGGAAGCCAGGATATAAATACATTTCCACATCATTCAGATCTGTTACCTGCTTGCAAAGAAGAACCTGGCATTACATAATGGTGTCCACACCATAATAATCAACATTCATTGGGAGAAAAGTTACCGACATTCACATGACAACTACAATTCACATGCAGACGTAGTTACTCCACAAAGAACACATGCAAGATTCATTTTCATTTATTATGGAACTATGTATGGTCTATAAAAGACTATTTACTACCTTGGTTAAGTTGGAAGTATTGGGTTGGTGAAGAACTTATAGAAAGCCCAATCAGCTCCCAATCCCTGTAAGGGCAACACACTGGCACTGAACTGAAAAGGTCAATATGGAAATAAAATGGAATGCTATAAAAACTGCAGTAGTTACTCCCTCCAGTCCCCACTTAGTTTGTTTGATTCTGTATTGTTTCAAGTTACAACATCAGGGACCTCCAAAATTCAGATCATGGATGTCATCAAGCTACAGGTGTACAAATTGGAGCTCATTATATCAGTACATTGTTCAAATGACAAGGCTTCTGATCAGTCAATATGGCCACCACGGCAGGGCAAGTGCAAGGCTGAGGTGTTCCGCTCTCGACAGGGCACTATTTTTATACACAATCAAAATACCCATTGTTTTGTGGAACTCCCATGCTTTTAACTTTGCTACCAAAATGTATGTAATATCACATGCGACACAAACATTCAACAGGGATAATTTTCTCTCCCACTGAAGGCAAGATTTATCCGCACAGAACACTTGAAAGCAAAATTAACGTACAGTAGTATGCAGTGATGATTATACACTTAACATTATGAAGATAAATCAGAAACTAAGTACTATTCAAGTATTCATTTCATGTTATATTGGATGATATCAATGAAAATAAGTAAACAGATAACAATATATAGTAAAAACAAAAATGTCTTTTTGAGAGACCTCACTTTGATTACAGCATTTAATCTTTCAGGCATAATTATTCCCTCATTTACAAAACCATTCCGTATGGTTTGAAGTTTATTCCAGACAGATCATTTTGATGTCACAACAGATTTACCCAATCGGGTTAAGGTGAAGGCCGAGTCATGACTTTCATCTCATTACCACTATTTCTTTCCACTGAGACAGTTCTTGCACAATTTAGAAGTGTGTTAAGGGTCATTATCTTGCTAAAAATAAAATCCCCAACCAATCATTCTCTTTCCAGATGGTAGTTCGCGCCTCACAATGCTAAACTACCTATCATCCATGATTCTGTCGATTTTTATGAGATCACTGGCTCCTTTCGAGCTAACTGAACCCCAAACCATAATATTACCACCTCCATGTTTTACTGAAAGGGGTTACATTTTTTCAAACTTTCTCCAACTCTACTGTGCACATAAGTTCTGCGTTTCGGAAGAAAAAATTTGAATTTTGATTCATCGGTCCAAAGGACTTGTTCTGAGTCCACTGGTGTCCAATCCTCAGATTTCTTGGCTAACTCAAGTCTTGTTTCAATGTTGCCAGCTCTTGAGAGCAACATAACCAAACCATTTTCACGCAGGCGCCTCGAAATGGATCTTTTTTTTTTTTAATTTGCACATGTGAGAGACACATTACAAGAGAGATCACTCAAGAAGAGTGAGTTAAAAAGATGTGCAGGTGAGGTCTGAAGCCCGAAAAGGCTTATAGAGCGGCCTCACCCTGACCTTATAAATGCTAAGTCAAGAAAAGAAATAATGTACATCCTATGGGAAAAATAAAGGATAAGTAATTGAAAATAAGATGAGAATGATAAAATACAGGACCGCAGAAAAAAACAACAAAAAAGAAGAGAAAAGAAAAAAATAATAATCATAATAAATAAAGGTAAACCAGAACAAACTAATTAACAGAAATAAGAGCAAACATAGATTGCACCACAGATGAACTGGTCCTAGGAGACCGCAATACATAGTGTTCTAATAATTTCAAGAACAGTCTCTTTTTAAATATTGGCAGGAGGGGGAATTGTCAGCAAGATTATGATGTTCATTCCACAATGTACTCCCTTTGTATTTGACAGAGTACTGCCCTCTGCTGGTGTGGCGGAGGGGAAGATGCAGGTGTTCTGCTTGTCTTGTCCTATATGAGTGAAAACTGAAATTCCTGCAAAAATATAGTTGAAAGTGATTTGGCAGTTCTTGATTTTGATGAATTACTTTGTCAATAAAAGCGCATATTTGTATGATATTGATATCAAATATGGTTAGGATCCTTAGTTTATATAACAGTTGGAGAGGATGGAGCTCTAGAGTTTGAGTTTGTGGCAGTTCTAACAAATTGTTTTTGCAGTAAGTGAACATTATTGAGTTTGGTTGGGCTGGTATTGGCCCACACTATGTTACAATAAAATAGGTACGGATATATTAAGCTATAATACAAAGCAAGTAAACTGAATCTATTAAGAAATGAACTGATCCTTCTGATGATACCCAGAGATTTAAACACTTTTTTTGCCACAAAAGCAATATGTCCTTTCCAAGAACAATTTTTGTCAACCATGACACCAAGAAAGCGAGCAGAGGATACCTTTTTAATTTCAGAGCCTTCAATAAAGAGCTTGACTTCATCCAGGTGATACTTTTTCCTACCTGAAAATAGTATGAAATTGGTAATGTTAAGAGACAGATCTTGATGCCTTCATCTCTTCACTTCTGACTCTACTTATCAACACAGTTGTCATGCTGTCAACTGCTTTTTTTCCACTTGTCACACACAGATGACGAACATCAGAGGCACTTAACTACCATTTTGCACCTCTATTGCCACTACTTTTCAGCGAACCGATCTCTCTGAAACCATTGATGGTGTTTCTTACCGCACCATGGCAACATCTTTAGCATTAGGTAAGGCCACAACGCAGCAACCAGCAATCTCGGGGAGCTCCTTCTGTTGTGCCATTGTGTTTGATACTGTGACACTGCACAAAATTCATGTCGCCTTATATATTGGAATAACTGACCTTCAGAGGTAATTTTGCAGAATAGTGTTGCTTCCAGCTAGTTTAAACAATTTTTTATATCAATAATAATGGAATGAGCCTTCAAACATGCATTCAGGCTATGCAAGAATTAAAAAAAATTGACACCTTTCATTTATAATAAAAGAATGAACGCTTTCAGTGTTTGTGTATTACCCATATTTTTACCTTAATAATCTTCTGCAATTTTTGTTTTCATTGCTTACCATAGTATTTTTCAACACATTTTCACCAAAAAAATTATAGAGAGGTAATATATTAAGACCCCTTCTAGACGAAAGTGGTGGTGTGTAATCATCACTGCACGCTACTGTACATGTAACAATGCATATTCATGATAGGTTGCACGTGTTTGGCCAACTTAGGCCATTTGGCGCAAATTCACATGAATAGAGCTAACCAATGTATTTAAATAAAAGTACCAAAGTAGAAATTCTACCTAATTTCAGAGCAGCCTCATATTTTATGTTAACTTGGGAGAGCAAATTTCGAGGGTGTAATTCCGCATGACTGATCAGCAAAATGTTATTATGCAATGACTCAATATTCAGAGAAAGAGCTTCATGAGTGTAGATTACCATTCGGACCAGTCAGGTAAGTACCAAGTGCAATTTTTGATTTATAAAACTGGCTATCAAATGTTTACAATTGTGAAATAAACCAAGCATGGTCAGTTTAACACTCCTCAAATGCTCCTACTGATGAAGGTCCACTTCCTTTAATATAGACTGTAAAAGATGGCACCTCAACAATACCCCCCAACTCCAGTATACGAGCAACTTCAGCCTTATCCAGCTATTTGAATGCTGAGGTTCTGAAGTGGGGCAGCAATCATTACCAGACATTTTTCTGACAGGTGTCAGTTTACTTAATGGCGGGATTTCTGATATAAATTTAGCCGCGCCCATTAGTGCACCAGTCAAAACCAATCAGCCAATAAAAAACTTGGCAATGCGCTTTGGTTCCTGGGAATAAATTAGATTTCAGATGAGCCCTCAATTATATTGTGACTCCTGCTGGTGTTAAGGAATGAAGGAAGCAACAGAAATGCCAATGTTGTTAGACAAGTGCTGCCATTTACTGACACAAGCAGTGGTTACAGTCACATGCCTCCACTTAACAGGGTGCCAAAACCCTGCAGAAAATGTGAAGCAAGGGATAAAGGGAAGGGTGGGGGTTGGTGCCAAATCATGAACCAAACTCAACAAAAAACTCTCCAAAGCCTGTCCTTCAATTCAAATACAGCCCTGGTTCCACCCGGTAATCGGCAAATTCTGATTGGCCAGATTGGTTTAACACCTGACTCCCAGGTAAAGGGAGGATGGAAAACCAGCAGTTCTCAGCCCTCAAGGACTTGATTTGAGGAACAGGCAACTAGCCATTCAAATACAATGTGAGGAGCCAACAACGATGAATAAATAAAGTAAACCAAATGCCCAGATCCCAAAACCACAAAACAAGTGCCTTAAAGGTCTTCTGCCACAGAATTGTAAGTGGAACTTATTTTATGTAAATTTTCTTTCTGAATTCAAATATGACCATGTTTTTACCTAAAATCATTCTAGAATGCAGAAATCTATACAAAACAACTATGTTTGGGAACACCCCTAAAAATTCGTATTTTTTTCACAACTGTTCGGCAGTTTGGGTGCAATGTATATTGGGGAATGCTCAGCCTTGCCACGTTACAGAAACACGACAGACCCAAGTTACTTCAAAGGAAATTATCTCATAGGGCCACATTACTGCAAAAAGGCACTGTGGCAGACAGATAAGGTTAAATCAAAGCCATGTTTGGCATCTTCACGAAGCAGCTTCTGTCAATTTGAACAAACAATTTTCACAAAGGATGAACAGGCTTGTGACTGGTGGCTGGAACTGAAAATGACAAAGGGACGGGCCAGCCAAAGATGGGGAAAACTGGGTCACTAACATAAGTGGGAGGAGTGGAGGCACTGACTGGGCAGGAAATCCTCAGGAGCAGCATTGGACATATTGACCAGCCTTTATTAACAGGGGAAAAGACTGATCCACGGTAAAACATAACACACACTGCCATCACGGAAAGACCATAACAGCTTAAGAGATGTAGCCAGTGACGGGTGACCTGACTGGTGACATTATCACTGTTATTAGAACTTAATGTACATCGGCCAAGTCTCAAGTGTTCACTGCATTACAGAACTGGGTACTTTGAGGAACAAATTGCCAAATAAAATTTTAGAAAACTTTGAACAGTACAAACATATTCATATTCAGGCTGAAGTACATAGGAAAGCATAAGTTCTGCTCCTGAGATAACACGTCAACGCACCATGGTTAAAGCATTTTACAGTGTCTTGACGTTTCCACAGTCATACAGGTCCAAAGCATGATGCCTGTGACATGTCTTTGCCACACGCAACCTACTGTTGAGTATCAATATCAAATATACACAGATAGAAGTACATGAGGTGACACCTTGGATTGGTCATCATTGGGAAAGTTATCTAAGAGGATGAATACATCTCTCACAGAAGGAAAAAAATGCCACAAGCAGCATTTGTAGGAATGAACGTGTATCTTCTGCAAATCCATGGCTATTCTCCATTCACTTCCAAACTCAGAACTAAATATTCTAGCAACATAATGACTTCTGCTTCTAATCCTGGAGGGTTGGTTGCAAACCAGCCTTTGAGAAATAGTTCTCTGAAACACAATCATCAAGTCAGGAACTGCAAGGTCGAATAGTTTCTCAAAACTCTGTGGAGATCCACAGCATATATTGGATTTGTAGATTCAAAAACTTTTGATGCAATCAAAAGAGGACCATCCCTGATAAAATTCACGCGAATTCTCCTATCCACTGTCTATTGTCCCCTCCTGTAAAGGACCCTCCCCTGCACTGTAGACCTGATGTTGAAGAGTGATAATGCTGATAAACACAGGATTAGGAGGGTTGTAGGGAGAGGGTTAGTGGAGACCAGCCAGCAATAGTCCCTGATCATTGATCCACAGCTCTAATATCACACTGGAGGATGTTTGCTTATCCTATTCAATCCCACTTCCAGCTCAGTTCTCGGAATGGTGGTTCTGACCGAGTTCTCGGATTGACCGTCACAGCCCAGAGTATGCTGTGAGCGGGGTAGTCCTAATCGCCAAAGTGCTTTCGGGACGCGATGCGTGCCCTGCCGGACCGGCGAATGTTCTGCTTGGCGTCGCGGCATGGCTGGCACACGAAGATGTCGGGCACGTGCGTGCGGCGGATCTTGGCGCAGGAGAGGTGAACCCAGGTGCCACACTCGCCACATTCGATCATGGGGCGTCCTGCAAACGGCTTCATGCAAAAGCATGTGATCAGATCCCAGGAGTCATCCTCCTCTGCACCAGCATGAGGGGGAGTGAAGGAAGGAGATATGGAAGAAGGGAGGAGAGAGAAGAAAAATTATATCAGATTTTGGCGAAAGAGAAATAACTTAAGACAGGCATTCTTAGCTTCCATTTTCAAACTGAATAGTTAGAGAGGTAACAGTATGCATACCGGTAATTGGGCATAAAATAGCAGTTAAGACATTTCTTTTTCAAAAACTATATTATACTTATTAGCAAACACTTTTGCATAATTATTTACTATGATATGACTCTGTTCTGATTTTGTCTTTTACCCCAGGTTATACTTAATTTTTTTTCCCCATTACCCTCAACTAAATCACAGCTTGCAGTAAGTTAGTTTTTTTTTTTGTTCAATAACAGGAGATTTAAAAATGCTGACCAATTTAAAATGGGAATGGCATCGCCCTTCTTCCTCTTTTATTCCCTTTAACCCAGAGTTCTCCAACCCTGTTCCTGAAGAGCTCCCATCCTGAAGGTTTTCACTCCAACTAAAGCAGAGCACACCTCATTTCTCAGCTTAAGAACTTGATGAGCTGCTAATCAGCTGAATCCGCTGAGCTGAATTAACACCGGAGTAATAATCTACAGGATAGTAGCTCACCAGTAACAGGGTTGGAGACCAATTCCTTCCATATTTACCTTCAAGCACGGCATTTTCTGCTGAAGCATCTTCTGTATCATATGCTGAAATAGCCCAAGGGAAGAATAGTCATGAATGGGTCAATGACAAATAAGCCTTAAAATTTTTTTTTTTAAATAAATCTTTGAAAAAAAGGGGGGGGGGACAGAATACATTTATTTGAAGTTGGAAGAGTGTGTTTAAACAAGTCTTAATGGTTGCACAACATTTACAGGGTTTTAGTACAGTTTTAGACTGTATTTGCAATTTCACCAGCCAATAAATGTCAGGTGGCACAACCAAAAGTTTATTTGGGGGGGGGGGGGTCAAAGAAACTTTTGGTTGAGCCATTCAAATTGCTTTTTTAGTAAATGTACCTGAGAGTGTCTACTCTGCCTAGAACATTACTATTTTGTAATTGAGCTGGGTATTAAAAGTAACTTATGGATTCTTAATTGTAGAGGGTGGGTATTTTGGTTTTCCAAACAATTTAAGAACAATTAAACTTTGTTCATTTGAAAGGTTTAACATAAAATTATGCCCCCATATTAATATTAATTCATATTTTAATACGAATCACACAGTGTTAACTTGCTTGGAGGGTAGCGCCAACCGACATTTTGAGGGTTTGCGATGGCACATTTTTATGATAAACTGGAAATATGTTCAAATTAAAACAGGTTTTATAGAATAAAATGATGCTTATTATGAATCATTTAAAATTATTCTAAACCAAAGTAGTGCATTCGGACAATGCCACGTCATTGACCCGAATACATGTGACACCAAAATGAATTTATGGCCAACATCCCACAATGACAGCGGGACATACGCATATAAAAACGCAACTGATCATGCAAAAACCAAGACAGAAACAAAATGTGGTGAGAGAGCAAACAAGATGGCCAGGAGGGGCAAAGAAGGCACTGACCAGAGCTGATGGTGGTGTTGCCGTCAATGGGATGGGTGTCCTGGTCCGTGTCACTACCCCCCTGTTCAGGAGTGCTGCTGGCCCAGTCCGTGTGGTACCCCGTCTCCTGGTCCTCAGGCATGTTTCCAGTCAACCGCTGTTCCATCACCAGGCGCATAATATCCACAGCCTCACCCTCACGGTCCTCCCATGTCTCTTTCCCTAACAAGCTGCCTCTGGCCTCACCTTCCTCCAGATCTTTTACATTCCAGCTCCCGTCCACTGCCGTCCCACCGAACGGCCTCTCTACCTTCTCCTCTTCCTGTGGAATAACCACTGCATTCTGCACCTGCCCAGTCCGACTCAGCATTGAGAGATCAACAGGCTCTGCCTTCACTTCCTTCTCTGATCTCAGTCCATTTTTACCGTGATCAACCTTAGGCCACTCTCTGATGTCGTTACACCACATATTTACATGAGCTCCGTCAAAAATTTTTAGGTGACCCCAACCTGTCGGGGTATCCTGGCTAGAGATGGTCCAATCCACATTGCCACTGTGCTCCTGGGGGTGCTGTTTAAGTGCAGAGAGTCTAGTATTCTCTCCATTCACGTCCACAAAATCCTCTGGGAAGGGCTGTGCCATGACTGCACCTTTGTAATCATTAGAATCCGACACAGAAATCGGACCTGCCACACCTAAGCTACTGCAGAGAGATGCTACATCTGCCATTTCAAACTTGTGCTTCTGTGGACACAGGTCCTCTGTGGGCTTCTTGGTGCTGAAAGACTTCATGCTCCCTCCTGCATCTCGGCTTCGCTTATTGGCCCTTCTTCCCTCATCCAACATATTCCTCTTTTCTCCCTTCCTCCTCTTCCCCTTTTCTTTATTGACTGTAGTCCCCACTTGCTCCTCCTCCAACTTCACTTCAGAAGCCCTTTCAGACTGACTGGGAGAAGAATATGATTGACGGTCTGACGGAGATACCGAGTCTTCGCAACATGGGGGGCCGCCAGTGCTACTGTCTCTTCTCACTCGGGCATTACATCGCCAATCCTACAGAGGGAGACAAATGTAGCCCAAAATCTTCACTACTGTATTTTATTATTGCATTAAAGGACATTATTCAAGTTACAGACGACAAAAACCAGATGTAGAAATTTCAACAGCTTAGGATGTGGCGTTAGTGCGCTAGGTCACGTGCTTTGCTTAAATTTCCGCGGACACTGTCAATAATGTGCGAAACCTACCTCATTGGGGTATGGAATGTAGCCGGCGTAAGCCAACACAAAAGAACAGAACTGGTTGAAGTCTTCGACTGTGCGTTTTCTCTTTCCCTGTGAAACAAGAAGAAACAATATACCTGACTTTTCAACATTCGTGACATACCATACGCCCCCAGGCATCTTCGGCTCCCGAACGGCGAAATGGAAGCTCAGGAGACGCTGTCAGAACTACTCACGAACTGCGAGGCTCATTCGACCGACCTCGCTTATGTCCATTGCATAATTCGACACAAAATTACTTACTGGCGTGAACAAGCAACGCTCCAATCAACGCCTATAGCAGCTGTCAACGACGACCTCTCCCAAATTTCCGAAAGCAAGGAGAATCATCAATAAAGTATTACCTATCGGAATTTATTTGCAATATTAGGCAATTAGGTAACTAGAATATAAAATTCGCCATACCGAAGTTCAGAAAGGTGGAAGTACCTGCACGTTATTCCCCCTCCCTCAATGAGCAAACAATTATAAAAGTCGTCGAGAACGTCCTTGACTCAATAAAGGGCTACACTGACACCACATCGTTTCAAAAATTCCACTTTAAACGCGCAAGATCTTTTTTTTTGTTTAATACAGCACGGACCAAATGACAACAGTTCAACACTGCCTGTGTTGGCCATTTCCAGATAGCAAGCTCCTCCGCTCCGGATCTGCCCCGGATCAGCTGGAGCCGGGGCAGATCCGGAGCGGAGGAGCTTGCTATCTGGGGTGTTCCATTGTTCCATTCATTCGGGCAAATAACTAATTAAAACAAATTCAACGATTTTCGGACCGAAAGCCTCAGCTTGATCTTGTTTAATACATCTATCACACCGCACAACTGGGGAGAAATAGTCAAAATCAAAACAGTTACTGGAGAGCCAGTACAGAACAAGCCGTTCTTCAGAACATATCACGATAAATCGATTACGTCATCATTCAAAAGCAATCTTGCGCATCCGTAGAAGCAACTGGGGACTAATTGTAACCCCAAGGATCAAACGGACGGTTATTTTTCTTTATTGGATACATGTGTCTTTCACCGGCACTAAACTAGAAAAAGGCCACTGCTTTCGCTATTCATGTCAATCCAATAACTGCCTCAGTTTTATTTTATGAAGTCCGAGAAACTGTATTAAGGGACAGTGCTACAGGCTAACAGTCCAATCATACTCTGGGCTAGTACAGGCTATGATACCATTTCGGGTCTTATGAGAAAGTAACCTATCGGGGCAGGTGGCCATGAACAACGAAGTAACCAGCAAGCCAAGTAAGCCATGAGTGTCACGATGACAAGTTATGTGAAACTACTGGACAGATCCACGAACAAAGCATAACATTTATATTTCACCATACTTCCATTACGGTTAGTTAAGTTGTTCGTCTCAGTATTTTTCACGCCGTGGTTTATTTAGCAAACTAAAATTAGGCAACACGTCAAGTTTGGGAAACATTGCTGGTAACGTGCACCACCATCGAACATCGCTCTTTTTCGTAATGTGAAGCAATTCCACTTTAAATTCTCGCCAAAAGATGGCGTCTGTGGCAGCTTACCAATCGTTATTTGGGCGGTCATTGAAGAATGACAAATTAACGAAATGAACAATAGACTGGCCTCGAGTAATAAGGAACTTTCGAGCCATACTACAACAATTCACCATGCAACCCGTTGCTAGTTTACATCATTGTCAGTTGCCTATTTTAATAAAAACCTCAGTCGATAACCTATCACGGGTAAAAAGTGAGGGGAAAGTCGAGGTAAGGTAGCGGACAAGAACATCTTAAAACAGCTGAACAACGAGTGTTAAAATAACGCTAGCCTTACGCGACGATAAAAAAAGATGTGCAACAAGCAGGCGAAAGTTAATGCAGCTTTCAACCACGTAACTACCAAAATGTGCACCATATCACACTTATTTCTGCTTTTCAAGAGCTGAAGAACAATCTATGTCAATGATTTTGCAAGAGACAACGTTTATAGCCTAGTTGTATCAGTTGATATTCTAGTAAGATTTGGGAAGAGAGAGGCGACAATTTGTCGTAGTGTCGTTGTCCAATGGTGTTTTAAATACTCACGAGGCTACTGAATATGTTCATCAACTAAGCTGCATGCAGACTTTTACAGGTGGCATTTAAACATCATATGGCACTTTACCTGATTTAACATGTTTCAATATTTGAATACCCTTAACAACGGGAATTTTATGCAGGCTTGCACGCTGTCTCGTTCGAAGTCCTCGGGTATCCGCAAATGGAAAGGGCAGGCAGCATAAAACTCACAAATCAGGAAGAAACCCTAAGTCAAACATGTTGGTTTTACCAATAATAATTTGCCAGTCGCAGATCTTCATTTTCTTACTGACAACTTCATCACAATGACAGTAAATATAAATGAAGTAAATGGAAAAAGCTTAGCAGACGCCTGGTCGTCTTCGATCCAACTGTAGATGGTTTTATATAAATTTCTCAGTGTTTCAGACTAACAACACACGATCAAAAATCATGGGTGATATTTTTCTTCACGAAGTAGGCGACTCTTTATCCCTTTCAGAAAAAAAAACTCTGCTTTCAGTCCCAACAAACTGCTTTGGATCAGAAGTCCAGAAAATCCACACTGAAGAAAGCGAAATGGTGGCAATGTTTGGTAGTGTTGTATCCGCCCGTGAATATGTATCCTTTTCGTTGGTTTTTGTAAACACCCTTTTCCGCTGATGATTAAAACGGAGTCTTAAATCGCTTACACGAATGTACAGCAGATAAAAACGATTACATTCTATCTTTGACATCAGCCCGGCGAAACGACAGGACGTCCGAATCTGGGTAAGGGGGTGATAAGAGTAATTTACCACCTGACTTAACGTGACTCACGCAACATTTTATGCCGTTTCAAAGGAAAATATGATATTTTTTTAATACGATGTTTATCTTCAAAGATACAACTCGTCCATAATTTTTCCTTGGTAACATATGTAAGAATACTTGCTTACGGACCCCACCTAATTCTGAAAATGAAAACGTCCATCAGCTGGCAAAATGCCACAAGATTCATTTACTTCTCTCAGTTGCCTGTATGATTATGGTCTTAGTGCTAACTCAGCTATCTTTGTTTTGTACATACTCAAGCTTTGTATGTGTTTGGCTTGTAATTTAAACGTCTGGATTGAATTTGCGGTGCATCTCGCTAATGTGAGCCCGTAAAATCTTGGGTCTGCGTTTTTAGGGGATTTTCAGTGGACAGAATTTCCTGGATTTTCTGTCGGGTGGCGCTAAAATTTCCAACAATAGCTCAGACTTTCGCGGGACTTCTGTCAGCTGCGCTGATGCAGTCTGATAGGCTTTATGGTTTCGTTTTCTTTTAGACGATAGTGGTTCAACGAATGAAATGATGCTGTAAGTGCGACCACGTACAGAAGGCTAGTTGCCTTGTTCCTGTATCACATGCTTAATAGTTTAATGCCACAATTATCATTTATTGGCCTTAAGATCATATAAAAGCCTGTGACACATCGCGCAGACAACGAAGTGTTTGTTCTCGATGACAATTTGATTTGCTGACTGAGTACTGTAATGAGTTGCATATTGCCTGACATCTTGCGAAAGTAGTATCGGACCTACCAAAGAAAATGACCAGGCTGTAACACAAGTTTGTCAGATGTCTACCTTTTTCAAAGAACCATCAACACAATCGAAAACTCATTTGGTTCGTCTCTGGTTTTTTTACAGACTGTGCGATTTGGTTCTGGTGAAAATGTGTCGACTTCAAAGTGATGTGGTGCGAAGTTTTGCGGGAGTATGGCGTGTTTTCCATTTTGTGTCGCTGGTTATTTGAAAAGGGTAACGTTAGACATCTGACAAACTTTTGTTACAGCTTGACCGTTTTCTTTGGTAGGCCTGAGTATTGGTTATCGCTGATTGCATAACAATATTAATCCCATGGGCTGTAACCTATTCGATTCTCACATACCCAGGCACGAGACGTGACACTAGCTATTTTTCCATCGACTTATCAATCGGACTATCTGAAGTTCGCCAAAATAATTCATGCGAAAAAAGAAGGTGAAATGCGTTTTCATCTAACGCGGTATTAAAGCGAATAAAAAGTTGTGCGTAATGACGTCACATGCCGTTATGCGATCAAATTGGTGTATCGAATAGATTTCTGACGTTTTAAGTTGTTTCCATTCATTTTTCGCAGGACCTTCCAAGTGAATAAAAGTAGTGCGTTAGCCGACTAATTTGGCTAGTTAGCCAAAATGGATCGCGTCTACCAACAAATGATGATAATTGCACAAGTTATGTGCCAGCTATTAGCAACATGGCAAACCATTTTCAGAAGGCAACGACGGCATCAAAACACCGTCACGAAGCAGTAGCAGATTTATTCGGAAAAATAACGTTTCCATCAGCATTTATCGCATAAGCCTTTCACCATCAAGAGAAAATCCGATCAGATCAACCGTATAAACTTTGTGTCGATATTCTTGAAATCTAGTCGAATTTCACCGTTTCCATAAGGCATTTTTAATTAGATATGACTTAATTCGCATAAGAACGTGTGGATGGAAACACGGCAACTGTGAGGTGCGGATTGAGGTCACAAGCATGGCCGAAACGACTGGGATCAGGTTCCGAGGTATTCTGCGTAAGTTTCTGCACCATTAATGGAATTCGAGGCCAATTCGATTTCTTCCGTAGCCTACTACATGATTCTGGTAATGTTCGGGCCATTTACCAAAAAGTATAAATATTACCACCGGTGTGAAACTATACTCTTGCAAAAAAGAAACTATACATTGTTTTTAGCATCAATTTATTATACATTAAATGTTTTGGCAAATGTGGAAAACATATTGAAAAGAAAGTGTTATCAATAATTCAATATTTGTATAGTTTCTTTTTTGGAAGAGAATATTTCAGTATGTTTTCCACGTTTGTCAAAACATTTCATGTATAATAAATTGATGCTAAAAACAATGTATAGTTTCTTTTTTGGAAGAGTATATAAATTACAAGATTTACTTGAATGGATCATCGGTCACAATTACATTTATTTGCTGACAAGTCCAGCGTTTTTGAATTGTAATTTATTATGATTTGTATATACGGATTTGGATCATACTGCAATAAAGCTTCCCTCCAGCAATTACTTTTATTTTAGTTTCCGATGTAGTGTACGATTCTGCTCCCGTCAAATCGTGCTCCTCATGAGCGTTCTGTGACACTGCTGCTGGTGGTTGTCTGATTGAAGAAAATCGAGACAGAGATTGCAAACTGTCACCCCTTTGACATTTGTTTCATTTTCTAACATGTTGTTGCTTTTGTTTTACGTTGCAAATTTATTACATTTTCACAGTGGGGGAAGCAGCCACAAATTAAAATGGCACCGACCATGCGTATGACGTGACTTTTGGATTCCAAGGGTCAGAGGCAAATGTCATTGATAATCTGTTGTGGGGGGACGAGAGGGGGGTTATATCTTACTGCGGCTCCACTGTATGATGCATGTGTCCATAGTATTATAAGTAGGCCTATTGGAGATTCTTGACTTTATTTCCTCAGCGTGAAGTGGAAAAATTGGATCCAGAACAACACAAAATGTGTTGCCAAATCAGTGATCCGTATCTGATCTGGATCATCTATCAGCTGTTGATCAGCAATGGTAGGCTACTGTGCCTCTAACCTGAACATTTCAAGGCAGTATCTTTATTCCAGGCCGATTTATTGTAAAATATATAAGTTAAATGGGATTTTCAATGTTAATTAAAATGGCCACCAAATCTTCAGGCTGGATCAGATCTGGATGAAACTTGGTCTGATGATAGATATTGCCACCCTTTATATGTGCATCAAATTTCAAGCCATTTCGATCAGCTTTGGTGGATATATGATTTTTGGAAATTTTACCCCATGTTAGAGATAAGGAGTTTTCCGATTTTTTTTGTGCGTTTGATTTTTGACCTTGCAGTCTGTCGTTAGAGGACCACCAAGGCACGGATGGGACCTTTCTGCTGTCTATGTTTTATGTACATTGAGCCAATAGTTTTTAAGATATGCTTCCGGACGGACGGACAGACAGACAGATGACTGAAACCAATTACAATACCCTCGCTCCCCCTTCAGGGGTGAGGGTAAATATGTAAGGAGCATTGGAGAATCAGGGCACACTTGCCAATATAAGGTCACTAAAGCGAGTAATAGTCATACTTTTCCATTTCCAGCGATTCAGGAATTATATTTAAAACAAAGAGGTTCACTTAAACAGAGAAGTCATTAAATCTTTAGGGCTCATACTTATCAGCACAAAGCAAATAGTACAAATGTGAAATCACTCCTTTAATCAGTGGTCATGAAGTGGGATACAGCTCCAAAGAGACGGTGACAGTCTTGTTACGAATAAAATGTCTTTGCTTCCGGCTGAGGTTAGAAACAGTGCACTGATGAACATAATTAGAGCATGGGTTAGGGTAGTGAAGTTTACCCAAAGGAAGGGTCTCTTCTCAGTCCTGCGCCCCATTATACAAAACCCAAAACCAGTGAAGTTGGCACATTATGTAAATCGTAGATAAAAACAGAATACAATGATTTGCAAATCCTTTTCAACGTATATTCAATTGAATACTCTGCAAAGACAAGATTTTTAATGTTCAAACTGAGAAACTTTTTTTTTTTTTTGTGCAAATAATCATTAACTTAGAATTTAAAGGCAGCAACACATTGCAATAAAGTTGGCACGGGGGCCTTTTTACCACTGTGTTACATCGCCTTTCCTTTTAACAACACGCAGTAAATGTTTGGGAACTGAGGAGACCAATTTTTGAAGCTTTTCAGGTGGAACTCTTTCCCATTCTTGCTTGATGTACAGCTTAAGTTGTTCAACAGTCCGGGGTCTCCGTTGTCATATTTTACGCTTCATAATGCGCCACACATTTTCAATGGGAGACAGGTCTGGACTACAGGCAGGCCAGTCCACACTTTTACTACGGAGCCATGCTGTTGTAACACGTGCAGAATGTGGCTTGGCATTGTCTTGCTGAAATAAGCAGGGGCGTCCATGAAAAAGACGTTGCTTGGATGGCAACATATGTTGCTCCAAAACCTGTATGTACCTTTCAGCATTAATGGTGCCTTCACATATGTGTAAGTTACCCATGCCTTGGGCGCTAATACACCCCCATACCATCACAGATGCTGGCTTTTGAACTTTGCGCCTACAATAGTCCAGATGGTACGTTTCCTCTTTGGTCCAGAGGACACAACGTCCACAGTTTCCAAAAACAATTTGAAATGTGGACTCGTCAGACCACAAAACACTTTTCCACTTTGCATCAGTCCATCTTAGATGAGCTTGGGCCCAGCGAAGCTGGCGGCGTTTCTGGGTGCGGTTGATAAATGGCTTTTGCTTTGCATTGTAGAGTTTTGCACTTGCACTTGCAGATGTAGAGATGAACTGTAGTTACTGACAGTGGTTTTCTGAAGTGTTCCTGAGCCCATGTGGTGATGTCCTTTACACACTGATGTCGGTTTTTGATGCAGTACCGCCTGAAGGATCGAAGGTCAGGGGCATTCAATATTGGTTTTCGGCCTTGTCGCTTACGTGCAGTGATTTCTCCAGATTCTCTGAACCTTTTGACGATATTACGGACCGTAGATGATGAAATCCCTAAATTTCTTGCAATAGCTCGTTGAGGAATGTTGTTTTTAAACTGTTTGACAATCAGCTCACGCAATTGTTCACTAAGTGGTGACCCTCGCCCCATCCTTGTTTGTGAATGACTGAGCATTTCAGGGAAGCTGCTTTAATACCCAATCATGACACCCACCTGTTTCAAATTAGCCCGTTCACCTGATGGATGTTCCAAATAAGTGTTTGATGAGCATTCCTCAAGCTCGTAGTCTTTTTTGCCACTTGTGCCAACTTTTTTGAAACATGTTGCAGGCATCAAATTCCAAATGAGCTAATGTTTGCAAAAAATTACAAAGTTCACCTGTTCGAACATTAAGTAACTTGTCTTTACAGTGTATTCAATTGAATATAGGTTAAAAAGGATTTGCAAATCATTGTATTCTGTTTTTATTTACGATTTACACAACGTGCCAACTTCACTGGTTTTGGGTTTTGTACAAAATAAAGTCTTTACCCCCGGATTGGGATTGACTCTATTCCAATGCTGGTATGATCATGGTCTTAAGATTGTTGGTGACTTATTTGAGGCTGGTAAATTACTCTCATTTGAACAGCTGAAAGTCAAATATGACATATCTTCTAAATATATTTATGCTTTTCTTCAGGTTGGACATATTACCAACAGTCTTAATATTTTGGACAATTAGCCAGTTGCTTCTGTTATTGATTAATTTCTGTTACATTTTCACCGCAGTAAAAATTTTATTTCCCACGGTTATGGGAAATTGCAATCCAGCGATACATTCACCATTGGTAAAATTAAAAGCGTATTGGAGAGGGAACTTGGGACTGAGTTTGCGGAGGAGGAATGGTTCAATGCGGTGGGGTCTGTTGGTAGTATATTTTTGTGCAACAGGCTGACAGAAAGTCAGTATAGGATCCTTCACAGATTGCAGCGCTCACCCCAATCCCAATAAAATATTGGCAAAAAAAGAGATTGTGACGGTAACCTCTCAAGAATCATGTGCATTAAAGGTCCCATGACACCCAGAATTTCAATAAATTGCTTTTGATCTTTCTACTTTTCCCACATGAATTTGAATCTGACACTAGTTTTTCATACTTCAATTCATGAGAAATGTTAAATGCAAATTAGAACTTTGCTCGGGAACACCCCTTGAAAATTGCTTATAGGGTACATAATCCATGTAACGTCATCATCAGAAAGACAAGCCACTTCCAAATTTGAGACAAATTATGTGCAACACGTCCAACACCAGAAGTTAGAGTGAGCAAAAAAATGCTTTGTTTTCTGAGTCACTGAAATATCAGATCTGTCAGAAGATCATGAAATTCAAGCTAAGGTTTGGGCAGCTGTAATAGGTCAGCCATATCATTATGAGCTTGAGCTGGAAGCAGGTTTTAGAAAGTCAATGCATTGTCATTACGATGTGAAATAAATAATTATAAAGTCATTTTTGGTACTATCCAGTTGGCAAAAGTGGGGTCTTATGTAACAATAGTGCCTGGTAAACTAACAAGAGTCATCAGATGACATATCCCACCGGTTCCACATAATTCGTGATTTACTCATTGCAGGAGAATTGTATCCTCTTAATATCATCACTGTAGTAATTCTATAGTCATAAAACAGATGGATTGATTAGTTTGTTATCAAGGCAAGCATGTAATGATGAATGTATTGATTCAGAACTAGGATCTTGTGTCATGAAGTGTGGGAAATACAATAATGTGAGATTTGCTATTACCACTGTATGAAATGGAACACCTATTTCCGTATATGTTAACATATAATTACCTTGATAAATAATCAATGATGTAACTTCCATAGTGATATCTTGTCTACCACAAACTTGACAGTTTTCTGTAACCCATACTCTTTCAATAGCAATGGCTGGTGTGCTACTGAGGCCTAGGTAATTGACAGTTCAGTGTGTTCCTTATTCCATGGCTCGGATGTGAGATACAACAAGGACATTTCACTCTATTTCACTTAGTCTGTGTGAGCCGAGACTTTTGGAGTTTTTGAAGTTTCTAAGTGGCATAGTTTTTGAGTTCTGTCCCGGAAACGAGACAAAGTCCAATATTAGGGCTGATTTTGGTGAAAATTTCAAGAATTATGGGCAGCATGGTACTGAAACCCCCAAAAGGCGCAACTACACCATAAGAGTAAGTGCCATACCAAATGTGAAGTTTGTAAGTGGTATAGTTTTTGAATTCTGCTCCGGAAAAGAAAATGATTACGGACGGACAGACAGACGGACGAACAGACAGACTGACAGGGCGATGACTATATCCCACCGGTATTACATACTGGTGGGATAAAAATTGGTGAAGTACAGACCATTCCTTGAAAATAATGATTGATCTTGACCTTTTTAGCTTACCATCCCTATGGGCCGATGAGCTATTGTTGTGGTGTGGCGTCCGATGTCTGGAACATTTTTTTTAGCTTTTTTTTTTGGACTGATGAATTTTTGTGTAAGTTTGCAATAACATACTATTAGACCATATCTCCAGAGGTTTTTCTTGGATTTTTGATTGAATCATTTTTGTCCATTTTATGGGCCCTTGAAATTTTGGCTCCAATGTCAAAGATAGGACTGAGAAATTCAAAAAAATTATTTCTCAAGAACTGCGCCATAAATATTTTTCCAAATCAGGCGATCAGTTTACCTTGTTACCCTCAATGTACAGTGCGAGCGCCATTTTGATTGAATCGACAGAAGTGGGTCTGTTGGGGGTGCTGTACTTTATGAATATGCAAAATGGCTTGTCGAGGCCAAATGGTTACAGATAGAGATAAAAGTTTGTATTATCGACATATAGGGTCATATATGAACTATATTTTGGCAATATTAAATTTGGCCATAGATAACTTTGAAAGGTCAAACTCAAGGTCAGGGAATATATCAGCAATGTTAAAAGATATGACTCGAAATTTCAAAAAATTATTTCTCAAAAACTGCCTGGTAACTTTTTTCTAAATCTGGCAATCAACTCGCCTTGAAACACTATATGTATTGTGCGAGAGCCATTTTGATTGAATCGACAGAAGTGGGTCTAGTGGGGGCGCTGTACTTTAACATTGGGTCTTATGGAGAATGGGCCAAATCGCCTGTGGAAACTAAATGGTTGCAGATAGAGATTAAGTTTGTATTACTGACATATAGGAAGTCTTAAGTGACCTATATTTTCGCTGTGTTAAAGTTGACCTTAGATGACCTTGAGAGGTCAAACTTTAGGTCAAGCAAAATGTAACAATTTTAAAAGGTTAATAGGCTTGAAAATATTGAAGATTGGGAACATATCAGCAATGAACACTTATAGGAAGTCATGTATAAACTTTCATTCGGTGGCCTTGAACTTGACCTTCAGCGATCTTCGAAGTTAAAACTTCACATAGTGAAATTTCAATGATTTCTATCACCAAAACCATGAGAGATAGAGCTTAGGTTTGTATTGTGGCCATATAGGAAGTCATGAATGAAGTTTCATTGGGTGACCTTGTCTTAGTCTTAGTAAACTTTATTATCCCCACAAGGGGGCAATTTGTTTTATAGCCAGCAGAAAGAAAAAACAGCACAGCAATACAAACAGACAACAACATGCACATTCACCACGAGTTATAATAAATAAATAAATACATAAATAAATACAGTGCACTAATGTTTTAGGGAACCAATCAACACAACATATTTATGAGGCCAATTGTCATTGGTACAAACGAGTTTTTAAATCTGTTTGTTCTGACCTTTGCTGCCATGTACCTGCGACCAGAAGGCAGCAGCCAGTATTGGCAGGCCAGCGGATGACTGGGGTCAGTCAGGATGCTTTCAGCTCTTCTGGTCGCCCTGGCTCTATACAGGACAGAGAGCTCCTCAAAATTTGTCCCCGCAATTCTGCCACACATCCTCGCTATACCGGTAAGTCTGCTCTTGTCCTTTACAGTGAGGGACCCAAACCAGCAAATAAAAGAGAAGGTTAAAACGGACTCAATAAAACAAGAATAAAACATCCTCATAAAAGATGTGTCTACATTAAAACCTCTCAATTTGCGATAAAAATACATGCGCTGGTGGGCCTTTGCACAAATCGCATCTATGTTGGCCTCAAATGTCAAACTGTTGTCAATGATGGTCCCTAAGTATTTGTACTGTTGTACAATTTCAACCACTTGACCATGAATTAAAACAAGGGCATTTGGTGGAGGCTTCTTCCTAAAATCAATAACTAATTCTTTGGTTTTAAGAACATTAATCTTTAAAAATGAGCTCTCACACCAATCAATAAAATCATTCACCACTGGACCATGATTGCCATCTATGTTAAGCAGTGACACAATCACGGAGTCATCAGCAAATTTAATAATATGCCGATTGGCATGCTGACTTCGACACTCATTTGTGTATAAAATGAATAAAGGTGGTGAGAGGACACAGCCTTGAGGGGAGCCGGTGGAGGATAAAAGTGCATCAGATAAAAAACCCTTCACCCTCATCCTCTGAGATCTGTTTGTTAAAAAATCAACAAGCCCGCAAACTAAACCCTGGTTAAGATTATGCATGCTGGTCAAACGGTCAGCTAAAATGTGTGGTTGTATACAGTTAAAAGCAGAGGTAAAATCAATAAAAAGCAGACGTGCAAAATTATGTGACCCCTCAAGGTGACCCAGTACCAGATTAAGAAGGGTGTTGACGGCATCATCTACACCCCTGCCTGCTCTGTAGGCGAATTGTAGATGGTCCAAGCTGCTCTGGGTTGTGCTCAAGATCTCTGCCTTTATGATGCGCTCAAACGTCTTCATGACGAGAGACGTGAGAGCAACCGGTCGAAAGTCATTTTGAGTTTTTGGTGCTCTAATCTTGGGCACCGGGACGATGAGAGAGTCTTTCCAAAGACGAGGGACCCTACAGAGCAGGAGAGATTGCCTGAAAATAAAAGCAAAAATCCCAGCCAACTGCTCAGCACAGTTCTTCAAAAGTCTTCCCCCAATATTTTCTGGACCAGGGCTCTTTCTCTCTTTCACTCCTCTAAAAAGTCTGCAAACAATGCACTCACTTATGTCAATGGATGCATCCATCTGGGCAAGGGGAGCATATCTGTGAACAGATAGCTCATTTCTTTCTCATTTCTATTTCTTGAACTTCACCTACAGTGACCTTGAATGCCCGAACTTCACTGTGAAATTTTAATGACTTATATTTGTGATGGGCGTTAATAGTAGGACGCCAAGAGCAGTGGCCAGAAATAAAAGGAAAAATCAGCAGCATGCTGAGAGACTAAAACAAATAGAAATCACGAGACTCACGCTACCAATGGACCTGACGCTGTCCGTGGTAGACAACAAGCGAGCTCGAAAAAAGACAAAAGAAAAGGGAAATAAACCAAAGAATCCCTTACTCACCAACACTTATCCTGTTATGCAGCTAAGATCCTGACAATACTCTCTCTCAAAAGACCTTACCAGCTAAAGCGCCAAGGAGAAAATGACACTCTAGCAACACGAACAAGGTAGAACAGGAGCTTAAATAGAGACCTGGCAACGCCCCCAATTAATGCCAGCTGGCCCAGGAATCCGATGGCAAGCAAAATGATATCGTCTCGGACAAGAGTAACAAAAGGAGCTCTCAAAGCTCCAAAACCATGACAATATTAGCAAAATGATTACAAATACTTTCGGTTTGTATTGGAGATGTATAAGAAGTTATACATAAACTTTCATTTGGTGACCTTTGTATTGACCTTCAAAGGTCAAATGTGACCTAGCAAAAATTCAATGATTTGTATCACTAAAACGGTCACAGATGGAACCTAGGTTTGTGTTACTGACATCTAGAAAGTCACTTATGAACTTTCATTTGGTGACATTCAACATGACTGTCTGCGACCTTTGAGAGTCAAACTCGACAGTGAAATTGCAATGACTTGTATGACCAAAATGGTCACAGATTGAGCCAAGGTTCGTATAGAGACATTTAGAAAGTCCTATATGAAGTCTATTGCTGACCGCAACTTGACATTCTCTGACCTTTAAAGTTCACAATTGACATATTGAATAAATATTGACATATTATTATGACTGTATCACCAAAACTGCTTTAGAGCATAGGATTGTATTATAGAAGGTCTTATAAATGTATGTGAACTTTTACTTCGTGACCTTGACATTGATTTTCATTGATTCAAATGTCAAATCTCACATGAAATTTTCATAACTTGTATCATCGCTGTTATACTGCTTGCCGGTAAGCTACGGGACCCTTAATCCTATTTTTTTCAATCATTTAATTGACTTTACATGAACTCCGAAAAAAGTCAGTACCATCAGGTGTAGCCAGTTCTACTCCTTAAGATAAGACCAACACTCATAAGCTTAAATCTTTTTTCAGTGATTTTCCTTGATGAACACATTTTCCAATGATAAAAATAAGCCATTGTCAGTTAAATTACTTAAATGGACAGCATCCTTCTTAATGTAATGCTGCAACGATTAAAGAAAAAATGATTTATTCACTGTACAAAAAATATAAACTTCTCTAATGATTCCGTCCCATGCATGGAACTCGGTGCAGAGGACAGAAAATAAAGGACTGGACTCGAGCAAAGAAAAGCAAAACAAACAGGAACAGAGGTTTCTTTAAATCAAAGAACTGACAGGAAAATAAGCAATACTAAATAAAAGTTAAAATAGAGGGATCCACAAGTGTGACACAGAAAATGCAACACCAATTCCGAAATAGTTGGGACGAAGAGTAAATTGTGAATAAAATCAGAATGAAATGACTTTCAGATCAAATGGGCTAGTAAGTTATTTTGAACAGAACATAGATAACATTCCAAATGTTGAAACTGAGACATTTTACACTGTTATTCGCAAAATGAGCATATTTCAAATTTTCTGCCTCCAACAGGTCTCAAAAAAGTTTGGGACACAGGCAAAAAAGGGCTGAAAAACCTATTAATATATGAGAATCAGCTGGAAGAACATTTATCAAGTAATTAAGTTAATGGGTATCAGGCTTGTAACATGATTGGCTATAAAAGGGATGTCTTAGAGAGGCCTGGTCTCTCAGAAGTAAAGATGGCCCGAGCCTCTCCAACCTGTGAAGGCTTGCAGAAAAAAATTGTGGAAAACTTTAAAAACAATGTTCCTCAACGTCAAATTGCAAGGGCTTTGAAGGTCTCATCATCGACAGTGCATAACATCAAAAGATTCAGAGAAACTGGAAAAATCTGTGTGCATAAGGGACAAAGCCAAAGACCTTTGCTGGACGCCCATGATCTTTGTGCCCTCAGACGCCACTGTATCTTTCACCAGCATGATTCTGTCACTGACATTACTAAATGGGCCCAGGAATACTTCAAGAAACTACTGTCTGTAAACACAGTCCGCCGTGCCATCGACAGATGCCACCTAAAACTCTCTCATGCAAAAAGGAAGTAATTGTTGAGCATGACCCAGAAGCGCCACCATGTTCTGTTGTCCAAGGCTCATTTAAATGGACTGTAGCAAAGTGGTAAAGTGTCCAGTGGTCAGACGAGTCCAAATTTGACATTCTTGCTGGAAATCATCAGAGTTGTGTCCTCCGGGCTAAAGAGGAGAAAGACCACCTGTCCTGTTATCAATGTTCAGTTCAAAAGCCAGAATCTGAGTTGGTATGGAGATGCATTAGTGCATCTGGTCCGGGACACATGTTTTAAAAAGCACCATGAATGCTGAAAGGTATATAAAGGTTTTGGAGCAACATATGCTCCCCTCCAGATGACAACTATTCCAGGGAAGGCCTTTTGTATTTTATCAGGACAATGCAAAACCACATACTGCAGCTATTACAACAGCATGGCTTAGAAGTAGAAGAGTCCGTGTGCTGAACTGGCCTGCCTGCAGTCCTGATCTTTCACCGATTGAGAACATTTTGCGCATGGCTGAACGAAAAGTCCGTGAAAGGCGACCCAAAACTCTCCAGCAGCTGGAAGCCTGTATTAACCAAGAGTGGGATCAAATTCCAATAGTTAAACACAAGAAACTTGTCTCTACAATGCCCAGATGCCTCCACTCACAAAGAATAGGGGATACTACACCATGGTAAACCGGCCCCTGTCCCAACTTTTTTGAGACCTGTAGCAGTCAGCAAATTTTAAATGAGCTCATTTTGTGGATAAAATTGTTTCAGTCAGTTTCAGTCAGTGTCAGTTTCAACATTTGCTATGTTATCTCTGTTCTATTTTGAATAAAATACTGGCTGGTGTGATTTGAAAGTCAATGCGTTTTGATTTTATTCACAAATTACACTTTGTCCCAACTATTTTGGAATTGGGGTTGTATATCTTACAAGAATTAAAAATACTGCACAGGCATGTATAGTCAAATACTTCGCATGGAGACTGCGCTAAGCTCAGTCTTAAAGGCTATCGTGCCATTTTACTTCTAAAGCCTGCCGCACAGTGGAGCAATCTGCTGAGCAAAAAGTTATTTGAGACTATTTGCTCAGCAGATAGCTTGCTGTGTGCTCATAATTTTCAGTGAGTTTTCTGCCTCGAAAAGCGCTGAGGCGAAGATCAAGCATGTTGATATTTTTCGCCTCGCGAGACGAAAAACTCATCATGTGCGTGCTACTTGTGCTAAGTGCTGAGGACAGAAATTCAGGTGGCCAATCAAAATGCATCCTTCGTTCACGTTATTTCAAGATTGGGGCTGCCATCTTCAAATCATGTGAACGAAGGATGCGTTTTGATTGGCCATCTGAATTTCTGTCCTCGGCACTTAGCTCAAGTAGCACTCACACCATCACGGTTTCACCTCGCAAGGCGAAAAATATCAAACATCCTTGATCTTCGCCTCAGCGCTTTTCGAGGCAGAAAACTCACTGAAAATTACACGCACGCAGTCTGAAATGACTTTTTGCTCGACAGATAGCTCCAGTGTGTCGCAGGCTTTATGTTGATGTGACTTAAGCCTGCCCCACACTGGAACTATCTGCTGAGCAAACAGTCTTATAACTTTTTGCTCAGCAGATAGCTCCAGTGTACTGCAGGCTTAAGGTGCATGATTGTTTAATTAAAACAAAGTGAGAATTAGAAACAAAAATCCGCAAATAGCATTGTCTGAAATGGAATTTATGTCGACGAGACGTGTTTTCTTTGTGTTAAATTACTGAGGAAAACTCGTCGAATCTGATTATGTTGAGTGTTTTTGGAGTTTAAGTGGTGTTTCATATATTAATGATTGAAAACAGTTTAAGACCAATAATTATTTTTAAGGGATGTCCAGTGCTTCACCAGTTTTTATTTGACAATTTATCACTGGTGTACAGTACTCGTATGACCTCAGCTGCATCTGTGGCGTTGGGAGCTGCAGCTTGATTTGATTTACAAAGTTACATTATTGACATTTGACATTGTTAATTCTTGCTTACTGACATGGGATGGCACATATTTTGACTTGCAAAGTTGAATCAACCTTAGCTATTACATGTAGACAGTTATGCACGCCAGCTGCCTCTCACTGCCCAGCAGTATAAAACAAACGTGTAAGTACAGCATGTCAGCAATGTGATGGTTGTTTCAGGCCATAGTCTATGCTGCATGTAAGCATGAAATGGATACCTTTTATGTTCTTCAAAAACAAAAGAAATTTATTTCTAGATGCACTTTTTAGATACGCACTTTGCACCAGTAAACTGCCTTCCTGAAATGACATATCATTTTGATCACAAAACTCACATTCGTGGTAAGTGAAGTAAGTGAAGGGGTGAGGCTGAGGAAGTTAAAAAGTATATGCAAATTTCAGTTTATTTCTCAAAGTAGTGATTTCACAGACGGAACATGCAAAAAAATTTTAATCATTATACAAGTACATATTTACATGTAAAAATGAGCAAAACTATTTTGATTGCATTGAACTTTTAAGTACTTCTGTGACTGTGGGGGAAATATAAATGACTAAGATATTTTATTCAACAAATTTAGTGTGGTGTCAAGTATATAATGATGTGAGATAAAAATGCCCAACTTCTGAAATTTCCATTTTTATTTCATTCGAATGGGAAGAATCTTTATAAACACTCTAGAAGTTATGTTACCCAATAAATAAGACTGATTTCTATGGATAAAATAATTATTTCAATATTTATACGCTGCATAACCATCGTAAAGTGAATTTTTTTTTGTCCACAAATTGGTTTGAGAAGTGAACTATCACCTGCCAAAACAAATATGAATTTGCTCATAACAATCCATACTTTCTCCTGCTCTATAGCTGGATGAAATAAGCGCATTTATACTCCACATAACAGTCCTGGTGGCCACCCAGTCACATTGGAGGGAATTACATGGCTAAACTCCAGAAATATTTTAATCAAATCAGCCACTCTTCATGAGAACGCAGCACCATCCCTTCCTGGCCGGGAGAAAAGAGTGGAGAAACAGAGAAACACATGCCGTCAACAAGGTTGTGTTCACCAGTCTTTCACATCAAAGCAACATGTGTGATCCATCATCAAATTGTGTGGCGTTGATAATAAGCCGCAGATCTTCACAATAATTTTTTTTTTTTACGACTGGTTTTCTCATGTGCTTATTACTCTTGACCAAACATTTTCTTGCATACTAACTGGACAATAATGCAGTCTTTCTCTGCCTTTGTATGTCACATAAAAAGTACAACCATGTATAGCAGGGAAACGTGAGCAGAAGACAGAAAAATACCAATTATTCAGGCTGAAAACTAAAGCAAAAGCATCATTTCGAATCTAAGCTTTGATTAAACATTGAGTATTCAGAGGTCATATTTTCAAGGTGCATTGTGGCCATAACCAGTGGCGTGCACAAATAGACGCTAGGTGGTGCTACAGCACTTGCCTCTTTGCCCTTTATGAATGAAAGTGCCCTTTTGAAACTTCGTTTTTTTTAAATTATCATATTTATTATTATTATTATTATTATTATTAACACTTTAGTGGGGCCAATGTTGAAATGATCTTTTAGAAAAGCTGTATGATTAAAAACTACTGAAAAAAATGCCCTGAAATGGGCCACCCCCTCACGCACTTCCGACCTCTCTTCCTTTGTCACGTGAACACACGCGCAGTGCATATAGATGCACTGCAAACCTCACCTTTCACTTCTTAATGACAGACACGCAGTTTACCTCCCCGATTAGAAACAGTTGCTCAGACTGATTGGTGGAACCGACGAGAGTCTAACTTGTTTTTGAAAGCCTTGTTATACATTGCACTGCGAAATTATACGGCGTTTAACTTACTTCCGCACACCAATGACTACGGAAAAATATCAATCGCCTACGTCTTTATAATTTCTGAATTTGCGTAAATTAATTTGCGACGTTTATTGAGAAATTAGCCACGAGAATCCGTTCTATATACTCTTAAGTGCGTTGTTAGGTAAGAAGCACAGCTGAGTGAAGACGAATATAATTGCTGTGAAGTCCGCGAAAGTTTCGGATTATTTGCAGATTGTCATACTTGCGGATTCACATCAATTATATCAACATGGCCAACAGGCAATCGCTTTGTAATTAGCATTTCTTAATCATTACGTGTCACGCATTGGTGGTGACTATTCTGTTAATAGACTGTTTGATTGTTAATCAATCAAACCTGATCGCAAAAAGTTTAAGAGCAATTATCCGGGAAAGGGTGATGTTACTGAAGGCCTTCCTGGCATCTGACGGTACGCCAGTGATCATACAGCACCAAACAACTGAGCATTTTTTAGCCGACTGGTCACCTGATTAGCTAGTTTAATGCTATAGCCCAAACAATGATAGATAACGTGAGGACGACCACCACAAACAATGTCGGTCGACTTTGCAAATCTATCTGTTAAGCTGAACGTTTTCTTTTGTCTAGGTTTTGTTAGGCAACATAAATGAACACATAAAGAAGAATCAGGCAGTTCCCCATTGCCTGAGAAAAATATCCCCGTAAAGGCTACCCATGTGCCGTCTTGTAATGAATGACAGTGGCCATGAATTGCATTGAACATGTGCGTGTAATGTTTATTTCATTTTTTTAAATCTTAAACTATAATAACATGTTCCACGTGTGCAAAAAAGTGCCCTCCCCCTCCCCCCTGAGCACTTGCCCCCCATAATGTCTGTGCACGCCACTGGCCATAACTCACACCATTTTGAAGATCGATTCCAAAAAAAGTTTTTCCCCCATACAAAATATATACTGTATACTAGTCTCATGAGGGAGAGCAAGCAGTCACTCTGTACCTTAAACTTTTTGAGTGCTGTGGCCAAAGCCTCAGTTTTCTCCATTTCCAGATGGAGCGATTTCCAGTGATTCCAGTTGGCTCATCTAAGATGTTGAAGTTTGGGCTGTGTGAAGAGGAGAGTGATAACGGGAGGAGAGTGAAAACAAGACTGGGAGAATTGGGTTTTCATGGCCATTCCTGACACAAAACAATATCCAATAAAGCACATATGAGTGTAACTAGTTCAGGCAGGAAACTCGAGAAGAGCTACATGAGCTGACAGCAGCCTGGTAAGCTACCAGCCACGTCAGCATCAGCAGGCACACAATTGGAGGATACACATCACAAGGTCATACAGCGGTCTATTTGAAAGACATCAAGCTCACTTTCTTCTGCTGTTTGCAATGACTTTTCATGCTATGCAACACGCTGTTTGGTTTTTTGCTTGCCACCTCCACCCCAGCCTCCACCTGTTTGGTTCTGCTCACATCGGGGGGATTTTGATCTCTGTTCATGGCTATGTTTGTAAGTTTGCTGTGCCTAGATAGGACATTCCTCCAGAGCAGAACTGCCGCCAAAATACAATGTAATACTTATACCCATGAATAAATTGTTCTATTTTATTCAAACGTGAGTTTTCCTGACTGAAATACATTAGTTGAACACCCAACCTGAGTTTATGGGTCACTACCATGGATCGCTGATAGGACTGCAAAAAAGTAAAGGAAGAAACTAGACTGAAAATCGGGGCACAATTTGAACTGTGCCAACTTGTAATAATTTCCATTATCTGCAGTACTTGGCCAGTATCTGGAAAAAAGGACACCAATGATGCTGAGAGAGGACACACAGGACATCACCGAGATGTTCCTCACCATGCCATGGTCATCTGGGCTAAGTCCACTCAACTCTTCTGGCCTCCTGAAAGACTGGCCACAGGTCACATGGCCAGCTCCCCCATAATCCCATACCCATCTAGCAAGTGTCAGTACTCCTCTTCTGTGCAGCCTGAAAGAGAGATGTGGAGAAAGAAAGGGCAAGGAACTGAGAGTAAGATAGAGAGCTAGTGTCCCAGGTACTGCATAATAGTGGGTACCAAGCCTTACTCTCTGAGATCTAAAATACTGCGGGTAACCTGCTATACATTGTATGAGAGCACATACTGCACGTGCCAAAGTTGTACTTCATAGTACATTCATATATCCCACTAAAGTGGTAGGAGACTTGTTCTGACTGTATCATACATGTCTGTCTGTCCTCTGATCTTCTATACAATTGCTCATCCAATCGGCTCATTATTTGGCGGGTATTTTTCTGAAGGCCCACTGAATTGCAATACCCAATGTTAAGTTCTTAAGTTGAGTCTTGATAAAGCTGCATGAGGCAGTAACACAGACCAAGCAATTGGTCTGCTCTGGACAGGCACTGCACTAATCAATATTAATGAGTTATTCAGTGCTCTGTTCTGTTGTTAAAGCCTCAGTCATGTCAAAATCAGCCCACATTAGGGAGAGCAGGAACGCAGAGAGCAGAATAATAGTCTTTTCCGTGTTTGGGAGCAAGACCTGGGATCTTGGTGAGCAGCACTTCCGCTGAGCAGACGTTGAGATCCAGCTCGTCCACGTGCTGCTGGCTGAAGTAGCCAATCTTCAGGTTCCTGAGAAAGAACAGCACAGCTGACTCACAGAGACTGAACCGTCTCACACACACCCTTGTTCTTTTTTCCATCACACATACACGCGCACACACACACACACACACACATACACATTACTCAGAATTCACTGCATAATGTATGAAATACCCATCCCACATATATCCACAATGAGTCAAATCCAAAAGACTAACTGCCCCATAAGCTCACCTGTAGGCCTGTCGAACTCCACAGACAGGTGTAAGCTGCCCCATCAACAACCTCAGTATGGTGGACCTCCCTGCCCCACTCTTCCCACCCTGAGACCAGGAGTGGGCAGATGGGGAGAGAACATGATTACTCTAAAGATCTTACTTCTGTGTCACTTATTAATATTAATAGTTTCTGTAAAACTAGAACAATTATGCCTTGCATTTTTGCACCAGTTAAGATCAAAACATAAGCTCATAATCACTCTCCCAGCATCTTAGTGCTACATAGAGTATGAAAGTATGTTCACAAAAGGAAAATTTAACATTTACGGTAACACTATAATGGCCCCATATTCCAGCAGAACTGGAAGTATCAGCACCAGTGGCAGTAGTGTCACAAGATGCCAATACTGATTGCACTCGTAAAATTTGCGAAATTTGCAAAACAATTGGCTGTGTAAGTCTCGGAAAGGCCCTTTAGCTTCTGTAGCATTTTGTAGCTTTCGTGCCCCTGGTATGACTAATGACTGGTGTAATTCTGAAGGTGTTCTTCAATGCTTGTGGGGACACTTGAGGTGCTAGCAGCCTTAACCATGGGTACATGACAGTGAGATCACGGTAACAGTGGCATTATTCCAGTGTTAGAGTATGCATGTAAAATGGTGTGGAGTTAGAGAAATAAGTACTTACTATGCACATTCTAGACTCCAGGTCAGCAGAGACACAGCGCAGCTCAAACCAGTGAGCTGTTGGGAGGTGCAAACAGTAGAGTATCACGCGTGGCTTCTACAACTTCCTCACTGTAATGGGATTTCAGACTCCTAATCGATGGGTCTGAGTTCAGGGCTGAGAGGAGAGCAGGGAAGCTCTATTGGATAATTCAATGCCAATAAATTCAAGTTAAAAATTAAAATGCTCACAACCAATTTAACCAAGCTAGACAGAAAGCTATTATTGAGTGGATGTTCACATACAGTTTTTGAAGCAGTGTGAGCTTGTTCTGTACCTAAGCAGCTCTGTTAACACTACATCTGAACCTGTTGATGAACACTAGGGACAGAGAATCAGTGGCAAAGAGACAGATAAAGGCGGAGTTCATTAAGTGAGCGATACCTCTGGGAGAACTGAAGAAGCCCTTTAGCGACAGGGTAAGTCACTAGCCAGCTCTTGTGCCATCATCCTTTGTTCCACCTCTTGCTGTTGAAGAACAAATGATAATGATATTCAAGAGTAAGAGTTTCTTGCCAAGCAGCAAATGAAATGAAAAGTGAATGAGAGGATAGCAGTCACCTTGGTATTCAATGTTGTAATTCAGTGCCTGTACATCAAGCAAGAGGAGGAACAGGTTCAGGACAGATTTCATCAGCACTGTGTGTGTGCGCGTTTTCTTGTACTTGCTACAAAGTGACAACCAAAAAATGTTCTTTTCCTACAGAGTGGGGACATTTTTGGGAAGTGAGGACATTTTGGCCAGTCCTCACAACTACAAAGGCAAATTGTGACTTATTAGTTAAGGATAGGGGTAAGATTAGAATTAGGGATGGGTTAAGGTTAGGGTAACGGTTTGGAATAGGCATAAATTGCTTATTGTTAAGATTAGCGAAAGGCTGTAGAGACACAGAAAAATGAGTGGAAGTCAATGTAATTACCTCACAAAGTATAAGCATGTGTGTGTGTGTGTGTGTGTGTGTGTTCTCTGTACTGAAGCTGCTCCTCATACTCTCTTAGCTGGTTCTTCAGACGGTTCCTCCTTGGTCTTGACGAAGTTGTCGTAGTTGCTACAGTAACTCACCGGTGTAGGTGGATGATGTTTGTTGTCACCACCATGCAGGAAATTCCGGTCATGGCACACCACTGGAATGATTGACTGCCTTGTTTGTGTGTGTATGCGAAACACCATCACATGCAAATGAGTAGCTCTGCCATACTCCACTGCAGTGTGTGAGAGACTGTTTTTGATATGTACTCGGAGTGGGGACTGGAGCATCACATTAATATTCAGGATTGCGGTAAGGACCGCGGGGTGTGAATACCTGCAGATAATTCTCACACCACAGAATAGCTCTGACATCCAGCATGAGTGAGATGACCCAGAGGTCAGAGTGATGGTGTTGTGAAGACTCATCGATGTAGCAACAGTATATCAAGGGATTGATGTGAATTCCAGCGTGAGCAGGAACTACGTTCCGAGATGAGTTTGGACTTATTCCATTTTTATAACCAAATGTTCCCAAGATAACCAAGATTTTTTGTTAGCACAAAATAAGATGAATTTCAGTGGATTTATGTGCCAATCCACATAAAGAGTATAAATCTAATGTATAGAAAGTTGATGCATTCAAATGTGTGCTTTGCAAATATTGCTTTTCACATTGTTATGGCCCCAATTTGCAACGACATATAAGACAGCAAGGGATGACAGACAAAATTTTAAAACTCAAACAGATTTAATTAAACAAACACTAACACTGACCTACCATTTATTCTATTGACAAAGATTGATAATATACAAGAAAAAAATATTTACAGTTCCTTGAGATTGGGTTGCTTGGTGATGTTCCGGGTGAGGAAAATCCGCCAACACAGGCAAAAATGCACAAAAAGCATCACAGGTCCTTGAAAAGAGTGACAGGTCTGGTCAAATGTATCCTTCTCCTTGCAATTTCTCCTACCACTTTACTCTCTCAATTTCTCTCCTTATATACTCTTTTGCAGCCCCCTCCTACATTTAGACTTTAATTCTTCCTCTGGGACGTTCCCCTCTCAGACATGCCCAGGACATGTCCAAACCTAGCTCGAGACTGGGCTTAACAGAAAAAAGGTCACATTCTTTCCACATTACAACATATCCACAACAATATTCCTCTTTTGCACCATCATGATTTAAATGTGAAAAGTGATGTCAGTACATCTGGAAGCGCAGCACAATTATTGTTTTCATAAGTGTAAACAATTAATGTGATCTGGTCACAAACCCAAACAGACACTCATAGCTCTCTCGCTCTCTCTGCAAGCATGTACAAACAGCTTTAAAATCACCCATTTTAAAACCTACTTGGTTGTCTGCTGCTGTATTTTTGAAGAGAAGCCCAGATCTGCCAGAATGTCTGAAGCCCTGGTAAACAGACGGATGAGAGGGAGGGAATGATTATCTGGGCCAGTTCTGCCTGGAGTGCAGCATCCATACAGCCACATCCAAAAGTGAAAAACTCTGAAATGTCCAAATCCACACATAACAAACACAACTGGGTGTGATGTCAACTAACAGACCAGTTATTCAAGCAAAAGAGGTGTTTTTATTATATTCTATGCATATCGAGATGAATTCAATTCACGGCATACCTCACAATCAAAAATCAAGAGAGAGAACTGGCAAGTTATAATCTCCCAGCCATCACCCATAATCTCATGAAAAGTAGAGGCCTTTAATTTGCATGAGAGCTGTTCGGCAGTGACTGCAGAGTCCTGACTCGGCTGCCAAAGCGGTGATATCTGTCTGGAAGTATCATCTGGCAGTAAAATTCAAATATGTGTAAAGTTTTATTGTCACATTTGACAGACAGAATCTCTGATATGCTCTGTAGTGCGTCAATCAACATATTTGATACATTCTGCAGGAGCAACCTCAGTCCGCACCCAGCTGGTGCCTTATCTGCCTGAATCTCCTCCAGTCTGGAATAACTGTCCGACAGCCACAAGGCCTCCAGTCTGTCCACTCAGAAATCACAGAACACCTGACGTGCTTCACTGATTCTGTTTTATGTTCAAAATACACTACTTGTTAAAAAACGCAGCAAGATGTTGAATTGCTAATTAAAAGTCAGGAATGCAAACTCCATAATTCACTCAGTGGTAGGCTACATTGAATAAAAATGTATTGAAAACTTTCTTGCATCTGAAGTGGGATGCCGAAGAACCAAGTCTGTTGTCCTCTTGGATATGGAACATACAAGATACAGTACATCTCCTGAAAAATCATATCCCAATCATCTCTCACATTGGCGGCGAGAGTCGTGGATGTTTTCCGGGTTCAGCAGGTCCTGACAACGACGTTCGCGAGTGTGAGGATCTGCAGAAGGTTAGTTTACGACTATGACGGAGGAGGGCAGTGTGCGTCCGATCATCAGCTACTTACACAGAGCCAGAGCCCATAGTACCTTAATCCCCCTAAAAAAAACTCAAATCTAATACAATCCCTTGTGTGATTCAAAAAATCTTCAAATATGAAAATGTAAACAGCAAAATAAAACAAATCAACAAACATTCCTACACTCTCCAAACAACGATGAACAATACATTTCTTGTTAAAAACAATCAACCAGCCATAAGCGCGACGTACCAACATAAAAAGTAATCAACATATACACCATTTCTTCGGTATACATTTACCAGGGTTTTTCCTGCGCTTATTTCCAGTTGTTTAAAATAAGACGGAATTTAACGTTATCTCCGGCTGTTTCAGTCATTCACCCCACGGTAAAGTGATAGCAAGTATAATTTTTCACTGTGTACTATAGACAGAGAGAGAATAGCAATCGAAACGTCCTCAAGGGTCTTACCTGCGATGTAATCAAACACCTCGGTGTCAATTTCGGAAAATTCGCTTTTCAGAATATCCCTATATATCGCCATGATATGATACACCGTTCCTGTCGGCAGCGCGCTCGCCTGTGTTATCAAAATTGGGATTCGTAGTGCTCATAAGAGTTCTCGCAATTCGCAAAAGCAAAATGCAGCGTCCTGTCGAGGTCCTTTCTTCGACCCATGCACCCATCATTAGCAAACTGAATGGTAGTTTTGTCATTTTGTTGTTCACTGTTTCACGTTGATTAGTTTTCAAAATTTCATAGATTGTTTTTGTGGTTCCCATTCAGACACGTTTTTGTATTTTTGAGGTCCCCTTATCCTCAAATAATTGGAGAAAGGCAGAATCTTCAGAAAATTATCAGACTTTATTCGGCCCATGACCTAAAGCACGGAGCAGTAGCTGCATGTATGTGAAGAACACTAGGCCTACTCCACTCATTCCAAATAGCCATTTTTATTAAATAAACCTTCCAATCACATTACACTGGTTATATCTTATCTCTTTCCCCTTTCCATTTGGTAGGCATGTTCTCTATGGGATTTTGTGGAAAATATTGGTTGCGCACAGAGGTGTTGCTCCCACAGAAGAGAAAGAAAAATATGTGAAAAAATAGGATACAAATGGATACGTAAATGGCTCAGCTGATTATGTTTACAGTAATATACATAATTGATGATTCGGCTGAACAGATATTGATCAACGCTACAGAAATCAACTGAATAGATATTGACTGAATCAATTGAACAGATATTGATTGAACATGAAATAAAGAGCTTAAGTGTGTGTGAACCGCTTATGTGTGTGTTACTGCTGCTTACATAATATGGTAACTGATTATGATTATTGATTTACTGATGAATATGAGTAATATTGCAATATGATCCCCCAACATAGTGTTTGCAGATCTTTTTTGACGTGGTTGTTTGACAATATCTCCAAAACAAGCCTCAAGAATGAATGCACTGACCTGTAGATTCTTAAAATTCCCAAATGCTGTCATGGTTTTGGAGGTTGGCATTTGTTTGGGAGCTTTCTTTGTTACTTTCATCCGGGACAATATCGTTTTTCCCACATCGGATTCTTTGGCCAGTTGGCATTAACTGTGGGCGGCACCTGAATTCTATTTAAGCCCAAGTTCCGCCTCGCCACCTTTGCTAGAGTGTCAGTGTTATGATTGCACTATAGCCTGTAAGTTATCTAGCGAGAGAGTTGCTTAGGATTTAGTTGCAAAAGAGGAAAAGTGTTAGTTAGTTAGTGAGGGAAATTTTCTGTCTCTCTTTTCCTCTTCCTTCCTCTGCCTGTGAACCGCCTGGTGCTTAATCTTTTCATCTCGGCTTCTGAGATTTTTCCTTTATTTCGTTCTGTCTAGCTCGCTTTGCCTCCTGATTATTATTTGGACGAGATTTATGTCTTTTGGAAGTGGGAGCTCCTCTCTCTTGTTTTATCTGTGTTTGTCATTTTGCTGAGCTTCCTTTCGTTCCGGCCACTGCATTTGGCGTCTCGAAGTACCAGCCATCACAAATGCATTGCAGAAATGTGACAATTGCTCCCATTAAAGTTGAATATTCAGATGATCTTTTCTGTCAGACCTAAATATTCCATGCTTATATTTGTCAAATTGTGAGATGGTCGACATATTTACTGTAATTTTTCATGGCTTCTGTTTAATTACATTGAGGGCATAGGCAAAGCTTGTGGGGGACCCCACCAGAGAAATAAAAAAGTTCAATAACCCTTAAAAAGAGCTCATTAGCTCCTCTCTACACTAAAGTTTACTCCCAGAAAACAGGATTCCCAATACTACCAATCTAAACCATTACTTGTTTCCCAAGGAATAAAATGGTGGGGTAAGGGGAAGATATAATTTTTAAAAGATTCAGAACATATTGGATTATATTTAGAAACAGAGATCTGCCATTCAAGGAGGCAGCCTCACTTTTAATGCACAATGTGGCTTAGCCCTACTCTCAATCTGTTTCCAATTAAAACCTGCATAATTAATTTACTGGGTAATAAATGGGCCTGCCAATACATTGCCAATAATGATTACAACATGATAACAACAAAGAGGTGACAAGGCTATCATATGAGATTATATGAATGGAAATTATCAGCATAATTAATTAAAAACTAAATCCAATCTTTAACTGAATGCCATCAAACACTACAATGCTAACAAATCATAAATTGCCCATTTGTCCTTATGATTACTTGCTCATTAACTTACAGTTCTCATTGACTTAATAAGGCCACTGTAACTAACATCGCTTGGCAATTACAGAAGGCTGGCACCAGCAGCCACTGAACACTGACTGAAAAGAGCAATAAAATCCCTCTTAGCCTCATAGAATGGACACCAAATTACTTACATTAATGAATTTTGTTTGCTTCTGCAATGAGGAATGGTCCAATATCACTTCCATGAGAAAGTTCTCGGCAGAAAGATCGCAAGCAATTAACATGACATTTCATATTCCACGCAGCTCCAGAAAAGCTCAAGCTGGATATGAAGTTCATATTATGGTCATTCTAATGTTGATTAGCGTTAATTACATTTCATTTGTCTTAAAAATGATTAATTTCACCAAATGATACACTAAAGCAGTAAAGTTGGGAACCCATAGGCTTATTCATATTTCTCTTTGTTGCATTTAGTGTTCCTTGAAGCCTGTCCAATGGGTTTGGAGTTTTGGCTGTAGCTGTTATACCTTAAAAACAAACCCATTTCCTTCTGCTATGCAAGTAAATAGCCTTGGTACGTGTCCCGTCTAAATAATAGGTTGATCGAAATGCCCAGAAAAAATCAATATCTTTTTAAAAGTCATAGAATCTCTGTCCAAATGTCATCTGAAATAAAAATTAATTACTACCCCAATTCTGAAATAGTTGGGACAAAGTGTAAATTGTGAATAAAATCAAAATGCAATGACTTTCAAATCACACCAGCCAGTATTTTATTCACAATAGAACAGTTATATCATAGCAAATGTTGAAACTGAGAAATGTTACTATTTTATCCACGAAATGAGCTCAATTCAATTTTGAAGGCTGCTACAGGTCTCAAAAAAGTTGGGACAGGGGCCTGTTTACCATGGTGCAGCATCCCCTCTTCTTTTTAACACAGAGTGGAGGCATCTGGGCATTGAGGAGACAAGTTTATTGAGGTTTGCCATTGGAATTCGATCCCACGTTTGTTCAATACAGGCTTCCAGCTGCTGGAGAGTTTTGGGTTACCTTCGACAAACTTTTTGTTTAATTGTTCGCCAAATGTTCACAATTGGTGAAAGATCAGGACTGCAGGCAGGCCAGTTCAGCACACGGACTCTTCTACTATAAAGCCAGAAAGCCAGGCTGTTGTAATAGCTGCCGTAAGTGGTTTTGCATTGTCATGCTGAAATGCACAAGGCCTTCCCTGGAATAGATGTCATCTGGGGGGTAGCATATGTTGCTCTAAAACCTTTATATACCTTTCAGCATTCATGGTGCTTTAAAACATGCCAGTGTCCTACACCATATGTAATAATGCATTGCCATACCATCAGAGATGCTGGCTTTTGAACTGAATGCAGATAACAGAAGGGGTCGTCTTTCTCCTCTTTAGCCCAGAGGACAGGTCGTCCATGATTTCCAACAAGATTGTCAAATTTGGACTCTCCTGACCGCAGGACACTTTGCCACTTTGCAACAGTCCATTTTAATTGAGCCTTGGCCCACAGAACACGGTGGCGCTTCTGGATCATGCTCAACAATGATTTCCTTTTTGCATGATAGAGTTTTAGGTAGCATCTGTGGATGGAATGGCAGACTATGTTTACTGACAGTGGTTTCTTGAAGTATTCCTGGACCCATTTAGTAATGTCAATGACAGAATCATGTTGGTGAGTGATGCAGTGGCGTCTGAGGGCCCAGAGATCATGGGCATCCAGTAAAGGTCTTCGGCCTTGTCCCTTTCACACAGTGATTTTTCCAGTTTCTCTGAATCTTTTGATGATGTTATGCTCTGTCGGTGATGAGACCTTCAAAGCCTTTGCAATTTGATGTTGAGGAACATTGTTTTCAAATTATTCCATAATTTTTTTACACAAGCCTTCACAGGTTGGAGAGCCTCTGGCCATCTTTGCTTCTGAGAGACTCAGCCTCTCTAAGACATCCCTTTTATTGCCAATCATGTTACGCGCCTGATGCCAGTTAATTTAATTACTTGCTAAATGTTCTTTCAGCTGATTTACTTACATACTTACTCAGTATACGCAAGTCAGTACTTACTAACGGTGTATTTTGTGGATGAAAATGTAAAATTTCTCAATTTCAGCATTTGAAATGTTATCCATGTAAATTGGCTCATGCGATCTGAAAGTCATAGTATTTTGATTTTATTCACAATTTACTCTTTGTCCCAACTATTTCGGAATTGGGGTTGTATTTATTCAATGAATGTTCCATTCAGTGCATCGAGAGGACTTTTCTAATCAGAAAAAACTACGTGAAAGGTGCTTTGTTCAACAGGCCTGGGTCTACGTTAATTGTTTATCTGGTTGTCATTGATGCTGCATAGCAGTTTATTCATTTGACTTGCATTCGGACATCAATTCTGCTTTTTCTCAATAATGCAATTTGATATCCTAATTTTCATACACGTAATACTTGTGCTGCTGATGGTGTTTTACATCTTTTTCTTGCAAGAGTTTTATGAAAAAGGAATTAAAGGTGTGTTTCATGTAGATGCCCATGCAAAATATAGGCCTGTTCAGTTCAGTGATTGGCGCAAATAAGAGCCCTTGCCATTAATTGAAATTTCACATATGATAAACATAGCACCCTCATTGCAATGGTGTAAATGATACAGGAATTCATAGTTTTCAGTCAAATAATACAAAAATTTACTTGGGGGAGGATTATCCCCAGGGTCCCCCCAAACACAAATGTCAAACACTGCCTGTGATTGATGGCATCACATACCAACCCCCCCTCCCACACACACACACACACACAAAACAAAGTTATAATGAACTGAATGTCAAACAACTCTCCTTTCAATACTGCATGTTGGATGCATTCATTTGCATTTTTGCATTTCAGTATGATACAACCAGTTTGTAGCCATGCAATGACTGCAGGAAAGTGCAGAAATTAGTTTGGACACTTTATTCTCAGAATATTTCATGTTTGTATTTTTGTAAATGTCTTCCTCAACATAATTAAAAAGTCATTACATTGTATGACTATTCCAGAAAGGATCAAAATTCATGAAAATCCAGTACTTCAGCCACAACATTCCTTAGTTTTTTTTCACACATGAAAAAGTGAAAAAGTATTTGCCCCCCCTTCCTGATTTTTTTTTTTTTTTTTTGGCATATTTGTCACACTTAGATGTTTCAGATCATCTAACAAATTTTAATATCAGACAAAGATAACCCCAGTAAATAAAAAATGCAGTTTTTAAATGATGATTTAATTTATTGAGGGAAAAAGCTATTCAAACCTACCTGGCCCTATGTGAAAAAATAATTGCTTCTGAAACCTAATTGCTGGTTGTGCCACCCTCGGCAACAACTGCAATCAACCGTTTGCAATCATTTCACTGTGACAGGTGTGGAAAGACATTTGATAGGGCAGACCATTTTTGAGTCACTCAGTGACTACTTCTTATTCCACGTGTCTTCCGAGGGTGTGGTCACCCTTTCAGAGGATCTTACTTGTGATGGCCATCACTATTAATCTGGGACTCGCATTCTAAGAGGAGTTTACTTTGAACATGTTAAGTCAACCAGGAAGGGATTAGAGTACAAGAGGGGGAAAAGCTCAACTGCAAATCCGGCTGGATGCGTAATGTATGTAGGTCTTGACTTGACTGAAAAAGACCGTCATTTCCTCCTTTAACATCAGGGCCATGAGGATATCGTGCGTGTTATTGCTTCCTAATGAACATTTGAATCATCTCTTGCAATGAACAAGCAGAGTGGTGAAAGCTGAGAGCCATGAGCTGCATTTCATGTCGACATTGACCCCTTTCTGATCCTAAATGTATCTCAGCTTTTAACTCGCTCAGCTTTCCCAACTCTGCTTGTTCATCAGTTAGCTCATTGTCTAATTTGTTCCCCTACCCCCTTTCACTCCTCACTGCTCTCCCTCGTCAGCTTTGAGTTTGAGCTAAGGATCAGTGACTTGAACATGATGACTTGGTCACAACTCTGTCTCAGGGATACTGAACTGACCTGGCAACATACTAAACTGAGTCTAATGAGGGTTATTAGAGACCTTAAATGTCCCATTGATTGATTTAGCAATTTCCACCTGTGAAAAGGGTTGAAATTTTTGTTGATTTTCAATGCTTGGGGCATGGACCTTCAAGTAAGCAATTTGGAAATTTGATGGTTTTATGTTGAAGAGGAATCTTTTTTCTTCCTTTTGCAAAAAACCAGACAGAGTTATGTTCAGTATTAAGTGAGCTATGACCTCTTATTATCTTACACCCTATTTTGAGAAAACGAACATAACATTTTCAAATTCTAATGCATTTTCCTATTAAGCTGAAGTGTTTGGTCCCTCAAAACTCTGGTTCTAAACTACTTATTGGTGTTTTGATTGTATTTCCTGGAAGAACTTTTGCATTTTAAAAAAACATCAAAAAATCAAAAATTTGTCATTTTTGACCATGTAACGCAAATTAGCACCTATTTGTGACATACGACCCATCACAGATTATCACAAATTAAGAACAATTCGAAAAGAATTAGCCCGGAACCCAGTAGTCAAACTTGAGGCAACCTAGCTCTCGTGATCTAGCTGGGCTAACTAGCCAAGCTTAGTAGTCAGCTGGGCATTAAAAACAATAGACTTTGTCAACAAAGCAACCAAAAATGATAATCTGTGAAAAACATTGGCGTATGAAAACAAAACAATCAATGTAACTTAAATCGGAAATAAAAAGACATTTCTACATATTGTTTACAGAACATATGTAACATACAACAAAGAGGTTGAGTAACTTAAATTTGTAGATTACTTCAGAGGCCACATCAGCCCTTGCTCCCACCATCTTGATATAATTCCCGAAATGTTTTTGGTTTCATAGTGCATTATGGGATGCCCCTATTGATCAAGGATGCTAACCTAAAAAAAAAGCAAAATTAGATATCTTTGTTGACAGAATACTTAAGTAGTCTAAAAGTGAGACAGCCTTAGTCTCGGGAATGAGCATTTTATGACTTGAAATGCTGTTAGTATCAAGATCTCACTTCATTTGGAGACACAGCCCACGTCTGCCTCGCTACAAAAGCCTCCTGATGACTGTTTGAGCAATTCATTTTGAAAGCGCAACAGCCAATAGGGAAACTCCAACATGCAATCGACCACTGAGTAACTCCATCACTCACTCCCTGACTCAGTCGCTCAATGACTTGTGCGTTAACAGAGCTGGCCCCTGCTTTGCTGCGGTTCATGCAAAAATGCATTCATTGAGACCAATACCTCACCAGGCATAGGCACAAATACAGGCCCAGCATAAGACAATTCCCAAATAAGTAGCAGCACAAGAAATATTGTTTTCAATGCTTTGCGATAGATAATTTGAAGAGCTTTCTGTATGAAGCTCAATCCTGACAAGTCTTGCTGGGCATTTCAGATCAAATAAATTATAAACACCCTAAATGTAACAAGTGCGGACTGATGGTATCAATTTGCAGGGAAAAACTGCACTCTATCTTTTGGTCTTTCTCTCATTACTACAATCCCTCAGCCTCCTATTTAACACCATCCCATCTCCTCTGTCTCATCCCATTTGCCCCATTCTACTCTTGCCCCCATCTCCAATCGATCGTCTTCGTCTGCATTACACCTCTCGTATTAGCCACCGCAAACCACCCCACCACAAACTCCCCTGCATCTCACATAACCATTTCTTAATGCTTCCCCCTCTTTCAGAGAACAAGTCGGTATACGCAAACCTTCTTTCCCTTCCATTTAGTTCTCTCCTCAAATCCATGCACCCTTCTTCATCGCTCCATTCTCCCATACTCCTGCAAGCCAGCATGGTGTCCCACGAATTTCAGACCTACTGGAAGACTGGCTCACACTGAAACAGTAGCAGTGCCTTGGAGCACACCATTGATCATCAAAGTAAAATGCAATTTGATATCCTAATTTTCATACAAGTAATACTTGTGCTGCTGATGGTGTTTTACATCTTTTTCTTGCAAGAGTTTTATGAAAAAGGAATTAAAGGTGTGTTTCATGTAGATGCCCATGCAAAATATAGGCCTGTTCAGTTCAGTGATTGGCGCAAATAAGAGCCCTTGCCATTAATTGAAATTTCACATATGATAAACATAGCACCCTCATTGCAATGGTGTAAATGATACAGGAATTCATAGTTTTCAGTCAAATAATACAAAAATTTACTTGGGGGAGGATTATCCCCAGGGTCCCCCCAAACACAAATGTCAAACACTGCCTGTGATTGATGGCATCACATACCAACCCCCCCTCCCACACACACACACACACACACACACACACACACAAAACAAAGTTATAATGAACTGAATGTCAAACAACTCTCCTTTCAATACTGCATGTTGGATGCATTCATTTGCATTTTTGCATTTCAGTATGATACAACCAGTTTGTAGCCATGCAATGACTGCAGGAAAGTGCAGAAATTAGTTTGGACACTTTATTCTCAGAATATTTCATGTTTGTATTTTTGTAAATGTCTTCCTCAACATAATTAAAAAGTCATTACATTGTATGACTATTCCAGAAAGGATCAAAATTCATGAAAATCCAGTACTTCAGCCACAACATTCCTTAGTTTTTTTTCACACATGAAAAAGTGAAAAAGTATTTGCCCCCCCTTCCTGATTTTTTTTCTTTTTTTGGCATATTTGTCACACTTAAATGTTTCAGATCATCTAACAAATTTTAATATTAGACAAAGATAACCCCAGTAAATAAAAAATGCAGTTTTTAATGATGATTTAATTTATTGAGGGAAAAAGCTATTCAAACCTACCTGGCCCTATGTGAAAAAATAATTGCTTCTGAAACCTAATAGCTGGTTGTGCCACCCTCGGCAACAACTGCAATCAACCGTTTGCAATAACTGGCAATGAGTCTTTCACATCACTGTGCAGGAGTTTTGGCCCACTCTTCTTCGCAGAATTGTTTTAATTTAGCAACACTGGAGGGTTTTTGTGCATGATTGGCCTGTTTAAGGTCACGACCCAGCATTTCAATTGGATTTAAGTCCAGACATTGACTACGTCACTCCAAAACCTTTAATTTGTTCTTTTAAAGCCATTCAGAGGTGGACTTGCTGGTGCATTTCTGATTATTGTCCTGCTGCATAACCCAAGTTTGCTTGAGCTTGAGGTCATGAGCTGATGGTCGGACGGTCTCCTTCAGGATTTTCTGATAGAAGGCAGAATTTATGGTTCCATCAGTTACGGCAAGTTGTCCAGGTCCTGAAGCAGCAAAGCAGCCCCAGACTATCACACTACCGCCACCCTGTTTGACAGTTGGTATGATGCTCTTTTCATTAAATGCTCTGTTAGTTTTATGCTAGATGTAATGGGACGTACACTGTGGTTCGCTGGAGTCCCAAAGCCTTACAAATGGCTTTGTAACCCTTTCCAGACTGATGGATGTCAATGAATTTGTTTGTCATCTGTTCTTGACTTAGATCACAGCATTATTTGTTGCTTTCTGAGATCCTTGAGCCTACTTCACTTTGACAGACAGGTTCTATTTAAGTGATTTCTTGACTCAACAGGTATGGCAGCACTCAGGCCTGGGTGTGGCCAGTGAAATTGAATTCAAAAAAAATTTTTATATTAAAATTTGTTTGATGAGCTGTAACATTTTTAAGAGTGACAAATATGCAAAAAAGCAAAAAAATAAATAAAAATAAAAAAATCAGAAAGGGGCAAATACTTTTTTGCATTGCTGACTAGCCTGGTCCAGTCACAGTTACAGTCCCCCATAAACTTTTTAAGCAGGGCGCATTTTAGCTGTAGCTTTACTTGTTCTTTTATGTTTTTCTGTTTATAAGTGAGGATGCGGAAGCCATTTACCGTCGCCAAGTGCTGCAAGTAAAGAACAGTCTACTCCTTGTGGCAATATTTGGTATAATAGTGTGACATTTCTGCGCTGCCAGTCTGCCACTGACAAGATTGTTTGGAATTCCATATCAGAGCTCGGCGTGGGAGATGACGACATTCAAATCAGATCAGTACGCCGTTCCTCGCAACATTTTGTAATGCGCATACTCAGTGCCCTTACTGCACGGTCCTCTTTCCAAAACTTCGAACTGACCTTAGCTATTGCGCACGCGTGAAACTTGGCTTGGCTTGGCTTGCTGCGGGGAAGAGAGACGGTGGGAGTTAGCACCGTAATGGCGGCCTCGGTATTGCTGTCCAGTGAGAGCCCGAGACCCACTTTTGCGGTCGGCAGTACCGGAGTGCCAACAGTTCCTGGTAATGGACCTGGTGCAGTGGGTCCCGCTTCTTGGAACCGTTCGTTGGATCGGGCTCTGGATGAAGCTGCGGCCACCGGCTGCCTGAATCTCAGCGGCAGGAAACTGAAGGAGTTCCCGAGAAGCGCCGTCAACCACGATCTCTCAGATACCACCCGGGCCGGTAGGCAGCGATCTGGGGCGGGGATAAGGGTTTGGATAGTCCGGGACTGGATTGCCCATACTGTCTCGCCTTTAATTTTGAAGTACTTGATCGCGGGTTTTATTGTATTTCGAGAAGTGAAATAATAAATCGTTCACGTTGACGAACAGCAGCTGAGGTTTGGAGACCCTATCTTGCTGGTAAACACGAGTTTGAGGACGGCTGACATAACGTCAGATAGGCTGACGCGCAATTTGGGACAGCACCGAGTTGCCCAACAAGGACAGCCTCCTGACGGGGTTATGGTTTAGGTCTGACACAATTTACGAAATAACATTTTTTAGGTTCTTATGTTTGCGTTACGCGAACATGACATTTTGGAGTCGACGTAACTCATGCGTGCAACAATTTATCGCAACGTGCTGTGAAGATACTTCTGTTATCCAAATACTTGGTGTAAATACTTTTGGTGTTGTTATTAATGGTGACTTTACTCTCGCAAAATCTACGCTGATTTGCCGTGATGAGAAGGGGGCATTATCTGAATGAACGTGCGATATTTATCCAATATTGTGTTTATTGTCCCTGCCCGAAGACTGATGGGATGATGGTAGGCTCCATATAAAATATTATTGTAATGTGCTTCAAAACACTGCTTGGGATTATGGTGGCAAAACATTTTGCGTCATTAATTTATCTTGCTGTACTTGTGCAGCCCTGTAGATGCTGAGTTACATTAGCGAGGCAAATATTAGGCTCTAATATTCTCACTCATTCCTCTGTTTTATACGAAAATTCTATGCCGCTTCTGCCTGAATGTAGGTCAGTGAAATTAAGTGTTGTTTTGATCATCAATGGTGTGCTCCAAGGCACTGCTACTGTTTCAGTGTGAGCCAGTCTTCCAGTAGGTCTGAAATTCGTGGGACACCATGCTGGCTTGCAGGAGTATGGGAGAATGGAGCGATGAAGAAGGGTGCATGGATTTGAGGAGAGAACTAAATGGAAGGGAAAGAAGGTTTGCGTATACCGACTTGTTCTCTGAAAGAGGGGGAAGCATTAAGAAATGGTTATGTGAGATGCAGGGGAGTTTGTGGTGGGGTGGTTTGCGGTGGCTAATACGAGAGGTGTAATGCAGACGAAGACGATCGATTGGAGATGGGGGCAAGAGTAGAATGGGGCAAATGGGATGAGACAGAGGAGACGGGATGGTGTTAAATAGGAGGCTGAGGGATTGTATTAATGAGAGAAAGACCAAAAGATAGGGTGCAGTTTCTCCCTGCAAATTGATACCATCAGTCCGCACTTGTTACATTTAGGGTGTTTATAATTTAATTGATCTGAACTGCCCAGCAAGAATTGTCAGGATTGAGCTTCATACAGATAGCTCTTCAAATTATCTATCGCAAAGCATTGAAAACAATATTTCTTTTGCTGCTACTTATTTGGGAATTGTCTTATGCTGGGCCTGTATTTGTGCCTATGCCTGGTGAGGTATTGGTCTCAATGGATGCATTTTTGCATGAACCGCAGCAAAGCAGGGGCCAGCTCTGTTAACGCACAAGTCATTGAGCGACTGAGTCAGGGAGTGAGTGATGGAGTTACTCAGTGGTCGATTGCATGTTGGAGTTTCCCTATTGGCTGTTGCGCTTTCAAAATGAATTGCTCAAACAGTCATCAGGAGGCTTTTGTAGCGAGGCAGACGTGGGCTGTGTCTCCAAATGAAGTGAGATCTCGATGCTAACAGCATTTCAAGTCATAAAATGCTCATTCCCAAGACTAAGGCTGTCTCACTTTTAGACTACTTAAGTATTCTGTCAACAAAGATATCTAATTTTGCTTTTTTTTAGGTTAGCATCCTTGATCAATAGGGGCATCCCATAATGCACTATGAAACCAAAAACATTTCAGGAATTATATCAAGATGGTGAGAGCAAGGGCTGATGTGACCTCTGAAGTAATCTACAAATTTAAGTTACTCAACCTCTTTGTTGTATGTTACATATGCTCTGTAAACAATATGTAGAAATGTCTTTTTATTTCCGATTTAAGTTACATTGATTGTTTTGTTTTCATACGCCAATGTTTTTCACAGATTATCATTTTTGGTTGCTTTGTTGACTAAGTCTATTGTTTTTAATGCCCAGCTGACTACTAAGCTTGGCTAGTTAGCCCAGCTAGATCACGAGAGCTAGGTTGCCTCAAGTTTGACTACTGGGTTCTGGGCTGATTCTTTGGAATTATTGTTAATTTGTGATAATCTGTGATGGCAAACTGCATAGCTAGCAAGCTGTACTCATGAGGACTTGATTCCACTTATCAGGGCCCAAAGTTGTGTTTGAAGCCTTCCTTAAAGCTTGTAACCCTTTATGAAAGCTTGAATGCAAAGAGAACGGATGTTTGCATGGGAGAGAAATTCTCCCATGTCTACCAAGAGATAGCAGTTATTTTTTTCTTTCTTAATTTGGCGCATCCAATCCCACCCAAATTTGGAATGCCCAGTTGGCGAACTTTGTACACAATCTTGTTTGTATGCAACCCCATGTTGCCGTCCTGGGAGAACAAGACAGCTTGGGGTTCTCCTCTGAAGTTTACGACTGTCAGTTACTGCGTCTTTTTTTTTTTTTTGAATACTCGTAGCTTGAAACTTCGCTGGCTCAGAATAAGCAAAGGTTTTGGTTTTGTTACATAGCCTAGGGCTGTCTCTTTTTTCGTAAAAACAGGTTCAAACAAATTTAAATTAAGAAATTTGAATCAATTTGAACACAAAACACTTGCATGATTGGCAACCCTCCCCCCTACACACTGTTAATTATTAGCTAGAAACAGAAGTTCCTCGTCCTGATCGAAATATTTCCAGTTGATCTGAACATCCGCGCACTTGACTATGATAACTTGGTTATTGAGTGTTTCAGTGTTAGTTATAGCTACCTTGCTTTGTAAGGTGACCTGTTTCCAAGTCTTGCTTGGGTAGCTAACTAATTTTACTTCCCGGTGTTAGCTTTGCTGCCAAAATTGCATTATGCCATATTGAGTGGCAATTTACCATCAGCTTTTATTACATTTTCAAATTTAATACTGTTTATATTCAGTTGTACTGAGGCTTTAAAACTTAAGCATGTATAAACTGGGAGAAAATTTTTTATTAGTTTTCTTTATTAAAGAAGTTTTGTGAATGGTGATCTGTTGGGTTAAAACACCCATTTTCTTCCCTTAAGATCCATTACTTGTTGTCCTTTCCTCTTTGATAACAGCAGAAGCACATCCCACCGTGATGGTGTTATGCTTTTTTGAATTCAGCTGTATTATTGATAGTTTGACCAAAGAATTTTTCAACAAGTTCAAACTATAGTGAAGATTTCAAATCACAATTGACAGCCCACCGCCAGTCCTCAAGTATGTCTATATGTTCCAGCCGTACTAGGTTTTGACCCGGTCCTGTTTCTCAGTAGTCTAGATAAGATGACAAAATGCATTAATATCCATCCCATATTGTTTTATGAAGATAAAATACATTTTATTCCAAAGGTTTTGCCTCATAGTGATGATTTTTTTCAGCCCAATTACAGTCTGCATTTGTGCCAGTTTTGAGGGCATCTGGCCTACCATGTGATACTGATTTAGCAATGCAGAATCAAAAGGCCTGGCCAAGATGCTCTGAGGTCAGCAACTCGGCATCACATGAGCAGCTACAGAGACTCTCCTCAGGTGGAATTGGTGCCCTCTTATTGGGAGACCTTAAAACGGACAGTGGAAGCAAGGGCTCTGTAAAATGCACAGCACGACTATACCGATACATGGAATATGGAGTCTGTTGGGAAAGAGACAGGCATACTTTTACATCCAAAACCAGTGAAGTTGGCACGTTATGTAAATCATAGATAAAAACAGAATACAAATATGATTTGCAAATCCTTTTTAACTTATATTCAATTGAATACACTGCACAGACAAGATGTTTAATGTTCAAACTGAGAAACTTTTTTTTTTTTGCAAATAATAATTAACTTAGAATTTAATGGCAGCAACACATTGCAAAAAAGTTGGCACAGGGGCCTTTTTACCACTGTGTTACATCGCCTTTCTTTTTAATGACACTCAGTAAACGTTTGGGAACTGAGAAGACCAATTTTTGAAGCTTTTCAGGTGGAACTCTTTCCATTCTTGCTTGATCTACAGCTTAAGTTGTTCAACAGTCCGAGGTCTCTTGTCGTATTTTATGCTTCATAATGCGCCACACATTTTCAAAGGGAGACAGGTCTGGACTACAGGCAGGCCAGTCTAGTACCCGCACTCTTTTACTACGGAGCCATGCTGTTGTAACACGTGCAGAATGTGGCTTGGCATTGTCTTGCTGAAATAAGCAGGGGCGTCCATGAAAAAGACGTTGCTTGGATGGCAACATATGTTGCTCCAAAACCTGTATGTACCTTTCAGCATTAATGGTGCCTTCACATATGTGTAAGTTGCCCATGCCTTGAGCACTAATACACCCCCATACCATCGCAGATGCTGGCTTTTGAACTTTGCGCCTATAACAGTCTGGATGGTTCTTTTCCTCTTTGGTCCGGAGGACACGACGTCCACAGTTTCCAAAAACAATTTGAAATGTGGACTCGTCAGACTACAGAACACTTTTCCACTTTGCATCAGTCCATCTTAGATGAGCTTGGGCCCAGCGAAGCCGGCGGCGTTTCTGGCTGCTCTTGATAAATGGCTTTCGCTTTGCATTGTAGAGTTTTAACTTGCACTTGCAGATGTAGCGACGAACTGTAGTTACTGACAGTGGTTTTCTGAAGTGTTCCTGAGCCCATGTGGTGATGTCCTTTACACACTGATGTCGGTTTTTGATGCAGTACCGCCTGAGGGATCGAAGGTCACGGGCATTCAATGTTGGTTTTCGGCCTTGTCGCTTACGTGCAGTGATTTCTCCAGATTCTCTGAACCTTTTGACGATATTACGGACCGCAGATAATGAAATCCCTAAATTTCTTCCAATAGCTCGTTGAGGAATGTTGTTTTTAAACTGTTCGACAATCAGCTCACGCAATTGTTCACTAAGTGGTGACCCTCGTCCCATCCTTGTTTGTGAATGACTGAGCATTTCAGGGAAGCTACTTTTATACCCAATCATGGCATCCACCTGTTCCCAATTAGCCCGTCCACTTGATGGATGTTCCAAATAAGTGTTTGATGAGCATTCCTCAAGCTGTCAGTCTTTTTTGCCACTTGTGCCAGCTTTTTTTGAAACATGTTGCAGGCATCAAATTCCAAATGAGCTAACGTTTGCAAAAAATTACAAAGTTTACCTGTTCGAACATTAAGTAACTTGTCTTTGCAGTGTATTCAATTGAATATAGGTTGAAAAGGATTTGCAAATCATTGTATTCTGTTTTTATTTACGATTTACACAACGTGCCAACTTCACTGGTTTTGGGTTTTGTACTTAGTGTGTGCGTACATGTGTGTGACAGACTGCATGTGTGTGTGTTGCTCTAGGCCCTGTGTTGTCTGTGCACTGAGGGGAACTGGAGCGCACACTCATTGCTGTGTGTGTCTGTCTGCTTTTCTTCTGTTTGCCCCAGAGCAACAGCACAGTCTACTTTAGCTTCTCAGCAATAGATGCATAGATCTATATCAATGTAGTAAGGTCCAGAATTGCTGGCACCCAATAATGGAAAGAATAGCTAGACAAAAAAAAAACAACATGGGGAATAATTCTATTATTCAAACCTATTGACAAACCATAAATTTGATTTTTAATAAAGGTTTTTTTCTCATGCTTTCGTGTTTCATATTTAATGGTCTCCATTTTTTAAATGGAAAGTCACAGGAGTCACTGAATGGCACCTCTTACACTGTAAATAAAATGTAAAAAAAACTTCAAATGATAATTTTGTTTATGTTACATTCATACTCTTTGTCTGTTAATACAGTGTGTTACGGAAGGGACATCACACTAACATGAAATATTCAAACCGAAGACGCCATTTTTTTATGATCCCCGCACTACATCAAATGGAAAATATTTTGATCTTGTGCTTTATTTTACACACTTTTCCCTGTAATTCAGCAGCATATATTTCATATTTAGGATCTTTGGAAATGCTGGGATCTCCACTCAAATTTAAAATTTGCCTTAAAGGAGAATTCTGGTGTGAAATTGACTTGGGGTGTATTGAAATATGGTAACGAGAACTAACTTTTGCCGAATACCCCACCTTCGTACGCACACAGCATTTCGAAATACATGGCTTTTAAGCCAAAGCTCCCAACAGGATTACAATGGAAGTGAATTGGGCATAGAGTTGCCATGCAAAGAAATCAGCATTTTATCATCATTAACAAGGCTCAAAGTAGCTCCACACTTCATTGGTAGAATTGCGAGGGCCCTGACATTTAAAACGAGGCACTGAGAACTTTGAAAATGCACAGGTAGTTTATTAAAAAAAAACTGTACCTTGAGGTAGTTTCCAGTCGTCTCCATCTTGAAAGTCACGATAAGTCGATTGACGAGCACAAACGAATAGGAAGGATAGGGGAACCGATTGCAATCTATTCGTTCGTGCTCGTCAATTGACTTATCCTGACTTTCAAGATGGAGGCGTCCGTCGTCTGTCATCCGTCTGTAATTTTGTCTGGGCCAATACTCGGCAACTAATCATTGCAGCTTAAACAAATTTGGTATGGTAACTCACTATGACCCATAGATGTGCAATGTCAGGTTTTTTCCTGGATTTGACCTTTGACCTTAATGCTGTGACCTTGAGGCAGGAAATCTTGTCCAGGTCAGTACTCGGCATCTCATTATCGCAGCTCCACCAAATTTGGTATGGTAACTCACTATGACCCATAGATGTGCAATATCAAGTTTTTTGCTGGATTTGACCTTTGACCTTAGCGCTGTGACCTTGACCCTGGAAATCTTGTCTGGGTGACATTGTCCAGGCCAGTACTCAGCAACTGATGATCGCAGCTTCACCAAATTTGGTATGATAATTCACTATGACCCATAGATGTGCAGCGTCAGGTTATTTTCGCTGGATTTGACCTTTGACCTTCGCTCTGTGACCTTGACCTCGGAAATCTTGTTCGGGTCAGTAGTCGGCAACTAATTATTGCAGCTTCACCAAATTTGATATCGTAACTCACTATGACCCATAGATGTGCAACGTCAGTTTTTTTTTGCTGGATTTGGCTTTTGACCTTAGCGCTGTGACCATGGCCCTGGAAATGTTGTCCGGGTCAGTACTCGGCAATTAATCCTCACAGCTTTACCAAATTTGGTTTGGTAACTCATTATGACCCATAAATGTGCAACGTCAGGTTTTTTGCTGGATTTCTCCTTTGATCTGAGCGCTGTGACCTTGACCCTGGAAATCTTGTCTGGGTGACATTGTCCAGGCCAGTACTCAGCAACTAATGATTGCAGCTTCACCAAATTTGGTATGGAAACTCACTATGACCCATAGATGTGCAATGTCAGGTTTTTTGCTGGATTTCTCCTTTGACCTCAGCACTGTGACCTTGAGGCAGGAAATCTTGTCCGGGTCAGTACTCAGCAACTACTGATTGCTGCTTCACCCAATTTGGTCTGGCAACTCACTGTGACACATGGATGTGCAAGGTCATGTTTTTGGTGGATTTTACCTTTGACCTTAGCGCTGTCACCTTGAGGCAGGAAATCTTGTCCGGGCCGAGTGGTATTCAGCAACACGTTATGTTTTATTATTATTTTTTCCATTATTATTCTTTTATACAGCGTGATTTTAATAAAAGGGGACCACCAAGCTGTCACGGAATTACAGTCCCATTACATTTTGGGTTGTAACTCTACACTTAAATAAAATAAAAATCAAGTATGATATGTCATATTGAGGGTATTAACTTGTTCTTTAATATTATTAAGTGAAAATATATTTTTTGAGGAATTTTCATAGAGGAAACAAGCAAAAACTACTCCGTCACGGAATTACCCAAAATTGACGTGGTTTTTTTAATGTTGTTTTTAACTATCCAGAAAGTGATGTTTCTATCATAGTTAAGTTATGAAACTTCCATATGTTCATATTTAAAGTGTTTTTTGTTAATACTGTAAGTTATAGAAACAAATATTGACTTTAACCCTGCTTTATAGGCAAGAAATTTCAAAAAGTCAATGTCACGGAATCACAAGAGGCAAATTGTCACGGAATGACCACAATGGTATTAATTAGTTTCAATGTATTTATTGCAATATATTACACATATATTCATAATTATTTACATTTTTACAGTTTAGCAATATATTACAATGAGTTTTCCACTTGTAATGACCAATCATAATACACACTTCAAAATTTTTTTTTTAATCTCCATGTCAACATTGGCTTGGCGGCCCCCACAATCTTATCCCACCAGTAACCCTTACCTGTTGCATCACTGCAAATTTACAGTAGTCCTATGAAATGTCAAAGAATATGCTTTTAAGAATATTTATTTATTCATTTTGTACTGCTCATAAGCGGCTGCCCCTAAACACGCACGAGTGCGCCCATTTTCAAAATCTGGGTGCACCCAGTCAAAAAATCCCAATTTGAGCCCTGGTTATAGTCGAGTGATACTAAATTTGAAAGAATTTCTCATGCACACCGTGGGAATGTTTGGTCTCAAATGAATGGTGCATGGAGGAGAAATGTGGAAGTTGGTCATTGATTTTTTGGGGGGAAATTTTTATCCAGATTAAATGCTGAAAGTTTGAATTTAAGTTATAATGTAATATGTCTCAACAAATAATAATGGGTTTTAACAATTTCTGAACAAAGGCCATTTTGTGACCTTTGATATTCCTTCACCCACAGACATCTACTTGAACGACCCGTAACCTCTAGCGGTCACAGATATAGATCAAATGTGATGAAACTTTGCACACAGCATCTGTAGGACACAAACTGGTTTGAAGTTTCATTTCAGCTTTGTTCCCTACGCCTCAGTGGGTGTGTCGAGTTGGTACACTGGTTGAGATTCAGGCTCACTTGAACATCTGGGGCAAGGCTATTGAACATTATCCGTAAAGAGCCGGTGTGGGTGCCCTCCCCTGTCCCATATGTACACCATTGACACCTCTGATCTACTGTCTCAGAGATGGTCAACAAATTTTCAAAAATTTTCAGCCGGTCTCTGGAAAATATTGGTCTTTCCCCCCCCCCCCCATGCTAAACTCTAGCTGGCGTGCAACAGCGTGCACTAAAGTCTTTTCTATGGCAGCATCTCTGCTGGTTGGAACTTGGACCGACCGTAGTAAAGTGACTGTATTAGTACTGCGCACTGACTGCTGTGACTGAATTCTGCTTCTCTTTGTCACTCATGCATGAACACAAGCTCATCTGTGTACTGAGATACATCCTCATTTTACCATCTCGGGACTCTCAAACTGCTTTGCATTGCTCCTATTTAAAAGGCATTTATCCATGAGGATTAATGCACGCTAACAGGGTTAATGTATTTCTAACAGGAGGGTACATGTATTCCTTGGGTGCAGAAATGTTAGTGTGGAGCCCTGCTTTATTGAGGCCCGAGGCCAGACTGCTGCTTTCTGTGGCTGTGTTCTGAGTGCAGGTAGGGGAGTTTGCTGCCATGTTCAGCGTCGGTGTGACGGTCCTGTGGGACAGAGAGCCGAGGGGCCTGAGAGAAGTGTCACAGATGGTGGGGAGAGGGGCTTTGTGCTGAAGAAGAGGGGGAGAGAGTGGAGGAGGAGGAGAAAAGGGGGATTTGGAGTGAAGAGAGCAGGGCTCTGTTGAGGAGCTGGGCTCTCAGTCAGGCTCGTCCTGATGGAGCTGTGCTTGTCCTCCGTGCTTCTGGACTGTGGCCCGTCTGTGCTGTCTGTGCGTTTGCCTGCCAACCTACCCCTCTTCAGCCCGGGGTCTCAGTTTCACTGGCTCTGTCCTCTGTCTGAGGCTTTTGTTGTGTTCATTACAGAGGCCCTTTGTACAGGGGATTCTCTGCTGGTGTGCTTCTTTCTCAGGTGTGTGTGTGTAGTGTGTGCGTGTGTTCGTGCGTGCGTGCATGCATGTGTGCGTGGTATGTGCGTGTGTGTATGGGGGAGTGTGTGTGAGTGCGTGTGTGTGTATGTGTGAATGCGTGTGTCTATGAGTGTGTGTGTGTGTGTGTGTGTGTGTATATGTGTGAGTGCGTGTGTGTATATGTGTGAGAGAGTGTGTGTGTCTGTGTGTGTCTGTGTGTGTTGTGTGTGTGTGTTGTATATATGTGTGAGAGTGTGTGTGTGTGTGTGTGTTTGTGTGTGTGTGTGTTTGGGGGACTCCAGCGGATGGAGCAGACGGCTGTGAAAGCAGCTTTTCCTGCATCCCGGATCCTACTCACAGCTGCAGGGATAAATATAGAGAGGAGCTGGAAAAGCCATCGGTGTGCACAGCATCCACACACACCGCAGAGCTCACACACACACACACACACACACACACACACTCATGTGCAGAAACACTCGGCTGTGTGCTACTATACAGATGTTTTCCTACCCGCTCACAAACACAGCCTCTTGTGACCACAAGACAAATATGCCAGCGCTTATAAATACACACCGGTTACTGCAAGTATGCATTTAGATGCACATGCTGTAAGTGTCGTATGCACGCATACCAGAGTTCAGTTTTCAGAAATGCTGGAAGTTCTCTAAACTCATGCCAGTGTCCTAAAAAACTGCACTGCTCTACAAATGCCTATAGTGTCTGTGCTTATACAGAAATGCATTGAATACGGTTATCCACTGTGTGTTTTCTCTTGATAGATTTCTTTACAGCTTCAGTCTGGCTCAGTGTTGCAGAATATCATTATGTCTCCCCCGGAGGGAGAGGGGAGACATATTGTTTTAGGCTCGGTTCCCATTTGCGTTCTCGTCCACGTTCCCTCTTCGTTTCCGGAGCGTAATTCCAAAACCATTCGCATGATCTTAACGAACCTTTGCATACTTCCTACTCAGGTCCTGTAGTAGTGCCTTTTGGTATGTGCCTCTCTGTCCGTCCATCCGTCTGTTCGTCCGGATGTGATCTATTTCTGTCCGGAGCATAAAACCTTTAGCATGATCTTAACGAAACTTTACTTCTAAGGTCCTGCACTCGTGCCTTTTGGCATGTGCCTGTCTGTCTGTTCATCCGTCCGACTGGTGGGTTTGGCAGGGAAAGGGGCTGGAGGGGGAGACATGTTTTTATGGGTAAAAACACATTCTAGTTTATTGATGGTGGAAATATTAGGTGTATTGTTCGGTCTAAGAAACTCATATGCATTGTGCATTAGGGGTGTAATGATTCTGAATCGATGTTTTTTTAAAAGCGTAGTAACATCATCTGCTACCATTGGGCGAACATCCAAGCTTTCCCTTTTCCTTTATTAACCCCCGTGATGTCCTGAACGAAAGTGCTAAACATCAAAGGGCATGGGAAATGCTTCCGGAAAAAACTTGTCTGACATCAGTATTTTTCCGCTAGAGGAGCCAAGCAAAGGAAAACAAAATTGTCATCCTATTAAGCAATTAGGCAACGCTAAGAAATGTATACCTGTTCCCCTTTACTTTGCTTGATTAGCAATCAAATTGAAGATTCGTTTACTCTTTAAGTTGAATTAGTAGAGCTGTTTATTATTTATATCTCACATTCACGTTTCATCCGCTTCTTGGAATAATTTCCACCTTGTGTATTTTTTAGATGCTTAAACTCCAGGTCGATCTGATGACACATCTGTTTTAAATTAATCTTGGATAATGTCCTAAAATGCTACAATGAGAGATGTAATTCAGAGGAAGATTTTTTTCTAATTCAAATTGGCATTCCTTCTATCTAACACTGTAGCCCAGTTAGGTTTGTCTGCTTTTCACCATCACATCTTAATTGTTATAGGCTACTGGCTAAATTTCTTGATTGTTATTTAGGCCAAGTACACGGGAGCAGATTTAGGGAAGGGCGGAGCACCTGCAATTAGCGAAACCTAAACTCGGGCTTCTTCTCGATGGCATTTTAAATCGTTTTAAGCCGCTTCAGGTGTGTATGTTTCAAGAAATTACACACGACTACCTACACACTCCATGATGGCAAGTTGTCTCATCACACTTTAAGAAATTCCTCGGTCAACATCGCCACATCCTAACTCAGCATTTCATCTCTCATTGTGGTATTTTTAGGAGATCTATAATGATAAAATAAAAATAAAAAGATTTATTTTAAGATCACCCTGGATTTCAAGCGTCGAAAATATACACAAGGTGGAAAACATTAAATCGGATGAAACGTGAATGTGAGCTATAAATGATCACAATCACACTAAATAGCCAAATACGCGTTCTTGCAAATCTATTGCCATTTAAATTTCAGAATGCTGCAATCAAACATGCTGTCTAAATAAACAGCTCTACTTATTCAGCAAAGTAAAAAAGCTAATCGCCTGTTTGATTGCTAATTGAGCAAAGTAAACAGGGACAAGATTAGAGTAACCTAATTGCTTAAAAGGAGACAATTCTGTAGTCCTTAATTTGGTTCCCTGCAGCATGTCGCCGAAACAGTCAAGTTTTTTTTCCCGGAATCATTTCTCATGCCCTTTGATGTTTGGCACTTTCGTTCAAGACTGCGTCAGGTTTAATAAAGGAAAAGGGAAAACTTGGATGTTCGACCCATGGCGATCCTATGCTGTAAAAAACATCGACACAGAATCGATTCTGAAGTGTTACACCCCTATTGTACATGTACATCTTGTCTTTCCTTGTTTACATTTATCACAGCCTATGCTTCGCATCGTCATGCTGTAAGTCTCTGCTCGTCACATGCAGGACACATGCACTTCCACATGCCAGAGTGAGGTCAGCTCTCACTGATCTGTCTAGACTGAGCCAGCCACATGCTCCTCTGCTCTGTGTGTGTGTGTGTGTGTGTGTGTGTGTGTGGGGTAAACATCACATGGTTCGACTGCATCATTTTCATAGGTTTATTATGAATGAAGAGAGCTAAGCCCTTTGGAGTGTGATTGTGGGACTGACTTTGGAGGCATGGCAGAGTTTCATTAACATTATCTCTGAATATTAACGGGGAGGTTGAAGGCTTGAGAATTATTTTTAGGGAGACCATTTTCCTTAACCCATTGTTGCCCACCTGGATGGAAGAAGATAAAAAGACAAATGAGATAAATTAGTTGCCATGGTAATTGATTCGGAGTGGCATCTTTTCATACTTCTGTTGGGCTCAATTTTTTGACAAATTTATTCAAATTTCGCAAAGGATATGATTCAAACAGAACATTCTTTCATATTTGTGATTTGTGGGGATTTTTTTTCCTTCAGTGTCAGATTACATATTGCAAAGTACATTCAAAGTGGTAACTTTTTTCAACATTCTCAAGCTTTAAAATTTTAATGCTAACGGGCCAGTTTTGACCCAAATGGAGGAGTTGCAGTGGTTTGGTCTGACTTTGTGCTCTTCAGGGTTCCGCCTGCCATTCATCTTTCATCTCATCTTTCTTCTTTCCCTTCAGTAATTTCTCAGAGCTGGTTGATGTTTTGTCAAGTCTTACCAAGTGCAGTTTGATCCATATGTGGGGGTGAGACCTTACTGCTATACAGCCTTTCTCCTGTGGGCTTCTAGGACAGCGCCTCTGAAGTGTACCTGTGTGCCCTCAGTGTAGCAGCAGAGCACTGATGCCGTCTCTGGCAGTCGAACACAGGTGATACCAGGCTTTGCCCACACAGGTAATCAGGCTGTGACAACACGCAGGTGCTCAGAGCTGTGGTCACAGTGAGTGTGTTATTTATACGTAGGGTGAAAGAGCTGTATTCACCGTTTATGGGCTGGAGGGACATGCATCCTGCTTTCACTTCTAATTTCTGTGAAATCAGCCACTATTTATAGCCATTGGTTTGTGAATGTCTGTGGGTGACTGGCAGCGTGCATGTGTGTTTGAGTGAGTGTATGTGCACTTGTATACATGAGCGTGTGTGTGTCTGTTTGTGTGTTTGTGGGTATGTGTGCATGTGCGCGTGTATGCATGTGCTTGTCTGTGCATCTGTGTGTGCGTGTGTGCGTGTGTGCGTGTGTGCGTGTGCGTGTGCGTGTGCGTGTGCGTGTGCGTGTGTGTGTGTGTGTGTGTGTGATCTTGCTCGTATGGCTGTGAGTGAGTTTGTTCTGCTTCCTCATCACCAGCCACAGTAAAGATCTTTGAAAGTTGAGAGGCTGTTATCTGCCCAGCTGAAATTCACACTCCAGGAACAGTCCTCAGGAGAGCAGTTACTGTACACAGACCTGACCAGCGTATAAACACACTGTGCAGAACGCAGACCCCTGACCCTGAGTACAGTGTGCATTACAGAACTACACTATGGTGAAGGATGACTTGCTCTGGGTTACACTGCTAGCTGCTGTAACTGCAGAAGGGCACTGAGGGCGGCTCAGTCACACTCGCTGCTAAGGCCACGCGGAGACGGCGTTGCCACGTTAGCCAGCTCTTACCCTGCTGTGTGGGGTTAGCTCTGCACTCGGTATTCAGCGCTCACTGCTGCAGATTAAGCTGTCAAGTGCCTGTCCCAGTGCCCATGTAACATCTCTGTTGTTTTTGCCAAAAGTTTGCATGGACCTTGCTGGTAGTGTAGGAGTTTGATAATGCACTGTCTGAAAGGCATGTTATTCCCAGTGTTGTACTGTATACTAGCTATATATTTAAAATGGCCATACTCAGTCAAATGATGCCCCGGTCTTTGCGTGCATTCAGTGAATCAACCTTCGTCAGCCTGAATGATGTAATACGATGTTTTTGGGACATTTCAGGACATTGCGCTCTCTTCTCTGTGGGGGAAGTGATGGGGTTTTACAAAGTCAGCCTTGGAATTGCTTGTGCTCAGTGGTGTCAACTGTGAATAAAATATCTCAGTTGTAAATCTAAAGATGTCTTCTAACACATTTATTTATAGAGGCGGGTGAACGTGGGAATGGAAATACAGGGCCCTGTACCCATTATTTCTGCTGAGGATGCTGCACCAACTATTGATTTGATTCAGTTTTTGACAGTAATCTTAAAAATGTTACTGTTTTTTTTAATTATTATTTTTTTAAGCATCTTTGCCCTGTATAATTGTCTTGTATGTGTCGATAGCGGTTGCACAATCCCACATAGGCTACTCTAAATGGTCCTATTTATGCATCCTATCCTACTACTTTAATTGGCAACGTGTCTGTCTGTCCGTCTGTCCATCCATTCCTTCCTCCATCTGGGATTAGACGACGCAATTTTGCTCTGATCACCTCCATACTTTGCAAAAACTCCACTCTGACGTCTGGCATACATTTGATCTTACCAAAAAACAAAAAACAACTGGGCCATTCCTTGTCAAATGGACCAGTAGCCTGGGCATTTGTAACCACCATCTCTCAGATTGTCCTGATTTTTCCACCAGCAATTGGTATACGTACATGGACAAAAATCCCACAATTTTGGCTCCTAACTCCTACTGGTTACAAAATGGCAGCCATTTTAAAAATTGCCTTTTACGTGCGTCGTGACGTGCCCTCCCACTTTTTTCAAACCTTTTTTTCGCAATAAATGAAAAACTATAGCACCTATTGGTACCAAAATCGGCAGTCTTGTGTAAATTTTGCAAATAAATGATTGCTCCTATGGTTTGGAAACTATTGGATGAAAACCCTTTTTGGGGGGCCGAACTTTGGCCCCCCCTTATCTCAATGCTGCCACCTGATCTCAAAATGGAACTTGTTTTATGCTTATCACCATTACTTCAACTCTAAAATATCAAAAAATTAGAGAGGTGTTCTGCTTAGTTTTGATGTATTCCTCCAAAACGTAAAATAGATATTTTGTGAAAACAATATCGCCATGTATACACACATTTACTGAGTATATAGTAGTATCTATAGGGATATTGCAAAACTATGGCAAAAGGTGAGCAGTTTGTAGCCTAGTAGTCTAGCATGGATTTGATCTGCATAATCTGTACCCAGGTACAGGTTCTGTCTGCAGTAAAAGGTGTGTGACGCTCCCCTCTCCTCGCTTTGTGCAGACCTGTCCCGGAACCGGCTGCCGGAGCTCCCTGTGGAGGTTTGTATGTTCGTGTCTCTGGAGAACCTCAACCTGTACCAGAACTGCCTACGATCCCTACCCGAGAGTCTGCTAAACCTACAGGCCCTGACACACCTCAACATCAGGTAATGCTCTCTTTCACTCAGTGTTCATCCGAACGCTCCTGAATATGCTCACTCAGTGTCACTGAATATACAAGTGTGAGAACTCTATCACGCACAGTGTCTGTCAGCATCAGTCCACGTTAACAGTCACTCAGACTCTGCCTTCTTCAGGCACCCGGGGCCTCTAGGACCATAAAAACTCTTGTGCTGTCAGGAACTGTATGCAATGCTCAGGAACTTCTGCTAGCTGTAATTATTAGCATCTGGGGCTTCCCTGCGTGTCTAATTTCTTCAGGACTCTACATACTGGGGTGTTAGATGATTAATGGGGGGGCTGTTCCACTTTTCCTCCTCCAGCTGTTTCCTCCAGTTTAGTGTTTCTATGCTTTAGCTGGAGCTGAGGTGGTGCTACATTACCTGTTATTTTCAAATTCATGGGTTCTGGAGAGGGTTCCTGAAGTGCTAATGTAGCTATTGCTCCCAAATCGTCTTTCTCTTGTTTGGGCACTTGCTCTCACCCCCCTATATTACCTTCTCGTTCTCCAGTCGGAACCAGCTTAGCACCCTCCCAGGCCCCGTGTGCAGCCTGCCTCTTAAGGTGCTGATCGCCTGCAACAACAAGCTGGTTTCTCTGCCAGAGGAGCTGGGCCAGCTGCGGCAGCTTACTGAGCTGGTGAGTTTCCCGTACTGAAGATGTGCTGTGGTACACTGCTGATAACACAGTCTGACTTTATTGATCATGTGTTGGTATGCAGTAATTATTATGCCTCCACCACACTCAGTGGGTGGGAGGAATACTGTTTTCCGGTCGCCTGTCTGTCCGATACTCCGTCTGTCCGTCAATCATAACTGTGCGCGATATCTGCTGAGGGAGTGGATGGATTTTGACCAAATCACACATGATAATTCCCCACGGAGGGGTTGTTGAACTCGTTACGTTTTGGAGGTCATCGGGTCTAAGGTCAAGGTCACTTGGGGGGAGTTGTTTGTGGGGGCCGAAGATCAACTTTTATGTTGGTGAAGCGAAGGCAGGCAGAGCTACAGTAGGCTGAGGCTCATTCATTACCCCTCGGCCATCTCTGTTCGCAAATAACCTGAAGTGTACCGAGCCTCACTTTGGGTACTACTTTCACAATCATGTGACTTGCTTACAAGTGAAGGGACATGAGAAGCTTTTTTTTGTCCCCCGTCGCAGAACGCGCAAAGTGGCGGGATGTAGTATTCACGACCGTCCGTCTGTCCGTCCGTCCCGGATTCTTGTCAGCGAGATGTCTCAAGAACGAATTGACGCATTTCCTTCAAATTTCATGTCAACATGTATTAGGGTGATACCCTGGAGCCAGCTAATTTTGGTGACCTTCGCATCACTCTCAAGGTCACACTGAGAGATTGCTCATTTTGACACGATTTCACATCTTGTGGCGGGGGACAAAGACCTGTTAGTGGCAAATACTTGTTTTCTTTAGACTCACTATCAATACTTGCGTTAAATATTCTTGTGGATGTGCTTATGAAAATAATTCACATTTTCCTCCCATTTTGGTTCTCTATGAAAACAATTGTTGAATACGATGGAGCTTATTTGTTATTTGCAAATTGACAAGATAAATTACACCGACCGCTTTGTATGACTATCGAAGTGGAAGTACACAAAGTGGCATTCATTTCATACAAGGCTATCTGCCCCTAACGGAAATGGCCAAAGTGTTCCAAATGACAGAGGCATAGCAACTGAACCAATGTACTGACCGTATGCAGTATCTCACAAAAGTGAGTACACCCCTCACATTTTGACAATTAATTTATTATATCTTTTCAAGGGACTATGTTGCAGAAATGAAACTTGAATATATTCTTGAGTAGTCATTGTGCAATATGTGTAGCAGTGTAGATTTACTGCACTGTCCAATCAACTGCACAGTCAGTCACTATTTCCAAAATGGGTGGCAACAAAAGTGAGAACACGCCCCAGTTGATAATTGTCAACCAAGCAATGAAACGTGTCTTATTCATCATGTTCATGCTTTTTTCTGTTCGACTGGGCCATATGAGGTTGAAGGTTTAAACTGGTGCTCTATTCTGGTCACTGGATGGTCAACATGGCACCTCATGGGAAGAACTCTCTGAGGATCTGAAAAAGAGAATTGTTGCACTCCACAAAGATGGTCTAAGCTACAAGAAGATCTGTGAAACCATGAAACTGAGCTTTAGCATGGTGGCCAAGGTTATCCAGCGTTTTTCCAAGATGGCATCTGGTCGGAACAGGCCTCGTCAGGGTCGACTGAAGAGGTTGAGTCCTCGTGCTCTGCATCAGGTGCACAGGTTGGCTTCAGAAAACAGATGCAGGAGTGCTGGCAGCTTTGCTAACGAGGTTGCAGCAGTGGGAGAACAGCCTGTCAGTGCTCAGACCATACGCTGTACTCTTCACCAAGTCGGTCTGCATGGCCGTCGGCCAAGACGGAAGCCTCTTCTGAAGCTAGCCCACAAGAAAGCCCAAAAACAGTTTGCTGAAGACAACCAGTCCAAGAACATGAAATACTGGAATGTTCTGTGGTCTGACGAGACCAAGATAAACTTGTTTGGCTCACATGGTGTCCAGCATGTGTGGAGGCGCTCTGGTGAGAAGAGGACCAAGACAAGTGTGCACTGCCTACAGTCAAACATGGTGCTGACAGCATCATGGTTTGGGGCTGCATGAGTACTTCTGGTTCTGGGGAGCTGCGCTTCATTAATGGAAAAATGGATTCCAACATGTACTGTGACATTCGGACGCAGAACATGATGCCCTCTCTTAGGAAACTGGGCCACACTGCAGTTTTCCAACATGATGGCGACCTCCAAGATGACAACTGCCTTTCTGAAGAAGCTGAAGGTGAAGGTGATGGCGTGGTCAAGTATGTCTCCAGACCTGAATCCCATTGAGCACCTGTGGGGCATCCTCAAAAGGAAGGTGGAGGAGCAGCAGGTGTCCAACATCCACCAGCTCCATGATGTTGTCATGGAGGAGTGGAGGAGGATCACATCAACAACCTGTGCAGCACTGGTGAATTCCATGCCTTGGAGAATCAAAGCAGTGCTGGACAACAGTGCTGGTCACACTAAATATTGATACTGTGGACACAATTTGGCATGGTGACAGAGAGGTGTACTCACTTTTGTTGCCACCCATTTTGGAAACAGTGACTGTTTGTTCAGTTATTTGGATAGTGCAGTAAATCTACACTGGTACACACATTGTACAATGACTACTCTAGAATATATTTAGGTTTCATTTCTGTAATGTCGTCCCTTGAAAAGATATGATAAATTAATTGTTGAAGTGTGAGGGGTGTACTCCCTTTTGTGAGAGACTGTAGTTAGAGCTCTAGGTATAATAGACAGTTATCATTTTTACCCTTAAAGTACTAATCACTGCAGTAGTCACAAAAGGCGCAAAATATATGAAGCAAAATTTCAGATTTCAGCATGTACCCATATCATTCTACCCATGTAGGTATCCCATCCCTGGGACTTTCTATTGTAAGGGTGAAAATGGTTTTACCCTACATCTGGGATGTTGCTTGATATAATTTGACCTAATGTATTATCACTTGTCCTCTCTTGCTCCCCCTGTCTGCCAGGATGTGAGTTGCAATGAAATCCAGATGCTGCCACCCCAGGTGGGCCAGCTGGAGGCACTGCGGGACCTCAACATCCGCAGGAACCACCTGGTGCGCCTGCCCCCAGGTCAGAGACTCCCCTTCTTACCCTGAGTACAGCGCTGTGTTGTTACAGTGGGCTGTCCCTGACACTCCATTGCAAATGACCTCTCCCTTCTGCTCACGGTGAAGCTATGTTCTTCATCATGTCGTTTTATCTTGAGATGTGTGGGCAAAGGGAGTCCTGAAAAACTTTTCTGTGGAAATGAATATAATTCTCCTGTGATTGGCCAGGGCTTTGCTTGCTACAGTTCCTGTGACTATATGGCTCATTTTGAACTTAATTTTGATCATCCTGTTTCGGTTTGGGCAGTGAATCTGTTTAAGTCTTCTCTTTTTTTTTTGTGGTGCATGCAGATGTTGGGAATGCTCCATGGCACATGTAGATAAAACACGGGCTGCAGTACAGTATTAGGATGTACAGACAGACTCCTGGTATTGCCTTTGGTGAGAGAGAGAGGGGGCATTCAGCTGGGTGTTTTTAGTCTGACTTTGCAGCAGTGACACCTCTGGTCAGTCCAGGACTAACAATATGAATACGCTGTGGAGTGGAGTGCAATCAAAAGGGGGTACGAGTGCGCCCTCCTAAACTGTATGGTCAAGTTGGTTGGGCAGAACCCAGGCTCTGGGAACAGAAACTTCAAGTTGTTTCCAAATTTTTGACCTGTATTGGCCTTGCTTCCAAACTTCTGGCCTATAGTGTGTTTTGGCTTAAAAAAATGAATGTGGATAAGAATGGGTTCCTAGATAGAGTAGAAAATGCTGTTCATGTGCAGCTAGCTAAGTCATAAGGCCTAACCTCTTAAACTCCCCTGAGATTCACCGCAGCAAAATACCTACAACGCTGCGCTAATTAAGTAGCAATATAGTCATATTACACATCAAATGAAACAGGAGAGCCTCTGCTACAAGCACATAGAAGTCATTTTTACATACACCTAGCACAACTCAAACGCCAAGGATATTAATGTTCAAATATCAAAATCCGAGTAGCGTCAGAAAATCAACCCTCTCTCCACATTTCCATGTCTCCCTCTCTGATACTTCATGCAACACAAACAGAGATATACTCTATTCATTTTGGGTATGTCATTTTCAAACAGAAAACTAAAAAAGAGGCTGGGGCTAAAGTGTAAGGCTTCATAGCGAGACCTTTCCAAATTTTCAATTATTTATTTCATGTGGTTTATAAATGCCTTGTCCTTTAAAACTGAATGGATGTTTTCTGGATGTTGCAAAATGATACTGTGTTCGCTCTGGCTTCACGCTGATGCTTTGCTTGTGTTGAAACAGAGTTGGCAGAGCTGCCATTGGTGCGTCTGGATTTCTCCTGTAACAAAGTGACGTCCATCCCTGTGTGTTACCGCAATCTGCGCCACCTTCAGAGCATCGTATTGGACAATAACCCCTTACAGATTCCGCCTGCACAGGTAACACATTCATGCACAACCCCCACACATCCTTATGACAGTCACAAGTAAATCGTGATGGTGTGGATTTACTGAACTGAATGCTAGTGTGATGCTTGAAATGGCCTAATTTTTTTCCAAGGGAAGTGTGCTGCATCGAGGTGATTCGTGTAGTTTCCTGTAGAAAGTCTTCATTATTACATTTTTCATTCAATGAGGTTTTGATGTGTTCTCCATCTTTTGTGTCTCTGCCACAGATTTGTATAAAGGGCAAGATCCACATATTTAAGTATCTGAATATGGAGGCATGTAAAGCTACGCCAGAGTTACCAGACTACGACCGGAGACCCCTGGCATTCGGATCCTGGTAAAAGAGGGAAATGGGGAGGCATGTGCATGCATACACATTTTCACGTGCACACACACATGCACACACACTCTAGTTTTACCCTGTCCGTCTCTCAGGAAGAGGTGGACAGGAAGAGTGTGGAAGGTGGAGTGAGTGATGGAGGAAGGGGAGGATGAGTGCACAGATGATGTAAATACAGCCCTGAAGGGTACAGCTGGAGGAAGGTTCAAGCTCAGAAAATTGAGACAGACACAGCACTCAGTCATGTTTACATGTGTATCTACATACACACGCACTCCTGCACAGGTGTGCACAGCTCACTAACCATTCACATTCTAACACATGATCCCACTCGCTTGTATAACACACTTTCATGTGCATAGACACACTTACCCACGCATTCAAAACTAAGCTATGAGGAGACTTTAAGTCAGCTATATATGCAGTTTCAGTCACACAAATCATGTCTCAGTGCTTCATTTTTGGTTACATTAAACCCTCAAATGGTGCAATTCAAGGTGTAAGTAAAAATAATTTCCTTCACTGGATTGTGCCCATAGTTTGGGATTGTTAGAATATTTGTATTTGGAAAAAATGTGAAATGAAATCTAATTAATTTGGTACTTACTGGATGAAAAAGTTTCGGAGAGGCAAAACACAAATGCAGCTCAGCTGTGGGAACTTCGGCTGTCTTGCTGGTGTGAACCCACAGAACCATATGACTGTCCTCAGAGAGAAAATGAAAGGCAAATGCTCAGCGATAATGGAGGCAAATGGTGGTAATTTTCATGACTTAAAGATTTTTGGGTTTTTTTTTTGTAAAATGCGTTATGTTTTGTTTCTTTTTCTAATTTCTGCATGCTAGAAAAATTTGGCTGTGTTCAGATTTTGAAATGCACTGTACATGGTTGGACAGCACCTGCCCGTGCAGATTTGCTATATTTTCTGGATAGTTAGTGATTCTGCAGGGGGACCTTTGTATTCCACCATCTCCATCTCTCTCTCCCTCAGTGTGGAGGAGCTGTACCCAGGCCGACCGTACGGGGCTCTGGACTCTGGCTTTAACAGTGTGGACAGTGGGGACAAGAGGTGGTCTGGAAATGAGGTGAGATGCGCTCAAGCGTCGGAGAGTGCAAAGGGACAGAGCAGAGGTCAGATGCTCTCCTGCATGCTGAGTAACTGTAATGTGATCAGTGCACTGCGCCAATCTGCCCAGTTCATCTTGCTGATGTGTCTCACAGATTTTTGCCAATTCTTTACTCTTTAAAGCACTGTTTTAGCTTAGCTTGTAGGGTGTTGCCTTAGCTTGTCGCTGGGAGCCTGAAGCTAGCTTTAGCTTAAAGCCTGTTCCCTGAACCTAGAGCTGAACCCTCTAGCCTGTGGCTCGTAGCCTGGGCCGGTAGCTTTGGCCTGTAACCTGCAGACTCTGCCTTTAACTTGAACTTAAGTGTATAACCTGTAGCCTGTACTCTGTAGCCTGTAGCCAAAGCATGTAGCTGATGGCTCATAGGTGCTGCACCACCATGCAGTGTTGGCATTACTCTCTCCTGTTCCTCGCTTCTCTCCTCCTCCCTTTCCCTGCGTCTCCGCTCAGCCTACGGAGGAGCTGTCCGACTTGCCGCTGCGAGTAGCTGAGATCACCAAGGAGCAGAGGCAGAGGAGAGAGAGGGAGCGGGAGGAGGGTCGAGTGGGGGGCCTGGTGACCAATGGCAGCGGTGAGAGAGCAGTGGGGCGGAGTCTGTGTTTCTAAAGCCCTGCCTACAATCATACTCACTGACTGCAAAAGAACGCTCTTAAAAAAACACAACTGCATTAATACATTCGATAGGCCATTCCAGTTGCATGGCTGGATGCTGTTTAATACACCATAGTCTGTGCACCGAGTACATTTTTTCCCTGTGAAGGACCCTGTGGGCATGTGGTATGTTCCTTCTGCTGTTCCTGTGGTGACTCTGTGTCTGGCTTTTAACGTCTAACCTTCCTTTATTGTATCTCCCCGAAGACGATAGTCGGGAGATACTTTGTTTTAGTTCTGGGTCCGCCGCTGCGCCCGCAGAGATTTTCTGTTCCGGGCTCTGGAAGCGACCGTTATTACAGGAGTTTTTTCCGATTTTGCACAGGCGAAGATATTTATTTGACAATGCTCAAGGCCGATTTTCGGCAATTTTGGACGTCCAATATGCCTGCCGGCGGCCATTTTACACGACTCGGTCCCTGTGGCGACCGAGTCATCTAGTTTAAAGTCTCTCTTAACGTTTGAAGTTCAGAGTCCTTTTGTACCCCCTTTGATTCGCCTCTCATCCTGCTAACAAGGGCTCCCTTGAACTCTTTATTGGGAGCTTTGGATGGTTTTAATGGGTCGAACACATCAAATTAATTAATGAGCTCTGCCACACAGATGGAGGAACTGGCTCCATCAAAGGTGAAAATGGCTCTGATAAAGTGGAGCTTGTGTCGAATGGGGGACTTAGTCTGTCTGTGTTCTTCTGTCTGTCCCTGGTTTTTCATCATGTCCGTCTGACCCCTCTTCCTCCAGCTGAGGTGGAGCTGGAGCAGATCGACTTCATCGACAGCTGTGCGGTTGAGGAGGAGGAAGAGGAGGGGCGTGGCCGAAGGCCAGAATCTGTCAGTCTGAGCTCTCAGTTCATGGCCTACATGGAGCGGCGCATTACGGCGGAGGTTTGTGTGCTGTGGGAAGTTGGCTCCGGACGTTGTGTGTGCGTTCATGCTTGCGAGCATGGTAGATGTTAACTTGTTGAATATTTGTATGCATTTCTTCACAGAGTTCCCCAGGGAAGTTCAGCTCATCAAGAGATTCTCGGGGTGATGACCAACGGCGAAACATTTCTGCAAACAACCGGTAAACACACACACTAATGCACATGTGTGCGCGAACGCGCACACCACACTCACACACACACACACACACACACACACACACACACACACACTCAAACTCACATGCACACACTCATATGCCCACAAAAATAGTCTGTGTGCATACACTTGCGGGCACGCGCACATGTGCGTGCAGATATAGACACATTCACTATAAAACTTATATATGTGCTTATAGTGTCTGCGGTTCATGATGTGTGAAATTAAGCACGCACTTTATCTGTCTCCCTTCTCAGGAGTGCAGTGGATTGTGTCAGCACAGCGCCATCTACACTACACTCCCAGGTACTGCAGACTGTCTTTCTCTGTATGTGTTCACCTGACTGAATAGGACCTGTTTGGGATGTTCGTGCGTGAGACGGTCCGTAGACGGCGCGTTAAGTTTCTCTCTGCATCTCTCAGCGAGTGGCAGGGTCGGGAGCGGGCGTAGAGCGCGTGCGGAGGGAAGCTCAGCTCGCTGCGCAGCGGTACGAGGAGGAGAGGCAGAGAGCGAGACATGGTCAGAGAGAGGCTGTCACCAACTATGCGAAGGTCAGGGGTCACGGCGCCCTCCGGCCAGTACTCTGACACAGACATACAAATGTGAATAGAGCCCCAGCATTACCTATCAGTGAACATGGAATCATCTTTGTGTGGAAATTTCAGTGTATAGAGATGGCTGTACTGTATCTGGGCAAATTTTCATGGGGTAATATTTTCCTGGGAAAATGTTTCAATGGGCAGATGACCAAGGTTATTAGCAGGTGAAGGCTTGTGATACTGGATTATTACAGAGTTTCATCAGCAGATGAGATGTTCATGTGAAGCTCTGTGTGCTTTTGCTCCTTCAGCACAAGGCTGCTCAGAGCCCCACTAAACTCAGTCCTACTGACAGCGAGGTGAGGAGAATATTTCTTCATCGTTTCACTGTCTATGCCTCTCTGAACTTTACTGTCTAATTTTATTCGACTGGAAATGGGGAAGTGAACAGTGAGGGACTTCCTGCTTCCTATGTGTTTGACCTGGTGTCTAAAAGCCTCCCTGCCTTCCCTCCCAGCTGACGCATCCTCCCAAATCTCCCATTAGCCTCTACCCCAGGTCTCCCCAAATCATGGCCCTCAAGGTCTGAGAACTGCTTGGGTGCATCTCAAAGCGTAGGCTGCATCCTTCGAAGGCTGCATTTTTAGGGGTTGTCACTTCATTCCATCTGCCAAACTGACGAGATGTCATTTCATTTCCGTTATACAGCTTTGGTTTAAGCGAGTCATCACTGGTTTCCCCAACCTTAACCTTAACTCTAACACCTAGCTCTATTTCTAACCCCAAACTTAACCTTGTCCCTTACCCAATGTCAGTTTGGGAGATGGAACTAAGTGACGACCCCTTAAAATGCAGCCTTCAAAGGCTGCAGCCTACGCTTTGAGATGCACCCCTGGTTTCTCACCCTCCCTTTCCCTGGGAGTGCGGTGTGATGACAGTCTGGCCAATCAGTTGCAATAACTGTACACTTAATTGCCTGGAAGGAGATAAAACCAGGGCTAGATTTGGATTCGAGGGCCAGATTTGGAGAGCCCTGTTCCCACCCCATCGCTTTATTTATGTTTTCCCTTCTTCGCTCCTCCCTCCTTCTCTCATGCCCCTCCCCTTCCCCCTCACGCCCCTCCCCCCAGAGTGTGTACCCTTCCAGACGTTCCACTCACACCGATGACTCCGCGCTCTTCATGGTAAGACAGACTGGACCAATCCCTTCACTCCCCCCAGGTCTGCTGGACTTAACCTGCCCATAACCACTAGATGATTAACTCTTGGGTTGACTGTGGGTTTCACTTTGGGTTGCTTTGCTTAACAGTGATGAGCAGTTAATAACCTGCCTATTCTTCATTGTGTGTCTGTACATCTTTCCAGAATTGTTTGGTCTGTATTTTGCAGTTCATCTGCAACTTTTCTTCTGATTCTTTTTCTGTGATAAGGAATGCATGCCCCTGATCAGTTGTTTTTTGATGGCTACTTGTGCATGCATGTGTTGCGAGTGCGAGTGTGTGTGTCTGTAAGTGCTGTGCATGTGTGCACATACATCGGGGAAAATAAGTATTGAATACGTCAGTATTTTTCTCAGTAAAAAAAATATATTACCTGCCAGCTAATCAGAAAAAAGTATTCACCAAGACCATGGTATAAAAATATATATATAAATATATATATATATATATATATATATATATATATATATATATATATATATATATAATATATATATATATATATATATATATATACAGTATATATATATATATACAGTATATATTTTTATATATATATATATATATATTTTTATACCATGGTCTTGGTGAATACTTTTTTCTGATTAGCTGGCAGGTATGCATTAAAACTGTGGAACTGCACAGGTAGTTCGGCTACGGTAGTTTCACCATTCGAAATTCATCCACTAGCCAACTTGTAACCCTAGCAACGTTAAACCTGGTATTTGAATGGGTACAACAGATACCTAGCTGCTCATTTATCTCCAGTAAATTTGGCGACGTCATATAAGTTGCGTCCTGCGGGGCGGTTAACTATAGGTACTCAAGCGATAATGACCGGAAATATTATAGCAATATATAGTGCAAAATATATAGTAATATATATTTACGGAAATATATAGTGCAGAACTTACACCAAAAATTTCTGAGTGCTGCTATTTGATATTGCTGCCAAATGGCCATGTTATAAGCGGGATAATTAACTCAAAGGTGAGCATTCCACGGTTTTAATGCACTTCGCGGAGGCAACCACCCTCCGCTTCGCGTTGGGTGGTTATTTGCCTCCGCGTCGTGCATTAAAACCATGGAATGCACACCTTCTCCTTAATTATCCCCTACATACATAAATATATATAATATTTTGTTTAATTTTTTTAAAGATTTTATTTGAGGGGGATTTTCTCCTTTATTAGACAGTTGTATAGAAGATAGTGACAGGAAAGTTGGGGAGAAGAATGGGGAAGACATGCCGCAAATGACCCGAGCTGGAATTGAACCCAGGTCGCTGGAGGAAGGACACTGCCTTTTTTATGGTGTACGTGCTTAGACCAATGAGCCAACAGGGGGCCCCAGTAAGGGTAACAACCCAGGTGATCCACACATACAAAGAATTCAAAACAAATAAATCCATAAATTTTGTGTAATAAAGTGGAATGACACAGGGAATAAGTATTGAACACATGAAGAAAAGGAGGTGCAAAAAGACTCGGAAAGAAAATATACCAGCTGAAATCTGTCAGTATTTAGAAAGTAATCCTGCCCCCATCAGTTCAAATTAATATCAGCTGGTTTAGGCCTAATTGATAGCCCATAAAAAGGTTTCCAAGGGGTCACAAAGAAGTAGCTCATGAGCAAAGGCAAAGAGCTCTCGCTAGACCATTGCAACCTTACAGTTGCAAAACATACTGATGGCATTGGTTGAAGAAGTATTTGGCTCATTCCATATTAAACTGTACAAATGTGTTACAATGGTGATGAAAATTCAAATACACCATTTCCAATTCTGCAACCACATACGTTGCCATCTGCTGGCCATTAAATGGAATTCAATTTCCGTGTTGGCCTCACTTTTCTGACCCGGGTGCTGCGTCCATCTTTTTATACATTCTATGCGATGGCCCACAGATTGTTTATGTTTTTATGGTCGTAACACACTATTAGGACACTGAAAAATTTTCATTATTTTTAAAAGCATGGTACATATGATTGCCTGACGCCTTGTGAAATTTTGATGCAGGAAGTGAGTAACTTATTTTGCCAAGGTCATCTATGCGCATTTGCATACATTATGCAAATTAACCCACAGGTCTGGATGTAACACGTGAGGACGCGACTGGTTACACCCACGACGGTCATTTGAAGTTGCATTTCTGATCAGACAGGTCCCGATAATTTAGTGCAGACAATTGAAACCGTTATTATGGGTATTTCCCTGCAATATTTGATTTCACTTTCTTTCGAAGTGTCAACAGACATGTCATGAGCATTTCATGAAGTTGGCTGCCAAATTTTAGACCAAAATATGTCCTTCAAAATGCATTGGCAGACATCAGGGAGCCATGTTTTCTGCTGTGTTATTGGACCGATGATTTTTTTCTTATTATATCTTCAATCTGGGTGTGAATAAATATGAACAATGCAAATCATTTAATTCTCCGAGAAAAATTTTTATTGACCATTCTTATACAACACATTGAATTGTACAGTTAAGTATGGATTGACCCATTTCTGAACTTCTGTTTACTCCAGTGAGCACTGTAGTGGCCATAATCCGGAAGTGGAAAGAACCTCATTTCTCCATAAACCGGCCACAACCAGGTGCTTCTTGCAAGATTTCTGGCAGAGGAGTCAACAGAATAATCAGAAGAGTTGTCCAAGAGCCAAGGACCACTTGCGGAGAGCTTCAGAAAGACCTGGAATTAGCAAGTACAGTTGTTTCAAAGAAAACAATTAGTAATGCACACAACCACTATGGCCTCTATGCTTGCTCACTGCGCAAGACTCCATTGCTGAAGAAAAAGCATGTTGAAGCTCGTTCAAAGTTTGCTGCACAACATTTGGAAAAGCCTATGAAATACTGGGAGAATATAGTCTGGTCAGATGAGACCAAAATAGAACTCTTTGGATGTCATTGCAAACACTGTTTGGAGGACAAACAGCACTGCACATCATCCAGAAAACACCATGCCAACAGTGAAGTTTGGATGTGAGAATATTGTGGGACTGTTTTTCAGCATATGGTACTAGCAGACTTCAAATAATTGAAGGAAGGATCAATGGAGAAATATACGGAGACATTCTGAATAAGAATCTGCTGCCATCTACCAGGATGCTGAAGATGAAATGAGGCCGAACATTTCAGCTAGACAATGATCCCAAACGTACAACCAAGGAAACTATCAATTGGTTTCAGAGAAGGAAAATAAAGCTGTTAGAATGGCCCAGTCAATCACCTGACTTGAATCCAATTGAAAACCTATAGAAAGAACTGAGGATCAGAGTTCATGGAAGAGGCCCCTGGAACCTTCAAGATTTTAAGACCGTTTGTGTGGAAGAATGGGCCAAAATCGCACCTGAGCAATGCATGCTACTAGTTTCTCTATACAGGAGGCGTCTTGAAGCAGTCATTACCAACAAAGGCTTTTCTACTAAGTATTACACAAATTTCAGTTATCGTGTTCAATACTTTTTCCTTGTGTCATTCCACTTAATTACACATTATTTATGGACTAATTTGTTTTGATTTCTTTGTATGTGTTTATTACTTTGGTTGTTATCGACATATGATGAAAATGTCATGTCAATAGCCCCATTAGAAATATATTGACAGAGAGAAATATTGACGCATTCAACACTTAATTTCCCCGCAGTTCATGGTTGTTTTGGGTTACTTCTTCCTTCAAGAGGAGGGTAAACTTGCAGTTAATTCTTTGTAATATGCGACAGAATATACTCCTCACATATCTTCACATTGGAGGTTGATGAAGACACATCATACTCTATTTATTGCATAGAGATGCATTAAGAGTCACCGAAAAACATTCCTGTTAACCCACCCATCGACAGTCGTTCCTAAAGTGCAGAGATAAGACTTTACGTCAGGAGAAATACCAGTGCCCTTAAATGGTCGAGGAGTGGCCTGGTGAATCTCACTTTCAAAGAGAATCTCTCCAGTGATTTGTGTAGTCCTCACAGTGCTCTGATTGCAGGAAAACTTTAGTCTTGAAATGGTCGGGCTCTCTGGATGACTTGCTTTGACTTTTGGGTGCTCGGGTGCTCTCCTGTTGTCCCCCTGCCACTAACGCTGACTGTTTTCAGCACAGCCCTTTCCAGAGGGTCCTGCTGCTCACCTCTCCTGTTGCACTCTGCTCCGCTGCTGAACTCCTCTCTCTCTTTTCCTCTCTCTGCGCCTGTCCATTCCTCTGTGCTCTCTGCCGGGCCCAGAATGGGTTTGAGCCCCTCATGGTGTTTGAGATAGACACTGACACCAACACTATTAAGAGGAGGCCTGGTACACACAAGCAGGTGACTGGCAGCGCACACTGCATGTACAGACACACACACATGCACACGTACTCGCACACACCCACTCTCGATCTCTGTCTGCCTCACACACAAACACACACATATTGACACACACGCATTCGTATGCAAACACACATGCACACACATACAATGACTCCAGCGCTGGCTCCCGGGTCGACTCACTTGGTTAAGGCGCCGCATTGCGAAGCAGTAGTGACTACCATGTCGCGGGTTCGATCCCCACTCGTACTAGCCAGCAGGGGTTTGTACAAGCGCACAATTGGCTTTGCACTGCCGGGAAGTTAATTGGGTGGGACTGCTGGGTTGGGATATTAGAATACAAAACCCAAAACCAGTGAAGTTGGCACGTTGTGTAAATCGTAAATAAAAACGGAATACAATGATTTGCAAATCCTTTTCAACCTATATTCAATTGAATACACTGCAAAGACAAGTTACTTAATATTCGAACAGGTAAACTTTGTAATTTTTTGCAAATATTAGCTCATTTGGAATTTGATGCCTGCAACATGTTTCAAAAAAGCTGGCACAAGTGGCAAAAAAGACAGAGAGTTGAGGAATGCTCATCAAACACTTATTTGGAACATCCCACAGGGGAACGGGCTAATTGGGAACAGGTGGGTGCCATGATTGGGTATAAAAGCAGCTTCCCTGAAATGCTCAGTCATTTACAAACAAGGATGGGGCGAGGGTCACCACTTAGTGAACAAATGTGTGAGCTGATTGTCGAACAGTTTAAAAACAACATTCCTCAACGAGCTATTGCAAGAAATTTAGGGATTTTATCATCTATGGTCCGTAATATCGTCAAAAGGTTCAGAGAATCTGGAGAAATCACTGCACGTAAGCGACAAGGCCGAAAACCAATATTGAATGCTCGTGACCTTCGATCCCTCAGGCGGTACTGCATCAAAAACCGACATCAGTGTGTAAAGGACATCACCACATGGGCTCAGGAACACTTCAGAAAACCACTGTCAGTAACTACAGTTCGTCGCTACATCTGCAAGTGCAAGTTAAAACTCTACTATGCAAAGCGAAAGCCATTTATCAACAGCACCCAGAAACGCCGCCAGCTTCGCTGGGCCCAAGCTCATCTAAGATGGACTGATGCAAAGTGGAAAAGTGTTCTGTGGTCTGACGAGTCCACATTTCAAATTGTTTTTGGAAACTGTGGACGTAGTGTCCTCTGGAACAAAGAGGAAAAGAACCATTTGGACTGTTGTAGGCGCAAAGTTCAAAAGCCAGCATCTGTGATGTTATGGGGGTGTATTAGTGCCCAAGGCATGGGCAACTTACACATACGTGAAGGCACCATTAATGCTGAAAGGTACATACAGGTTTTGGAGCAACATATGTTGCCATCCAAGCAACGTCTGTTTCATGGACACCCCTGCTTATTTCAGCAAGACAATGCCAAGCCACATTCTGCACGTGTTACAACAGCATGGCTCCGTAGTAAAAGAGTGCGGGTACTAGACTGGCCTGCCTGTAGTCCAGACCTGTCTCCCATTGAAAATGTGTGGCGCATTATGAAGCGTAAAATACCACAACGGAGACCCCGGACTGTTGAACAACTTAAGCTGTACATCAAGCAAGAATGGGAAAGAGTTCCACCAGAAAAGCTTCAAAAATTGGTCTCCTCAGTTCCCAAACGTTTACTGAGTGTCGTTAAAAGGAAAGGCGATGTAACAGTGGTAAAAAGGCCCCTGTGCCAACTTTATTGCAATGTGTTGCTGCCTTGAAATTCTAAGTTAATGATTATTTGCAAAAAAATAAATAAAGTTTCTCAGTTTGAACATTAAACATCTTGTCTTTGCAGTGTATTCAATTGAATATAAGTTGAAAAGGATTTGCAAATCACTGTATTCTGTTTTTATCTACGATTTACATAACATGCCAACTTCACTGGTTTTGTAGTTCAGAGCTTTGTTCATTGCTATAGTGCCTCCTGTTGGCCAGCCGGGCGCTCGTCAATAAGAATCTAAGCTTGCTCATGTTCGGCTTTCCTCCGCCCTCGTTTTGAACTTGCGAAGTTTCGAGCTGTGAGTGTAAAGAAGCAGTGGCTAACAGGCGCGTGCTCTGGAGGAGAACTGAGAACTGTCTTCACTCTCCCGAGATGGCAACAGGGGTCGCATACAAGCAAGCTTGTGCACATAGATCACTAATTTGGCATTCCAGATTCAGGTGGGATTACTGACGCCAATTTTTTTTTTTTTTTAGAAAAAAAAAAACTCAAGCACTACTAGGAGACATTCTCTTGTGCTGAATCATATGCGTATGCGTTTATTCACTTATTGTTATCCGTGTATGCTGCATGTGCACAGACGCAAGTGCACACAGTATGCATAAAGCTGAGCGACTCGCTGGGCATTTGTCCTCCTCATTCAACTGCCTGCTTACAGTATATTCTTGCTAAACACTGCACACTCTGTGCGCTAGAACATATGTGGGCACATTGTGTGCAGAGCTTGAACATATACATGCATGTTCACACACACACACACACACTCGCACATGCACACTCACTCATATGCACACACAAAGTACACAGCTGTGACTTGAGTGACATATGTCCTCTGCATGATGTGTCTGTTCATGGTGCCTCATTAACTCATCAATGTGGCTAATGACTAACGGCACTAATAAATTACACTCTCTCCTCTCTCCTGTTTCATGTGAAATTCACCATTTCATATCGTCGCTGTGTATTCCTCGTGCTTCATTAATTTGTGTCCATCTCAGCCTGTCTCTCCTCTCTTTCCTCCCATTTCCTTCGGCTGCTCTCTCTGCCCTCCTTCATCCTTGCATTCCCCCTCTCAGTCTCTCTCTGGGAATTCGCTCGATGGCTGCCTCTCTCGCGCTGCCGATGTGTCCGACCCTGCCCCCATCTGCCCGATGAAGGTACTGCATGGGGTGGCTGTGATGGGACAGTGCTGGGTCCTCTCTCCTTATCTGCATCATGTTCTATTGATGTAATGAGTGTGATTGAAGAAACCGTGCGAGATCTTCCTGTATATATGGAATATTTTACTGTATGTTGGAATGATGATGTATCATGATCTTCCCATCTTGTCTCACTCCAATTGTGTGTTCAGCAGGGTGAGGAACGTCCCCCTCTCTCCCCCACAGGTAAGCACCTCATATTTCCCTTTTGTAAGTGTACTTCCCTGGCCTCATTCTCCGTAGGAAATGCTCCCTGCCTGAACTTGTAATATTTAGCTGAGGACAATGATGTGGATGTCCTTCATAGAGCAGTAAAGTGATGATGTCACGCTGGTGTCAGAAGTAAAACTTCCCGTTCATTTTACCCATAGGCTTTTTTAAACATTCACTTTTGAAGCACTTTCCATCGTTTTCAAGCCTCCATCGATTTTGAGATTTTGCGGCATATTTCCAAGTAACTACAAATGTCTTTTTTCTTGACAAGAGTCTGCTATAATCATTCTAATTTTTTGCCATCATGCTAATCCTCTTTGTTGTCGAAAAACTACATCTCATGATCCTCCTGACGCCTGGGCAGAACGAGTTCAAAATGCGTTAGAAATGTCCTGCACATCGCCATCACTATTTGTTTGCCTAGCCTGATGAGATTGCAAATTAGTTTGCCACTTTGAGTTCTTCTCTAGTTATGCTTACCTTGCTAGATATTAAGAAGAAGCACTTTTAGAAGAAGTTGAGGAGTTGACCCCCGTGGAATTGAATGAAACTTGGCAGATGGGTAGATTTGATAGTCTCACAGAAAAAGCAAAATTTTTAGGTCCGTATCTCAAGAAGTCTGCCTGTGGGGCCACCTGGAAGCCACTAAAGTGGCTCAGTTTTGCTTTTGACATCATATTTTACAGCAATTATTATGACTTAAGGGTACACAGTACCAGATGTGTTATACTTTTTTCATGACCTGTGTCACTTCAAGTCTGGATAGACTTTAGCACCACATCAGTGCCAAGCTGAGTAACTGTGTTATTGAGCTGGAATTATTTGAGAAATCACAGTAAAAAGTAAAAATGGAAATGGGAATAAAGTTATATCCCAAACATATGCCAATCAAGAATGCTTTATTATGGGTTTACTCAGCAACAAAACTATCATTTTCAGTTAATATTCCCTTGGTATCTTGCTGGGTTAGTGCAATGGATGTCCAGAATGATGGTCAAAAATTGAATTTGGTGCATGTTTGCGGTATATTTTCTCGGTAACCCAGATATGTTCCATGATGATAAATGCTGTTTGATGTGCTTTTGGAGCTCTGTTTTCAGGAATATCAGTAATTTCTTTGGTTGCATCTACACTTTCAAGCTAGGCGGAGCCAAAGTTGGAGGAAAATTCAAAATGTACCATTTCATTGCAGATTGTGCCTGTTTAGGCGGCATTATTTTATTTGCCCAGCAAGATGGAGATCTTAAATTCTCTGGATACATAATCCCTTTGGGGAACATTATAGCATTAATAAAATCTCAATGGTAGTATTTTCAGTGAAGATCATTTTAAACATCAAAAGTCAAAACAATTTGCCTCCAGGGGGCACTGTAGGCTGGATGCAAGCACTGGCCATCCCCAAAGAATTTTTTTTGAATTGTCATATACACAGCTTGTTTTCTTAGAAAGTAAAGAGCTTGGTTTAGTACTATGCTGGCTTGATAGCTTTCTGAATAAAGGTGGCGCACTGAAGAGCTAATGTTCCACCAACCTAACATTCCATATTCCCAGACATATACCAAAGTTCTGGCTTTTGAAATATACAAAGCACATACACAGTTATACATAAAACGTGTTGTCTCTTTGGCATAAAGCTTGTTTGGTTGTAAACTAGTGGTGACTCTGAGCTTTATCAAACGCACAATACATGGGCTATAACAACGTTCGGGTACAGCACAGTCCGAAACATACAGCACATTATAAAACATGACCAGTCCAAAATTTAAATGCAAATAAAAGAATGAATGTAAAAGGCGTACCACCGTAAGTACGCAGACATGCGTTAACAGAATGCGCACGCTTAATAAAATAAAAGTCCATAATTTGAACTCTTAAAAAATATCTTCGTCACACAACCGTGAACATTAAGACAGAATGCCTAGTACAAAAGTTAAAACTGTTGTAAACTTTTCATGTTATCCAAGGCGAAATTATGTCAACACAGCATGTGACTAACTCTATCCGTCAATCTTTTGGCCCGTTTACCTGTGTATCCATCAAACCTGGTGGTGAGCACCAGTGGTGCTCCTTGGCCTTGGCCTTGAGCAGCCATCCATGGCCTTCTTCGTTGCATTTGAGTCGATGTTACCCACGGAGCCAGTCAAGCCCGAGGCAAGCCCTACTACACTGTATCCTGGGTCTCTACAGGGCTGCTTACAGGCCATTGATGGTGAACTTGTCTGTCTCTGAATTAAATAACGAGGTGCAGCCTATATGGCGCAATAGTTGCGTCAAAACCCATGGCTTGGTATGCACGGAAATTGGAAGTCTGTAAAAGAAACCCCGCCCTCCCAACCATCGGGCATCTCATAAGCTAGGCATCATGGGCAGGTGTTAGAATGAAGGCATGCAATTACCACTACAAATGAACTGCCCTTTTCTTAGCAGGGTGCTGCTTGCTTGTTAGGACCTCTGTGCCCTTTATCATGATAACCACTTGCTAGACGAGACTGCTGTGCCCTTTTTCATCCCCAAGCACCATAGCCTTGGGAAATCCTAGAATTAACACTGAAGCCTGCTCTCCAATTCTAATAGTAATGCAACAATGCAGAGAATTTGTTATTCTCTATAAGTCACCAACATTACAAAGCTGTACACTGTACTAAACTACTGGTAAACTACTGGTCTTGCATGTTGGCACAATGCTACAATCACCACTAGCATTCTTTTCCAATTTACAACCAACCCAGCTTAATACCAAAGAGATTACAAATTTTACGTAAAACTGTGCATGTACTTTATGTATGTCAAAAGACAGAACTTTGGAATATGTCTGGGAATATGGAATGTTAGATCGGAAGAACATTTCTTTACAGCACCACCTTTGGTCAGATGGGTATCTACCCAGCATAGTACCAAGCTAAGCTCTTAATTTTCAGAGAAAACTAGCTGTATGCATCACAATTCAAAAACTATTTCTTTGGTACTTGGTTGGGGATGGCCAGTACTTGCATCGTACAGTGCCCCCTGGAGGCAAATTTCTCTGACTTTTGATGTTTGAAATCATCTACACTTAAAATACTATCACTGAGATTTTACTATTGCTGTAATGTACCCCAAAGGTACTATGTATCCAGAGAATGTCAAATCTCAATCTTGCTGGGTAAACCAAATAATGCCACCTAAACATATGCACAATCTGCTATGAAATGCACCATTTTTAGTTTTCCTCCATCTTTGGTTCCGTCCAGCTTGAAAGCGTGGATACTACCAAAGAAATGCTTGGCATTCCTAAAAATAGAGTTCCAAAAGCACAACTAACAGCATTTACCTTCACAGTACAAATCTGGGTTACAGAGAAAATATACTGCAAACATGCACCAAAAATGAATTTCAGCCATCTTTCTGGCCATCCATTGTACAAACACCACAAGACACCAAAGTACTATTCACTGAAAATGATAGTCTTGTGGTGTCTATAAACACATAATAATGCATTCTAGTTTGGTATATTTCTGGGGTATTATTTTATTCCCATTTTCAATTTTTATCCTTATTTCACAAATAATTCTGGCTTGATAACGTAGTTACCCAGCTTAGCGCAGATGTGGTGCTGAAGTCTAACCGGACTTGAAGTGTCACAGTTCATGATAGAAGTATGACATATTTGGTACTGTGTACCCTAAAGTCATGATAGTTGATGTAAAATGTGGTGTCAACAGCATAATTGGGCCACAGTGGATTCCAGGTGGCGGTGTTGGCAGGCAAAGTGAAATATGGACCTTAAGAACTTGGCTTTTTCTGTGAGACACCCATGTCTACCTATGTGCCAAGTTTCATTTAAATCCAGGGGAGTCAACTGCGCACCGAATGACAATCTCTCGTGGAATGGCTTTTAGGTTTTATAACTAGCGCAGATTTACTTTCATAGTCAAGCTTCTTTGGCCAACGTTTGTTTGCTTAAAAATGTGGTAGCAGCCGAAGGAGCTAATCAGCTTTGTCAACGCATAACTGATCAAGCTACGCCGCTAATTCATGTCTACTTGCTCATCTAACACTAGTTAAGTGCTGAAATAATCACTATTCACTGTTTATAGCAATTTATATTCACCATGTGAGGCTAGCTGGGCAAGCAAACAGACTGTTAGCTGGCTAACTTAGCCAGTGAGCTAGTTTACCAACTTCGGTAGCAGACTAACCACATATTAAGTAGCTGTATATAAATGCCAGCTTATGAAATGTTCACGGCTCAACACTTGCTAAGTGACAAAATAATGACTATTCACCATGTTTATTGACTTAACTAACTCGCTAGATAGGCTAGCGAAATAGCTAGCTTGCCATTCCGCTAGCTTAGCCAGTTAAATTCAGTGAATTTTAATGCTAGCTAGCTTGCTAAATAACAGTAAGTGGCATTAAACTAACAATTTGCGGTTTTCTATTGATTTAGCTATGGCCACAAGATACAATAAGCTCACTAGCTGGCAAGCTAGGTGGTTTGGGAGCGGATCTAATCGTTGCAAGTCAATGCTAGCTAAATGGTAAAGTAAGTATTCACTGTTATCCATTCATTTCTAGGCATGTAGCTAGTTATTGGTGACACGCTATGTAGTAAAGGTTACATGGATATAGACAGTGGCAATTTGTGGCACCGATCAGCTTCCGTCGAGGTGCGTTATGAATGTTGGCTGAAACTGAGGTACCCCATTGGCTGGGGACAAATCACGGGGTACTTGCCCGTTTGGATAGAGGATATAGAAGATGTATAGTTTGCAGGAGTGGATTGCAAACTGGACTACAAGTGCAAAAGCTTATCATTTCTGGCAGTAAACAACAAATTTGATGTGATCATCTGTATACCCTGTTGGCTAATCTCAGAGCGAGGCGACTAATAAAATTAATGAGTTCGAGCAATGCCAGAAAGTGTCTAAATCCCTTTATAAATTCTCATAGTGATTTTACTTCCGACACCAGAAGCTAAGTAGCCGTGACATTATCACTTCACTGCTCTATTGCGGCAGTATGATAATCCTAGTGTTTACTGGTGAGGGCATCATTTTAAGTCCCTGAACCATCCCTGAGATGTGACCCGCCCCCCACCTATACATAATTGTAGTCAACCTCCAGACCTGTAGGGGGAACCACACTCCCTGTCAACCATCGTTTGTCCGTTAGGCAGTGTTCCCTTTGCAACATTTTCCCTCCTCTTTTCATTTACCTGCTTCCTGTTCTGTCATATAGCCCTCCAATCACCCTCCTACCCTGGCCCGACAGTTCCACCCTCCTGTCGAGGCTCCGCCTCACGACCTGAAACCCTTCTGTTACGCCTGGGTCAGAGAGAGGAGAGGAAGAGAGGTAGATCTTTTTGCTAATAGACACCTTTCCCTGGGGCATGCTTACAGTAATGAGTCTGGCCGATATATATTAATTGTTATTATTTGTGTGGCTTTGGAGTGTGCATGAATGGCAACTTATTTAACATGGGTCTTTTCTGAGTTGACTGGCTCATCCAGATTACTGTGCTGAAAAAAGTATGTGTCATGGGAATGAACCAGGGCAGAGTACACTGAAGACTATAATATGAAGGAGTTCCTTCACATCTTTAATGAAAGCTATCAGGCACTGACTAGTGGTTGGGTTCCTCAGCACAAAGCCCTGTACTGTAGCTAGACACAGTGCTTGAGTTTTACATCATTCTTTAAACAAAACTTAACTGCTCTTTACTTTTGCAGTACCCTTACACTTTAGGTTTACTCATCATCTGGCTTATGAAAAGTGTTAGTGGTTTTGCAGTTATATATCAGCTCGCCCTTGACATGTTGTCCATGATAATCATTACTCTTGAATTGGCCCTCATTTTGTCTGCCAACGAGTTGGATGGAGGTTATGTTTTGTACTGAGGCCCTTCTTGTTTGAGTGTTGTTGTTCATGCAAACTGTGCTACTTGTCAGCCAGCCCCTCATGAAGAATCTTATTGGTCATGCCAACGGGCATCAGTTTCTGACTCTCAAGAAGAGACGTTCTGTTGGAAATTCTATTCTGGCGAAAAATAATGTTTGTGCGTGCAATTAATACTCTCTTTCTCCCTCTATCTCTCACTTTTCCTTTCTTATTCTCCTTCCTCCCTCATGCCTTTCTCTCACTCACTCTATCTTAGGAGATTCGGGGGCCCACCAACCTGAGTCAGAGGTGTCCGGCCCCCCTCAGCGTGAGGGTCCCGAGGGGGAGGACGCTAAGCTGGTGGAACAGCTACGCAAAGTGAGCTGTTACCCGCGGTTACCCACCACTTCCACATTACTCAGTTACACTCATGACACCATACTCCTGTCACATGGTGCTGACCCTACACTTTAGATGTTCTCAATGTCTGTCAGCGCGATCAGAGGACCCAAACTGTACATCCTATCTGTTCTACTAAAAGAGATACTTGTCATTAGTGTATTCTTATATGATCATAGCAAACTGTACCGAGTCCTGGGACCATGACTTGGACTTTTGAAGAAAAATATACTGCTCAAAGAAATAAAGGGAACACTAAAATAACACATCCTAGATCTGAATGAATGACATATTCTTATTAAAAACTTTGTCCTTTACATAGTTGAATGTGCAAACAAAATCACATGAAAATTATCAATGGAAATCAAATTTATTAACCCATGGAAGTCTGGATTTGGAGTCACACTCAAAATTTAAGTGGAAAAACACACTACAGGCTGATCCAACTTTGATGTAATGTCCTTCTGTGTCAAAATGAGGCTCAGTAGTGTGTGTGGCCTCCACGTGCCTGTAGGACCTCCCTACAACACCTGGGCATGCTGCTCATGAGGTGGCGGATGGTGTCCTGAGGGATCTTCCCCCAAACCTGGACTAAAGTATCCGCCAACTCCTGGACAGTCTGTGGTGCAACGTGGCATTGGTGGATGGAGCGAGACATGATGTCCCAGATGTGCTCAATTGGATTCAGGTCTGGGGAACGGGCGGGCCAGTCCATAGCATCAATGCCTTCGTCTTGCAAGAACTGCTGAAACACTCCAGCCACATGAGGTCTAGCATTGTCTTGCATTAGGAAGAACTCAGGGCCAACCGCACCAGCATATGGTCTCACAAGGGGTCTGAGGATCTCATGTCGGTACCTAATGGCAGTCAGGCTACCTCGGGCGAGCACATGGAGGGCTTTGCGGCCCCCAAAGAAATGCCACCCCAAACCATTACTGACCCACTGCCAAACCGGTAATGCTGGAGGATGATGCAGGCAGCAGGATGTTCCATGGCGTCTCCAGACTCTGTCACGTTTGTCATGTGCTCAGTGTGAACCTGCTTTCATCTGTGAAGAGCACAGGGCGCCAGTGGCGAATTTGCCAATCTTGGTGTTCGCTGGCTAATGCCAAACGTCCTGCACGGTGTTGGGCTGTAAGCACAACCCCCACCTTTGGATGACGGGCCCTCATGCCATCCTCATGGAGTCGGTTTCTGACCGTTTGAGCAGACACATGCACATTTGTGGCCTGCTGGAGGTCATTTTGCAGGGCTCTGGCAGTGCACCTCCTGTTCCTCCTTGCACAAAGGCGGAGGTAGCGGTCCTGCTGCTGGGTTGGTGCCCTCCTACGGCCTCCTCCACGTCTCCTGGTTGCGCCTCCATGCTCTGGACACTACGCTGACAGACACAGCAAACCTTCTTACCACAGCTCGCATTGATGTGCCATCCTGGATGAGCTGCACTACCTGAGCCACTTGTGTGGGTTGTAGAGTCCGTCTCATGCTACTACTAGAGTGAAAGCACCACCTCCATTCAAAAGTGACCAAAACATCAGTCAGAAAGCATAGGAACTGAGAAGTGGTCTGTGGTCATCACCTGCAGAACCACTCCTTGTCTTGCTAATTGCCTATAATTTCCACCTGTTGTCTATTCCATTTGCACAACTGCATGTGAAATTGATTGTCAATCAGTGTTGCCTCCTAAGTGGACAGTTTGATTTCACAGAAGTGTGATTGACTTGGAGTTGCATTGTGTTGTTTAAGGGTTCCCTTTATTTTTTGAGCGGTGTATATTCCAGATACTCTGATCTCGCAGGTTTTGGAGCACATGTACAGAGGGTGATGTGGTGGGTTAAGGTACGGAGAATGCTGCAGGGTTGTTGGGTAGTGTAAGGCCAGGTCTCCTGACTCGCATTGGGTTTGCTTCACAGAACATCGAGGGCCGGTTGAAGGTCACGCTACCGAGCGACCTGGGGGCGGCACTGACAGATGGGGTGGTGCTCTGCCACCTGGCCAATCACGTTAGGCCCCGATCTGTACCCAGTATCCACGTGCCCTCGCCTGCTGTGGTGAGTGAATGAACGAGCGACTTAGACTTTATGAGTGCGAGTGAGTGTGTGACTCTACAGGTGCTGGAGTGAGTAAGCCTTCTAATCAGTGCATTATATAGTGATTAAGTAACTTGAGCGTGAGGTAGTGCAAGATTGAGTTATGTAATGAGTAAGTTAGGGATGCAGTTAGCGAGAAATCAGGTGAATAAGCTACTTGGTGAGTGGCATAGTGAGTGCGGGACCTACAGTAGTTGGTATTCACCAATCTGACTTTTTCAGGCCTGATATCGATGCTTGTGCTTCGGGTATCAGCCGATCAGTATCTAAAACCAGTCTCAGTATCTAAAACCAGTGTTTAGTTCCTAAACTGTGTGCCTAACATTGTGTGGAAGACACTGGGATCTTTATTTCATGTCCAAGTCAACATCAGGCTAGACTTAAGCTAAATTATGCTCTCCTGACTTCGTAAAAAAAAAAAAATGCAAGAAATAAATACGCAGATATAAAGGTACTGAATCATTGTTTATCTGTAAAATTGTACATTGTAAAATCTTGGTATCTGATACCAGATAAGGCTATTTGAGTCCGTTTGGGTCGATATCCGACATCAGTATTGGTATTGGTGCACCTCTAGGACATAATATCTTAGTGTGTAACTTTTTGACTGACTTGTTGACTGAGTGATCAAGTAAGTACTTATCAGTCTCCTCTTTTAAGTATATTGTTTTTGGTGCTACTAGCCCATGTCAGTTGTTGACGATCTCTCTGTTGACCCATCCTTCAAGCCCAAATTGACGATGGCGAAATGCCGACGGAATGTGGAGAACTTCCTGGAGGCGTGTCGCAGGATTGGGGTTCCACAGGTGAGAGCGCCCACTTTCTGCTGTTATTTTAATACACATGGTTAAAGCTATGAAGCTTTCGCTCACTGTAGCTCTGCTACAAAGACTAACTCGGATGAATGTGGTGCATATTAACCTTAAATTATTGCCTGCTCTATGCTTCTAACTAGCACTCTCTCTCTCTCTCTCTTTCTCTCTACCTTTTCCCTTCTCTCACACCATTCTGCTTTGGCTTTTACCACTGCCTCACTCTCTCCTGCTATCTCTGTTTTGCGTCCCTGCCTCTGCCCGCCCTGGGCCGCTGTCGGGACAGGAGCGCCTGTGCTCTGTCGGGGAGGTGTTGGGAGGTGAATGGGAGCGCGTGCACAGGATGGTGGAGGCCCTGCTTGCCATCGCTCCCTCGCTGCTCCCTTCGCCTCCAGCTCATCTGGCAGGCTTTGCGCTCTTTTACCTGTCCGTCATGTCCCTGCTGTGCGCTATCTACTGCCACCTGGTGCCCAGGTTCTGAACCAACTGCTGCCATTGAAATTGCGTCGGTCTCAGCAATCTGTATGCTGTCTTGCATTTGAACCGGCCCATGCTAACACACAGATACACATGCAAACCCAACGTAATGTCAGTGCCCTACTCTCCCTTGTCGCTCTTTGGTGGTCAGGCGGAATGTTCCGGAAAAGCACAACCTTGAAATGGGACCCACTTTGCCTTAAAGCTTGACAGCACAAGCTGGTCCGTGAGAACTGCCATCTGTCAATCCAACCTTATTTTGAAATTTATTTTTTAATTTACTCAAGCCATATCTTAGCTTTGCTGCCACTGTTCCTGGGTTTTTTTTGGAACTGAAAGGCACATAAGTGGCTTATGTTTTGGACTGTGAAGCCCTGAAAGCAGACTGGACCTGGCTGGGAATTTTGTGTGTCCCATGCTGCTCTGTCTTGCACACACTCCTCCCTCACCTCACCTTCCCTATCCCCTCTGTGCCTTACTTTGTGTGGGTTTGTCCCTGAAGCTGACCTGATGCCCCCTGACCCAACCCGCCTGTACCCAACCAAGAGATGCTGGCACTAGACTAGGGAGAGACAAAGCTCTTGTGCACTCCTTACCTGAACAAGGCCAGTTTCAATAGCACACAGTACCGGAGCGTAACTGAACGTACCTGAATCTGAAAGTATTCCTTCCTGCTTGTGTTTTGAATGACGTTTTTTTAAACGAGTGCGTTGGTTTTTTACGCTTTGAAAGGAACGTAATTATATTTTTGAAAATGTTTTTTGGAACTGTTGTTATTGTTCTTCAGGAGAAGCCCAAATTGAATGCCAGTGTCAGGATCAGCTCCTGTCTGGCTCCTCTTCCAATCATATGCTGGTTTGATTAAGCTAATGACAGTCAACCAAAACCCACCCAGCACTAAAGCTGTACAGTCTGTACTAACTGGTTCTAATTCCTGAGTGATGGCGACCTACATACCTCCCACTGCTCTGCTCTCAATAAAGATCATGGCAAAAAACCTGCTGTATCTCTTTCTATTCTTACAGATACTTTCCACAATTCCGTGCTTCACTTTAAGATGTTTCTCCAGATCTCTGAGCCATGCACATGCCCATTCAAATCCGCATGTTAACACCACAACCGTTCTGAGGGGAAGTTAACTCTGTGCTTTTACTGACTGCTAACTACAACTCCCAGCATTCCATTGGGTGATTCTTGCTTAACACTGCCTCTGTCAGTGGTTCCTTGTGACCTTATCTCTGCCTCCTGTTCTTACCCATACCTGTCCTTCGATGTCAGTCTTTTTCCATTGACAGTTTCTTTTGTTTTGTTTGCTTCCTGGTTCCATATGATTTTCCCTCAGTTATGTTCTGTTGTTGTTCCATCATTGACCATGTTTGGTTTCTTTTTTCCTTATTATTTTTCCCATTTTCTCATCCCTCCCACCCTCACCACCCTCAGAGTCAGCTCTGTCTGCCTCTCCACATCCTGGAGGAGAAAGGGCTCCCCCAAGTGGCCGGGACAGTGAGTGCATTGCTGGAACTGGCTCCCCCTAAACACTCCCCTTACACTGCCAACCCTGGCACCACCTCAGGGGTCATATAAGACAAACAGACGGACAGACGGAAGGGGGGAAAAAAACACACAGGGAGCCTGTGAATCTGCTCCATTACCCTTCACCCTGTCCTCGACTCCCTCTCGCAAGAGGATGAAAATGACCAGCACGACACTGCTGACTGAACACTGACCACTGCCCCTGTGTTCCGCAACCACGTCACAGTGCTGAGAAACAGACTGAGACTTGGACTTCCGAGCTCTGCTGCCGGCCGAGAGATGCTCTCATCCCCAGGAGAGACGGAGAGAGGTGGATGGATGGAGGAGTGAATGACTCGGCGAGTTTGTGCTCATTCTGAGCTCAAAGGTATGCCTTTGAAGAGGAACTGAAACATGACAACTGCTGACTGAGGCCAGTATTCAGAGACATTTACAAGAGTGAAAGACAGTGTGTCTCTATTCAAACACCAAAGTCTCTCTTTGTCCTTTGGATATTTTTTACCTTAGGATTATCATGTTATAATTTTACATTTTTAACATCAAAGGTTAGAATTGTGTGTGTGTGTGTGTGTGTGTGTGTGTGTGTGTGATTGAGTGAGTTGGGCTGGACTTATGCCTTGGGAACACGGGGCTACAGCCTGTCATTTGTCCCAAGGGGGTCACATGACTCCAGTCATCAGGGCCAGTTCATATAGCTGGCAATTCAGTCACTTAAGACATTTCTCGGACATGACTGAAAGTTTAGACTTGCCCAAAGACCTCTCTCACCTGGGGTGTGTGAAGATTGGAGGTGGATGGACAGGGCTGGGGTAGTCCTCCAGCCCTACCCCTCACTCGAGGCTCCAGGGATCTTTTTTGTACATATTTCTTTGCATGCAGAACTGCATTACCAGCATTTTCTCTTACTTCCACACTCATAGCATGTATATATTTCTAAAAAAAAAAATTGATTTTAAAAATATTTTTTAAAGGCATGAATAGCTGTTTAAAGGCATGAAACTGTCTGGATTCACCATACAACAATGAATGATAAGCATACTAAAGTGACTGTACTTTATTGTTAGAAGAATACTGTATTAAGCACTATGAAGATCCCATTTCGCTCAGAGCTGCAGTACTGGATACTCTGATTGTGCATTTCAACAAGTGATCAACAGCAATGCAGTAATACTGAGGAGTAGTTCTTGTATGGAATAGAAGTGGCCTGTGGGGTTAAAGAGTTGTGTGCCACCAGACTGCTGAGCAGATGTTAATGGGTCACTTGACATGCACTCAGAATGGTATTCCTGGCCTCTTTAGACCCAAGAGTCACACTTTGCAAAATTAGCTGTTGTTGGGAGCTGGGATTATTCAGTGAGTACAGAGTGGGTCATTCTTTCGCAGGGGATTTATGATTTTCAGCTGAAAGGTGTGCTTTATCTGTCATTCTTTGGTTTCCACAGTGAAGCTACATGGCACAATTTTTAAGCTGTTCAAATTTGTTTCAGGCTCATTATTTGGCTGACTAAGTGCTTGTACTGAGTAAAACTGAATGTCAGTGAATGCTTGTTCTGAGTAAGGGTGAACCTAAGTCAGTGTTTATACTGAGTGAGGGTCAGCGCAAGTCAGTGCTTGGACTAAGTAAGGGTGATTATGAGTCAGTGCTTGTACTGAGTGATGGTGAACCCAAGTCCACGCTGGTATTAAGGGTGAACCTGATTCAGTGCTTGTACAAAGTGAAGGTGATCCCCATTTGATGCTTGTACTAAGTTAGGATGAGCCAGAGTGAGTTCTTGTTTTAAGTTAAGGTGAACGCTAGTCAGAGCCTTTACTAAATGAGAGTGAATCTCAGTGCTTGTACTTAGTCAGGGTGAGGCATAATCAGATCTTGTACTAAGTGAGGGTGATCCCGAGTCAACGCTTGTACTAAGCGAGGGTGAAACAGTCAGTGCTTGTACTGAATGCGGGTGATCCCGAGTCGGCACTTGTACTGAATAAGGGTGAACCTATTTTAGTGGTTGGACTAAGTGAGGGTGAACCCAAGCTGGACCCAAGCTGGTGTTTTAACAGAGGATCAACCAGAGTCAGTGCTCATTCTTAGAGTGAACCTTAGTCAGTACCTGTTCTGAGTACTAGTGAACCCAAATCATTAATAGTAGTAAATAATGATGAACCCATGGTGGAGCTTGTTCTGAGTAAGGGTCAACCAGAGTCAGCGCATGTGAATCCAGATGAACCTACTTTGAGGCCAGTACTATGTAAAAGTGAACCACAGTCAATCCCTACTCAGAGTCAAGGTGAACTTAATCAGTGCTTGCACTCAGTAAGAATGAGTCCAAGTCTGTGCTTGGATTAAGAAAGCGTGGACCTCAGTAAGTATTTCTGCTGAGTCAGGCCGAAGCTGTTGGTGCTTGTATTAAGTAAGATTGAACGTCAGGTCAGTGCCTGCTCTGAGGTAGAGTCACTCTGAGTCGGCGCTTGTCCTAATAAAGAGTGAAGCTGGGTCGGCACTTGCACTAAGATAAGGTAAACCCGAGTTGGTACTTGTACTATACGGGTGAATTAGAGTCACTGCTTGAATTAAGTAAGGATGAATCTGAGTCCAGATGAACCAGAGTTAGAGCTTGTCGCAAGTGCTTTAAGAGGCCTGCTCTCAGCTTGATCCGAATCTGACTGTGTTGTTAGTATTGGGTTGAATTCCCTCACCTACTTAGGAGCCAGTGTTTGACTATGATTTGGTTAAGGCGGAGGGGGTTCTCTGGTTCTACGTGTCTCCTGGTGGTTCTTGCATCCACATGGGTCACATGGGGACTGACCAAAATTTGAAAGTAAAGGAGAAGATATCAACAAAAGGTATATATTTTTAACCACCTTTAACTTGATTTTATATTGACCTGAGTTCGAAGAAGGAAGTTAAAAGTGACTTCATTATGACTAAAATGCAACAAATGTTACTGTAATTCTGTACAGATTTTTATCTTGATATACATTTTTATGGGATTGGGACTGTTTCTTACAGTGATGTGACACTACAGCAGGGTTGCTCCCTGTGTGACTCTGTACAGAAAATAAATACATTCCATACATTTATGTATGCTGCGCTTTCCCTGTTCTCTAAAGGACTACTTTCCAAAAGCCTGTCAAATTGCCAAACATCTTTATTTTCATTTTACTTTGTTTTAAGAGTTTTATAATAAAATACTCCTCCCTCACCTTCCAGTGCACACTCGTTGGTTTTAAATGGAAAAAAAAACTGCAGAATATTCTGGAATGAACATTATTATTATTATTAAATTTATCAATAAAAGTTTCCCTCCACTGCCTTTGTGTATTTTTCAGGTCTGTTGAAGGGTAGGTCCCGAGAGTATGAGAATTTTCACATGATCAATGGATTTTAATTTTTCATACCACACATGATTGTATCTGAATGAATCGGGCTTAAGAGGGTAAATAATCCCTGCGAGCATGAAATGACCTTTGAAAGGAAAAAAAAATATCTGAGATGGGAATGTGGTTGAAATGAAAACCAGAACATATTTGGGATGTGGTGTGGTGACTGGGAAGGGAAGGCACCACTGGTTGAAACTTGGGCCCGTATTCAGAAACGATACTCACACTCGCCCTCCACTCAGCATATAGTGAGTACGATTGAAATGTAACTGGAATATGAGAAAGAGATCGACCGACCACTAACTGAGAGACGTGTCCCACTCCTCGCCAATTGCTATTCATAAACGCCACTCGAGCATAACTGACAGTAGTGGGAACTGGGTATAACAGGCGGTGCGTCGGCTGTTGCAAAGGGACGGTCAATCCTCATCTTTCAGTGCTGAATGACCCAAACCTGTGGCAGTTTACTTTTCTTGATTAGAAAGTTTCTCAGACAAATTGGTAAAACGACAATAAAATTTACTTTTAATAGCGTTGTCATGCATTGCTTCACAAAATTGAGGTGTTTCTTTCGCACATAAATGACGACGTAAATATCAGCATGTCTTCATAAATTCTGTGGTCGAGGGGCTCGCGGAAGGCGCAGGACAGCGCGCGAGGCTCACTAAGCAACAAGCTGTGAAACGTGCCGGACATTTCCTTCTACATTCAGCGGTTAAGGATGTAGAAAAGAATCGAGTCTCGTGACTTACAGCTACATGAGCCTCGCAGACCGATCCACACGCGCCCCACGAGCCAGCTGAGCGCAGAATTACTTAACCCACGAGTGAAGAAAAGCGCGAGAAATCTGAATACGTGAGAGTTGACATATATGCATCATTCATGAAAACCGACCTGATAATGTTGAGAGTTTTCGATGTTTCTGCAATGGTAATTTAAATGAATTGAAAACAGGTCATGTCCAATCATTATTTTTACAAATGCTAACCTTGAGTTCACCTCAGTGCAGTTCGTAAACACTGAAACCAGGTGGTCAGTTAGTAAGTTCCCGGCATTGTTATCATCATTATAGTTAAAATTTGTGTAGTTGCGATTGCGTCGAGCACGTGGCTGTAAATGATCCTGAGTTTCCAATGTTTGTAACCACCTGAAAGCCATGACAACGAAATACCGGCGCAAGTTAGTGTGGCTCAAGGGAGGTGTTCCCTGCACTCAACCTTCACTCAGAGAGAGACGCTATTTTCAGTGTGAGTGAGGTCTCTGAAAGCAAATGAGGGTTAGGACAACCTCTGACTCATTTAGTATAACCTGACACTAACTAAGTTTTAGTACTTTAGTACTGAATACGGGCCTTACTATTAAAAAAATGCATGAGCATCGTTCATCCACACATTGTATCCCACTAATTCACACTGAAATTACGAATTTGGGGAGATTCCCGGTGGTTGACATTATTTTAACTGTTCGTCCACTATTCACAAGACCATATGCAGGGAAAAGTACGACCGTGATGCTCAATGAAAAACAGGACATTCATTTCTTTTTCTTCTTGCCCTTTTTACCCTCCTTGGCTTTGGGTTTCTTCCCCTTCTGGAAGGGCCCCAGGCCCTGTCGCACCATGGTACCACGCCACCAGGACTGGACCTTTGAGAGAAATTTGGAAAACTAGTAACTTGGGAGGCAAAAAGAGCTACGCTAACAGAGCACTAGGACTTATGGTGAGAGATGTATTGGGAAATGACTTGAGTTTAAAATTTAAATTTAAACAAGAGCTGGACTCTCAGCTGTACTTTGGCCTTGACATGCCAAAATTTAATCACTTGTTCCTCTTGTGCTACTTTAACATCCTGCAGAGTTTGGTTAAAATCTAGGCAACCATTTTTGAGATATCCTGCTGACAGACAGACAAACAAATGACTCCTGCCTAGCGGGACCGTTGCCAAAATTGTCTGTTGTCTGACTCGAGACTTCATATCTCCACCAGCATAGCTGGATTTCTACTTTGGCCTATATCTCTGCTATACTTTGGCCTAGATATGTCTAAATTTAATCACTTGTTCCTCTTTTGCTACTGTAACATCCTGCAATGTTTGGTTGAAATCTGTGCAGCCGTTTTTGATATATCCTGCTGACAAACAGAAAGACGACTACAGAACGAAGTGACATGGTTGGTGATTTCGACAAACCAAAACAGGGTCAAATTACAATTGGTACAGCCGAGAACTCAGGAAAACAAAAAAATTATAATAATGAAATTAATAATAATGACTGATCCAGCCCCATAATGCCCACAATTCTAAACACCACTAGTATTTTGTATAATGTATCTTGTATTGCATTGTATTGTATTATATTGTGCTCATATTGTGCCCTGCCCGTTTAAGATGTGCGGCTATGGGATTGCACTCGTCACCACTCCGAATACTGCTCCGGTGCTCACAAATGTGTGTGCGTAATTGTCTGTTGGTTTTACCTACATAGCTCAGGCCACAAGGACATTTAATGAGGTATACGTTTGCTGTTACAGGTGATGACGCCACGAGCTCTGAGAGACTTGCCACTATGGCGATGGGTGTATGTCTTGCTTCGGATGGTGTAGCCACATTGTACACAGTTGCCACATTTATAATTGCTTTCGGGTAAAACGTTCAGAAAGGCGTCTCTCCTTTCCGGGGGTGTAAGACCTCACGAAAAGATCTTTAAGGTTGGAAGGTCGCTTATTCACAGTATAAGGGGGTTCTTTAAATACGTGTTTTAGTTTGGAGTCTGATTTGATTATGTGCCAATGCTTGCAAATTACCTTAGCAAACTCAAAGCCAGTTGGAGAGTATTTGGTAAAACATAAAAGAGTATGGTTGTTGCGAACTTTGGGTTTGGGCTGTCGGCACTCATCCTGTGTCATATTATTAAAGCGATTAGCAGCCTGTTCGATCCATTCATTATTATACCCCCTTTTACTAAATCTCTTATTGGGATCAGACGATTGGCACTGATAGAGAGGGTTCGAGCTGCAGATTCTCCTGGCTTGGTGAAACTGACTGATCGGCAGGCTTTTTTTCAAATGCGTGGGGTGGAAACTGTCACCGCGCAGCAATGTGTTCCTGTCCGTAGGCTTACGGAACAGGCCGGTGGAGTCACCTTGTTTAATAACCAGCACATCATTTCCTGTCCAAATTACAAACAAGTCATCAATATACCTCTGATATAACAGGATGTTGGAGACTATGGCCTTAACGTCAGGGTTACAGACATATCGGTTTTCGAAGTATTCCATATACAGATTAGCATAATTGGGAGCCATAGTGCTTCCCATTGCTGTCCCCTTCATTTGCAGGTAAAATTCGTTTTTAAAAAGGAAATAGCTTGTGGTCAATACTGTCTCAGTAAGCTCAGAAATGCATGCTGTGCTGCTTATCCCTGTGTGGCCTCAAATTCAAAAAAGTGTTAACGGCCTCAATACCACCCATTGTGACCATGGATGTCTCCACACTGATATTCCCCATGGGGGGGTACGTTGTGTATAAGAAACTCACTTGGGGAGCTATTTAAACAGTGTGCAGACTTTTGTCCTTTTTTCTACATTGTCCCTTTGGGTCCAGCACCTGTGAACTTCTGGGCAGGAAGGGCGTGCATTTTTCTGCTTCTCTGTGATTTCGACAACCAATAAATAAAAAATAAACAAACAGAAGCAAAAATCTGACCTCCTTGGCGGAGGTTATAGGTTTTGAATTGCAAAAAAGAAGGCAGGAGTACTTCCAGAGTACAAGACCATGGGTAAAGGAGAAGGGTCAGCCATAAGACAAGGTGAGGACATGAGCAGTGAAATGTAAATAAGCTCTGATTTAGGCCCAAAAACAGGGGCAGTACACACCTTTATGGCAGCAGCCCATTCAATCTCCTCCTTCTTCTGCGCTCTGCGAAGCCTCTCCTTCTCCACCCTGTCTGCGATCACCACCTGCTCGCTCTCCCTGTACTGAATCACAGAGCAACGCCACAGAACTAATGTACACATCTAATCAAGTCACCCACCGACGAGCAGATGCCATACTGCAGTGAGCTCGGCTACATATTTTAGGGGTCCTGCAGGTGCTGGAAATCCTTGAAACTGCTTGAATTTCAGTATGGTGTTTTCAAGGTTTGAAAATGGCTCGAATGTCGAGGAAAGTGCTCGAGAGTGTAACGTTAATTCCATTAAAGTCAAAATCAATTGCAATCTGAGTAATTCTATTGGTAATTTATCCCAGCTGCGAGGTACTAGAAAAGCTTGAAAGTGCACCAAAAATGTTCGAGAAGTGCTTGAATTTGATCTCAGAGAAGATGTAGGAACCCTGAGATGAGCGTCAGTTGTTCGAGGTTGTTGCGCGTCTGTGTGTCGTGTCCGTGTATGTGTATTTGCATGCACACAAGAGTGTTGTTCTTGCTCACCTGCTTGGCCAGCTCTTGCAGACGTGCCAGGTTGCTCACTTGGTTGCTCTTCATGGTGTTCAGCTCCTGTTGCTTGTCCTCCATGTCCTTTTCGTAACGGTCCATCCACATCTCCAGCTTCTCCTCTAGAGCCTGTGGAGTGCAGCATAACACCGGAACCTCAGGCCACTTTAATCAGCGCATCATCAGGAATATGCGCACCCATTGTGGGACAGTATTTTAACATTCCACGCCAAGTGGAGGTTGTATTCCCTTTAAAAGCACCACAATTTAGTAAGTTTATAAGCCTTTGAACAGCAAGGTTGTTGGCCCAGAAAAGCTACTCCTAGAAAAAAAAAGGGAAAAAACAGATACTATTCAGATACAATCAGCAATGCTAATTGAAACAATAGCAGTTTCAAGAGGCTTTCATGGAAAGATTACAATATACAGCATAATACATATTGATTCATCCAACAAACTGCATTTGGTCTCTAATAGTCTCAGCTCTAACTGTGTGACTTTCACCTGGTAGTACTCACAGACTGGTCCTCTTTGAGGAATCTCTCCATCTCCGTGCGAGAGGTCTTCTCCTCCTCCAGTTTCATCTGCAGACGCTATATGAGCACAGAGAGAAACTCGCTAGGTGACGAACACAGCACTTCATTATGGCTGTGGGGAAAAGTGACAGTTTTGGTATACCGGTGCTAAGTCCGGCCTTTGTGTGCTGTACGTGCACTTGGACGTCAGTTCTCAAAAATGGATTCAGTGTCAGCTCACATAACACAAATCCCCAGCCCTTTCGCTGAAATTACCTATTCAGGGTCAGTCTTCAGAGGGTGTTCAACTACTATTTACAGATCTTATGGATTTGAAAACAACCTGATGAAGTGTGGGCTTTGTAAAGTCACAATTTCCCTGAGAAAAAAATTTGCAGATGAAATAAAATCCTTTTCGTGCATTAATTTCCATTGTTTATTTCGAGACGTGATGTGTTGATTGACATCTTGAAAGCAGTGGTCCTCGAACTCAGTACTGGGGGACCTCTGTGTATACTGGTGTTTTTTTCCATCCAGAAATGCAATCCTAAAATTTTACTGAGTTGTGAATTTTCTTTAATTAACCTTTTTAGCTACACTCAACCATGGCTATAGATGCAATGTATAATTTAACTTCTGTATTCACATTGTGCTATATTGAAAACAAGTGCATAAAATGGAGAAATGAAGAATGTAACATAACATTTTTTAAGAATTGATGGGCTCCATTGTGTATGTATATTAATATAATTATGTACACAGTCACAAACAAGCTGACGCTGAGCTCAGAGACAACCCCACAGCCCCTAGCTAATCATTAATAAATAGCGGTATACGCCAATGGCAAGGCACAGGTAACTGCCAAAGTCAAAAGTCAAATCCACTGATGACCCTTACATTGCACATCTACCCCTCATAAGTAACCTGCAAATCAAATTTGAAGCTACTGTATACTTAATACTTTTAGAAATATGGCTTGGACAAAATTTTTAAGTTCACAGTCACAGCGCCAAGGTCATAGGTCAAATGGCACATTACATTGCACACCTATCCCGTACAAAGAACCAGCGTACTAAAATTGAGGCTCCTGTGGCCAACACTTTCGGAAATATGGCCCAGAAATATTGTGGAACGCCAGTCCACCCAGACACCACAGTATAACAATAACCCATCAGCCCATAAAAGCTGTGGGGTAAAAACTAACACTTTAATAAATAGCGACAAGCTCAAATGCAAAGAAAATGAGAATGACTCAAAGCTGTTTTTTTCCATGGAAAGAGCAGAGCACTTATGCACAGCAACCTGTTGAAGCTCATTAATTCAGCTTAGTATTACTTTGATCAGTGAATTCATTTGACCTTGTGTAATTACATACTCTATGGCAATCATACAGAAGCTATTGCTCTCATAATGTGGAATTAGAATGTAGTCACCATCTCAACATGAAATGCAACCAATTAGCACCTCAAAAGAATCTTCGGATTGCTGTCGGGGTTGCAATGAAACCAGTTTACACAGTGGTTCCCCAAGACTGAGTTTGAGAACCTCTAATTTAAAGAAGTGGGGCGTACTACAAGAACAAACAGCACTGACTAATGCGGGGATCACAAAAAAATTTACCTTGAATCAAAATCCAGCCCTGATTTTCTTACCTCTCAGGTAATCATTATACTATAATTGGAGACGTCTCTGTCAATTTGAACACCCTTCTATTTTCTCGACAACTGTTCATTCGACTGACTTCAGACTTGACGAGTGTTTTACTTCGGACCCAAGGAGCTGCACTGTCCAGTGTGAAGTTGTTTGGCAGAGCGGTTCAGGAAACCTCAAAAAAGCAACAAGCAGCAATAATGTAGGCTAAATAATCCAAGGCCATTTTCGAACAGTCATATTTTTTCGCAGGCGCTGAACTGAATAAATTAACCAAACAATTAGTGCTTCTCATTGGCCAGACTGCGTTTAAACCTTACTCCCCCTTAAGGACTGTGACATTCAGGACTTGCTCAAAAAAGGTCTGCCAAAAGTGTTTTAGTCATGATACCGAAAATGTTTTTTTTTCAGTCCTGGTGAAAAATATGACATTTATTCTCAGTTCACTGGCTTTTTACAGTTTTTGCACGGAATCTCTCAATGAAACAAACACTTTGGTACTAGCATAAAAAGTGAGACATTACTGTATGTGTCTTATGCCGGGCATACACTGTGCGATTTTTTCAATCGCGGTAATAAGCTGCTGTTCATACTGTACGAGCGAATCGCAGGGGTTTAAACTTTGCAGCTCACGATTCCTGTTCTCACACTATACGGTCCGATGGTTTGGTGCGATGTGATTGCTCACTCTACACGACATGTCGGACACGGTCGGACTGTAGTGTCCGGAATTGAAGAAGAAGAAAATAAGTAGAAGACGACGAAGCCGGAAACCGTATCAATGTTTGCGCATGCGCAGCCTGACAGATTGGGATAAATCGGCTCGTGCAGCTGTTTCAACAGTGCGAGAGCCTCACGTAAGGCGACCAGGATTTCAAACAAGTTTGAGTTTCTCCCGATCGATCGTGAGGTGGTCAGGAGGTGTTAATCGCTTCTCGTTACCCCATATACACTACACGATGACAGACGCAAGATTGAGCCAAAATTCGGCCCGACTTCCAAAAAAGTCGCACGACTGAAAAATCGTGGCAAAAAGGGCCAAAAATCGCAGTGTATGCCAGGCTTAAATGTGAACGTGCACACATCTATACGCACCTCAATCTCAGCCTCCAGATCCTTCTCCTTCATGGAGTTGAGCTTTTGCTCCTGATACACCTGCAGCTCAGAGTTCTTGGTCACAAACTTCATCTCCAGGTCAGTCTTGGCTTTGGTCTCCAGCTGCTGGTCTTTCAGGTGAGCGATCAGCTCATGACGCCGCTGGAGAGGGGAGAGGGGTTACGTCACGCCATTGTGCAAATATAGATGCCAGCATTCATAAATTTGTAAGTTTATATAAATAATTCTGTAATTAAATTTCCAAATTTCTTGCTTCACTGAAAAAAAAATTTCAAGTCTCTGTGACACAAATATTGAGTTATAAAGCCTTAAGTAGGCTCAAGCACAACAAACAGAAATTTGGCATTATTCGTATTATGCACAAAGAGGTTTCAGCATCAGATCAGCGATTGAGCCTCTTTTTTCTCCTTAGAATAAATGACCAGGTGTAAAAAGGTAAAATGCAGTTCCTATACTCCTTAGTGCACATAGATACACACAATGATATGAAGAAGTTTCTCTTTATTGTGCACTGCTGCTTAGGTGCAGAATTTGGTTTTATTATGCATCTTCAGTTCTACCATTTAATTTTTTCCTCAGTGATAACCTTTAAAAACCTCGCACTGCATTTCGTAAGATTGACTTAAATGGCGCACATTCTTGCCTGCTTTTCAGTATACTCTCATAAGTGGAATTTTCACAATTGCTGTTTATAAGGGTAAATCCTATTCTTGGATGGATGGTCATTTATTCCCAGCTTACAGAATGACTTATGGCAGCTGGCTTTCTGTCTCCGAATGAAAAACAATGCATGAGAACAAGATGCTGACCAGAACACTGTGAAGCCAATCTGAAGTGCTGTGAGAAGGACGTGGAATAATTCATGCTTCTCTTTTGAAAGCCTGTTCCTTTGGAGAACAGTTTTTACTTAATGCTATTACCTCCGGCCAATGAAGTTGGAGGAGGTTATGTGATCATTACTCCTGTGATCTGGAAAAACCTAGTGAGTTTATCAGTGGCAAGGGTCTCATAATTGAACAAAAACCTTTAGATTTTGGACTTTTCCTTCAAGAAAAAAATTATAGAAACGTGATTTTGACAGTTCAATTAGCAAGTGTTTCAAGATTTTCACTGCTCTGGATTACTGCAAATGAGGGTAAAACTCAGTTTCCACCAAAAGTGACATACGTGCTAGGTTCTTCCTGATCACAGGGGATTACCGCTTGTCTGTTGTTGTTTGGTTTGTCGGTTTGTTTGTAAGCAGGATTACGCAAAAAGCTAAGAATGGATTTTCGTCAAATTTGGTGGAATGATTAAGTGTTGTTCAAGGAAGAGGTGATTCGATTTTGGGAGGTCAAGGTCAAAGGTCAAGGGCATAAAAAAGGTCAAAGACACATTAAAAACATATTTACGCAAAGACTACAGGACTGCATAAACAGAGGGGTTGCTAGCTAATACTGGCAAAAATAACATTGAATACAATGGCAGAGGTACTTGCGCTCTCTGAGCGCAGCTCTTGTAGTAATTATTCTCTTAATGTCTCGTTTTTCTCTCTTGGCTGTCCCTCCAAAAACCAGCAACAGAGTTGTCTTTGAAGCTTTTGAATGCACACACCAAGCCACCCAGATACAAACTGCCAGAACAGGACCTCAGCACATCTGACTGAATTCTCCACTCATGGGATTTGAAAATAGTGAATATTAAGTTTACAAGGAGACTTTAGTAATATGCAGGTACTCCAACCAATTTTGTGTGATACAAGCAGCAAGTGTAGCCCTTCTTACAATGTCATTTTCCGAATACTTCCGAACGGCACGCAACCATATATTCAATTGCTCCAGGTCACCTGCAGTTCCAGCACTTTCTCCTTGCGGATGTCCAAAAGCTGTCTCTGCAGAGCTTTTGTTCGGCGCCGACCGTCTTCCTCACTGCATTGCAGATGAGGAGTGATAACTGTCAAAGTTGGTCAGCCTCCAAGCATATGCATGTACTGTATTTAATTACTGTTATCAGTGGCATAACATGGTCCGTGTGGGCCCGAGTGCAGACGTGACAAGACGGGCCCCCCCGATTGTAAACAGCTGCAAGATTAAACCATAGACTGTCCTTGGATTAAACGATCAGACCGTGACATCGTCTCATCGGTGTCTATGGAATGTTGGACATTACCCAGAAACACTTGTTGTCTCAATGACGATATCAACAGCAGAATAAAATTATCACTGTTTGTTTTATTAAACATTTTCCAAAAATAAATCTAAATTATTTCATGTTATAACTACATATGTTCAATTAAAATGATAAATATTGTATTATGATAACATCGACTTGCCAGCACCATGATTGAGAAATCAATGCTGTTGCAGTGGTATAAATATCCAGGCGCATACTTAAGAGTATTATCAATTGCTTTGGTTAGAATGACTGCTTCAACCTTGAGAAACATTTACATTGATGTCATTTAGGGCCTGTCTTATCTAAGCCCCCTCCCCCCCTCTCCTGGGCCCTAGTACCCTTGCACTCGCTGTAGCCCCTATTGTTATGCCACTGACTGCTATACTAACACACTGATAAGCACTTAGGGTCAAAGGGGCAGTGCCTCCTAAGAAAGCAACTTTAGGGGCCCAACCTGAGGATGAAGTCACGGATGCGAGCCTCCCGCTTCTTTTCCTCTTCTATGGTGGATAGCAGACTGCGGAACGTCCCAGTCTCCCGCAGCTCCTTCAGTAGATCAGAGATGACTCGAGCCACAAACTCCCTGAATATCAAGGCACACCGTCAATCATGTTAAATCCCATCCTGCATCTATACAGAGATTAAATTAAGTCTCATTCCATTTGAATTCCTGACACTAAAGTGGATTGCATTGTGTGTTATAGAATTCGAGCAATCGTCAATACCCAAAAAAAATAGCTGGATCCAGCTTTTTTGCCAAAATTTTCTTGCACTTCCGAAACTACCGCATTTCCACTGTGCAGCTTGCTAGTGCTTAAGGTCAATTGCATGTGCATAATAACATTGAACGATAGCAGTCTACTCATCTATATAAGCACTTTTCAAACCTCTGCTGGGGTACCACTGCTCCTGCATGTTTTACAACTCTGCCTGCTCCAGCACAGGTGAGTCAAATGATCAGCTCATTACCCCTGAAGATGCATGATAATGAGCGAATCACTAGAATCATCTGTGCTTGCTGGGAGAGATCTAAAACAAGCGGGAGAGGTTCCCTGAGATTCTTTGTATATATATATGTGCAGCCTACCTGTCATACTCCACTAGGGCCGGGGGGTCAGGAGACGGGCGTTTACTCTCTGGGATCAGATTCGGTGCCTTATTCGACCCCACTTCCTGTTTGACTTCTGCAATTCCTGTTGCCTTTGTCTGCTCTTGTGCCCCCTCTTTTCTTTGATCCTGCATCTTCCCCAGCGTCCAGTGGAAGCAAACAGAAAGGAGAGAAGAGAGTAGAGGATAAAGAGGCATAAAGAGACGAGGGAGAGAAACAGAGATGCGTACTTTATGATATAAACGTGAGAAAATACAAGTGTGAATGTGAATGCTTTCAGTCTCTCTATTGTTGCTCTAGTCAAGTGCCTGCTGGCCCACAATGCCTGGTCAGAGAAGCACACAAAGAAATGCTTGATCTCTGCTGACAGTAGAAGAACCCATAGGCATTTTATTTATGTATTTATTGCTTAACAACACTTTCAGCACACTGTTTAGGGCTTCATCGTGTCTCTTCTGAACACGAGAAGGAATTAAATTGTAAACCACTCACGCAGATACTCCAATCCATGGGCAATTTAGCTTTTCCTGTTAGCTGCACATGCAGATCTTTTGACCTTGGGAGGAAACCCAGAGCAAATGTGCAAACACAGGGAAAACATGCAAACAGCACAGAAAGGCCCCGTGACCAAACCTATGACCCTCCAGGTGTGAGGCTTCATAGACTTCATTTAAAATTGCAGTCAGCCAAATACAAACCCCAATTCCAATGAAGTTTGGACGTTGTTTAAAACATGAATAAAAACAGAATACAATGATTTGCAAGTCTCATAAACCCACATTTTATTCAGAATAGAACATAGACAACATATCTGATGTTGAAAGTGACACATCTTATCATTTCGTGAAAAATATTAGCTCATTTTGAATTTGATGGCAGCACATCTCAAAAAAGTGGGGACAGGGGCAACAAAAAGCTGGAAAAGTAAAAGTTACTAATAAAAAACAGCGGGGGAGCATTTTACAACTAAGTAGGTTAATTGGCAACAGGTCAGTGACATGACTGGCTTTAAAAAGAGCATTTTAGAGAGGCAGAGTCTCTCTGAAGTAAAGAACGGCAGAGGCTCACCAATCTGAAAATCTGAGTCTACAAATTGTCCAATAATTTCAGAAAAATGTTCCTCAATGTAAAATTGCAAAGATTTTGAATATACAACCATCTACAGTACATGATATCATCAAAAGATTCAGAGAATCTGGAGAAATCTCTGCGCTCAAGGGACAAGGCCGAAGGTCAATATTGGATGCTTGTGATCTTTGGGCCCTCAGGCGGCAATGCATTAAAAACAGGTATAATTCTGCACTGGAATTCACAACAAGAGTTCAGGAACACTTCCAGAAATAATTGTTTGTGAACACAGTTTGCCGTGCAATGCACAAATGCAAGTTAAATCCGTATCATGCACAGAAGAAGCCACATGTGAACATGATCCAGAAATGGCGTCGTCTTCTCTAGGCCAAAGCTCATTTAAAATGGACAGAAGCAAAATGGAAAAGTGTTCTGTGGTCTGATGAATCAAAATTTTAAATTACTTTTGGAAAACACGGACGCCGTGTCATGCAGGTAAAGAGGAGAAACATTTGGTGCATTATAAAAAGACAAATCTGGCTAAGAAGAGCCAGGACTGTTTAGGAGCTAGAATCCTACATCAGACAAGAGTGAGACAACATCCCTCTGCCAAAACGACAGCAAATGGTCTCCTCACTTCCCAGCCGTTTACAGACTGTCGTTAAAAGAAGAGGGGATGTTACACAATGGTAAAAATGGCCCTGTCCAAACTTTTTTGAGATGTGTTGCTGCCATCAAATTAAAAATGAGCCAATATTTTTCATGAAATAGTAAAATGTCTCACTTTCAACACCTGATATGTTGACTATGTTCTATTGTGAATAAAACGTGGGTTTATGAGATTTGCAAATCATTGCAAACTATTCACATTTTACACAACATCCAAACTTCATTGGAACTGGGGTTTATATGTTAAAGTAATCTCTTCTATTAAAAAAAAGACATTTTTCTTCTGGGTTTCACTGTGTTAAACAACACTTTCATATTATCAGCAGCAAAATAATTTGCTCTAACATGGTTAAACTCTGAACAGTTTACATAATGTGTCTGACAATGAGCGTACAGTTGCACCTGGTAAAGATAAGTGTGTCCTCTCTTGTGTGATTGCTTTATATAGTAAAATTTAGTTTGTTTCTTTATTGTTCAATAATATTTACAGCCATTTTTTCAGCCATTTCATGTCACCTGCAATACACTGGTAAACCTATCGGAAACCAAAGCTTATGCCATTTATTTAGACCAATGGAAAATTTGGAGTCGCCAAATAGCCTAGGGTGCGTACCTTTGGACTGTGGGAGGAAAACTGGAGTACTCTAAGTAAACCAAAGCAAACATGGGAAGAGCATGCAAACTCCACGCAGAAAAGTCCCAATCCTGTATTTAAACGCTAGACCTTCTTGCTGTGAGGCACAACATTGCCCACTGAGTCAGACAGTCAAAGAGAAAGACCTGGCAACATAAACACTACAAGAAACTAGCAGGCAAAAAGGGGTGAGGAATGTGGCAGTACTTGTGCTGTCTACCTCTAGGTGGCACATGGAGGCATGGGGCATGATGTGTCCCAACACTGCCAGCTGGTCCTCACAGTCCTGCAAAACTGTGATAACTCTGAGCCGCTCAACCGTTGACCACTGTGCTGCCATCCTGTTAAAGTACAAAAGCCCATTTAGACCAGTATTTCCCAACCCTCTTCCTGGAGTACCCCTGCCCTGCACATTTTATATGTCTCCCTGATCTGATGCACCCAGTCCAGCTCATGAAATCCTCCATTAATGAGGTGATCACCTGAATCAGATGCCTAAAATGCGCAGGTCAGGAACTCTAGGACCAGGGTTGGGACAGGATGAAGATGGCTGAAATCTTCACTTTTACTCAACACTCCACATTCAAAGGTGCCCGACATTATAATACACTGAGAGGCAATAAAAACGCAAAATAAAATAAACTGTTTAAATAGTTGTAAATGGTTTCTTTCGTAGTCGCAAAACACGGTCTCAGGAAACTGTTGCTTTTGGTATTGAGACTTGCCCTCACTGTTATCGTAACATAATTTGGCAGTCAATTCAGCAGTTCTCATGCATTATCTGAAATGGCGGTAGACGTTTAATGGAATGTATTTTTGTGGCGTCACAGATGACACATCTAGTCAATCTGTGTCATCCCTGCAGACTGGATACAGTCATTTAATGGATATTAATGCATCCAGAATCTTTTCTTTAAGACTGGACTTCATTCAGCATTCAAAATGTTTGATTCTTATGAGATTCATTTTTTGTGGCATTTGAAGTGGGAATGATGTGACTTTGTGTATTTTTATTGGCCCTGATCTTCAACACCATGAGCAAAATTATTTCTCCCAATGTGATTCACGACCATGATCCAGGCAACTGTGCTTCTTCTTCTTCTTGTTTTTGGCGTTTTATGTCGATGACGCCAACGTTAAGGTGTATTACCGCCACCTACTGTGTTGGAGTGTGAACCAGAGTTATCTATCTACCCCAGAACACCAACAGGGAACTGTGCTGTATTTAGATAATCATAATGAGGTGCTAAACCAAGAAACGATTCGAACCCAGACACTTCACATTTTGCAATGCTTACCATACCTGATGATCATCGTGCCAATCAGCATAAGGAAAACCTATCAGTTTTCAAATTAGACGATAAAAACCACTTTGCGTTTTTAATGTCTCTCAGTACACTACCACTCTACAGCTGGCATCAAAGTACAATTCATTATACATCAAGATACGATCCAGTAGAGGGAATTTGTCCAAGACAGCGCAGCTCCTGCGAATGATGGGATGACTGCATCTATCGAAGCGCCAGCACATGTACCCAGGGATCGTTGCAAATAGTACAATTAATTACGCTAACAAAAATTTTACATTCGCGAGCCAGGACTAAATAAACAAGAAAGAAAGAAAGTACCAGTTCAGGAGCAATGCAACCTACCGGTGCTACTTATTGGGGCAGACCATGGTTCCTGTGTATCGGTGACCATAGCAACAGCTCAGTGAATACCGTGAATCTTTCTGCCAAAAATGTACCTTTGAGTAATATACACTGATATTGTATAGTTTATTGCTGGAACCATTTCAGTAGCTTAGTCTCAGTAGCATCATAACAACTAAAGTGTTTTCATGTTAAAAAATCGGTAAAACGTTTAAAAGCATTTAATTGCTCAAAATTAAGTTGATTACAACAAAAGTATACATATTTTATCGGGGATATTTGCAATATGCTTCCGTTTCAACTGTGAGTTAGCCACAAGCTCGGGCAAAAAAAAAAAAGTAAATAAATAAAATAATAATCATTTTAGTCAGGCACGACTTTCGGCACCGGAAAAATATTTCCCAGCATGCCTTCAACACTTCCTTTTCCTCCATCTTTGCTAGCTTTACAGGTGAGGAATTAATGGTGACAAAAAATTCAAAACGTTTTATCAGTTTATCAATGCGTGTGGAGTATAATTCAGCGATGTTCACATAATAGTTTTTCCCTGAAGTTTGAATATTCCGCTTTTTGTGGAAAATTTGAAGCGATGGCTTAGATGCTCAATGGATTTAGACTGAGCTGGTAGCTGCACAGTCCTCAGACACGTAATACTGGACGTTCCACATGAAGTGTTTGTTGTATATTGGAATTAATGAAGCTACAAGACTATTCTTGTACACAGCTATCAGATCCTAAAATATACGTTTAGGTTGTCAGATATTGTTCATAATGTCTATTATTCAATTTACCCATGTCACATGGGATGTAGCCACTCGTGCTAACTCGCTAGTAGTGAAGTTATTTGTTCGTCGTGCATTGATGGAAATCGCCTACGTTTTAAAGGACAATTTATTTTGGCGCGATGAGCATTACTACTTCATCAAACCCCTTCAATTGTCCAGCGATATAGTGTATTGATAACATTAAAAATGTCAGCTATGGGCGTTTGGGATCATGGCATGAATGTTCTTGTTAGCGGAACTACCATAGGTTGATACTGGCTGCTAGCTAGCTAGCATTGGCACATCTGTTGTTTTTATATATTTATTTTTTAAACTCGTTTTCTGTCTGTTTCAGGTTTTCCCACGCCTGAGTACTCGACACCCACAATGCCAGGAAGGTGAGTACGATGCTTGACTTGGTGTCTAATCATGTAAATACTCATGTCGGGCCTCCGTTTGTATGTGTAGTGTTAGATGTGTGACTTCGCAGAGTTGGGTTTTGAGACGCACGTTTCTGCCTGTGCGCCTCTAGTAAACAAACCAGCGGCTTAGTTCATTGATATATCGGTCATTAAATGACATGTGGCGCAGTCCAGTCCGTCAGTCTTTATTACAATTATATTACAGCCTTAGTCCTGGTGTAGTAAGAGTATAAGTATTCTCTAAGTATTCTGGGTATGCTAGAGGCGGGAGTAAGTGCCCAGCAAGTGGCTCACCGTTTTAGGTGTAGTACGTCCAGCATCCGAACGTTTTGGGTGTAGTACGTCCTACTGGGACCAGTCATCAAGAGTACCCAGACCTCAAACCAGGCAGCAACTTCAGAATGCACTGCTGGCAGAGTGGTGACAACTTCCCCAAGACAACTGAAGACGCTTAGTCAGGTCCATGAGGAGACGTTGTACTGCCTGTGTGGATGTTCGTGGGGGTCACACCCGATACTGACTGTCCTTTTGAGTTCATTTTTAAATGTGTGTTCCGTTCAGTCTTGTTGTGATTTTTGTGCCCCCGTAAACGAAGTTTCGGGGGCATATAGTTTTTCACCTGTCTGTCGGTCTGTCCGCACTTTGCGATGGCTATAACTTTTGATCGGCTCATGATTGGACATTGATACTTGGCATATGCATTGCTTGTGAGAAGGCATTTCAGAGGGGGTCATGACTTTTGACCTTGACCTTGGAGCATGACGTTTTGGTGACAAAAACTTAAACATGGGCCATAACTTTTCATTAGCTAGTAATAGGCATTTGATACCTGTTCATATGTATTCCTTAGGATAAGGCCTTTCTGATGAGGTAATGAATGTTGACCTTGTGACCTTGATCTTTAACCTTTGACTCATGATAGGTCTTTAATGGTTAGCATGTGCATGTTATGTACGGGGGCATCAATGTTTCACAAACACATCTTGTTCATTTTCAACTTGTGCTCGTTATGTTTAATGCATCTGTTTATTATTGTCCTAATCGGCTCATTAACACATTTAATTCATCAAATTCAACCCACCCAACATATTTGAATTGTTGAAATAAGAAAATAAATTTGAGTCACTAAATTATTTGAATCCAAACTGGTGTTGCGTTTTCATTGCCTCGGAGTATAGATGATGCTAGGATGTTTGCATATTGTATGTTACTTAGAAGAAAGGTGTTTACTTTTTTTTCATGCAGTTATATTAGGCAATCATCGCTGTGACTTTGAAAACATTCCATGAATTGATGCTTTGGTTTGATGCAGTCAGTGTGTCTGTCTCTCCTAGACTGTGGAGTAAGGCGATCTTCACTGGGTACAAGCGCGGGCTGAGGAACCAGCGGGAGCACACGGCCCTGCTTAAGGTGGAGGGTGTTTACACACGGGATGAGACCGACTTCTACCTTGGCAAGCGTTGTGCCTATGTCTACAAGGCCAAGAAGTGAGTGGTCCATTATTCTGTCTGCCTATGCTCTATTCTGGACACAAAGCATTTGCTGTGTTTTCTCAAGAGACTTATTCTGTGTCAAAATTTTTAAAAAATGTTATTTGGGACTAAAACCTACGCAGTAGAGAATTTCTCCTGAATTTTGAAATTTTCTTCTTTTCTTTTTTTTTTTTTTTTTTTTAGAAAAAATGTGGAATTTTTGTGCTGCCAAAAGTGCTCTAGTTGAGAAGCCATTTTTATGGTTCAGCCAGGAATATAATCCCTAGAGTCCTGAAAATTGATGTCAACAACACTTCACAAATTCTGTCTGATTTGACATGGACTGACCCAAGAACACTGTATTCAGCTGATACTTCTGGGAACGCTCCGTAACGATTAGGGGTGTAATGATCCTGAATCAATGTTTTTTTTAAAGCGTAGTAACACCACCTGCTACCATGGGGCAAACATCCAAGCTTTCCCTTTTCCTTTATTAACCCCCGTACTGTCCTGAACGTAAGTGCCTAACATCAGAGGGCATGGGAAATGCTTCCGGAAAAAACTTGACTGACATCAGTATTTTTCAGCTACGTGCTGAGAGGAGCCAAGCAAATGAAAACAAAATCATCTCCTACTAACCAATTTGGCAACTCTAAGAAAAGTATACCTGTTCCCATTTACTTTGCTTGATTAGCAATCAAATGGTTTTCTCTTTAAGTTGAATGAGTGAAGCTGTTTATTAAGACAACATGTTTGATTGCTGCATTTTGAAATTTAAATGGCCATAGAATAGCACAGATTTGCATGAACACGATTGCCATTGCCACGCTATTCTGGCGACTGTGATAATTAATATCTCACATTCACGTTACATCCGCTTTAAAGAATGTTTTACACCTCATGTATTCTTTAGACGCTTAAACTCCAGGGCGATCTTATGTCACATCTGTATTAAAATCTTGAATAATGTCCTAAAATGCTACAATGAGAGATGTAATTCAGAGTAAGATTTTTCTCTTATTCAAATTGGCATTCTTTCAATCCAACACCGTAGCCCAGTTAGGTTTGTCTGCTTTTCACCATCACATCTTAATCATTATAGGCTACTGGCTAAATTTCTTGATTGTCATGTAGGCCAGGTGCACAGGAGTAGATTAAAAGAAGGGTGGAGCACCTGCAATTAAGGAAATCTAAACTCAGGCTTCCTCCCGACCACATTTTGAATCGTTTTAAGCCACTTCAGGTGTGTATGTTTCAAGAAATTACACACGACTGCCTACACACTCCATGAAGACAAGTTGTCTCATCACACTTTAAAAAAAATCCTCGGTCAACATCGCCACATCCCAAGTCAGCATTTCATCTTCCGTTGTAGTATTTTTAGGAGATCTATTATGATAAAATAAAAATCAAGAGATTTATTTTCAGGTCGCCCTGGATTTCAAGTGTCTAAAAAATACAAAGGTGGAAAACATTAAAGCGGCTGAAACTTGAATGTGAGCTATTATCACAATCACACGAAATGGCCAAATACGCGTTCTTGCAAATCTGTGCCGATTTAACTTTCACAATGCGGCAATCAAACATGCTGTCTTAATTAACAGCTCTACTCATTCAGCAAAGTAAATAAGCGAATCCCCTGTTTGATAGCTAATTGAGCAAAGTAAATAGGGACATAGAGTAACCTAATTGCTTAAAAGGAGAAGATTCTGTAGTCCTTTACTTGGTTCCATGCAGCATGTCGCCAAAAAATACTAATGTCAGTCAGGTTCCACCCCCCCCCCAATTTCTCATGCCCTTTGATGTTTGGCACTTTCGTTCAAGACTGCTCGGGTGTTCGCCCCATGGCGAACCTATGCCTTAATAAACATTGATTCAGAATCGTTACACCCCTGGTAACGATACATTTTTCTTCCCTATTTAGTGGGATTGCTGTGCCATAAATGTTGGTCTGCAGGGTTTCCCGCAGAAAATCAGTTAGTCAAGGTGGTGACTGGGGGGGATAGGGAAGTTACCGGGCAGGGCGGCAACATTCAGCGTTTATTTACTCTTTATAAATAAACAAAGCAGTTAAAGTGCAATAGCAAGTGACAGTGAACAGTCTTGTAACTTTATTGATCGACATGCAGATATAATAAAATGCATGTATTATGCTTTCATGGAAGTGAGATCAAAAATTGCAGTTTGAACGGGTTTCTGGGTTTCAGTCGCGCATTTTTAACGCCTGACAGTCTGAGTGTAACACTTGCTTGTACACAGTGTATTTTAGCCTTACTGTAAGACCTGAGCGGAAATGACAAGATCAAATAAAAACACACAATCTTACCAAAATTCATGATGCATGCATGAACATAGCCAAAATTATCCAAGAAAAATGAATGCACCCAACCGTCCCTAATGGTTAAACAAAAATTAATGTAAGAACGGAGAGTGTATTTTTCTGTTTTGACTTCAATTCCCCAAATGTTTTGCGGCTGTGGTTATATTTTGGGAGAGGAGAATGGTATTATGTGCAGAAGCGCATTGCATTTACAGGATAAAAAATATATAAACCTTATCTCGTAATCAGGGCAGCTGACAGGTTTGCCTGGGCCCGGGACAACGCGACCCCAGAGGGCCCCCCTTCAGATGTTTTAAATGCCAGAGGGCCCAGTTCTGGGGCACTCGGGGCCCCCGGTTGTCTTTGTCTTACGAGATCTAATTACGCGCAGGTGAAGTAGGCCAGCTTCTTTGAAAATAAAGTACCCTGATATCTTTGACTGCTTTTTCCCATCCATTACCGAGCATTAGAGAAAACCACATGCAGTTGTCAAACATAGCAGAAAGCCACGCGCGAACACATCAGTAGCCTTGATAAGAAACTAAACAAATTGCATATAGTCTATCTTAATGAAACCGAATATGTGGGCAAGCAGTTGATAGACACTATTGAAATGTTTAGTTTAGATGAATAATGATCTTATGTCCTTCCCACTACAACTACAGGTTATTGTATATCCGTATAATTAGTTTCTTCCAGATACAAAAAAAATAATGTTGGCGTAGCAACAGGTGATAGATGGCGCAGTAACATATTTAACCAACAGATGCCGGCTGCGAATTGGCCTCATCGCGATGCGGCCTTATTTTACTGGGTATGCATGCGTGGATGCAGCAATTTTCTTTTTCTTTTTTCGGGGGGACGTAGTCAAGGCGGGGTGAATTTGTTGTCAAGGTGGCCGCCCTAACTCTGAAGCGCTGCGGGAAACCCTGGTCTCAGCAGAAATTGGCAGAAAAGCAGGCAGAAAAGCTTCTTATCTAAAATGTTGGCAACATTTTCCTTGTTATTTCCCAGCTCTCTTTCACAATGGTGTGTTTTTTCAGATAACATCTCTAAGTTCATCATACAAGCATTTTGGCCTCATCTTTACTATCCATTTTCATCTTTTTATGAAGCTCTTAACTGCTCATTTTCTGAACGTGAAATTGTATTTTCCCACCTGAACAGATGACAGCGCTGTGTTTTTTTAGAAGGTACAATTTTTTGGTAGTGGTCTGCACCATTGGGAGTCCTGACGAATGTCCACTCAGGTGCCTGGGCTGTGGTGTTGATTATGCCTGTTGTGGTTTAGGAATACAGTCACCCCTGGGGGCAAACCCAACAAGACCAGAGTCATCTGGGGCAAAGTCACTCGTGCCCACGGCAACAGCGGCATGGTGCGTGCCAAGTTCAAGAGCAACCTGCCCGCCAAGGCCATTGGGCACAGGATCAGAGTGGTAAGACTCCTTCAGCTGCCCGTCTAAACCTCTGCTCCTGCTGTTTGCTGTACCAAACTCACGACTGACTGTGTCTGTGTACATGCTACACGATCCAGTCTGCAGTGTTTGCTTTTAAAGGTCGCCCATTATGTCACCAGGTGTACAGCCAATTAGTTATTACTAGCCATTTCAAAATTTTCCCCTCTTGACATCACATGGGGAAGTGACCAACCAAGAAGACCTCACTGACTTCATCCGAGCAGTCAATCAGATTTCATTATTCTGGGTGGTCACTCCCCCTTGTGATGTCAGGAATGGGAGACATTGAACTTGCTCATATTGGCTAATTAGCTGTGCATATGGCGGCATAATGGGGGACCTTGAATGCAAATTTGATCTGACATTTGTCTTGGCTGAAATTACGCTGTATGGAAATGGCAGAAACTGCAGTAGATGGTTGTCCTCTGAGTTCTGGTCCTGGATTCGACATGCTGGCATCCTTAGTGCTGAAGCCTGGCCTGTACCGAGGGGTGATTTTTCTCGCTGTGTGGCTTACTGATGCTGGATGCTCACCACACACACACAGACACACACACACACTTCGGGGAGTATTATATGGATGTGACCCCTGTCTTCCTTCACTGCTTTCAATGTTCAGTTCCGCAGTCCTGAGGCATAACGTTCTGGGGTTTGGTCTGACTTCTGTCATACATACCCTTTTGTAACCTTGGACATATTTCTGCCTGTGTGCAAACCATAACTCCCTCTTACCCGGCTACTTTCCTGAGTCCTTTCAGCTTGATCCATTGAATTAAAATGGCCCCAAATGATCTCACGATTGCCTGAGATGGGTCTGTATTCCCTGATGCATACCCCCTTCATACTGGGAGTTAGAGCGCTTCAGAGGTGGCCCTGAAGCGCTCTAAATCCCAGTATGAAAGGGTCACGAGACCGGCCTAAAATACTTGAGTGCTCTGAATTCAGAGCGCTCTCAGAGGTGGTTCAGGGCTGCTTCAGAAGCGCTTCAGCAGCAGTATAAAATGTGCCGAATGTTTAGATCACTCTAAATTCAGTGGCCCCTGAACTAGAATGTCCAAGGTGAGCTGCAAGCTCTGGAAATATCAAGATGTTAGTGATCCCCATTGTCAGGCGATGTTCAATTGGTTGAGAATAGTGCCTTTAAGTATATTTTCATGTGAAGTTTGAAGAAAGCTTGAATTTTGCGCTGATATCCCGTACTCACGAATTTCAGATCCTATTTATCCCATAAATGTCAGCATCGTATTATTTGGAAAATGGAGAAATGGCATTGGCTGGCAGTCTATCCAATTCAATGGAATGCTAGCTAGCATGCTACCGCTTTTCTTCATTAGATTGATTAATTAAAGTCTTTACCATAACAGTTAAATGTGTGAATTTATTTCCTTGCTAAAAGCGTTAGCATGCTAGCTAACAAATCATTCATCCCACGGACCTGAATAGACAGTCAACTAGAGGCAAACGCCAGCAATGGTGAACGTTTCCTGCACGATTGGCTTTGTAAACATACTGCTGTTGGCCAATGAGCGGAATCTGAGCACTCGTGATGCAAGAAAGCTGTATTGCACGTGTGATACAACCCATTAGATACTGGTTTGGTATCATGCCAATTTAATTATTTATGGCATAAATACTGTATATCGTAATCACACATTCATGTAAGCGTTACCTTAAGAATTTTAGTGTGCAGTGCATGCAGGAGGAGGGCGATAGGTTACTGTGCCAACTACATCGGTCTTGCATGCACCCTGGATGGTCGCAAAGGGCAGTATGAAATGACTTGAGCCAAACCCAGTTAGAGCGCTTCAGAAGCAGCCAAAATTTCTCTGCGCAGTATGGAAGGGGTAATATACAGCTAGCTGAACCCCTGTAACTAACTACTAACATAACGGGTCGGTCACAATCAGGGTGCTCTATGGCATGTCACTGTCATGAAAATTATTTCTCTGCTCCAAAAACCTGAAAACGCCCTTAATGAATGCTAAGCACACACATTTGTTTTAGTAACCTCCAAATTTCAGATGCAAATCTTTTGTAGTTTGCTGTAATCAACATTTAAACATAAGCCTGTCAGGACATTTGTCACAGACACTTCCATAAATTAATCATCTTGTTTCACTAGATTTCTAACATGTTGTGCTCTATTTGATAAAAAAGAACATTGTTCAAGAACATTCTTATACACGGTATATTAATGGATGTATATAGACATGGGAACTAAATTGACAGCAGGTATCCTTCATGTCGCGTTGAGTCCGTGTGCGAGCGTTGACAGATGGTTATTCCCTACTATAAGGAATGGAATAAGATTGAGCTACATTTATGACCAAAAGGTGCCTTATCTAGCTTTACACAATGTGAAAAGATAACCCCTTGGCATAAATGCTGTTGGCTCTATATGGAGATAAGAACACGTCATGGACAAGTTTTTTTTGGCTGATCGTCTGTCTTCCAGCTTGAATGGTTGTGATGAAAACACATGCATTATGCGCAAACAAAGCTCACTATACCATAAATGCCAGTCCTTTGGTAATCAAAATGAGACATGATCTTGTTGTGTAAGGTAGTGTAAACAACACTGGGTAATAATACAGTGATACATGTTGATGTTGGCGAACGTCTATCACAAAATACCCAATTTCAAGCCATATCGGATATTTCGCTCCAATTTTGATTTTTTTTTTTTTTTTTTTTTTGCACATGCGAAAAACAAGATATAGTTACAAATGTTCAAGATATAGCAGGTTTACGACACAAAGAATAAACACGCAGAAATAAGCAGTAACACCTAGTGACTGGTCATAAAGCTCAAATTCCAGATTGCACGGCACCTTCACCAGAATCCACGTTTTCAGCCAAAAATGTCTAGCATCAAGTATCGATACACCATTGTGGCGTTCACAAAAAGTATAACCCAAAACTAATGTAACATGCTATTTACTTTGTACATATTAGTCATGTTATAAGACTATAACATCCAGTAAAACTTTAATGGACCCTGATTGTGACTGATTTGTAAGTTTTCCCTTAAGTAGGCTCCAAGTGAGAAAAAGCTTTTTTTTTTTCCATGTAAAACAATGCCACATATTCTGTATCTGCTGGCAGCAGCGGTTCACTAAAGCTACGTCACACTTGTATTAAGATAAATATTCAAACCCAGGAAAAATTGCTTTTTTTTGGCCACAGCATTACATCAAATGAAAAATATCCAGGGCTTACACACCATTTTCTACACCAGTGGTTCTCAAGTTCGGTCCTGGCGCCCCCCTGTGTATGCTGGTTTTTGTTCCAACTACAATTGCAATCTTTAGATTTTAACAAGCTGATGATTTGTTTTAATTAGGTGCATTTATGCAAATATCCACATTGAGGTATATTGTAAATATTGGCAGAGGGAAACAATTTAACCAAACATTTAATCAACATAAATAATCAAAACGTTCCTCATTGGTGAAACTCTTGACACATGGTGGCAAAACCCGACAATTTACTTGGCAAACAATGGAGTCACACCTGTTGTGTTTCATGTTGATTTTATTTGGTTCAGGCAGGTTATTTGGGAAAAAGTCAAAACACCTGTAGTCAGAAACGTAATTTGGAGCTTATTGATTTTCTCAGTCTAATTTGATCTGTGTAAAAATGTTTTCACCTGAAAATCCTAGCAATATTGAAAATTAAGCTCAATACGTTCAAGGGTTTTTATTTTTCATAGCAGAATGGATATGTCCATCCAAATGTGACTTAAGATGGTAAATAACTGCTCAAAACATGGAATGCTGCTAATTTAGACAAAGTAACAGCTTTTTAAAATCCTAGAATTGCAATTGTAGTTGGAACAAAAACCAGCATAAACGGGGGGCGCCAGGACCGAACTTGAGAACCACTGTTCTACACATTTCCCTCTAATTTGACAGGACGTATTAGGTGTCGTTGAAAACCTTGGGATCTCCACAAGTTAACCTTATGCCAGGATCAGACTCAGTCGATTTTAGCCCAGTTTGGACGCCATAGGGCGTTGAGTGGGCTTGAAAATGATAGTCATCGGGGGCGAAGATCGATCGTTTCATGCCGTGTAGTGTGCCATAGTGAATGACAACCAGTGTGGCATCTGCGTTGCCTCACAACATCCCAACTGAACATCTAGCATTTTTCAATTTTATTCTTCGTCTGACACGACAGGTTGTCACTTCTGTGATGTTGACAAATAGGAGCATAGCTCTGCAGGAAGAGATGAAGCTGCAGCGCACGCATTTGTAAACATAGCCTTGAGAAAGAAGTGATGCTGTTAAAGTAAGGTGGAGCTGTGAAATGTAGGAAAAGTTTGTCGTCCTATGGCAACAACACCCTTGCCTTCTTGATGTTTCATAAAGGGACTATCATGACAGGGAGAATAAAGATGATTTCTGGCAAGAAAAATCACAGACACTTCAGCAACCCGGGCAAGTACTGCCAGTAGCATTAAGCTAGCAAATCGGTGATAACGTTTAAGTGCGTGACCACAATATTCCCATTACTGACTGAGGTATCAAAGTACTCCATTAACACAGTGACTCATGTAAGCAACATTACCCGATTAAGCCCTTTTTCCGGTTATGAGAAACCCTAATACGATAGCTGAGTTATGCCTTTAATAACTGCAATATTTCTACATGTTTAAACCTTACCCCATTTACTACTGTCTATATAGCTCTGAAAATGTTAAGTTTTAAAGATAATATGGGAAAGGTTACACTTCATTCCTTAGAAAATACAACGTTGTGACAGTGAAAACGTTGATTGGTCGCGGAGCTTCATATATGACGTCTCTCGGCCACGTCACAGAAAGAATTTGACTCCATAATCGCCTAATCTGACTCCGCAATCTTAAGTACAGACAAAAACATTGTGTAGTCAGATTCCGGCATTAGTCTTGTCAGAATACTTTATATACCACTGCTGAATTTTAGCTCGCCGGGACGAGTAACGTCCGGAGAGCTATTGTCGTACCCCCGGCGTCCGTGTGCAGAAAAACTTTAACCTTGCCCCGGTGAGCTCTGTTGTCTTTCTGACAACTCTTGTTTTATTTCCCCTCCCCTCGCATCCATGCCAGCGGGTAATAAAATCAGTGTGGGATAGTGATGTGGAGCACTGCAGTTTAAAAGGTCTTCTGATGGGGGATATATGGTTTGCGCCCTGGGTTGTTTGGTTTGCTTTGATATCTGGATACTGACTATATCCATCTCTCTGTCTTTCAGATGCTGTACCCTTCACGGGTGTGATGTGCTGAGATGTACATAAAATAAAAAAAAATCTGGTTGAAATTCTTGGTGTTTTTTGTCATCAGTGTTTTTTTTTTTTGTTTTTTTTTTAATGGGAGTTGGGTTCTAGCTCTTGCATTCCATTTAAAGCTGTTTGGGGTTTAAAACGGTCTGTTCTCATGACTTGGGATGTCACCATCTGCGCATTTCATGAACAAAAGAGGAATTGACGATCTGACTTTCATAGCCTTAAAATTCACAGCTTATCCGTAAAATTGAGTCACGTTACAGTTGCGGGGCATTTAATATAAGTTTGCAGTTGAAGAGATGAGCGTTTCAAATTGAAAACACAATTTCTTTCAACGATGCAGGCAGTACAAGGAGGCTTTGTGTGCCAGTGCTCTTTGGCCAATGGGTTGCTTTTAGGTCCCGTAGTCCCCAAATTCAGAATATATTTAGCATGCTGTAATTTGCTTTTATTAAAGGCCTTTGACTCAAGGTGGCTGTTCTTGACAGCCTTTGTGTTTATGTAACCAGTTCAAAAGCTGTCACACCCTTTCAGCCGTCCTCTTTTAGTCCTCCAACTTCACTATGCTTCTGACCTCCTCCGTTTTTTTAACTATATAATAAATATTGAAGATGACCTAGCACATCTCAGAAAATTCGATATTAACTAAGATCTGTATTAACTGTGCAAAAAAATTCAAATATCTACCACTTCTCACTACTGTGAAATTGAAGTCTCTAAAATCATCCAAAAAATAGCATTTTCAGTTCCGTGGCTAAATTTAAACCACTGTAGCCCTTAATATTGCATGAATATCAATATGGTTTGTCAACCTTTAAGACACAGTTCTAGCTGTGTAACTGCAAACATTAATTTTTCGGCATGAATTCTTTAAACTTGCTGAGATTTAATTTTGTAAATTCAAGTTAAGACACTAAAGCACTAAACGCAACTATTTTCAATGAAAGGCCATTTGCTTTCAAATGGTGAAACATGAATTAAAGCACATTATTAGAGTGATTTTTATGTTCAGAAAAAGTTTCAGCTCATTCCAGTCAAATACCTGATTCTGAGGAGGCTCAAAATAGTTTCTGCGAATTTTTTGTCATATTTCAAAAATTCATAACTTAAACTATTGGGAGTACAACTATAAGATCTGGCATGGTTTCATTCCTCAAGTAGATGTATCAACATGATTTTTTTCAAGGAAATCCTTGACGTGAACTAGGAGGCCTTAAGTGAGTTGGGATGGAATGACCCATTGGGTCTTGCAGAGAATATGCAAAATGACCGGTAGAGGCTAAATGGTTGGATATAGAGTAAGTTTGTATTATCGACATATTGGAAGTCATATATAACCTATATTTTGGCAATGGTAAATTTGCCCTCATATGACTTTGAAAGGTCAAACTCGATGTTAAAACAGGAATTGAAATTTCAAAAAGTTATTTCTCAAATACTGAAACTTTTTTCTTCTAAATCTAGCAATCAGCTTACTTTGGTATGCTTAATGCACAGTGTAAGTGCCATTTTGATTGAATCAATGGAAGTGGGTTTAGTGGACTTAATCAACGGAAGTGGGTTTAGTGGGGGTGCTGTACTTTATCATTGGTTCTTCTGCAAAATGGCCTGTGGAAGCTGGTTGCAGAGAGAGATATAGGCTGCATCTGAATAGCCTTTTGCCAAGGAATGTTCCTAACTCCCAAAAAAATAATCCTGAAATACACTGAACAAAAATATAATTCCCCATGTCAAATTTTTGAGTTTTTATTAACATTAGGGCTGTGCAATATATGAAGCAAATCAAAATTAATTTTCGTTAATGACTAATCTTCAGATCACCATCCATTATATCTTGATATTGGTATCTGCAAAGGAGTGACAATCCTTTGAACACATTGGGGGTCAGGTTGAAGAAATTGAATGTTCAATATGTTGTGTGTCCACCATTTATGTCCCTCAGAGCAACACATCTCCTTCACATGGAGTTGATCAGGTTGTCTATCGTGGCCTGTGGAATTTAATTCCATTCTTCCCAGAGGGCCACACGGAGCTGGCGCACATTACCCGGAACTGGAACACGGTCGCAGACACATCGATCATAGAACATTCCAAAGATGTTCATATTGCATATAATATTTTTGTTCAGTGTAATTACGTGGCAGCCATGATCAGGGCATTCGAATTCTTTCAATGTTAAGGAAAGGTGCCTCAGTGCTCCTAATTTACCTCCTTTAGCTTAGGGTACACAGAATCATTCTGTTCGAAAAGAAAGGAGATCCCACTAACGCAATCCCACTTATCTGCGCAGCTGCAATATTCAAAGTGGCGACCATTCATCCGGTGAATCGCGTAAAGAAACGTATATGATGGGCAGGGGACTTATGGTCGCAATGCCTGGTGTAAGTGCGTTTGGATTCTCTAATTAGCACAGTTGTCCTCCGAAGCTGTGAGGAATTACCTTTTACACCAGGGATGTCCAGTCTTATCCGTAAAGGGCCGGTGTGGGTGCAGGTTTTTGTCCTAGCCAGCAGTGCTACAGCACCTGAATCCACTAATTAACTAATCAGGGGTTTCAAGCAGGACCTTGGTGGGTAGAATCAGGTGTGTTAGTGTTGGGCTCTAACAAAAACTAGCACCCACACCGGCCCTTTCTGGATAAGATTGGACACCCCTGTTCTGCACCTTTCCTTTACCTTATGATGTTTTCCACAAAGGTTAAAGAAAAGTGGTTGGGAATTAGTGGGTAGGATGTAATTTTTTGAAGATGCAGACCCAGCCTAAGTTTGTATCATTGACACAAAGGATGTCATGTGTCACCTACATTTTGGCTATGTTAAAGTTGACCTCAGACGACCTTGATGGGTCAAACTTGAGGTCAAGCAAAATGTTACAAGCTTCTAGGCTTGAAAATATTGAAGATAGAGAACATCTGTCTTTTGAACTCTTACAGGAATTTGTATATGAACATTTGGTGATCTTGAACTTGACCTTCGATGACCATTGAAGGTCAAACTTTTTTTGGGAAATTTCAATGACTTTGGGCGCCCCAGTGGCTCATCAGTCTCAGCGCACGCACCATAAAGGCTGTGTCCTCGCGACGACCCAGGTTTGACTCCGACTTGGGCCATTTGTTGCATGTCTTCCCCAACTTTCCTGTCTGTCTCCACTGTATAACTATCAAATAAAGGAAAAAGTCCCAAAAAAACCATTAAGATTTCAATGACTTATGTCACCAAAATCATTATAGATAGAGCATAGGTTTGTATTAGAGACATATAGGAATTCATATATGAACTTTCATTTGGTGACCTTCATATTGACCTTCAAAGGTCAAATGTGACCTCGTGAAAATTCAATGACCTGTATCACTAAAATGGTCAGAGATGGAGCCTAGGTCTGTGTTACAGACATTGAGGAAGTCACATTTGAACTTTCATTTGGTGACATTCGAAGGTCAAACTCGATATAGTGAAATTACAATGACTTGTCTCACCAAAATGGTCGCAGATATAGCCCAGGTTTGTGTTAGAGACATTTAGAAGTCGTGTATGAAGTCCATTTGGTGACCTCAACTTGACCTTCTGTGACCTTTCACACTTGACATAATGAATTCTCAGGGACTTGTATCACCAAAACTGCTTAGAGTTTAGGATTGTATTACAGACATACAGTATAGGAGATCTTTCAAATGTATGGAAACTTTTATTTATTACCTTGCCGTTGACCTTCAATGATTTGAGGGTCAAACTTCACATGACGCTTTAATAACTTGTATCATCACTGTAAGATTGCTTCCTGGTAAGCAACAGAACCTTGGTCCTATTTTTTAATTCTTCAGACTTTACAAGTTGATTTAGATGTGATTCTAATTACTTTCTGAGGAGGGGGGTGGGATGCATACTCAAATTACTGAAGGTGGTAGACATCCATACATGCCGTGGGTAACAGACATTCTGTTTATTTTTGCCATCTTAACTAATTTCAGATAAGATTTTTAATCAGATCAAATTGTTACTTGACGTTGGTTCCAATTATATTGCCGAAAACAATTATTTTGATTTCTTTCAGTTTGCTTTAGCTTATTGACATGCAAAGGAAACAAACACGTTTGGCCTGTTGCCAAATATTTGGTTGTTGTAATCGTGTCCACGGTGTCATCATTTGGGAACCTAGCGATTCATCTGAGCGATTACATTTTCTCCTCTTTACGCGGTGGCTTCCATCGCAGGATCATCGCAATGTGGATTTGCGATTTTTATTAATCACAGCATCCATGGATATGTTTGTCAAAATGTGGCTTAAGGGGGTAAATAACCTCTCTAATTATGAAATGCGCACAGTTAAGGAAAATGGCCTGGTAAAATCCTGAGATTTGCATTGCGGTTAGAACAAGAACTAGCTTACACTCGGCCGACTCAGGACGGAGTTTAGAAATCGCGTAGTTTTTACGCCATCATTCTTGCCCTGATTTCCCTCTAACGACAGTTTATAACCACAGTTTAACGACACGTATGAAATGTATTGCAGTGAATTCCAAGACATGCTAATTGATCTCAGTCATATCTGTAATTACATATTTTTGAATAAGATGCTAAAAGGATGCGCTTGGAGTTTCAGCTCCGTGCCCGGCTGACAATACCAGCCTGGTGCTTGTGGGGATTGTAGTTTTTGCTGTGTATTCTTTACTGAAGGTAAAAATGCACATAAACTACATTTCCCTATCAGCATTCTTTCTCGACTGGCTCCGAGAGCTGCCTTATAAAGAAGTTGTTTTCTTCCAGTCGCTGATTGGGATCTGCTGTCTGACGAGACGAAGGCGCAGGTATCTAAGGTGGGTTTTCACCCATCTATGGTGATCTTACTAAGACTAACAAAAGGGTCAAGTCTGATATCCATTTACATATATATAATTTTTTTCCCCATCGTAATTAGCCCTTAGTGAGAACTGCCGCAACGATTTCAGAGCAAGTTGAATAGCCTTTCTAACGGCAATGCGTGAAACACTGAAGCTCAGCCATATGTATATTTTTAAAAAATCTATACAAAAACGTAATTTTATCTAATAATTCTTATCGTCAAAAAAAGCATGTCGCTAATGATTTGCAGGCGATAAATTGCTTAGATGTTCTTGACTTCTGATTTGCAAAGTGCATTTTTCATGTATTTTGTCTGGTATTTGCATTGTAGCTTGCTAGATTTGTATACAGTAGACTCTGAGATTTTGTTTGCTTGAATGCAGCAATTAAAATAGCCTAATATTTGCTCAAGACGGATGCTGCCTGTAGGCAATTGTTTATTAATTTCAGTATTTATTTTTTAATAATTTAATTGAAGTGTGTAATTTTTCCGTGACTTCTGTCATAATTATCCGATAGTGACAATTTTATGTTCAGTTTTCTTCTCAGGCATCTCAGAATAAGGTTGAGATTTTCCACGTTTCCCACCCTTAAGAATTTTTGCAGCTTACATTAAAATGAGATGTCATAATTTCCATATTTTGGTACATATTGTGTAAAGACATCTCATCACTGAATTAAAATATATTTGAAACTATGGGTATTTTATATTATTATTTCGCCACTTAAACTATCCATAAATAAAGAAGTTCTTATATATAAGGCGTTGTTTCACAACGTTTACGTATAGCAGCGAAGTCAGCGTGATTGTTGCTTTCGCTGCACGGCAATGTTTCTGCACTATGTTTCAATGTTTTAGCGATTAAAATTGGCTGAAACTGCCGATAGTTGTTGCAAAAGGTAATATGTATTCTGCACAGCTGCGCATTGCAATATGATCGAACAATTCAGTCGTCTTCATAGAACATCGCGTTCACGTCAAATGTTACTGAAACAACTGCCTTATTCTCATGTCTTTTATTTTCAATCTCGTTTGAACATCCGGAACTCTCTGTCCCCTGTTTCAAAAAGTAATGTGAGGGAGGCGGTTTAGGTGGCAGGCATGGGAGCTTCGTTCCATTTTTGACATGAACACCAGCCGTTTCATGGATTATTTCAGAAAAAAAGAGGAAATTTCATTGACGTCATACAGCTCACTCTGTGGTGTGTCCGCGGGTTGTACAGAAATTATGTGGGAAAATTGTTGCTGTGATTTTAAAATGCTAAGGTAACCTAATTGCCATGTATGACTAGCCGCAGTGCTGTAAATGTAGTTATGAAGTTGTTTATTAATTTTTTTTTTTTTTACAATCCCAATTCCGAAATAATTGGGACAAAGTGTAAATTCTGAATAAAGTCAAAACGCAATGACTTTCAAATCGCACCAGCCACTATATTATTCACAATTGAACAGATATAACACAGCAAATGTAGAAACGGAGAAAATTTAACAATTTTACAATTTTTTTTTTTAATTTTACAATTTTATCCACAAAATGAGCTCATTTCAAATTTGGTGGCTGCCACGGTGTCTCAAAACAGTTGGGCCAGGGACCTGTTTACCATGGTGTAACATCCCCTCTTCTTTTTAACACAGAGAGGAGGCTTCTGGGCATTGAGGAGACAAGTTTCTTGAGTTTAGCCATTGGAATTTGATCCCACTCTTGTTTCATACAGGCTTCCAGCTAATGGAGAGATTTTGGTCTCCTTTGACGGACTTTTCATTTAATTATGCGCCAAATGTTCTCAATTTGAAAGATCAGGACTGCAGGCAGGTCAGCTCAGCAGACGGACTCTACTATGAAGCCATGCTGTTGTAATAGCTGCAGTGTGTGGTTTTGCATTGTCCTGCTGAAATACACGAGGCCTTTCCTGGAATAGTTGTCCTCTGGAGGGGAGCATATGTTGTTCTAAAACAATTCATGGTGCTATTTAAAACATGCAAGTGTCCCACAACATATGCACTAATGCATCCCCATACCACCAGACATGATGGCTTTTGAACTGAAGACTGATAACAGGAGGGGTGATCTTTCTCCTCTTTAGCCCAGAGGACCCAACGCCCATGATTTCCAACAAGAATGTCAAATTTGGACTCGTATGACCACGTGACACTTCCCCACTTTGCTACAGTCCATTTTAAATTAGCCTTGGCCCACAGAACATGGCGGTGCTTCTGGATCATGCTCAACAATGGCTTCCTTTTTGCATGATAGAATTTTTGATGGCACCATTGGATGGCACTGCGTGTACAGACAGTGGTTTTTTGAAGTATTCCTGGGCCCATTTAGTAATATCAATTACAGAATCACGCCGGTGAGTGATGCAGTAGCGTTTGAGGGCCCAAAGATCACGGGCATCCATTGAAGGTCGTCGGCCTTGTCCCTTATGCACAGATATTTTTCCAGTTTCTCTGAATCTTTTGATGATGTTATGCACTGTCGGTGATGAGACCTTCAAAGCCTTTGCAATTTGACGTTGAGGAACATTGTTTTTAAAGTATCCCACAATCTTTTGACGCAAGCCTTCACATGTTGGAGAGCCTCTGTTCATCTTTACTTCTAAGAGACTCAGCCTCTACACACCTGATGCCAGTTAACTTAATTACTTGCTAAATGTTCTTTCAGCTTATTCTCTTATATATTAATAGCTTTTCAGTCCTTTTTTACCTGTGCCCCAACTTTTTTGAGACCTATTACAGCCAGAAAATTTGAAATAAGCTCATTTTGTGGTTAAAAAAGTAAAATGTGTCAGTTTCAACATTTGAAATGTTATCTATGTTCTATTGTAAATAAAATATTGGCTCATGTGATCTGAAAGTAATTGCATTTTGATTTTATTCTCAATTTACACTTTGCCCCAGCTATTTCGGAATTGGAGTTGTAGATGAATGCCATCAGTTGTTTTGGCTTGCCTGAATTTGCTCTCAATCCGTTATTAGTTATATGAGTTATTAACTAAAGACTATCAGAGGAAGAGAACTTCTCTATGAGGTGACTTTCTGCTATAGGCCTGGGGCCGGTTGCACCAACCGCCCTAAGTGCTGTCCTAAAGTTACGCACGAAAATGGGTTGCACCAACAGTGACTTGCAAGACGGCTTGTCCTAAGTGCTGTGTTGTAAGACAAATTGGTGCAATGGCTATCATCGGCGAAAAGAGCCTTTGCACCAACACAAGTTAGAACACGGCATTACAACAGAAACCACCGTGTGGTGGGAGGTGACTTAAGTGTGCTGCGATCATAAAATAAATCTCTTTCTTTTTAATTTATATGTAATAATCTCCTAAAATTGCTACAGTGAGACATACCCCAGGGCAGCAAGTGGTCACGCTCTTAAAAAACTGTGGTTTAACATTGCCGCATCCCAACAGTGAATTTCATCTCTCACTGTCGCATTTTTAGGAGATTATTATAGATTAATTAAATAAAGAGATTCATTTTAAGATCGCCGTGGATTTTAGGCATTTTAGGGATTTTATACATTCTGTATAACAAAAGAAACCTGACAATGAGATATAAATTATTGCAATCCCTCGAAATGGCCAAATGTAAGCCCACAAAAAATTGTGCTATCACTTTCTTGCAAAACTGTGCCGTTCTATGGCCATATAATTTTCAAAATGCAATAATCAAACATGCTATCTTGATAAATTGGAGTATCTACTCATTCAATTTATTAAATAAGCACATGTACTGTTTGATTACTGATTGAGCTAAGTAAATACAGGTTTAGAGTAGCCTAATTTGTTAAACAGAGACAATTTTGTAGCCCTTTGCTTAGCTTCATTCAGTACATTGCCGAAAAATACTGATGTCAGTCAAGTTTTTTCCCCGAAGAATTTCACACGCCCTCTGATGTTTGGCACTTTCTGGGTCGTTCATTCAAGACTGCACCGGGGTGCTGTTTTTTTTTTGGTTATACTTCGGAGAAAAACCACCTCATTGCTTTTGTATGTGCTATATGTAGCTGTCTTACTTCTGTTCATTCTATGATGCTCATGTTTATTTTATATTATTGTATATGTCGTATAAACTGCCCATGCTTGCATACATACGTACATTACACCATCCAAAATTGACTAATTGCCACTCAGATTTGACCTTCCTAAAGTTGGAGACACCAGTCAGGACTTCACGGCCAGGGATGTTTGTGTATGTCATTCAGGACATGTCCTAAGATATATCTTCAGATACGGCCTTTATGACGTGTCAGAGTTTTTTGGTGAAACGGCAGTTACGCCATGTCTCAGCACTGTTCCAAGTTTGGTATCTTACGACGAGCGCTTACGATACGTTTGGTGCAACCGGCCCCTGGGCTCCTTTATGGCTGTTTTGAAAATAATGTGAAAGTGAAAGATAAAATTTTTGGCTTTCAATGTTCTCCCACTGCAAGCAGAATTTGGATGTAGAATTTTGCTGGAAATCACTCTTTTGCTAACTGGCATCCAACTTCGATACACAAGTGGAATAAAAGATGACAAGCATTGTTTGTTTTTTTTGTTTGGGTGGTGATGGAACTGTGGTTAAAATAAAGCACACAGACTTTTGTTTAAAATTGCACCTATCATTTTACTCTGTGGCAGACAGTAGTCACAAACGAAGAAGGCGAACACTGACGCGACACCCATCGGCAGTCCCATGTGGGTGAAAGAAGATGAAAGAGTTAGATGTGGGAAAGGACTTCCTTCCAATTTGTCCTGGGTACCGGGTTGTTTCCGGAAGAGAAATTCCATCCAACTCCGATACAGACCCATATCAGCTCTCCAAAGTCCAGGTTAGTCTTCTTTCAGAATAACATGATTGACAGTCGTTGACTGAAATCGATTTTTAACTTGGTTTTGTCATATGGTCAGGTTTGGGGCGTTTGGATAAGGTAGCCTTGGTCATCACAGTCTGGGTGGAATTAGCACCAGAATCATTCAGTTTTCTGTGATACTGGTAGCCTTTGTGAAAGGTAGCTCATCTCTATGCTGATGATGAATATGGATTGGTAGAATGCTAATATGTACATCACAATAAAAAACAAAAAACATAAGTAATAATAATGGCTGGTCATATTTTCAAATAGAGATTTTTACTGAGCCCCCAAGGCTGCTGATGTAACGCATGACTGCCTCTTTGAAATTTGCATAGCATTGTAGTCAGTTAGCTGATGCTGTTTTTCAGCGTCCTTTACATGCAACGCATTAATGCGGCTTGATGCTGACTGAATACAGTAAGATTATGTGCTCAGATTAGAAGGTGCAACTGCAGTGCACTTAGGAATAAAGCCAGTGGTTTCAATTGGAGTTGTGATTTTTGGAAACCTACAATATGCTTCCTCATAAGAGTTGTTTTTGTCAGAGATTCTAAAGTTGGTGACAGGAAAGCAAGTCAGAACACAGTCGTGTGGTTTCAAACTAATGGTTGATTTCCCCACATGAAAAGGTGAGATTCATGCCTTGTGTGAGGCTTCATCAGATGTCAGTCTTTGTTCTCGTTCTGCTTTTTTACAGCAGGGAAGTGAGACTGGGGGTAATTGTGGAGCTATGAATGTGTTGAAATCTGAGGATCTGCTGTTAGGTCATTCTTTCAGGGTTTTTAGCTCGGGGTAAGGCGGTTGGTGGCTGACTTTTCCTGGATCAGCTTGCCAGGAATTGAAGGTCATGTGGCAGATGTCCTCTTTAAATATGTGAACAACCTTTCTCTTATTTATGTTATCGATGATACGTCACGGTCACCATGAGCAAGTGAGTCAAATCTGAAGAAATGGTTTTTTCTGTCTTTGCGTATCATACAGAGTACGGTAATCTTGTATTAGACTTGAACACTTATTTTTATCATACTTTTTCTGAGAAAAATAATCTGTCACTGATTTGAAGGAATTTACTCATTTCTGTATTTTTTCATTGGGTAAGATCATTTCACTTAGGTCTGCCTATTGCTCTCATCCCTCTCAAAGTCTTTTACTTTTGTCGGTTGTTCTATAGACTTGAGAGTGAATTGTAATGTTTATAAGTGATTGTATTGTATATACTTTTATATGATGTAATAAGACGGGTGATTGATGTGACAAACGCACCTTACAGTGAAAAGCTATTTGCCGGAGACTTGTGGCTGCTATGGTTTAAATGGGTGAACAGCTGTTGCTTTGTTAAAAGCAGAATGCTAAGTCTTTGTGTGTGTGTTTTTTTCCATTGCCTTTCCTGTCAGCATTGAGTCAGCAGGACAGGAGAGTCTCTCTCTCTCTCTCTCTCTCTCTCCCCCCTCTTTCTCTTATCCTCTCTGTCCCACTCTCTATCAGCCTCCCTCCCACTACCGACCCTATCCCTTCACTCTGATTGGCTGCTCTTCCCAAGACCCTGTGCCTATAGCTGCCTGTGTTCATTTGTTTTCATAATGTAGACTCTCCCACGCACCACATGGCTGGCACGAACAGCCAATGGCACTGCAGGCTTTTGTGATGCTGACTACGTGGGCACAGGAGTGGTTGCTTGAATACTTGATTCTGGCGAGGCTGTGGTGGCTGTGTGTTTGTGCCACGTGAGATCGTCATGGAAATGAAAGGGGGGGGGGGGGGGGGGTGCTGCACGTGTTGAGGGCTGTCCACAGCGTGGTGCAGAAGGCACCGTTCCATGGTCACCACTGCAGGGTGGCAGGGTGATTAAAATGTCGGATTTTAAAATCCGAAATGGAACCCATTTATCTGAATACCGTAATTATGATGGTATTTCTCTCTGTCCCTCCCAATAGAGATGAATATGTTTTTTTTATTTTCAGCTGCATCTGTTTTGTTCCTCGGAGGACAGGGATATTTTTGTGCCACTTATTTGGGCCACGGGGCCTGATCGCCAGCACTTCCTGTCCTAAGCGCTCACCGGCGGCGCATCCCTGCTTCTCGTTTGGTTTGCCAAGCCTCTGTCAACTTCTTTGTTCTTCTCTACTGCAAGTCCGTGACTGAATTTCTCAACCAGGGGCCCCTTGTGACTTTGCGGCGACACACAGTGGTGTGCGCGCGTGTGTGTGTGTCAGGAATATGAGGTGTGCGTGCGTCCCCTGCACGTGTTGCTCATGCTTCAGTGGCCCCATTATTTTTCTCTTGGCTCTAGCTGCATGTTCCTCTGGGAGTGGGGAGGGGGTGTCAGATGGAAGGAAGTGGAATTGTGTGTGGCACAGCATATAAGACATCAGAGGGGCCGTTTTCCCTCTCTCATATAATAACAAGAGGAAAATTCCTAGGTGCTCGCATTTCATCCTTTGCTTTCGATGTAGTTTCATGTGATAAATTGCAAAGAAAGAATTCCTCTGCTGAAGTCTTGTCATGGAAATCAGACCTGGTCTACAGATTTTGCTTTGTAGGAACAATATTGTGGTTTTGCGGAACAAATTTTGGTGGAATTAATGTAAGAAGCAAGTGTATTCGTGTGTGGATCTAAAGCCATGAGACCTTTTATTTTTCCCCAGAAGTAGGTGTTTTCAGAATCTATGTATATGGGAAAATGGAAACTCATTTGCATCAGCAGTCATCTCATCCACAGACCTGATGCATAATTCTCTCCTCCATCCAATGAATTACAAAAAAACATAAACAAAAATAACCTTGCGTCATTCCATGTCAATTCAACTAATTTCAGAAGATTTCCCCACCTGACCATCTCAGATTTATTTAAAAAAAATCTCACACCAAGGCTATGTACTTAATAGGATATGTGCAATGTTTCAGTTAAATATCTTCTTTAGTTTTGACAAAAAAGTAATAAAGATGGCAACATTTTGCTGATTTTCGAACTCCTTTTTGCAACGTCAAATATAAGTGGATTTTTAGGAGGCAATATCTCTAGTTATATCAATGCCATGGGCTTACATTGTAGCATCTATGCCCAGTACACTTGTGAAACACATTTTCAATGGCAAATATGTTTTTATTAGGGAGCTGTGGCTGTTCAAAATTGCTAATTTATTTGAAGAAGTTGTCTGTGACACCAACTTTGAAGGCCAATTATGACCAAAGTTATGCAGGTAGAGAGCTGATTTTTCTCTGGGCAAGCTCTCCTCACATAGTGCTATTGGTACAATAAACAGCAAGCATGTCAATTTTATGGTTGTCCAGAAAATTCACAGTAAAATCCTAAAAAAGCCAAAATTTCCTGAAATTTGACATCAAATTGCTGAGGTGTTACAACCAGTAAATTCTTGAAATCTTCACCATCTTAACGCTTACATTCTTGGCTATCTTTGTTTCAAAGGTGGTTGTGGTGCAACTCTTCATTAAATAGTTTTTTTAGTAAGGCCTTGCATAAGTATAACAGAAATATTGCCTCCTAAAAACCAAGTTATTGCCCTTTTATTTGACATTGCAAAAACGAGTGTGAAAATTCGCTACCAACACTACCATCTTTATTATTTTTTTCTGCCAAAACTAACAGACATATTTAACTGAAATTTGGCACACATCCTATTAAGTATATTACCTTTCCGTGATATTTTTTTAGACAGATCTGAGATGGTCAGGTGGGAGGCATTTTGTTGAATTGACATGGAATGACCCCCTTGCAAAATCTTAAAATACACAGCATGGGTTTAGTAATCCCTTAAATTGGTTATTTCAAATGTAAACCTTGTTCTTAATTTGGTATCACACCCTGCTCTGTGTCTCAGGTTGGAAATGTGTGCAGCTGACCCGGTGGGTACATCCGCATTGCTGCGTTTGTGGTGCCAGGGCAATGTCACTGAGTCCGCTGGCCAGGGAGGGCAACGGATGCTGACTCATTCTGCTCCTCTGCCAATGAGAAATTACAGCCTTTAAACCAAAACTGTGACCCACTCAAAAATATGAAAAAATCAAAACCATTACTGTTCTGATTTGCAACCCTAAGTGGTTTACCTAAAGTGTTTTTAAATGGAGTAGTGTGTAGAGCAGCATTATTTCTGACCAGAGTGTGTAGAGATGAGCTATTCTGCCATGGGGGCTGGATGTTTGGGCTGTGTTTAAGGTGCTATGTGCAACATCTAGAAATTTCTTGTCATCACTAACACTGGTGGCTTTTAATTGAACTGTAGTCAGAATTTTGTTGCTTGTGCTTGCACTCGCACACAAGACTGAACCAGATAGATGAGGAAACAAGCAAAGTAAAATTACTCTGTTATAACACTTTGATTATTGTTAATAATCGGCGCTTGAATTTTGCTAAATGTATTCTACTTCCCCAGATTGGGGGGGTAGTATCTGCGTCTCTCAAATACAAAACCTCTATAGTTTTTATCCCCCGCCACGCGTTTAGCGCGAAGCGGGGGATATAGTATTCAGCTCCATCCGTACGTCTGTCCATACGTACGTACGTACGTACGTACGTCCGTCCCAAACATTGTCAGCGCGATGTCTCAAGAAGGAGTCTACATATTTCAATTCTTTTTGGTACCAACCTTCCTACTGGGAATGCGCAGACACCTGTTGGTTTTGGTGACCTAACGGCGACCCCTGGTGACCTCTTGTGTTAGTTAGCACTGGTGAGTGACATTGAAGTGATCCTGTCTCAAGAGTCGTCAGTCATTACTGTAGCATGATAAATTGAATGCGTTTATGGGATACATCAGTGTTAGCTTGCTAGTTAGTTTTGCTAGTTTTATCAGTATCTGTTGTCTGTTTGCTTTCTATGAGAGGCTCAGTGAAATCTGTATAGCTATATTTACTGGATGATAATGCTAATGGTTAGTGAACTAGAGGAACCATTAAGAGAAGGATGTTACCACACTTCATTTTTGACATGATAGCTTCCATCACAATAAAGTTATTGTCGTGGGTTGAGACGACAATAACTTTATCCTGAACGATCATCAGAAATAAACAGATGATAGGAGTGGGATGAGTCACATTAGACTGAAAATGGTGCACGTAAAATCTACAAAATAAATAACAGCTTCGAAAGAATATACGTTTTTGGTATCATACTGGAACATAGTCTGTGTATGCATCATTTGATGTATCATAGTAGTTTACCTTGCTGTATCATTGTATCTCCCTGACGATGATAGTTGAGAGATACTATGGTTTATTTCCCGGGCGCCCGCTGAGAATTTCTGTTCCGGGCTCTGGAAGCGACAATTATTACAGGAATTTTGTCTGATTTTGCTCAGGCGAAGATATTTATTTGACAATGCTCAAGACCGATTTTCGGCAATTATGGACGTCCAGTATGGCTTCCAGTGGCCATTTTGTCCGAAATTTGTGGATCGGGGAGATACAAGACTCAGTCCCTGTGGCGACCGAGTTATCTGCTTGCCTTTATTTCATTACTACTGTCAGTAGTCTTTTGTTGACATTAGTGGACTACATTTATAAGCTGACTTCATTTGCTAGTGTTGTTCACAAGCTTCTATAGCTAGTACAGGGGAGGCAGGCAAGACACTCAGAAGGGTACACAAACATCACTTTTTTTGAATTTTCGGAAAAAATCCATCTCTAACCTCAATCAACAGGCTGATTTTTTTGAAGCTAAGTTACAGTCCATTTGCACATCGCCATTTGAGAGTGAGTTATACTAAAGAAGTTGCACATAGCACTTTTAAGAAGTAATTACTCTTATCTCTGTAAAATGTAACTTTTGCTTAAAGGCCAAGAAAACTTTTTTCAGCTCTTACCCCAAAAAAGTACATGTTCTTTTTGTTCCTTGAATATTTCTTGTTTTGCAATTTTTATGTACCGAGTAATCAAACCTCAGAATTAGCAGAAGTTCATGAATGCTGCCATTCCACATATTTTAGCCAATCCAAGAATAGAATACTTTGTGTGACAATGTCCCGGATGTTTTGACACGCTTTGTCACCAAGAAATCTGCTGATCTATATAAAGTGTATTCAACTTAGTCTTGATCATCGCTCGTGCTGCAACTTAATTTTACGCCGAATGCTCAAGGTCCGGTATTACCAATCATTATGAGAACCTGAGCAGCAAAATCTGTGGTAATGCAACTGTGTGCGTCTATTGATTACTCCAACTAAATGGGAAACTTGGACCTACCGATGAGCATAAGTTTGTACTGATTTCTCTTAGTGCAGCCTGGCATATTACGCCAATTATTGCACCAGTACTGGAAATTGGTGGAGAGAGGGCACACAACTTTCCTTTATATCAGCATTTAATCCTGGCTAGTGCACAATCATTTACCTTTATTGACACTTTTCCCAATTATAGTATTAATCCATTGGCAATTTAAGACACGGTTTCTCTCCCCATGCAATCTAACAGCAATTAAATAATGGGCTAAATTCAGAACAGGAATATTGTTTACTCAAAAAAAGGCCTATGCTTTATGAAAGACAAACTACTCAGAAACTTCGGCGCTACCTTTTCTGCACATCAGGTGATTTAACTTGCATTTCGTGATCGTTTAAATTGTTTAAATGAAATAAAACACCATTTGAAATGCCAGTAGTCAATCCTGAGGAAAGAAAAACATGAGAATTCCAGAGTCATAATCGGTTTCCGGGTTATTAGTGGAGAAATCTACCAAAACGCTCATGAAACTGAAAAACTTTGACCTACAAGGACTTTAATGAGAATCTTTTGAATACGCGTGATTGAGTAATGACTGATCCGCTCTCCACCGAAATATCGCCTTTCACTCTTGGTACTGCGTGGGTTGATTAAAAGGTGGGACTCAGCAGTTAAATATAATTTTGTTTTGCGATTTAAAATTTTCAATTATCACTTTTGCCATTTAGTGCGAGATTGCTGACTATGGTGTGAGAACATGATATGCCACTAAAAAGCGTGAGACTCAGGCCATCCATGAGAGTTGACAGGTATGCAATTCTAAATGACGCTGATTTAAATGCACCAAATTATGCGTCCAAATGAATAATTGTCGTCTTACCTACATGTAGAGAACTAGCAACACCTGATAGTGTATAGTGTTAATGGAGTGAATCTATTATTAATTATGAAAATGATTGAGTGTTTTTTAAAGGGAAGTCCCGTGCCCCACCAAATTTTCAGTTCTCGCTACGCCACTGGGTCTTATTTAATTTATGATCTCCTTGCGCTCAAGAGTCCCGGTGTCTTGGTGACACAGCAGGCTATACTGATTCTGACAAAAATGGTGCGCCACCAACAACTTTAAATCTGATCTTCTCGAGCTGACTTAGTTTTTAATAAATTTTTCAAAAATTACTCAAGAATGTATTTGAATAATAGAAGCCTTGTACTTTCATTGGGTAAGAGCTGAAAAGGGGGTTTTCTTTGCCTTTATGTCTTCCCTTAAGTAAGTCCAAAGTCAAAAAACTTTTTTTTCATATTGTAGGTTGATGTCACATACATCAGTATCTGATGGTTGCATTGCTTTATTAGAGCCACATTACACTTGCAGTATATTGAGCTAAATATTCAAACCCATGGAGCCATATTTTTATGGCCTCAGCATTACATCCAATCTAGATCTCATAAATCATTTTATGCATATTGTCCTGTAATTCAGTAGAACATATTCAGGATTGTTGAAAAGCTGGTGATCTCCCCTAGAATTTAATAGATGCCCGAGGATCCACAGGTTTGAATTCAGCTGCTGCATTTGACGTCCTTAGGATTTGGTGAATGTTCCAGCCTTGTTCTGCCTACTGCATTATACTAAAAAATGTATTGGAGGAATAGGTGTATCCATCTCATTAGTATAAAGTTTACAATTAAATTCCAGAATACCAGCGGTGTACCATATGATGCTGATTTGTGACTGCTGGCTTTTTATCTTTGAAAGGAAGAGGTTGAAAGGTGTGCTGACAATAGGCAGACAAATATGATTGAAGCCAGGCAAGAATCTTTAGCTCGTGTTTGTGAATGTGGTTGGCAGGGAATTTGTTTAGCACTCATAGTGTAATGACTTTCTGGTCTAGGAAAAAAGTGCTACCAATGATAGACATAAGGGAGAAAGAGGAGTGATAATGAGGCAAGTCTCAGTAAGTGAAAATGTTTTCATGGACATTCATTCGGCTGATTTTATGATGTGATTTTCTCTTGTAACAGCAACTTGCATCGGTTTCATGCATATTCCATGTGATGCAGATTTGACTCTCGAAGCCAATTTCAAGCTTCACCTCTGTGTTTTCTGTCATCATTTTATAATATCAACTGTATTGGTCAGTAATTGTACTAGAAATAAGGGAACTAGTCAACTGGATAATATGTATGTGAGCTACGTATTAGCAAATACAATAGCTCTTTGACTTTTTTGGGTCACAAGGCATACTTTGCCTCTTAACAATATCCATTCTGCAATATCTTTGAACGGTACATGTATAGTTTGCTATTTGCCACGTGCTCTTTTAGAGAACTACGTTCAACATGCCTCATTACTTTATATGATTAGCAAATACATCAAGCTAATGCCATGTTATTGACTTTCATTAGCTTGGCTCCATAGTTGCTGTAGGTTGTTCATCCCTGCAGATTGAGGTGTAAATCCAGGTACCATAAGATGTGTTAATGTTACTTCTGAAGCTCATTTGTTTGATGCTGAACTGACCCAGGCATGATACATTCATCAGTTGTCGCGTTCCAGCTCCTGGTGATTTAAATATTCCCCCTCAGCATGTGTGATCCCTGGCCAAAAAAGATGAAATGTCCAAATATTGATTGGAGGTTCTTTTGTTTGTGGAATGTGGACCTTTGTTACACTAGAATTGTATTATGCTAAACATTGTGGCTGACGATTCAATTTCAATATCAAAAGAAAACCTTGCTTTTAGAATAAGTCTTTCATTTTCATTTGCTTACATTGCATGGCAACGTTTAATGACAATTAGCAGGGCTCCTGCTAATTTCCTGTTAGATGAAGAATCACTGCGAAATTATTGCTAATTAACAGAGGGTAACTGGATCTTCCTCCCCACGTCTCTGCTAAATACACACATTCATAGTCCCCATTACATTTGCAGTTCCCTTACTTACATACCAAATTTGGCCTGACACAGAGATGGTCTACATTTCTCGCTGGTTTCTTCTCTTGCTTTTGCTGTTTAGAATGGCTTGTGTAAGCAATGCTCTGTAACAGTTTGCAGTATAAAGCTAATAAAAGCCCTGGTCTTTGTTTCTCTCTGGCACGTGTTAGGATGCCCTGGAGACGGCTGCTCGGGCGGAGGGGGGGCTGCCCTTGGATGGGGGCGGGACGTCTCGCATGAAGGATTTGGAGGAGGAGTCTGGGAGGAGCAAGTATCACCATAGCATCAGGTTGCTGAAGCCATTTCGCTCCACTAGCAAGTGAGCTCACCTCCGTCGTGCAGCATGTTGCATCTGTGCATCTGTACACTGGGAGTCATTCCTTGGGGGTATTTGTGCGGCAGAGACACCAGCGATTAGCCGTGTTTGAATCGGCCTGACCTCTGCCCCTTTCTTGACCTCTCCCCAGGCACGAGCACCCAGTGGACAATGCCGGCCTCCTCTCCTTCACCACCTTCAGCTGGCTCACGCCGCTCGCCCTTAGGGCCCACAAGAAGGGCCAGCTCTTCCTGGAGGATGTGTGGGCCGTGTCAGAGTGGGAAAGCTGTGAGACCAATCAAAGGAGGTCAGCGTTGCCCTGAAATCATTGGTTTAATACAATATCATTTTATTGATTTTCAAATAATGTACAACAAATACTCAATTATACAACACAAACATACACAAAGTAAATCTCAAAACAAAAAAAAAGGGTAAATTACACCCCACATCTTCTACCATCATATTATTGAAATCCATCCATCATTGTGTACATCATCCCTAGTCCCTATAAATCATGGGTTTAGTTTCATCCATTAAGACCTTTTCCACACGGACATCAATACTTTCCCCTTCTTTTTAAATAGAATTCTGTCCCTGTGAGCTTTTTCTACAAAATATCTGTGGACACACGCCAACGTAAAAAATGACTAGAAACGCTGAAGTCAAGTGTTCTCGGCCAGGAGGTGGCAATGATGCCTGCACTGGAAATGCCAAACACTAGAGAAGAACATCTGACAACACAGCAGTGGGCTTACGTGTAATGACCGTGACATCGTCATTTAGCAAATGCGACGTTTTGTAGGTCCACATGAAAACCGGTGTTTTAAAAAATGTTTATTTAAGAAGACATTTTTTTAAAATCTCTATTAACATGTCCTAAAACACCATTTGCTATGGGGCAAGCAGCCAAAACACATGGAAAACACTACATTTTTTAAAGTAGGCTTATGCCGTCGGAGGCGACGGCTGAGGGTATATCCCCGAACGCCCCCAATCCTCCAATTCCCCATTCCTTGAATAGACCTTGAATAGACTTTTATTTGAACTTAGTTTCAGGTCAATCTGACAAATGGTTCTGAAGATATGGCCAAAATGGTAATTTTCCATCACAAAGCGCCACCTGGTGGCAAAATATTGAACCATATAGGTATGATGTCATCATGTGACACGTTGTGAGGTCATGACCCTGCAGTTGCACATAGTTTCATGTCAATTGAACAAAAAGTTCCAAAGATATAGCAAAAATTGTGAATTTTATGTGACAAAGCTCCACCTTGTGTCAAAATTTTGAACCAAACAGGTATAATGTCATCGTGGGATACATCCTCAGGTCATGACCTTTCATTTGCACTTGATTTGAGGACAATCTGACTAGTATTTCCAGAGATATGATAAAAACAGTGATTTTTTCAGTTTTTGGCCCTTGGTGGCCAATCTAGAAATCGTAAATTGTCCAAAATCGAATCAGTTCTTCCTCTTTGTGATACTTACCTATATGCAAAACTTGAAATTTCTAATTGAAATATTGCTGAAGTTATCGCGTAAACACGTAGTGCGGCGGCGGTCGAACCAAAAACATAATACCCCCGGAACGCCGTTCGTCGCTCAGGGATATAAATATCTGTGTACGTGTGGACAGGGCCTTAGTTTAATCATGGCAGGGACCATCTACAACTAGACACCAAGTAAGCATACATCCTTATCCAAGATTGCAAACAGGTGATGACCTCGTGCGTTGCCTCATTTTCTTGATGGAATACCCAAACGATTCTGGGTAATTTTCAATTTGTAAGATAGATAGATAGATATAGAGGATCTCCAAAGACTGAGCCCAAGATATCAAATTTATGCAATGAGAATAGTGATTTTCATTTATTTCCAGCCTACTTTTTGGGTTTCATAAATTTGATATCCCGCGCTCAAGAACCTTAGATCCTATTTATCCTATAAATCTCTGTGTTGTCTTATTTGGAAAATAGAAAAATAGCATTAACATTAGCTTCCGGTTGGCAATCTATTCCAGTCAATGGGTTGAATAATTTCATGATATGTCTAATTGTATTATACTGTGCTCATGATTGAACTAAACTAAACTAAACTAAATGTCAGCCATGGTGAACGGTTACCGGCTGACTTGGTAAGGTTACCTTTGCAAACATATCAGTTGACGTTTATCAATGAATGGAATCTGTCTAATTGCGACCCTGGAAAGCTGTATCACACGTGTGTGATGCAAAACCTGTATCTCATGGGTTGCATCACACCGATTTTTAAAATCTTTTATGGGATATACAGCGCCCTCCATTATTATTGGCACCCGTGGTTAAGATGTGTTAAAAGCCTTAAAATGAATTCAGTTTTTATTGCAGAAGCATACTCTCACACTGAAAATAGTAGAAAAATGTAACCTTCAACTCAAGTGAATTTTAAGGGAAAAAAAAATCCCTGACTAAGAAATAATTATTTTTCATAAAATCACCTGTTCCACAATTATTGGCACCCCTAACAATTCCTAGGAATGAAATGTAATTGAAGTATTTCTTTCATTTCTACAGTAGTTTACAAAGTTGATCAGAGTATCTAGGAACATTTAATTAGTAAATCATCACTTCCTGTTTCCCTGGGGTATAAATATGACGTGACACAGATGCCATTTCTCTTATCCACTCTTCAACATGGGAAAGACAAAGGAACACACCATTCAAGTAAGGCAGATGTGTGTCGACCTTCACAAGTTAGGCAATGGCTACAAAAAAATAGCCACTCGCCTGCACCTGCCCATATCTACTGTCAGAGGAATCATTAATAAGTTTAAAACAACTGGAACAGTGGTAAACAAGCCTGGACGAGGGCGCAAGGTTATTTTGCCACCACGCACAGTGAGGAGGATGGTAAGAGAAATAAAAAGGTCTCCAAAGCTCACTGCTAAAGAATTGCAACAAATGGTAGCATCTTGGGGTCAGAAAGTCTCCAAAACAACCATCAGGCGCTATCTACATGCTAACAAGCTGTTTTGGTGGCATGCACGGAAAAAACCTTTTCTCGCTCACAATCATATACGCAAACGTCTGGAGTTCGCTAAGCGGTATTGGGACTTCAACTGGGACCATGTGCTTTGGTCAGATGAGACCAAGATAGAGCTTTTTGGCAACAAACACTCTAAGTGGGTCTGGCAGAACACAAAAGATGAGTATGCAGAAAAGCACCTCATGCCCACTGTGAAGTATGGGGGAGGATCAGTGATCCTGTGGGCCTGTTTCTCTTCCAGAGGCCCTGGGAACCTTGTTAGGGTGCATGGCATCATGAACACTTTGAAATGCCAGGACATTTTAAATCAAAATCTGGTGGCCTCTGCCCGAAAGCTGAAAATGGGTCGTCACGGGGTCTTTTAGCAAGATAATGACCCTAAACATGTGGCCAAATCTACACAGAAATGGTTCACCAGACACAGAATCAGGCTCCTCCCATGGCCATCTCAGTCCCCAGACCTCAACCCCATTGAAAACCTGTGGAGTGAGCTGAAGAGGAGAGTGCAGAGGAGAGAACCCAGGTCGCTGGATGATTTGGAGAGATTGTGCAAAGAGGAATGGTCGAAGATCCCTCTTTCTGTATTCTCCCATCTTGTGAAACATTATAGGAGAAGATTAGGTTCTGTTTTGTTGGCAAAAGGGTGTTGTACAGAATATTAACATCAGGGGAGCTAATAATTGTGGCACACATGATTTGATGTAAAGAATTATTTCTTAATTTGGGATTTTTTTCCCACTGAATAAATTCACTTGAATTAAAGGTTGGATTTTCCTCTTTTTTTCTCATTGTGGTCCCATATTATTTAGAAAAAAACTGAATTTATTTGAAGCTAAATAACTTATCTTCACCAGTGGTGCCAATAATAATGGAGGGCACTGTAGATAGATAGATAGCTGAAACAGTGGACCTAGACTCAAGCTACCTTTCAGGTAACTTGAGTTATACAAAAACATCAGTTTGAGTCAGAAGAGATTCTTTGCACCTGATTTAGCTGGTTGAGGAGGCTCGTGGCACGGTACAGTGGGCAGGTGTGACATAGTGTGACCCCTGACCCCTGCCTCGTGCGCTGGATTTACAGGCTGGCAGGCCTGTGGGAGGAAGAACGCGAGGCTCAGGGTGACCAGGCCTCCATCCGCCGCGTGGTCTGGGCCTTCTGCCGTACCCGGATACTGCTCTCCATTGTCTGCCTCATGGTCACCCAGCTGGCTGGCTTCATTGGTCCAGTAAGTGACGCCCTATTCGCCCCACTCTCTCTGTCTTACTCTCTGTGCCTCTGTCTCTCCTGCTGTATCACTGTCCAGCTCTCTCTGTGTCGCTGTCTCATTTGGTTAGATGTGGGGCATGGTGGGGTGGCAGAGGTTTGGTCCCGTTATGTCCCCACACTGTGATGGGGAGCGTGCAGGTGAGTGTCCCCGGGGGCGTCTGGCTGGAATGTTTGGGTTCTCTTACCCTCACCATAGGTATCACTATGACGCTCTTAAGTTAGAGAAGGAAAATAACACGATGAGAAGCTGCTGTTTTAGAGCAGTGAGGCAACAGGGCAGTGAAGATGCTGGAATTCTCATCTTGCATTGCAACTGGTGATCTTATTGTCTGAGTCTGTGGTGAAGGTAATAGACTCAGTTTTACTTTTTTGTATTTTAATCTGAAAAACACAAATTATTACTCATAGTAGTAGGAATCTTCTGAACCTTTGATGTGTTCATGTCTCACAGCAAGTGCCTTACTTATGACCAATCTGCACTAATGAATCTCTTTTCAGTTAGATAGTTCTGTAGTGGCCTTCAGATTTATGTGAAAGTCCTGCTTGACTTCAGGGATACTCAATTTGTGTAGTTCGTGTTGGACTACAGCCCAGAATATTTGTCTGGGAGGCTTTCCCAGAACCAGGATGTGCTAAATTCATCTCACTGGGCAGTGCAGTCAAGACCTCACTGTTAACCTAACTGAGGCTAAATTGCTGTAAGCTTTGTGGTCTGCCAGCTGTTTTTAACTGCCTTCACCCATTGAAGTGAATATCTTAAAACCATGTTGACTGAAATATGCCATCATTCACTCCCAGCCTCCGTTTTTTGGAGTTGAAAAATGTCACAGAAAGTCAGTTGCCATGTTTTGGTTATCAGCTCTATACACCAGTCACTACAAAGTCTCCTGCCTTCATTTGCCTTCCCCTTTGGCCCTCACTTCCCTAGCTGCCTGTCAGCAGTTAATGAACATAACAATGAGAATAAGGTGCAAATGTGTTTTCCGACTCAAATTAATGCATCTTGGCCATAAGCTGTGCTGTAGGCTAGTAGGTCATTTTCTTCCCTCTCAATAATTTATGAAAAGACTTAAGTGAAAAAATGCTGAGAACATTCCAAAGTTCTGTTTAATTGAGCGGAATGTTTTGTTTTCTGTTATTTTATGCTCCTGTAATGTCATATTATTCTTTTTATCATGTGTGTATTATGTTTCATTTGATGTTCAGACATGGTGTTTATTATGCTCCTTTATCCTGATACAAAGCTTTCCTGTGAATTTTCATGTTTTTTTTTCCATAAGGTGAAATGCACTGCAGTAGTGTAAGTAATGTCATTGCTGATGTAATGTCATTGATGAGACATCCAGGTGTGCCACCTTTTCTTAGGTTTGTAGACAGGTGTCTGCAGCTGTGTCCACGGACACGCGTGTAGGGGTTAACACACCGCCTTTTTCCAAGGAGAGCTTCTGTCACTGTCCCACCTGCGGGGTATGTAGTGAGTTTCTGTCTTCTTCACTGTCTTTTTGCCTTTAGGTCCACTCAAGTGGATCAGGTGGCATCACCCGGGCCCTGGAAAAAAACTAAATCCACTTTCCAGTAAATCGGAAATGGGATAGCCCAGTAGGACTTTCTGAACTTGGCCAAACAGGTCCAATGGGCTAGAATTGAATGTTCAACTTCAAATTTGAAAGCTAGTTATGCACTCACAGCGTGTGAATATGTTTACACCTCTGACACTTATGATTAAGAACTAGAAATCTCGAATTTTGGTGCGGAATCGGCCTTGCTGCTTTACAATGGCGGAGGGTTTCCATCTTATGCATGTCCCTCTTGTATGTGCCTTTAATGCATATACATTGACCTTTATTACAGTTGCTACATGAGATCAGTTAATGGGTTGCAATTATGAAATTAAGCAAATTACTCCCTTTATACTTGCCTGTGGATATTCACATTTTGCCTCCTTCATTTTCAGTGAATGTTTCTGTCATGGAGTATTCCTAAATATTGAACGGTATTACAAATTCACTGGAGAGCTGGAACAAGAGCGAGAATAGATTGATATTTTTGATGTGTTAGAATGGCATTTAAGTTAATTTTACTCCACTTTTATTATTTGCGCAATTCTTGTTTTGTCTTGGGCCATCTACTGTTTTTTACAGGAGTGATCGGCTAGCAAAGCTTTTCGCTTGCCACGTGTAATAAATATGAAAAGACGATACCAAAATTTGGAGTCTGCATTGTCGTATCCATTCTCAATATATTTGTCATATAATGACCCTATTAATTGCTTTTAAGACTTTCACCAGTTTTCCTATATTTACAGTAGCCTTCACGTTTTTGATGAGAAAGATAATGGAAACCCCCTAGGTATCTAATTGTCATGGAAAGTCAGCCTTGCTCCTATTTTGTGGAAAAGGGTTCAAGTCCCTGGAGGCTGGTTATTATCACAGAAATTTACTGTTTTTCTTGTCTTTTGATTGGTCCTACTCAAAGGTCCCCACCTCTTGGACCTCATCCATTGAACAATTTTAGTGAAAATGGAAGGTTGTACTACATCCAGTAAATGCAGTATTCTGGTTTCTCCGTGACTGGTTGGCAAAACTTTTGGTGTTGCTTCATGCTGTCTGAAAAGACTCCTGCCCGCTATTTATGCAGTGTGGTGGGGTGGGGGGTTTGGAGTGGATCTCCGTGGGCTCGTAGAGGGTGGTGAGGTTGTCTTCTGGACGTTGTGCAAGAGCAGGAGCTCGCCACTCCCTCCGCATGAGGGACATGTGACAGAGGCTGTTCTTTAGACTCCACAGGCTATCCGTTAAACTGCGGAGGGGTATTTCACGAGAGGCAGGCAGAGACCGCGGCCAAAAGCCTGAGAGGTAAGGGAATGTATTTCTTACAGGACCAGCTTTCTCCGTCACCATCATTCTGTCCATAATCCTCATGCATGCCTTTGTGGCTGCAAAGCTAATGTTTTATTGTGTTTATTTGCTCTTAAACTACTTACTGTATTTTTGTTAGATTTGATGGAATTTTTCTGTAACAATGTTGATATGTACCCTATGTCTATGATATGATCTGTGATATTGCTGACTGGTATGCACCGAATGCTCAGATAAACATCTGGCACTTGCCTACAGTAGTCAAGATTTATGTTTTCAAACTAGTAGCTGGACTGATGGATCATTCCCCAAGTAGAATTGGGGGATTGAGGGTCTAAATGTCATGCCATAGTGATATAGTAGCAGAAATGGGGCTGAAATTCACCCTCTCCACCCTCGCTGCTGGAAAGCCATTCTGCTGCACTGGAAAAGAACTTTTTCTCCTCCGTTGCTCCAGTGGGCAACGCTTGGGACAGAAGCCATCATGTTTTTTATTTTTTTTCTTCTCTCATTCATGGTCCTTTCTCCTGTACCTGGAAGATCTCAAGCCAAAATCAAACATGAGTCAATTTCTTTTATGCTCGTCAACAAACCAGTGGACAAATTATGACTTCTTAAAATATAAAGACCGAAAAACAATTTCTGAAGGAGAAAAGCCTTGTGGGACTTGTAGCCGCAATGTGGACTTTGCCACCCTGCTTCCTTTGTTATTCTGTGATGGTGGGGGGATTGTCTTCTGTTTAATTCTGTACTGAATTCACTGCAGGCATTTACCTTGAGTCATATATTTCCACGTTCGTTTTGTCAATAAAACGATGCTGCTGATTTGAACAATGTGTGTCTGCTGGCACTCCCTGTGTGTACTTGGAACCCTTGAGTGTGTGTTTGTACGCGAGTCTGGAGCTGTGACAGGTTGTTTGTGTGTCTTTTGGTATCAAAGGTGAAAATCTTCTGATGTAAAGAGATGAAATAGGCAGGTGTATAAAATTTCAAAAGGCCTGTCATGTTTAGGGATTTTTTGTTCCACTGTTTCACTGCACTCTCTCTCTCTCTCTCTCTCTCTCTCTCTCTCTCTCTCTTTGGGTTCTCTGTTCTTTTTTTTCAGTTTTTCTGTTGAATGAAATCCCTGGTGTTTATTTTCAGGTATTTGGGCAAAATTTCTCCCTCCTCGCAAGTGTGTGGAATGTAGGTATAATGTCTTAATATCCACGCAACGCGAACAAGAAGAATGTTCTGGAATGTGCCCTGTCTTACCTTTACTCCCAAAAGACCTTTTCAGTGTTTTTCATTGTTCCTCTCCTGTTCTTTTCAAAGGATCTTAATAGAAAAGGCCGCTAAAGGTAAATGTTGAGAGTCCCGCTTTGAAGAGCTTGTTAACTTTTGTCAGTAGTTCTATGATTCTGTATATTTCTGACAGCATTGTGTATGTGGTAACTGAGAATGCCATGGCAAAGTTGGTGCCCCATTTAGGTCATGGATGTTGATATTGATAATGACACTAGGGCCGCGCAGGATGGAGAGGAAAAGTCAGTTAGTCACGCCCTCTGTGTTCTTTCACCCTCCTCCTGTCCTCCTCCTTAGGCTTTTGTGGTAAAGAGGCTCCTGGATTATATTGAGCAGGTCACACCGGACCTCTCGTATGGCTTGCTGCTGGTTCTGGGCCTGCTGGCCACAGAGCTCATCCGTTCCTGGTCCCTGGCGCTCACCTGGGCCCTCAACTACAGGACGGGCACCCGCCTCCGCGGCGCCATCCTCACCATGGCCTTCCACAAGATCCTGCAGCTCCGGAGCACAAGAGACAAGACTGTGGGGGAGGTAAGACCCGGGGCCTGAGTGAAGAGCTGAAGGACCGGCGCTGGCTCTTTGAGTCCTTTCTCTCTGATAGAGTACCACTGACGTTGTGAGCCTTGCCCCGCTGTATTTTCATGACATACTGTACATACCAGCGGAATCTGCTGTCCCAGCTTAACCCTTAAAGGAATTGCGGTTCCTTTCTGTCCTCCCAGTTCACTCCCATTCTTTTTTGACTCCCAGTGAAATAAGTTGTTTCAAACTGACACCAATGAAGGAGGATGACATTGATTTAAGAGGGTACCAATGGCCATGGTTCTATGCAAATACATTGACTTCAGCACCACAGTAAAGCAACAAATTGACATATCCCATAAAGGAAAAGGGAAAGGCTAATGACTGGTTTGAGTAGAGGCTCATGGTATTTCACCAAAGAACTCAACTGGTTTTTGTGTATTACTAGTCATTTAAAGACTGACATGAGTAAGTGTATTCCGAGGCTTTCTGGGACTGGCTGACCCACAGGACTCCTAATTTCACTGACAGATACCAGCAGGACAAAAATTGTGCAGTTGCAGGAGCAAGCATGGGACTTCTTAGGAGAGGCATTGGAGAAAGAATTTCAGTCAAGCCCAAAGTAGCTTTTGGAAAACCAAAAACTACATCTCAAGAGGGGAGAGTGGGATTAGGTCCAGGCTGTTCCCAACATGGACAGTGAAACTCTGATGTCATCAAAAAGGGATCAGAACCCATCTCTTTTATGAACTGGGCAGAGGGGAAGCCAATTGCAGGATCAAAGATGAGACACTAGGTTGTGCCTATAATGAGGAGGATAAGGAGAAATGGAGTAGGAGAACCTGTTGTACCTGATAATTTGCTCACTAATAAGTTAGCGCACTGGAAGAAATACAAATAGATGGGTGACTAGAATTTTGGACAAGACAATTGGGAAAATCATTAGAGTAACTCTTTAGATTAAGACGATCCAGCCCCACCTGAAGCAAAACCAGAAACATATGCAGAAGACAGTCAGAAGGCAGTGGCTACATCTGACCACACTAAGGAAATAGAGGAGTTAACGAGACCATAAACCAGTTAACCGCAAAACTCGCACAGACAGCTGGAACAGAGAAAGAACCAATTAAGCAGACGCTTGTGACAATCTCTGGCAGAAGTCTTCTTGGTGGGCAGAGACTTCTTCATCGGCAGAGGACCTGGAGTGAATGAGATCTGCCAGGAAATGTCCTAGCTTCTGGGAGTTATTGGAGTGTTGAGGCAGACTTTAATCCTCAGTGTCATGTTGAGCTCTTGGGATGGGATTTTGTGTTACAGTTGTCCAGCAATTGGATTTCTCCGTCTCCTTTTGAAAGTCATCATCAAGGTGCTGGAAAGGAAGCCAGCTGAAAGTTGAACCACAGATTTAGGAAGGGCAACGCTGGTTCACACAAGGCCTCAGAGGAACCGACCATTCACTCTCACAGATATATGAGGGGGTATAAAAATTTGCCTATCGAGTCTGCAGATGTGCCATGGATTTTGAGAAGGCTGATGACTTTGTATTTTGGGATCTCTTGTCGGGGGGCACTTTAGGAGTATGGGGTGCCAGGGTTGCTACTGGAAGCCATTCAGGTCCTTAACACCCACAGATCTGTGAGCTGTGCTCATACTTCCAGCATTTAGTCAAGCCTATTCAAGCTTGATATCGGCCAAGGATGTAGCTGGCCTTGTGGCCTTGCTCCTTGTCCTCGGTATGCGCGAGCAGGATCTCTATTACCACCCACAAGCACATGAAGTGAGTTTGTTGACATAGCGGTGGTATCTTTGCTTTTTACAGATGATCTTGTCTCTGTGGCCTCATTTAGCAGTGAACTTCAGCACACTTAAGAACATCTTGCAGCTGATGGAGATGTGGCTCGGATGAGCAACAACACCTCCAAGTCTTTGACCACAGTCTTCTCCTGGAAAAATGATAGCTTGTCCCCTACAAAACGAAGAAAGTCCATCCCTGGAGTCCAGTTTATTGGGGTCAAGTATCTTCAGGAGAGAAGGAAGGAAGATTTTGCGAGACCAACTCTTGCGTTGGTGCAGCAGCCACAGTTGCCCTGGCATTGTACTGGGTGGTGGTCATGCCCAGTTTACCTGTGAAACTTTGTTATAACCTCACCCATAGTCACATTGTACGAATATTTGCCAAATAGAAGATATTAAAAATACAAGTATACAAAAATGGTTTACTCCATAGGGATTAGGGTTAACAGGAGGACTTAATGATAGAACCACTGCTCTTCCATATTGAGAGGAATTAGTTTAGTTTCTTTTATCTAATAAGCATTTGAGCAGCTTTTGGGGTGTCTTTGGTACCTCTGTCATGGATGAGACCAAGGGGCAGACTTTTGTCAAATTGAAAAGATTTTGCCTTCCAGGAGGACTAGGATTGCTGCAGGATCACCCAAGATGATGTAGAGGGAAATTGCTGAGGTGTGGGGTGTGAGGGCTGCAGTGATTGCCCAGCTGCGATTGTGACCCTGGCCTGAATTAAGGGGTTGTGCGATGAGTTGATGGATTGATGGATGGAGTTTGAGAACCCATGAGGAGAATAAAGCTTTAAAAGGGTAAAACGCCTGTATCGAGATAAGCGATTTGTCAAATCTTTTTCTCAGCTGATCAACATGTGCTCGAGTGACGGGCAGCGCATGTTTGAGGCAGCAGCAGTGGGCAGCCTGCTGGCAGGCGGACCTCTCATCGCTGTTCTGGGCATGGGCTACAACCTGGCCATCCTGGGCCCAACCTCCCTGCTGGGATCTGCGGTCTTCATCCTGTTCTACCCTGCTATGGTGAGCAGCAAATCACAACAGACACACTGCGGTGCCATTGAATCTACATTCAAGTAAACCATCATGTTTCGTTGTTTTTTGCAGACTATTTTTTTTCTCAGAGCAATAGAATCTGGTCTACAGTGTAATTCCTCAACTTTGACACTGTAATGATAGGGCTATTGTTTTTGTATTTTGTACAGAGTATGGGTGAAAAACCACTGTCTTCACCTCATGGTCATTGTTTTCAAATCCCATGTATTGGAATACTGAGGCAAAAATCTGAATTTGTGTCACAGTCAAAATACTTTTGGACTGCTCTGTATTTAGCTAGACTTCTTATTTTCCCAGATGTTCAGCTCCAGGTTGACAGCATACTTCAGAAGAAAGGGTGTAGCCATTACAGACCTGCGGGTTCAAAAGATGAATGAGATCCTCAACTATATCAGGTTCATCAAGATGTATGCCTGGGTGAAGGCTTTCTCTCAGTCTGTACGCAGTAAGTGACCATTATTTTGTGTGTGTTTATTTGTACATCCACATGTGTATGCGTTTGCTTGCGCGTGCACACTAGATCACACATTCTTGTTGTCTTCTGGTAGGAATTCGCGAGGAGGAACGAAGCATCCTGGAGAAAACGGGATATTTCCAAAGCATCACAGTGGGCGTGGCCCCTATCGTTGTGGTGATTGCCAGTGTGGCCACCTTCTCCACCCACATGCTGCTGGGTTATGACCTCACTGCCGCCCAGGTAAGCCTGTTCTGCTCATATCTGTGATCAGATTTACAGCCCCAGTTGTGTGTGTGTGTGTATGTCGGGGAGTTTAATGGGCTTTTTCAGGAGATTCGTCAGAAGTAGACGGAAGAAAACAATGTTTTTGATTGCATTACAGGTTAATGATTGTCTGCTGCATAACAGGAGCACTTAGTAGCGAGTGACTCTTTCACCACAGCTGCATCTGATCAGTAAGCATTTGTATGGAAACTGGAGCAATACAGTGAAGCTTATTGTAGCCCCCAGACAAAGTCGGGCAGCTACTATGGATTCACGTGTGTCGTCTCCACCGCCGCTGCTGCCACCACCCCCGCCGCCACGTCCGTGTCCGCAGACACTTTCTTGAGGACACAGTACAAGCTGCAATTTTTGACCAATTACTTTCATATTTGGCAAGGACATGCATTACACTTCACTTATGACACCTACTGATTTTGGTTTCCATAGCGACAGTATTGGAAACATACACTCATCTATGTGAATGCTGTACAGGCTGTAATTTTTGACTGATTACTTTCATAGTTGGTATTGACATGCGTTACACTTCACTTCTGACACCTATCGATTTTAGTTGCCATGGCGACAGTATTGGCCGCATAATACACACATTAGTAGCAAAACATGGAGATTTCCTTGCGCACTGGCTGCAGTTTTGGACCGATTGCTTTCATATTTGTGGCCCTCCAGCAGCAAACCAGTCAGGTGTCAATTTCTCAAATACGAGTTTTTGTGCTCACCTGAAAGGGCATTGAATATGGGCTCAAAAACAAAATTGACCCATGTGACTGGCTTGGTTTATTTTTATTTTTATTTATTTACCTCTTCGACCCCAAATGGGGTATGAACAAGTAAAACAATGGGACATGTTAAAAATAATTGTACAAAAAAAAGAGAAGAAAAAAAGCCTAATGAACTGTTTAAAAGTACACAAATAGACAAATTAGCCCTATGTTACACATATATTTGAAAAACTAATTGCCAAATTTGCCATACAATTAAGGAAATTTTAACATAATAATCTTGATAAACTTGGCAAGGTTATAAATTTGGGTAGAGCTTTTTGCATTAAAAAGTAGTTTTTCTTTGCTTGGGCGTGTCTAATAGAATTTCTTAATTAATGTTAACGCTCTTGGCTTAGTGAGGTACAAACAAGAACAAAATGAAATTCATCACAGAGAATATTTTCGTTGCACAGAGGACACTGTGTGACATTGGATGAATCAGTAGGGCGGTAACGGAATTCAGTAATAGGCAAGTGATGGTTTCCGCATCGGAATCAAGTTAATGTCGTTCTATGTGAGTTGCTCAGTTTTACAATATAGTTCTCCAAATTCAGGTTCATTTTAACTGTTTTATAGAAGGAGCATAATTGATTGTTCAATACTTCCCTGTGCCAGTTTTGGGCGGCAATATGATCAAAACATTTGCTTAAATTGCACTTTGAGTCAGTATTAATACTATACAGCCATACAACAGAATTGGAGTAATCATTTTATCGAACAGTTGACATTGGATATCAATAAGAAGATCCAGTTTGGTGGCTTTTGTCTTAAGACTAAATATTGCTTTTTGGTGCTGGAGGGTCACATGTGATATGGATATGTGATATACTTCACTGATAACACCTATTGATTTCGGTTGCCGTGGCAACAGTATTGGCCGAATAATGCGCAAAAAAATGGGAGAAGCGCGCTTTCGGGGGCTACACCTATGCGGTCGCAGCCGACCGGACTGTCTAGTTTCTAATAGCATGTATTGCAGTCATGTGGGGGAGATGAGAGCTGCCAGTCTCTGACTTGGTGGGGCCTGGTTGCTGTAGGCCATATGTCGTTCATATGTGTTTGCACGGTGTTCTCGTTGATTGTTATCATTTGCTGCAGGTGGTGGGTAATTTCGTAGTCCTTTAGATACTGACTAAATCTTTTTTTTTAATCTGAAACAAAATACCCTGCCTTTTTCTTCTATCCATCAGGCTTTCACGGTGGTAACTGTCTTCAATGCCATGACCTTTGCACTGAAAGTCACACCCTTCTCTGTAAAGTCCTTGTCTGAGGCTTCCGTGGCCATGGAAAGATTCAAGGTAAAAGGACTCACTCTCTTTGGTCTGTTTCTCCCTCCCGTCCTCTTTACTGTCCTGAACAACCCCCTCCCCCTTCCCGTCAAGGCCAGAATCCATTACCCCCAGCTCTTGCTTTGGTGCGCTGGCTCCAGTGCATCCCTTTGGCCTTCCTCCAGGAACTTACGGGCTGCTTATCTCAAGTACTCTGTGGAAGAGGCGGAGGCCAGGGGATGTGTGTTCGTTCAGTTGTTTTTCAAGCCCTTACCTGTACGGATGGCTTGCATTGGGGAATGTGGTGTGAAAAGTGGGTGGGTGATTCCTCTGGAGGACAAGGCCTCTCTGGGTCAGCTCAACATTTCATGCAGTGCAGCTGCGCCCAACAGCCAGGCCTTGCCTGCTCCACTTTCCTGGGGATTGCTTTTCACTGCCACCCAGAGTTCTGGGAACCCTTTGTAGATGAGAACAAGGGAAGGATGAGATAAGTCGCCTTGCTGTGGTTGCCTTTCCTCTTGGTCAACAAGGAGTTGTAAATCTATGAAACAAGAGCCAAAGTTGATGGTTCTTGGCTGACACTAAAGATAGGTGAGCCAAGTAAAACTGACCATTATTTGCCGGTTACAGTTTCCGACATTTGCAAAAAATAAAAGTTTTAATAATGTCTGTTTCTCCATGAATATTTCACTGGCCTGCATCCTGTGAATTCATGAACTTGCAGGGATAAAACAGAAACAAGCTGATTGTGCGAGCATATGCATGCTGATTCAGCATTTCTGGGCGTGGGCTTTGCACACTACCCTTCCCAGATGGAAACTGATGAGTAATGAAGGGGATGGATTGCTGAGGTAGTCCTGTCCTCTGAAAAAAATCCCCGATGTGTATGTATGGTGGGGATATTATTTTTAGCCTCCCGATTGGCTACTGTTTCCAAGTTTGTACTGCACTGTCCTCTTTGATATTTTATCATGTTGTCAAGCAACAAAATAGCACAGATTTGCAAACTTGCATAGACTTGCATGCCAAAGTTTGCAGGTTTGATCCTCGAGGAGGCACCTCTGCTGTATCCTTGAGCGAGGCATTCATGTTGAGTTGCTGACATAATCCATATATCCAGCGGTATAAGTTAGAAACCATGTAAAAAGTGGCATATGGTTTCATGGTTATGAGTGTCTGCAGAAGGTAATAGCATTGAGTTTAGAATCCGGTGGTAGAAAATTCAAAATAACCATCTACAGGAGTGGTATCATGTATGCAGTTTTGGGCACGATTCAAGTTTCCGCTAATTAGCTAAGCTAACTCTTTTGTTGGCGGATTAGCGTTTTAGCTAAATTTGAAAATTCTTAGTGGATCAAATACCTTACGTTAATCCACTTTTCCTAACTTTAAGTCTGCTGAAGTTTTTTTTTTTTGCCTGTCAAGTAAATAAAATATAAAGGGGCGTTTCACTGACTATCAACCTTATTTCCATCTATCTGAGTTTGGGATGGAGAGTGAAAACTGCTTGAAGTTTTGCCAATATCTTTGGAAATCAGCTGCGAAATCTGTCTGCTTTCCACTCCAGTATCATTATTTGCAGCATGCAGTGACTAAATTTGAGGGCGGGAAGAATTACAACCTTTTTTAGCTTGGTTTTTCAGTTTGTCTCCGCCTCTGGGTTGCCAAAGTGTGTACCTTGAAATTCACTAGTTAACTTAAATACTGTTGTCCTGTCTTGCAAACTTTCCAGCAGCAGAAATGGCATCCCAGAATATGAGTACAGAGATTGTTATGGGTAAGGATACATTTTACTGGAAGCTAACATTATCGAGATAGCAGGCCTTCAATAATGTTACCTTTTGGTCAGCTGGCGAATGCTTTAATTAGCTCAGAGTTGTTGCGGACTTGAGCAAGATAGGAAGTGGAAAATTCAGGCTGCCATTTCGGCGACACATCTAACCTTACTGTTTTAACATGGTCAGCTTAATTTCTGTTAAGTAACGTTAGCTTATGTGGATAACGTAAGTTAATTTGAGCCAGCAAGTGGGAAAAATTATGACAATCTTGAAATTTTGGCCAGATCATTGTGTTGCCGTAAGAAAACAGCTGATGTGTTTGGAGTGTCTTGGTAGTGCAGTCTGTACAAAATTATCCATATGCTTCACATGAGGCACGCTGTGTGCAATTCAAATTCAGTTCTTGACCTTTATCATATCTCTCCCCCTGTCTCACTTCCCATGCTTCATGTCTTTCGATAGAACAATCTCCAATAGAGCTGAGAAGGCATGAAAAAGGCAATTATCTCTTCTCAAGAATGTCTGTACCTCTTGCATGTGCACTCCTCCCTAGAATCTCTTTATGATGCCGGAGGTGGAAATGATCCGACCTCAGCCACAGAGCCCCCTAGTGGCCATAGAGATAAACAACGCAAGCCTGGCCTGGGAAACGGGCGGTCACAGCGCGCAGCCCACACCCCGGGGCACACCCTCTGTGGCAGTTGTACAAAAGCACGGGCTCCGGCGGCACAGAGACGCTGCCCGTGGAATGAAGAAAGGTGAGGAGTGCGTTACAGAGGAGCAGACCGGGCACCTCCTGACAGAGAAGTCTGTCGAAATGGCCTCCAGCCCTGAAGACGAGAGCACACCTCTTCCGACCATCAGCCAGCGCTTGCAGAGGACCCTACACTGTATCAACCTCACTGTGCCTCAGGTCAGAATTCAGCATTTGACCGGATGTGGTTGTATGTAGATGTGGGTATGGGCCCTGTAGATAAATCAGTTTTAATTTGTTTTATAATTGTATAAATCATTTAGCATATGTGTTTATTGTTTGATCAAATACAAAAACTCTGCCACAGGGAAAACTGATTGGAATTTGCGGTAGTGTTGGCAGTGGGAAGACGTCTCTGGTCTCTGCTGTCCTGGGTCAGGTAAGTTTGGCTGTAGCTCAGTGCTGGGAGCTCCATCTCTACGGCTAAGGATACTACCCTCTGATGCCTTGGGCTGCTGCATTGAGCCCCAGGCTTTTAGAGAATGCTGCCTCAGCTGGTATTAGGGTGGTCTTGCCCTTTTTTCAGTGCTGTTTCTCTCTCTTAGATGACCCTTCTAGAGGGCTCAGTGGCAGTGAGTGGAGACTTTGCATATGTGGCTCAGCAGGCATGGATCCTCAACGCATCTCTGCGGGATAACATCCTGTTTGGGAAAGAGTACGAGGAAGAGAGGTGATATCACTTGGATCATATCTAACGTAGGACCGTGGGATTTGAAGTTTCGGAATGACTGTCTTTGAACTTAGTTGCACTGTAGATAGCATGAAACAACTTGCTGGAACCTTGCTTGGCCAGCTTCCCCCTAATCAAATAGTGCCTTCTGCAGAACATGCGCAAAATACCAAGTAGCCACAGAGGGGAGTGGTTCTTTGGATTACTAGGGGGGAAGGGGGCTGTGGCATAGAGAATGATGAGAACCAGTTAGGAGTGTGGTGCAATGGACAAATACACGTATTGAAGATAAAGGTATTGTGAGGTGTACAACCACCATCATGCACTCTCCCCAGGTACCAGATGGTTCTGAGTACCTGCTGTCTGAGACCTGACCTGGCCATCTTGGCAAATTCTGATCTGACTGAGGTAAGATCGCAGTCCAGTATTGAGCCAGTGGGATTGTGTTTGACAAGCTGAATTTGTAGAATTTAGTGCTGACCTAAACTTTTAAAAATGGACTGAGGTAAATGGAAGATCTTGTTTGGTCCTGGAAAATTTGCTACCAGACTAATCACTATCATGCATCCAACTGGTCACATTCAAAAATGGTCATTTCTGTGATCAAACAAATTGGAACATTGTGGTACTTTCTGCTTATGTTCAGTAATGACATTCATTGGGTGAATGTGTTTGGCTGTTCACTCTTGTGACTGCTTTTCTCTTCTAGATTGGAGAGCGTGGAGCCAATTTAAGTGGTGGACAGCGCCAGCGCATCAGCCTGGCTCGTGCTCTATATAGCGACAGGAGTATTTACATCCTGGATGACCCACTTAGTGCACTCGACGCTCACGTAGGCAACCATATCTTCAACAACGCCATCAAGAAGCACCTGCATTCCAAGACCGTAATCTTTGTCACTCACCAGCTGCAGGTACCGGACTTCATTCCTCATGGTTGAGTTCACCATACTTTGCCTGATCTTACCCTATACAGTTTGGCTTTACTGGAATTGATTTGGTCTCATCCTATCCAGTCTCACTGGAATTCCCCTGATTCCCCTTAGCCAATCCAGCCTGATTCTACTCAACCTTCTCTGGCGTAAGCCTATCCAGTCTGGCTTTACTCAACCTTCTCTGGTCTAAGTCTATCCAGTCTGGCTTCACTCAACCTTCCCTGGTTTAGGACTATCCAGTCTGGCTTTACTCAACCTTCTCTAGTGTTAGCCTATTCAGTGTGGCATAATTCGCCCTCACCTTGCCTTAACCTATCCAGTCTGGTTTTACTGAGCATCCCTTGGTCTTTTCAAAAATCAGACAAATCCATAATTTCCCTGAAGTTTGTCAGACTTCATTCTTTAGATGATTATCCCCGTTCCACCACACTGCAATTGTGCTCGTCTGCTTGTCAGTCCATCTGTCTATTTGTCCGTCTTGATAAATAGGGATTAGTTTTTCAGACGCTAGTTTACTAAGATGAATTAAATTTTGTACGTTTATTTTACTTGTCATGACTTTCACTGGGTTTGAAAGCTGTTCTGAAAAGTATTTTCTGGAGAATTCTGGCTCTTATTTTTTATGTTTTTGGACTTTGAAAGGGATTCAATGGTGGCAGGGAATATTGATTATAATGTCTTTTCGTTATAGTCAGAATAATTTCCCGATCTTTGTTTTGTGTGTCTGCAGTACCTTGTTGACTGTGATGAAATTATCGTCATGAGAGATGGCAACATTACTGAGCATGGCAGCCACGAAGACCTCATGTCTCTTAATGGAGATTACGCTGCCATGTTCAACAACCTGCAGCTGGGAGAGTCTCCCTGCATTGAGGTGAGACATTTCGGCTATGCAGGGGGAAGGTTATGAAGAATGTGTGCATCAGCATGGGAGTATAAGTATGTATGTGGGAGTGACACCTTGTTCATTGTAATCAGGTGACCAACAAGAGTTCAGGTAGCTCTATGAAGAAGCCTCCTGAGAAGATGAAAGCAGGATCCATAAAGAGGGACAAGCCTGAAAGCAATGACAATGGTGGGTATGTGGGTCTGTGCGCTGCAATTACTGCTCATCAGAACCTTTTGGAATTCTCTGTGTTGTGTATATTGCGGTCTTGCCTGAGGAACTGTGCGGCGGAGCAGGAAATGACCCCTTTGATTTTTCCACCAGGTCAGCTCATGCAGGTGGAGGATCATGGTAAGGGCTCTGTTCCCTGGTCTGTGTACAGATTGTACATCCAGGCGTTGGGTGGAGTAATGGTGTTTCTCTTCATCCTACTGCTCTTCATCCTCAATGTTGGAAGTGCTGCTTTCAGCAACTGGTGGCTCAGCTACTGGATCAAGGAAGGAAGTGGGGTGAGTTGGGAGTTTATGCAGGGAGTTGACTAGATAGTTTGGGGAACGGTGTGGGTTTTTTGACTGTCTTGGAAGGAAAAAGCCACAAGCCAGGGAGAGGTTCACTGCACTAGCTCACATCTCAGTTAATTGTGATGTTTGACAAGATGCCAGTCCAGCTGCCTCATATTAGTGTGCACCGCGTTAGAATGGGAAACATGTTGAACAGTTTTCTAAGCATTGTATGTTTGGTAAGCTGAAGTCAGGCCGTGTATTGATGGTGATGTGACTGCTCCATGTCATTCCGTCACCTCCTACCTGCAGAACACCACAGTGCAGGTGGGGAACAGCTCAGTGTTGAGCGTCAGCATGCGGGACAACCCCCTGATGCAGCACTATGCTGGAATCTATGCGCTGTCCATGGGCATCATGCTGCTGCTGAAACTTGTCAGGGGAATCGCCTTCGTCAAGGTACGTACTGTGCGTGCGTGCGTGCGTGCGTGTGTGTGTGTGTGTGTGTTTTTGTATGTGTGTGGGCATGTTTTTGTTGAGATTAACTGCATCTCTCTCCAGGGAACGCTGCGGGCCTCTTCTCGGCTACATGAGGAGCTTTTCCGGAAGATTCTACGCAGTCCCATGAAATTTTTTGACACTACACCTACTGGCCGCATACTCAACCGTTTCTCCAAGGACATGGACGAAGGTAGGGGCAGACAAGATTGAATGTATCCGTGTGACATGACCCGAAAATCATGAGAACAATCAAGTTTAGACCCAGCTTACGCATTATGCAGCATTGCTCTTTATTTTCTTTCTGTAACGTTTTGCTTCTTTTAACCCTTATTTGGCCCTCCTGAATTTACTAATTAGCAGCTCAATGGCATCCACAGCTGTCAAGTGCAGTGTTCTTTGCTAGGATTGGAGTGAAGACTTTAGGGATGTTAGACCTCCATGAACAGAACTGGGCAGCCCTGACTGAGAATATCCCATGTGCCTCCCCTTCCTTCACCCAGTGGACACTCGGCTGCCTTTCCAAGCGGAGATGTTCATCCAGAACGTGATTCTGGTCTTCTTCTGCCTTGGCGTGATCGCCTGCATCTTTCCCTGGTTCCTGGTCGCGGTGGGGCCCCTGGTGATATTCTTCATCCTGCTCCATGTGGTTTCCCGCACTTTTGTCCGTGAGCTCAAGCGGCTAGACAACATCACACTATCGCCTTTCCTGTCCCATATTACCTCCAGCATCCAGGGCCTCTCCACAATCCATGCCTACGGCAAGGGCCACGAGTTCCTGTACAGGTGAGTCCCCAGCTACCAGCCAGTCCCCAGATTATTGAAATTATCCATTTACTAGAATGAGGCCAGTGTGGCTGGAAACTGGATTTAAATTTCAACAAATATGAACTTCAACTATTTTAATGTAGTCCAAAATATCAAAATATCATGTTCTACATTATTTTTATCTGTGTCCTCAAACAGAACATTCAGCGAGCTTCATAATGTTTGGGACAAAGACTTATTTAGGGCTCGAGTAGTGAACACTGCGAGGACCCGATTGAAATTGAAGGAAATATTATTATTATTATTATTATTATTATTGTTGTTATTTTACCAAATGAATCACATTTAGGGGGGCTTTATCATATTCGAAATCGAGCCAATTTTGGTACATGCATCCGTCCCATTGAAAATTTACATGTATAATGGTCTTCAAAAGGGGGCGTGGCCAAATGCCAAGGATCATGCCCAGACATACTAAGAACATACTAAACCCAACAGGAAGCCGGCCATTTAGATTTTAGAGATCTTTTTTGGCGATTTACACACTTTGTATTTCAACAAATTCTTCCTGCAGGATTTATCAGATGGACTGCAAAATCAGTGTGAGACATCTTGACTAATTTGTGACCAAAAGTTATTAAAAGATCCAGTCAGTGTTGAACGGCATGGCCGTGGCGTGGCGTCGAATTTTCAGTATTCGCCATTAAACAGGAAGTTGTTTAAACTTTAGTGTATCTTGTCCAATCTGCCCCAAACTTCACGTTTGATTAGCTCACATGTGGTCAGAATTGCCTCAAGACCTTAATAATGCTGTATTATGAAGATTGTGACTTATCATCAAATGGCGTTGCCCTGGCGGTACTGCGAACATCACTGTCCTGCCATTACACAGTAAGTTGCTTTAACTGCAGTGTACATGGTCAAATCTGCCTGAAGCTTCATGTTTGATATCAGTCAAACTGTTATGAATCTGCTTTTACCAGGCCATGTTTTCATTATGACTCTGCTTTTACCAGGCCATGTTTTGATTTAGTCCATGTCATGTTTGTATATTGCCTGTCTTGCCATGTCCTTTTCCTGCCATCACTCATATTCACTGTTTAGATTATCATTCTGGTTTATGTATTTCTCCATGCCCTGCATTGCACATTGTCTCCTCACTCTGTTCATATGTGTTGAGACAGTTCTGTTCCCCAGTTTTACGTGCCAAGTTTTCAGGTGATTTCATGGTTTCTGGGTTTCCAAATATTCCTTCCAATCTCGTTTGCTTCCTTCGCCTTGCTGTTCTATATCTTTACTAATAAATACCAACAGTTTATTATTTTGAATAAATGACTAACAATAACTAACATTGTTTATAGTACTAACTTACTAAAGAGCACAAAGGGATTGTATAGCTGCACATTATTAATTGACTAACGAGCTCTCCGCACTTGCTGTGCTCTTATCTCCCCCCCTTGCCTTCACTCACTTTACTTTGCTGCAATTCGGCGGATTCTCCGCACCTTGTTAAAAACTGTTCTGCCTCTCACTCTCTGTGCACTTTCAAAACTCCCTAACCGGAGCCGTTGGTTTGTCATAGGCTGTCTGTGTAATCCCTGTCCGCGTTTAGGCTTTCGCCAATTTCGTGTGGTTAGGAACTTCCTCTTGTTCCTCCTTTTGTTAATTAGTCTGGTCCAGCTCACCTGTTCCCTATTATAGCATGTGCCTTCCCGTACGTGTATTTAAGCAGTCAGATCACCGCCAGCTCTTGTCAGAACGTTTTCTCTTGTCTGCTCGTGCTACTCTGTTCGTGCCCTGTATTCATAGCGTTATACTTCTGACTGGAACGTCACGGATTTTGATTCTGCTTCTGCCTATGATAATACTTTTCCTGTGTACCGAACTTGCTTTGCCTGACCTTGAGACTTGTGATTGCAGCCGTGGTAACGGACCGTTTCCGACCCACTGGATTGTTTTTGGATTCTGGACTTTGTACCGTTGCCTACAATGCTGCTGGGGTTTCCACCACCAAGTTCAATAAAACCGATTTTGCTGCACTTTCTGGTACTCGCATGTGGTTCTGGAACGCACCCTGACACAAACATGATACGTGCGATATGGTTTTCAGCTTTGGGCGTGGCCATTTGAACAGCAGCCCCTACGGCACGTTTCATGCACGCAAATCGGTACATGCATGTACCATCCCCGGACGCACTAAAAAGGCTCTTGGACCCATGGGCTAAACCCAGCAGGAAACCGGCCATTTTGATTTTAGTGGTCATTTTTGGCAATTTGCACACTTTTGTATTTCAACTAATTCCTCCTGCAGGATTTATCAGATCGACTGCAAAATCAGAGTGAGACATCTTGACTAAGTTGTGACCAAAAGTTATTAAAAGATTCAGTCAGTATTGAACGATATGGCCATGGTGTGGCGTCGAAGTTGCTGTAACTTCAATGTATCTTGTCCAATCTGCCCCAAACTTCACATGTTTGATAACAGTCCTTCTCTGAGCATGTCTACATGACAATATCCCATCATAGTCATAGTGACCCCTGGTAGTAACAGGAAGTGACCTTCGTTTTTTTAACTCTACCATGTATTGATCCAGCATAGTTGACCCCACCAACTTTATTCCACTTCTAAGAATGCAGAATAAGTTGGTGAAGCTACATTATGAGCAATGGCGTCCGTCTGCCTGCGTGGTGACTACCAATCCCTCGCCATCAGATTACGTTTGGCTTTCTCATGGCTTTAAAGAAGTCATAACCTCATGAAAATTGATACACACGTCAAGAATGGCGAGCACTTACATACGATAGGGGTATGTAACATACGATTGCCCTTGGGGGGGCCAAAATGGCTCCATAGTGCTCCCTAGAAAATTTTGACAAAGCAGCCCTCGCAGCTTCTTTAACCAGGTTGCCACTATCCAGTTGTTTTGAATGCACAACTGTACCCGTCAGGATCTCGCCACCACCCCCAACGTGTACAAGGAAGTGAGTTCATTGCTGCGTGCAGCTTTAATTTTTTATTTGGCTCTTTACTTTATTTGGCTGAATTTTAAATTGTAATCAAACAAAATGTATGCAGTCCAAGAACAGATTCTCAGATATGATCAAAGGGTAGATTTTCAAATTTTGATTTTAGTGTGTGAAATTAAAGCATATTTTAACTAGCGCATACTTCATATGCCTTGTCCCTCTCTGCAGCTTCACTTTAGGTTCGGTTTGTGTTTTAGGATGTGAGTCTGAGCGGACCATTAAAGGTGCATGAGTTGTAGAGGGAACACAAAAAGAACATAAAAGATTGATATAAGTAATGGAGTTGCTGAGCTTCAGGTTGAATGAAAATCAGCTCGATATGCAGACAAGACTTTGCTGTCATTAGGGAGATAAGCCTTCTCTTTTTAGTTGAGCTGTAGGGAGGATGGCGCTAGCCTGTGACCAACTACCCTTTTTCTCTTTTGCAGATACCAGGAGCTGCTGGATCAGAACCAAGCTCCATTCTACCTCTTCAGCTGCGCCATGCGTTGGCTGGCAGTGCGTCTGGATGTGATCAGCGTGGCTCTGATCAGCATCACGGCGCTCATGATCGTCCTGATGCACGGCCAGATCCCGCCCGCTTACGCCGGCCTCGCTATCTCCTACGCTGTTCAGGTACCTCTGTGCTCTCTGAAGCATTATGGGCATGTGGCGCCATACTTGCACTGTCCTCCTCTTCACTCAGGAAAGAATTTACTTATCGTGTGTGAAATGCATGCCTGAGGACTCAAGGCTATTTAATGTAATGTGTGATATGGTTCAAGATCATCCTTAGGATGACGTGAAGTAACTGTTGGATGTTCACACATCCACAGTTCTCATTTACACCGCCTCCCCATCTCTCTTCTCTCAGCTCACCGGTCTGTTCCAGTTCACCGTGCGTCTGGCATCTGAGACAGAGGCCCGCTTCACATCTGTGGAGAGGATTCACTATTACATCCAGGTGCCTGGCTCTCTTCTGTACTTCAGTGGTTTAGCCCTAATGAAGAGGTGTTTTGCGATGTTTTCTCAAAATTCTATGTCTCAAGAATGTCAGTTCTTTCAATTATCAATCATGACACCAGCATAAGACACTTAAGTGAATATTAAGATTCATCACAGATTTGTGACCATACACCTTAGAGTTAAACATGCACCGTTAGAAGTTCATAATTCAGAGGTTTCCTCGTGGAATGCTGATTTGACCCCTAGTCGCTGGCTCTGGAGGCCCCGGCCAGGATCAGAAACAAAGCCCCCCCACCAGACTGGCCCCAGGAGGGGGAGGTCGTGTTTGACAGCACAGAGATGAGGTATCGGGAGAACCTGCCGCTGGTTCTGAAGAAGGTGTCCTGCACCATCAGGCCCAAGGAGAAGGTCGGCATTGTGGGCCGCACTGGTTCAGGTTAGTAGTGCTCTCAGTCTAAGTTTCCTTCTCATTTTAGCCCAAAAAAATTTGCTCATTCTCCTTGACACTCGCTCTCTACAGCCCACAGTCACCCTCTTACTCCTAAAAAAATATCTAAAAAATTGAAGATTAGAACACTTTTAGCTTGTTCTGAATTACTGTTCGTTCAACAAGTGAAATTGTTGAAACCCACTAGCAAATCAGAACCCCCTGATCAATCTAGAAGACAGTCATATCTTGCTCCTCATTAGTGAAAGTAATAAAAGATAAAGTAAAAGACACTAGAGGCACTCTGTTATGTAATACGTCACTCCGTGATGAAATAGCAACCCACCCACAAAATTTTAGAGATATCCGTTCTTTACTTTTTTGAGTTATCTTGTTCACAAACAGATAGACAGACAAACCAGCATTGGCAAAAACATAACCTCCTCGGCGGAGGTAATGAGATTCTAAGTTAAGATTATTTTATCGCTTTATGGCTTGTGTTTAGTATGTGGGGCATGTAGCCCCCAGTCAGTCCGCTCTGCAGTACGTCACCTCCATAAGGAATGCATTAATTGTGCTGCTTGAGTTTGCCCTGCTGATGGCTCCCTCCCCCTGCTCCGACCCTCAGGGAAGTCCTCTCTGGGTGTCGTGCTTTTCCGCCTCGTGGAGCCCTGCGGGGGCTCCATCAAAATCGACGGTGTCAACATCTGCGACATTGGTCTGGCTGACCTGCGCAGCAAGCTGTCAATCATCCCACAGGAGCCAGTACTGTTCAGTGGCACCGTCAGGTGAGGGCGCTGTTGCCTCAGTGTGCAGTGTGCCTGGTTGCAGTTGTGGCCATTTTGGGTTTACCTGGTTTCCTTCTCCTGTAGATCAAACCTGGACCCCTTCAACCAGTATGCTGAGGAGCTCATCTGGGACGCCCTGGAAAGGACACACATGAAGGAGTGTGTAAGTGTTAGTGCTCCGAAGGAGATGGAGAAGGAGTGGATCTGAGTAGTGTGGTGTGGTGGAAAAAGAACCAGATTTAGTCACAATTGTTCTTGGACCAGCTTTGCCAGGTTTTGCTGTGGGTTATGGAAGGCTGGTCAGTGCATATCCCAAGCAGGGAGAGTCTTTATTGACAAGGTATGCCCTACTTTATTACGCGGCAGCGACCCCCACTGGTTGACTGGGCTTTTGCAGTTCTTCTGCAGTCTGTCTACCCTGTGAACTCTTCTGATGCAATGGCTTTCCAGAGCAGCTGATGGACTTCAGATTGGAAAAAACTGGAAAATGAATATCAGCAGACTGTTTGTCATATAATTTTTTAATTAAGAACAATAAAGCATGCCAATTTTCCTGGAAAAGTGGAAATTTGTGGTAAAGTTTTGTCAAAGAAAATTGAATCCGGGCTTTGAATTTGAAGACATTTGGCATAAATACTGTGCTCCTTATACCTCTTGAATTCATTAGAAACTAAATTAGACCAAGCTGAAAGAGACTGAATTATATAAAAAGTTTTTTTTGTTTCATTAAGTATGCAGCTTATTAAATGTCGGTCAAATTTTATGAACCGTGTAAACGCCTCTGCAAAATTAAATCGACTTAGAAAAAACAATAGGATTAAATGGGTTTAGGTTGGTGTACTGAGAGATTAGATGTTATTGATAGAGACAGTGCTCTCCTCTGGCCTGGTCAGAGGTAAACTGTCCCAGCCCATTGATTAAACAAAGCAGTATTTGAGTTTAAGGGTCAGGGCAGGAGAACTAGGGAGCGAGTGTGTGTCTAAGATGGATGAAAGTAGATGAAAAGAGCTCACCTTTATTTTAACCCCTTACCACTCCAGTAACATTTTCTGAAAATGCTTATAAAGGACGTACTCAAGGTTAATTGAAATCTTTTCTTGTTTTTAACTTCCCTGATGGGCCCGTATTCAGGCTGTCGGAGTGTTAAGGGGTTAAAGCCTCACCGGAGGAGAAAAGGAGTGTAGAGACAGGTATTGAAAATATGATAAGTGCTTGAACCCCTTTAGTCTAACAGAGTAATCTAACACAATGACAGAAAAGGCTATTCAGCTCTACAGTGGTCGCCTTTTTTTTTGCATTAATGAGTCCCCATTAGGAGCAGTGATGACCTGTCTTGATCAATCCATAGGCTTTTTGTTTGAAAAAACTTAATCACATGATTTATCACACGGTCAGATGTAGATTATACCCCAAGAATAGATGTAAAAAGATAGGAACGGGGAGGTTAAATACAGCCACGTGAAGATGTTTTGTCTTTCCCTTGATCCCAACTCCCCCACCCTCTCTCTTGCTCTCTCTTCCCCTCTCTCCATCCCTCTCTCTCTCCCAGGTGTCCCAGCTCCCTCTGAAGTTGGAGTCGGAGGTGGTGGAGAATGGGGAGAACTTCTCTGTGGGAGAGAGGCAGCTGCTGTGTGTGGCCCGAGCTCTGCTCAGACAGTGCAAGGTGACGAGTCCTGCCTCTCAGTCCCTCCGTCTGCCAGCGCTTTTATTGCCATTTTTTGTCGCGGAATATAACATAATATGAACTTCCTCTTTATGAGGGAAAATGTACCAACTATTCAAATATATTTTATGCGTTTCTTGGCGTATCCAAAAATTTGAGTTGTTTAGTTCCCTTTTTAGGGAATCTTAGGGTAATTCTGAGAACTTTGGAAATGTATACTGTTATCAGGTTTTTTTTTTCATGAATCATGAGTTCCTCTTCGGTTTTTGTGTTCTAGATCAATTTGAGGGATTATAGCAAACACTTTTCACACAGTTCCGGATAAAACCATTTAAAATATGTCATCAAACACAATCCTGGTTCACCACAATGTGAACACATTTTTGTATAATTTGATGCACTTCACCAAAAAGCATATGCAATGAGGAAACCATGGATGCAAGTGTATTTTGTCAATTATTGCCATCCACGACGGCAGACAATTAGATTGCCCTTATTATGAGGAATACAATCCTATTTTAATTAAAGTATGATTATAATAGAAAATATGACTTGACTTGTTGACCTTAGCGTATCATTTACCTCTACCACAGCTTCACTTTCAGCAGGAGTCGGTAACGCCTGAACAACCCTCTTCAAATTCAGTTTGTGTGGTTTCATCTTTGATGGGCTCAGTTTGACCGAATTGCCATGATTTTTTGTGTAATTTGCCTTGAGTTACTCATTTAGTGCTCTGATAACTTGCCTGCCTTCTTTGGAACAAATCGATGAAACATACAATCCTTGTGTGGAGTGTGTGCGTTCTCCCCCTCGCGTTTCTTCCAGGTACTCCAGTTTTCCTCACCCAGAAAACCATGCATTGTAGGAACAATCCTACCAGTGCCCTTCATCAAGGATCTGGCTTTAGAACTGGAGTTGGTTCCTGGGCGCTGCTCTGTGGCTGCCCTCTGCTCCTAACTATTGGATGGTTTAAATGCCGGGACAAATTACCCCATGGAGTTCAATAAAGTATATCTTATCTTATCTTGAACAATGTTAGTAAATAGCTGCAAAAATTCCAGTGGTTCTTAATGTTACAGTGAGGTGCGTCTATAATACTTTCAAATCTAGAAAACTCAAATTCAGGAAACCTTCATAAAGTTGCCTTGAAAATTACCTTCCCTCACGACCACACCCAGGACCTCTGATACAATAACATGAATAGCATGTACTGTAATTAATGTACCAGCTTTCCAAACACAGAGTAAATCGAAGTATCGAAGAAACGTACACATCTGGGAAAGCTTGGCTCGATCGTTGTGAGCTCTGACTGGGCCCTGTAATTTCTGGTATATATATTTTGACTTTGGCATTGGGTAAATATTGCTCAGAGAACACTATTATATTTACTTGCATTATTCCACCTGGATGAGTGAATCTGTACCCAGCCAACACAAAAAAATTCTCGAGACTCAGCTGTCACATGAAGAATAGTCCAGTTAAACAGTGAGAACATTTTGCAATTGCTGGGTATCGAACAGGTTTTTACAGATGTGCTTGATACAGTCCCAGCTCACAGGTGAATGTAGAGGTTCTGCTCCAATAATGTGGAAGAATTCTGTGGCAAAAATCAGCTGTGCTATCCAATAGCTGGCAAAAAGGAGGCTCAGAGTAGCAATGTATCAATGACACAAATACTGAGTTATAAAGCCTTAAATAGGTTCGTGCACACCAGGAAAAATTGGCATTATTTGTATTCTGCGCAAAAGGGTTAATGCGCAACCGGGAAATTTCTCCAACCCTCCTGCTCTAAAACTCTGCTGAGGCACGTGCCAACTTTTTCACGCAGATCCTGATCCTGGATGAGGCGACGGCTTCAATGGATACGGAGACAGATTCGCTGATCCAGGAGACCATCCGCTCCGCCTTTGAGGACTGTACCACCCTGACCATCGCACACCGGCTGCAGACTGTGCTCAGCTGTGACCGCATCATGGTGCTGTCCCATGGACAGGTAATGCTGTGCAAACAAACTTAACTGCAGATGCTGGCAGAGCTTCCACAAACGTGGTACCACAGATGGTCCCAGTGCTTGCACAAACACTGACGTCTGCACAGCTGCATCACTGTCCTCCTTTTTTGGACTGCTACCATCTTACAGTTCAATTCAACATCTTCATCGCCATGGCAGCGCAATTAATAAGTCACCACAGAAATCCATTTATGGACAGAATCTTCTCAAACTTGTACATTTGCCTGCGCAAGTAAATTTCAACAGTGGGCGGGTACAGTCGTACATGCAGCTATCTATAGTCAAAAAGGGACATGTAAATCCACAGAAATTTGAGTAATGCGTGCAACTTAGAATGTGCATGAAAAATCCTTCATGAGGAAGGAACTGCAAACATTTGACCATGTATGCTGTCCCAACAATTCTTCTCTCGTTCAGGTGGTGGAATTTGACGAGCCTTCCAAACTGCTGGCCAATGAGAACTCTCACTTCTGCGCCATGTTGGCGGCTGTGGAGAACAAGATCTCTGTGAGAGGCTAAAGAGGCACAAGGGAATGTGCGCAAGGCAGAAAAGTGGTCTGGTCAGGAGGATGACCCCACCCAAAGCAGACACTGTCTCGCAATGCTTTATCTAGGCTCCGCCCCCTTTCTGCAGTCCTGCAGTTCATCCTGCTGCCTGCTGGAGGTGTCATGTGGAGGGCTACTGGGACAGGGTCCTGAGCAGGGCTGTCCCAGGGATAGCCAGCTCAGAAATCACGCTCAACCTCATGGTTCCGGTAACCACTGATGCTCTAGCAATGTTTTCAGTAATGTTAAAGGAAGCTTTACACATGTAGCTGTATTAATTTAAACAATTCTGTTTCATAATATACATTATAGCCAGTAATACGTGATTATATAATATATATACAGGTATATACCTATATTTACAGTACAAAGGATGTATGCTCAGATCATTTTTGTATTGACTTTTGTCTTGACTTGTCAGTGCAAGACATTTATTATGTGTTTTCAATTGTGTTTAGCTCTGTCACCTCCTTGTGTTGAGAAAATTGCTGTCTTCAGAATTCTGCAACATTGCTGCCCCATAACTGAAGCACTGGACCCAGGATGGTCTTATTGGCTTGTATGCCCCGGGAGGTGTGGCCTGGGTCAGATTAGGCCTGTGTTGAGTGGGAGGGAGTTCACAAAGTGTCTGATCAACGTCTTCACTTCATACTCTTTGACGATGAATTTTCCCCTGACAGTATCAACCCAGCAGAGAGGCCTTGTTCATTAACTGTCTGTTTCCTTCAACTTTAGTTCCTTCCATCTGTGTGTCTTTTTAATGATCTATTTGGGTTGTTTCTTGCCACAAACCAACTTTCTCAAAGTAGTTCTGTAGTTGCTCAGCAGCGCTCTCTACTGGTGGGGGAATCCATGATAAATGCAAACTGTCTTTCCTCAGAGAGAACAGTTTGTAAATTGAAATGTATAAAAGTTAAGACATTCAGTGTCTCTGTGTGCGTGCTGATACACTACTTTATGATATCCAAGCTGCACAGATCTAAACTGCTGTACTTGATGTGGACTCTGACTGAACACCAGAGTTGATCAGGCCTACATTTGTACTGTAATGGCAATGGGCTTACCAACAGGCCTTTTTGAATGTGTCTGCGTGTCTGTTGTTTTTATTACTTTTATAACATTAGCATGATGTAATTATTGCCTTTCGATCAGCAAATGAGAAGAATGATAAGAAAATCTATGAAATATGTTAATAAAACTATTTTAGGTTTAGTCACTGTGTCTGTTTGATCTAAATTTTGCTTTGGGGCCATAAGGAAGTGAGACACCCTTGCATGTAAAATTCACATGACACCACCAAGTCGGTAATCATTCACACGTGGCATGCCTCACTTATATTCTGTCCCATTTAATAAACTTGTTTTTTTCTGCACAGTTTTGACAATTACAAAGCGTATCAGAACAGAGCCGATTTGTTTTTCATTCAAATAACACCCGAAGCATTAAACTCTTTCTCGGGCATAACTCTTTACCGCTCATTCAGCTGAAGTGGAATAAAATCGACATTTGAAAACTGTAACGGACTATGAGTTTGTGGAGGACATGCCATCATCCAACACCACCTGAAAGTCGGCTGTCTTGAGGCTGACGACTTTTAAATCACTGAACAAATTTATTTCAATATGCTGCACCGATGGGTCTAACGCCTGTACTCGTTGTGGATAACAGAGGCATCTAGTGGTGACGAAAAACTAAGGCAGCCGGCTCGGGAGCAGTCTCGGTGGTGCATATTACCATACCCACCGGTTCCCTGCTCGTAGTAGGTTACACTCCACCCTCTTCGCAAGCGCCCCGCATACTCTGCCAAAGCAAGGACACCAGTATCTCTCGGGTGACTAAGACACAGCCGCGAATAAAGGTCATATATTGTGTAACACGTTCTCCGAGGACATCGCTTGCCGGAACGCGAAAGGATATTCACTAATATAGAAAGTATTAAATTCTCACGTCGCAATCGCTACTTTTCCCCTTCGTATCCAATCCAGGCGTCCATGCTACGTGGTAACCTACAGGAAATTTGAATGTAACGATACGTGCCTGCCTGGAAGCGAGAGACAGCCTACAGTAAGCATGATGCAGCTTTCACCCCAAAAGAGTGCTGAAATCTTGATTTCTGGTACGGCTGTCAGTCGCCAAATTTAATTGTTTATGGACAATACATTCAGCAGCTGCCGGACAGACATCAACATCCCCCGGGTCGCCTCTGTAGCGCCCCCATTCAGCCCGAAAACTTTCCTCTCTCGAAGTGATTTCCTCCTCTGTTTTTACTTCCTGTTTTCAACGGGAGTCACTTAGCTCAGCTCCTTTCATTTCAACTTTTGCTCCTCTTTAGCCTACCGTACTTTGCCTTCTGTCAAAATAATCTTTATTTGTTTTCAATTCTTTTCGTCAAAGTCGTTCGAACTTAATTTCTACGTCTCGTCTCTCGATTTTTTTACGCACCGGAGAAAATGTTGGACTCGATTTTAACTTCGGCCCAGATGGATTTTACGTAGATCTTGATTTTATTATTTTAAAATATGGGCCGCACTTTACATGTTGTGACACTTTGGAAAAAAAGGTTCGTTTTCTTCTCTGCTTGGCTTGCCCAGCTTCGGTCGTCCACTAGCTGCGTTACAGAAAACCAGCAAGCTAGAAAGCTACCTCTCCTTTGCCTATTTTTATTTTGCACCATTTTCTATTTGTAAATTCATTTTGATATCGGTGTTACCCTTTTTTACCTTTTAATTTATTTCTTTTCGAAAGTTATTATGGCTGACTTCCAGCGTCCAACGCTGTGCTGCTGCCGGAAGGTGCTGACTGTGCCCAGCAAGTCGTGTGAGGGTGGCCGGGGGATGGGACACTGTCACCGGGTCGACATTGCTTCGGCGTCCAACTTCCACAGCTTTAAGCTCCGTCATTTCCACCTGGACCTACGTCTCAATTTTGCAATAAAGGAAATGACGGGCTGGCAGGTTCTTGAACTGGTACCAGTCCAGCCCGGGGTGCAAACTCTAATCCTGGACACTCACCCGTCCCTGCTCATCCATTCCATAGACTGCAAGGTGCCCGGAACTGCTGGCGCTCCGGATACCTCTCTTTCACTTACCTACCGGGTGGACCCTTTCACCGATTATGGTTCCTCACTCAACATCAACCTCCCGGCGTCAGCGATCCGACCGCACCGGGCGTTCCAGATCACCATCCGCTACACTACGACTGACGGCCCTGCGGTAAGGTCATGTCGGTGACAGCTATAGCACCTGAAATAATGACGATACTGGCTTACTAATAATAGATAAATGTCGTGTCAGTATAGAGCGTTGCCATTATCCAACTTTGCATATAAGCTAATAAGAATGTGTATATTTTTATAGTTTTTTGAAAGCGCATAGCATCGTTAAAGTTTATCAACACCACCGCCGCCTCATTAATCCTCCCACTCCGCAAGCATAGCTATGTGGGGACAATAGCCCCGTCGGGTATTGTGCTGGTAAACATGCCTTTCAATGCCGGGTCCTTCACCCAGTAAACAGATGACTTTGATAGAAAGTACAGAAAACATGACTGTGCTTTTTTTTTCTGGCGAAGCGCTTCTGCCTAACAGTTGCATGTAAAACTGTATAATTTTGTACATGGGATAACTGCAACGTTTTATAATTATTGCTAATAATGTTTTATAATTATTGCCAATAATAATAATAATAATAATAATACAGTCAATGTTGTTTTTTGCTGTTGTCTTGTGCTGTGAATCATCAGCAGTTTGTTTTTCAAATGTGCTCTGATAAACATGCAAAATTACGCTGCCTTACTTTTTTCAGTCCGCACTCTTATTTTCATATATTTTTCTGCCTATCCACCCTCATGTCCTCACAGATCTGGTGGCTGGACGCGGAGTTGACGTGTGGACAAACCCGGCCGCTGGTCTTCACTCAGGGACACTCCGTGTGTAACCGCTCTTTTTTCCCCTGTTTCGACACGCCAGCTGTCAAAAGCACCTACTCTGCCACTGTCCGCGTGAGTCTGCTCCACACTTCTAGTATCAAGTGCTCTTCTCAGATTCCTTTCAAGCTCTTTAACCCTCATGGCCTAGAACAGCACTTACTGTTTAGTGAGCTGTTCATCTTCGTCTATTGCACTCAACAGCCCATACCCAACCCTTTACATTGAGAGGCTGAAAGACTGTTTTAGTCTTGAGCTCTTCAGTACAATTTCGCATTTGCTCAAAATTTGACTTTCTGAAGTTATTATTCCAGTGTTGGTTTAGGATTTTCCCTGACAGGGTTTTTTTTGTCTGTTAGAAAAGATATCTTGGACACATGCAGATGTTTATCTTGTCTACCATGCTTCACAGATGAGGCTGATGTTTGAGCATAGACGGGTCAAAAGATGTAGATTTACTGGAGAACAAATAGAGTACTGAGATATCATGTTCTCACTACATTCTGATGCTATGTCAGGTAGGTGGCATGGGGCATGTCTTTGTGGAGTTTGCTTCATCTCCTCTTGTTCCTCTGGGTACTGTAGTTCCGTTTGGCAGTCCAGGCTATTTGGAAACCCTTAAGTTTCAAAGAGGTGTGAGCATGTGATTGAATGATATGTGATCCCTGCAATGGATTGGCTGGCAGACTGTCTGGGGTCTGTTCCTGCCATTTGCCCACTAGACGATAGGATAGGCTCTAGCTCTCCCAAAATCCTGCCCAGGAAAACACATTTTTTATGCAATACTAAGAACAAACATCGGAGATTATAGCAGTATCGAAATATGTTTTTCTCAGAATGATTATGTTTATGCCTTCAACGATTTGTGTATATTTGCAATGGGGCATGCATATTTGGGGTCCTCAATGACATAATATTTATTTTTCACCAGAATTTAAGTGTTACGCATTTGTGGCACACTGTATCCGATAATGAAATGTAACTTCGACTTTGAAAAGAAATTTGGGCATTAATGGTTAAGTATGAAAAGATGTGGATGGGGATGAGTCTTGCGTCTGTGTTGGATGTTAGCGGGTGATTATCCTGTCCTGACCACTTTGAGAAATGTTTTTCACCTTCATGGCTAAGGATGACCCAGACTAGCTCCAGTGCAATGTGAAAAGGCTGTCTATGCTGACCCCCTCCTGCAGGTGCCAGAGGGGGTCACGGTGCTCATGAGTGCTTCTCACAGCGCGTACTCCAAGAGGGACCGGGTTTTCCAGTTCTCTATGGAGTTCCCCGTTCCAGCCTATCTGGTGGCCCTCGTTGCAGGGGACCTACAGCCTGCCGACATTGGCCCCAGGTGAGGCAGTGGGAAGGAGGTGGTTGGTGGTGTCGTGGTGAGTGAGGTAGATTCATGTTGGGTGGCAGAAGTTAGATCACTAGGGATGGGTAGAGATTAGTAAGGGATAAAATTTTGGTTGGCAGTTTTGAAAAGGAGTCTTTAAGCAGAGCATGGTCAGTTTGCTGAATTTTTTGTAATTATTGAGCGGAGGTACTTAACCTTATCCAGAAAGGGCCGTTTTGGATCCAGGCTTTCATTCCAGCCACGCAGCTACACCTCAATCTCATAATAAACTCCAAAAATCTTTGCTTAAGACCTTGATGAGTGGAATCAGTTGTGTAAATCATTGGTTTGAATGAGATCCTGCATTCTCACTGGCTCTCTGAATAAGTTTGAATACTTCTGCTGAAGTGAATGTCAGTGGTGTGAGTGATGCAGAACATACTGCATGCTTTTCAAACTGTTGAGCAGAAAGTACACCAATGGTGCACAATGAGGGGGTCTTTCTCAAGTTTTAGTGCCTACTTCTATTTATCAGATAAAGCTTCCTGCACTGTAGGGTACGCTTAAGCTAGAGTAGCATATGGTAGACATTGCGCAATAACAGAATGCAGCATCACAATGAATACTAGCATTTTTGTTCAATAACTAGTTACCTTCTTAACCCCTTTGCTCAGAAGCCAAATTTGGTTATTTATGGGTTACCTAATTTGATGCTTTATAATTCAAGATTTAAGCTTTATAAAGGGGACGAATGTGGCTCAACTCAGAAACAACACTCACAGCATTTAGAACTGCATCGTATTTCAGTTTATTTACTTGGTTTTGGTTGAGAAAATGGGCTGCAAACATAAAAAATCTTCATGAGAATTTACCATTGAAACTGTAAAAAAAAAAAAAAATTATAATAATTCTGAGGATTGAAAAATGGCTGGGGGTTAAAACAATACATTTCTGGGATAATAAACTCCTAGGCCACAAGTACTCCTCATCTGAACATGAAATATTAAATTATCCACTTTTTATAAGCCAAATAAGATAGCTATCCAGGTGGCTCCCCAAACTCCCAGAGTCTTGAAATGGCACACTTTCAATTCATAAAATAATCATATTTCTAACACAAATCAACTTTGTACTCATGAAGTTCAATATAAATGGATGATTTTCTGGTTGAATTTGACATGAGTTTATCAATATAGGTGCAGCTGGACATCAATGGTTACCACTGACCTCTCCAAACCAAAAACATGCCTTTTCTCCACGATAAAGTTCAGAGTCTTGTCCATTTATCTACAAAGCCGCGTCAGTAAGCGCACCTACTCATTAGAGGAACTGCATATTTTACGGTCAGAATGTTCACGCAGGCGGAAAGCTTGCTGTTTACAATTCCGATCATCCCAGCGAAACGCAAGCTTTTCACACCCTCTATAGAACAAGTATAACTCCGGTCACAGTAATAGCTGTTCACACTTTAAAAGAGCGAAATTGAAAGGCATTCCGTTTCATTGAATGTGGTATAGATTCTAAAACTGATCACCTAGTTAAGAAAAATGCCAGCACACTGCAGTATCTCTTTTGTTACCTAATGTAACAAACAAGCTCTGTGATCACGGTGATAAACCAAAAATAAGAAATGGCTGGTTAGTTAGCTAGCAGGCTAAAAGTAAGATAGAGCTATACCATACAAAGACTGCTTCAGTCACTTTTCAATAGAATTATTCAGCTGTTCCTCAAAAGTATCAATGCTGTCAGCCCTCCTGTGTGTTCCATTCAAAATAACTGCTATTTTCCATCTCAGAATCTCATTTCCATCCCGCAAATAAGCTCTGCTCTCCAGGCTCAGTTCTGGAGGTGTTTTGTTCCGATGCAACCACGTCAGTCTGAGCTGTGTAAAGTAAAGTATTTTAATGTTTTTTAAGGTCCAATCAATGTCTTTCACTTACGGAGGAAAGCTTAAACTGTCTGCAATTGGATAAAAATTGTGTCAACCAACTGGTAACTACCTTGAGAATTTCACGTGGGCATGAACTACAGCTAGGCGTTCACGCAGATACCATTGAATCACCATTAAAGTGATTGGATTTCTGTGAGAGCTTGTATGAGGCTCTAAAAAACAGTTAAATTCTTCAACCGACATATGTACGCGTTAATACCGATAGGAAAATGCACGTTTTTATTATGTGATGACTGAAATTGATAATTGAATGACATAGTGTCAACACCATGGCAAATTTTTTCCTCAGAAAACTGATTTTTTTTTTAACTACTTGGAATACCATTGAGTCACTGCAACTGAAGTGGTTGCTACAGAGATCTACGATTTTTTTGTCTGCCGCAAGAGATCATTTTTTTGAACTGTTGGATAGATCCTATGGGCAAGGATATTGAGCAGTCTGCACATCAGGCTTAGCTGAGGAGTTTAACTCATGCAACTCCTGAAAAATGGGGATAGGAGTGAACTCGTCAATATTCTAGACTGTTGCAACTCTGCTGGCTTGTGAATATTCAATAACTGATCCGGGGGTGCCATCTTGTGATATAGTAGTGCAACTGCATCCATAAAAAGAGCTGCTCTATGTCCGCAGGCGTCTACATCTGCAGAAAGGTGCTAAGGTGTTTTCTTCATATTCTGTCCTCGTTACTCAGCTGGTTGTTTGTAATGGTCATCAGATGCAGTGCATTCTATTCTCTCACCAATGTTTGTGTCTGCAGTTATTGTAACTTAAATGGATTGAGAATGTTTGCACCGCCTTGCAAATTTTGCCCGCAGTTTGCTGTAAGGTTAGCCTGTGGCAGTTACACAGGTTTATCCTACAACAGTCTGCACAGTAAGAAGTACCGACCCTGTACTAAGCAAGCAATGGGGATTGAGGTTTGAGAGGAATATATGGCTGTTAAATCTGGTCATGTTATGCCAGACTGAAATACCAGTTAGTTTATGCCACTGTTTTACCGTTCCTGTTACCTGTGCAGATATAATTTAATGTACAACAGAGCAACAGTTGCCATCATGTTTCCAGACATCTCAGCATGAATTTTTAAGCTGCGACGCTTCCCTGTATTTCTCCGCTCCAGGAGTCGAGTGTGGGCGGAACCTTGCGTGCTCACCTGCGCTGTCAGCAAGCTAGGGGGCAGTGTGGAGCGCTGGCTGGGGGTTGCGGAGGGGCTGTTTGGGCCATACGTGTGGGGCCGGTAAGTCTGCAGAAAGCTCTACAACCATGTGCTGAAGAACAGTGTATATTTCCACTAACGAGCATCATGGAGAGAATCCACTAATGCTGCATTATTTTCTTTGTTCTTCCTCTTTCTTTGCTCCCTGGTAGGTATGACATAGTGTTCCTTCCGCCCTCGTTCCCCATTGTTGCCATGGAGAACCCCTGCTTGACGTTCATCATCTCCTCCATACTGGAGAGTCATGAATTTCTGCTGATCGACGTCATCCACGAGATCGCCCACGGCTGGTTCGGGAACGCTGTCACCAACGCCACCTGGGAGGAGATGTGGCTGAGTGAGGGACTGGCCACCTACGCTCAGAGACGCATCACCACGGAGGCCTATGGTATATATATAATCTCATACACTCACAGCCACACACACGCACGCATTGCTAAGGATGCCTATGATGTATATAATTTCATGCACACAGATGCACAGAGACATATATGTGTATGTATGTACTGTATATGAAGACCACAAAGGACAAGGAGTCCCAATTTTACATTATTGTATATTATATATTATTATAATATTTATAATAGTATATAATGATATGAGATATTATGATTATATTTGATATATTTTATATTTTTTGCATATTTTTCAGTGCTTTGTTTCTAATATTGTTTTGAATTTTTAACTCATTTCTCCACAATGTGACTCTTTTTTTCCGTGTGTGTGTGTGTGTGTTTGTGTGTGTATGTATATGTTGTAACATACATACAAATGTACTCTCAGAGAGATGTTGTTACAAAATGCCATCAGTACAGAGACCAAGTTTATAGAAACACACTCACACATGCTTATACACATGCAGATGCGTCACTATGGAAGCTAATGTTATGCACCCACACTCACACATCAGTACTGATTCCTGTTGCTCGCTTACACTTATGTACATCTTTTAAAACCACTTTCTTTCATCTATTGTGTATACTACTGCGTCCCTATTGGACTGCAAAATCCCATATTAATTCCATGGAAAGCAGCCTTGCTCTTGCATTAGAAGCAGCAGTCAGGGCTCCCGCCCAACAGCTGAGTCATTCTGCTGGCGGGCTCCTGCTGCCACAGTCAGACCGGAAGAGTCCCGCACATCACATGATAACAATATATATAACCTCATGTATACCCTCATGTCCCAAGGTATCCGCCATAGGAACTTTGCGGCCGCTGCTCATTCCATAGACAGGCATTGTATGCAAAAATTGAGTGTATTTTCTAGATATCGATTATAGATGCATAAGCATAGTAGCCTGTTTCCATGCTTAAAAAGAATAATTAGTAAGTATGCACACCTTATCTATACCCTCATGGCGCAAGATATTTCACTACAACGACATTATGAGGGCTGAACAGTGCATATATGGGCATTATATGTGACAGTAGTTGGTAATGATTTTCTATACGTGATATGTCCACAGTAAATGCATTAGCATAGCAGCATGTTTTGAGTATTTAAAAAGAAGACCTTGATGTTGTGTTTACTGCGGTTACTTCCTGTCCTTGTGCCGTAGGTATAGTTTTCTCCTCCTAATTCTCCATCTGTTTCTAATAAAATCTCCATACCCCCTCCTTCCCCAGGTGAGGCCTTCACTTGTCTGGAGACGGTGTTTCGCCTGGACGCTTTGCACAGACAGATGCGGCTGCTGGGGGACAACAACCCTGTGAGCAAACTGCAGGTCAAGTTTGAGCCGGGTATGTCTGCGGGGCGTGAGATACCTGGGGGGAAGAGGGTGTGAGGCACTCTTGTCAAAACGAAAGGCATCTGTATCTACACCCAGTGAAGGCTTGTATTTCTTGTAGACATCACGGAGGTCTGTGAGATGCTGTTAACTCATTTTCCCAGAGACATAGTTTTATCTTACAGTGATACAAGTATTTGAAAAGCCTAATTGTCCCTGCGTCTGTTTTCCTGTGTCTTGTGTGTCCATGTGACCTTTCCTCAGGTGTGAACCCCAGTAGTTTGATGAACCTGTTCACATATGAGAAGGGCTTCTGTTTCGTGTCCTACCTGTCCCAGCTGAGCGGGGACATCAAACGATTTGACAGCTTTCTGAGGGTGAAGTGACATTTTAGCCTTTTGTTCTCTCTCTCTCTCTCTCACTCTCTCACCTTTTCTTTCTCTGTCTGCTTCTGTCTCTCGGTCTCTGTCTCGCTCTCACTCACATACACGCGCACACACAAACACACACGCACGCACACTCTCCCCTCTGATCAGAATCTCGGAAAAAAATGTCCATCTCTCGTACGTAGACTCAAAAAATTTGTTCTTGCTCACAGATGTTTGCTGTTACGTATGCAGCGGCTAATTCAAAGTTTTCCCATGAATAACTGTCCAACACAGAGAAGTTGCGCTCATAGTTGTATCTCATCTCTGCCCCCAGGCCTATATTGAGCAATTTAAGTTCTGCAGTGTGGTGGCTCAGGACCTGCTCGATTTCTTCCTGGGCTTCTTCCCTGAGCTGCAGGAGAGCTGTGTGTCCCAGAGAGAGGGTGAGTGTGGAGGAGGAGGTGGAGGAGGAGGTGGAGGAGAGGAGAGGAGAGAGGAATTGGGGGGGCAGGGGGGGCAGCTCTCTCACCTGGTCACACTACTCAAGCTGCACTCACATACTCCTCTGTGTCAGTAAGGGAACGGATTTGTCACCTTGGCTTTGGTGCCTCATTGGAAGTGGTTTATTGCTGCCGCTGAGCAGGTAACTGCAGTGTGATCTGATGTGCTTTTATTAGCAGCGTTCGTACTGTCACATGGCTACCAGTTGTAAAACTGCAACACAGCTTGTATGTGTTCAGACTGTTTAAGAACTTCAAAAAGACTCCTTGTTCTTCGTGGGAAGCACATAAGGGACCATCTGTGCTTCCGCCACGGAATATTAGTTTAGCAACCATGCAGCATTAGCGCTGTGATGAGAAATTCATAGCAATAGGCTGTGCACGCATGGAGCAACAACTTGGTTTAATCACCTTATGTTTACTCCGTTTAATGGAAATGAGGTGTATGTATATTTTTGAATAAGGATCATTGTAAGTCTTCCACTGATGTGTTAATACGATTGACCTAAACTTGTATGGTGAGTATAATTCATTTGGGTAAAATTTTATTATTGAAGGGGCCCTATGGTTCATGGAAATTCTGTTTTTGCGGTTCAATAGTCGCTTCTCTCCGTTGGTCACCTGGGCCTTGTTTCAAGAAGCAGGGTTACGTACTCAGCAGGAACGCTAACAAATTTTGAACACTTACAAAATGGCTGCTCTGGGTATCATTCAGTATAGCTATCTACTTTCTCAGTAACCCTGTTCTTGGAGATCTCCCATCCTGTAGGTTTTTTACTCTTACCCTGGCAAGGCACTTCTCTCTCAAAAGCTTGAGGTTATGTTAAGCTCCTAATTGGTAGAGTCATGTTTGCCAGATTAAAGGTTATATCAGCGATTCTGAGCCAAAACATAATTTGTGATGTATAGGAGATTTTTCCTACAAACTGTTAGCAGCTCCTCTCATGAGTGGGCGGTGAAAAACTCCGGTCTCTGTAGGCCAACTACAGCCAGGTAGACACTGAGAAAGGTACACAAACTCATGGGGACCGACCCGCGTCCCCAAACATCAACAAAAGTGTTCCAATGAATCAGAGGGCAGGGGTGGGTCTTCTGCGCCTGTTCCGTGCTCATGCACGACAAATGGGTGGGACTGAGCAACGAAAGCCTGGCAGTGGCACTACCGAGGCGGCAGAGTGAGGCGTGGTGGAAGCTAAACTGAAAAAGAGACGGGTGCATGTCGAGGAAAAAGGAACACGATCGCAGCTATGCAAAGTCCCGAATAAACATGGGGGAAGCATACCAACGCTGGAGAGAATTCCGGTACTTGAATGTTTTTCATTCTGAAGCCCAGGTCGCCTTGTTTCTACTCGAGGTGAATAGAGCTGGTGCTAACTGCTGGGATGTAAATTGTCATCCCAAGCAGAATTGAGGGGAGCTCGTGTATTGTTTTTATTCGGCTATCTTGCATAGATCATGCAGGTCAGAATGAATCAAACCGTAAAGAGATCAATATTTCCTCTTTGGAGCCCTTTGCTAACTCTCAGTTGGCAAGCTAATGAGTTCGCTAATCCTGTCTGATCAAACCAGAGTTTGTGTTCGGGTAATAAAATTTTTTCTCAGGTTAGTACTCAGAGATGAAATTCATCTATGAATGTATAACAGTGTGATAAGTTTAGCTAAAAGTAGTGATCTATGTGACGTTGTTAATAATCATTTTGTAACGCCGAGCTAAGATACTTGACAGATACCTTGTTGTAGCTAGCACTAATGGTGTAAATATATCGTCTGGCAATGGTCGTCATTGTTGCTATCGGGTGTTTATTATAATGAGCTGTCCACGGCCATTTACCCAACTGAATGAGCCATTCTTAAGCTGCTTTCACACCGGACAGGTAACAAATTTTTTGTGCGACTCATTACTTTCAAAGTCAATGCAAAGATGTGACGTTTCACTTTAAGAAAAGCGCGTTCATGTTCCAAGCTTCTGAAGGGGAGGGGCGAGCAATTCTGTTGTGTTTCTGCTGTCAACAATAGTGACGTCATATCGCTGATACAGCCTTTAAGGTTGAAATGAAAACCTACAGAGTGGTAGATCTTCAGGAACAGGACTGGTCACGACTGCTGTGGAAGGACAGAATGACCTGTTCTCTGTTCCCCCTCCCTCAGGACTAGAGTTTGAGCGCTGGCTGAATGGATGTGGGCCCCCCCTGTGTGAGCCGGACCTCTCTGCTGGGGGGGCGCTGACCGGACCAGTTCAGCAGCTCTCTGAGCTGTGGGGGTCCGATGCCCCCGACTCCCAGGCCATCGCCAGCTTTGACCTCACCTCATGGAGCACCTTTCAGACCGTACTATTTCTGGACCGACTGCTGGACCGATCTCCCTTGTCCAGTGGTAATGGCCTCTCCCTGTTTATCTACCAGAGCACCTGGTTATGTAAGCGTGAATTAATGCTGTGCACTTTTTACCTCAACATTCACCATTGGCTCTCCTACATGTCACTCAGAGGTGATGACTCGCCTGTCGTGCTGCTACTCCGCGCTGTTGGACGGCATGAATGCCGAAGTGCAGATCCGCTGGCTGCAGATCGTGGTCCGGAACTGCTTCTACCCGGACCTGCCCCGAGTCCGCAGCTTCCTGCACAAACACGTGAGAAATGGAGGGATCAGGATGGGGAGATTGAACTTGGGTGTCAGTGGACTGTAGGATACAAATGGAGTTCAATAGGATGAGGGGAAATGTCAGTATGAAGCTGGTATCCAGTGAGATGAATTTTGGCCAATATTTTTGGGCATTTTTAATGTACTGTTCAATACACATTAAGATTCAGGCCTAGAGTTGTGCTTGGTTAATCAGTTTTATGTCTCAGAACTATAAATGGCATGGTGCAAAATGAGAGCGTTTTGTTTATATCTGCTGCTAACCATAGGCCACTTGGAGACAAGCACCAGGCCTTTATCAAAGCTGTCAAAAGTTTAGCAGCTTCTCTTTGTCAGGATTCATAAACACAGGAAACAAGATGGGAGGTGTAGGGGTACAGCTAGAGGGAGGAAAAAAGAAAGAGCAGCAAAGATAACTTATGAGCTAGTGTCGCCTGGTCAAGGTGACAAATAAAAGCCCAAATATATGGTTAATATAGTAAACCTTTGTCTATCTGCTACCGTTATTGAGTTATAATCTCAGTGATGACCTTGACCCCCCCAACATTTAACCCCCAACCACTACGGAGAGTATCAAAGCTGCCCCATCTTGCAGCATATGGAAGCAGAATTGAAAGGTGCACATTTTGGTTTTAGTCTGAAGTCAATGTGATGAATTTGAAGTAAGTTAAGGCAAAAAAAAAAAAAACATTTTTGACATTTCTGATGACCTTGACCTTGACCTGATCACCCCCAAAATTTATTCAGGACTATTGCCCACCAACTGTGCAAGTTTGACGTTAATCAGTGCAACCATGTAGACGCTTAATTGTTCACACATGGACACGCAAACAAACGAACAGACAAACAAATGAAAGGTCATGGAATGACAACTTGCTGAAATTGAACTTAAAAAAGGTGAAAAGGTACAACCCCAATTCCAAAGTAGTTGGAAGTGTAAATTGTGAATAAAATCAAAATGCAATGACTTGATCACATGAGCCAATATGTTATTTATAATAGAACATAGATAACATTTCAAATGTTGAAACTGAGACATTTTACATTTTTATCCAAAAAATGAGCTTATTTCAAATTTTCTGGCTCCAACAGATCTAAAAAAAAAGTTGGGACACAAAAAAGGGCTGGAAAAGCAATTAATATATAAGAATCAGCTGAAAGAACAATTAGCAAATAATTACATTAACTAGTGTCAGGTGTGTAACATGATTGGCTATAAAAGGGATGTCTTAGAGAGGCTGAGTCTCTCAGAAGTAAAGATGGCCACAGGCTCTCCAACCCGTGAAGGCTTGCATAAAAAAGAATTGTAGAATACTTTAAAAACAATGTTCCTCAATGTCAAATTGCAAAGGCTTTGAAGGTACTTGAAGGCTTTGAGGGTACTTTTCTCATCATCAACAGTGCATAACATCATCAAAAGATTCAGAGGAACTGGAAAAATCTCTGCGTAAGGGACTAGGCCGAAGACCTTTACTGGATGCCCATGATCTTCGGGCCCTCAAACGCCCCTGCATCACTCACCGGCATGATTTTGTCATTGACATCACTAAATGGGCCCAGGAATACTTCAAGAAACCACTGTCAGTAAACGCAGTCCGCAGTGCCATCCACAGATGCCACCTAAAACTCTATCATGCAAAAAGGAAGCCATTGCTGAACATGATCCAGAAGCGCTGCGGTGTCCTGTGGGCCAAGGCTCATTTAAGTGGCAAAGTGTCCTGTGGTCAGACGAGTCCAAATTTAACATTCTTGTTGAAAATTGTGGGCGTTGTGTCCTCCGGGCTAAAGAGGAGAGAGACCACCCATCCTGTTATCAGTGTTCAGTTCAAAAGCCAGCATCTCTGATGGTATGGGGATGCATTAGTGCATATGGTTTGGGACACTTGCGTGTTTTTTTTATTTTTTTTTTTATTTGTACTTATTTTGTAATTATTATTGATATCACACAATAATTATTGTACTTAATTATGAACTACCTGTTATGCAAGTCTAAAATAAATTAAGGAAAATTCCAATAAAATTTCATTTAAAAATTAATAAATAAAAAACACCATGAATGCTGAAAGGATGTAAAGGTTTTAGAGCAACATATGCTCCCCTCCAGATGACATCTATTCCAGGTAAGGCCTTGTGTATTTCAGCAGGACAATGCAAAACCACATACTGCAGCTATTACAACAGCATGGCTTTGTAGTAGAAGAGTCCATGTGCTGAACTGGTCTGCCTGCAGTCTTGATCTTTCACCGATTGAGAACGTTTGGCGCATAATTAAACAAAAAGTCCGTCAAAGGAGACCCAAAACTCTCCAGCAGCTGGAAGCCTTCATTAAACAAGGGTAGGATCAAATTCCAATGGCTAAACATGAGAAACTTGTCTCCTCAATGTCCAGACGCCTTCACTCTGTGTTAAAAAGAAGAGGGGATGCTAAACCATGGTAAACCGGCCCCTGTCCCAAGTTTTCTGAGACCTGTAGCAGCCATCAAATTTGAAATGAGCTCATTTTGTGGATAAATTTGTAAAATTTCTCAGTTTCAACATTTGCTATGTTATCTCTGTTCTATTTTGCATAAAATATTCACTGGTGTGATTTAAAAGTCATTGCGTTTTGATTTTATTCACAATTTACACTTTGTCCCAACTATTTCGGAATCGGGTTTGTATATTGTCAAAAGAACAGAATTGAAAAAAAATCATTTTGGCAAAAATTGCACTTACATCAGAGTGATGTCTTCGCAACCCCTAGAGTTGCATTGCGTTGGCAAAGAGAATAACATTAGTTTCAAGTCTCTAGATTAATTAGAAACAAAGTTTTGGATCAAAATGTGTTTTTGACCTTTTGTGTGACCTTGACCTTTGACATTGAAACTTTAAAAAGTCTGGGTATGTGGACAGTACCCTGTGCAAACATGTCTCCAAGTTTTGTTAAGATTGGTGCTGGATAAATGGCAAAAGCGTGCTCAACTAACAAACTGACCGACAAACAGACGTCTAACGCAACCGACTGATATACTTGCGAAATCGTATCATTTCAGCAAGTAACAAACTGCACCGATTACAGTACCTCACCCTGTTAACTTCGTCGCAGGCAAGGTAAAAAGACAAATGGAAGTGATCCATAGAGAGACTGGTTGTGGCTTCTTTTTCTTAACACTTCACTGGAACTCTGACATTTTTATGAGGTTTTCAGTACATTACAGCTGTCTCAAGATGGCATAACTGATGCAGTCTTTTCATTTCAAATGTTATGAAGGTGTTATAACATTTTTGGTAAATGTTTTGATTATAACAGTTGACATAATGCTGACATAGTTTTATATGTCAGTTGTCATAATTTGACTTCACCTCTGATTCCATGTAAAGTCAGCTATTATATCTTGTATATAATGTAATGCTAACCTTGTGTTGAGGGTTCATAATGCAATTGTTACTGAGACATTGTGATGAAAGGCTGTAAATATACATTGTTTACCTTATTCTGTCTCCCAATACCGTCTGTTTTCTCCAATCCATCTCTTCCCATACCATCTGCTCTATTCTCTCCCACCAGACATCCCGTATGTACACAGTTCCTCTGTATGAAGATCTGTGTTCTGGGGTGATGAAGTATTTTGCAGTGGAGGTATTCTATCAGACGCAGGCCCGGTTACACCCAAACCTGCGTCGGACACTCCAGCAGATCCTGTACCAAACCAGCGCTGTCCCCACTGGGAACATCTCCCCCCTGGTGCCCCCTCCCACCACAGCCCCCGCCCCGGCTGACCCTCCAGCACCTGGAACTATTGCCCTGCGAGATGTCAATGTGTCTGCCTGAGGGGTCTGCAGGGAGTCAGACTGACCCACACAAGCTGAGAGAGACATGGTGGGGCTGATCAGTCCTGGTGTTGGAGAAGAATGGACTGAACTTTGCAGAAGTATTAAAGTCTGGTCCGGTCTCCTTCAGACCAGTGGAGATAGGAAATGAGACTGCCATGCACACTAGAGAAGGCACTCGCGCACATGATAGCAGTACTTTATTTAAGGTGTGGCCATGACATGTCTGAATTTTTTTTGTAAGCTAACTGCTGAAGCTGCTCTGGGGCTAACAACAGGCAGACAGTCTGTCTGTCTTTCTGTCTGTCCATCTGTTTGTTTGGCAGTTTTCCTGTGGCTGATTTTGTGTTTGTTTCAGAAGCGACTGACACGTTGAGGAAGATTGCGTGCGTTTGTACATGTGTGTGCGTGTGTGCGTGTGTATGAGCATGCGCATTTGCGCGTGCACCTGTGTTTCTGTGTCTGCGAGGATCCCAGGAACAGCTCGTACCCAGCAACAGTAGTTAAATGACTCAACTAGGTTAGATTTTCTGTCGACTGATAAACTTGATTCTTGTGAACTTGTTGGTCAATTGACTGGACCGTGTTTGGACTCTGGCGTTGCATTAACTCGACTGAACTAGGTTCAACACCTACAGCTTGCCAGTCTCTGAATTGAAGTGACAGTGCGAGTAGGTGACCTGAGGTACTTCTGCTTATTTTGACGGAAGAGTCGTGCATGAGTATGTTTTATTGGAGGGCAGATTTCTTAAAGAATTCAGCTGCGCAATTAACTCGCAACACTACACATTCTTATACCGCCATCAATGCGGTCAGTTGGTAGCCACTTGACGATTCATTGTGGATTCACTTTCAGTTCAGGGCAGAGACACTCTGAAACAAACCTTCGAAAACCTGCCTTTGCTTTTCTCAGCAGCCTCCATAACCCTCCTGATAACTCCCTCATATATACCTGGTGCTAACTCCTCCCACTTTGCAATCTCAGGTATGTGTCCCAGGAGGGAGGGGGAGGAGCCACATATGTGCCTTGTAAAAATCTTGAACTTCATTATGCAGGTCATGCATTTGCCCATAGTAGCTGATCCTGGTAAAGGACCAAAATCTACACTTATCAGTTGGGTATTAGTGTAAGGGATGAATCTGACCTTAGTTCAGTTGATCATTGAAAAAAAGAGCCCCTGTGCAAACTGTAGCTCAGGTTTTTGGTCACATTGCCATATTTGGCCATAGCCACATCTTGTAACATGCAAAACCATGTGTGCTGCTAGTCTCCAACTAATTTGTCTCAGATCTTTTTGTGAAAGACTGGCGGTGTTTTAAAGAAGAGATTAATCATCTGGGTAAAGATCTTTAAAACAATGATTTAGTTATGTTTGGTAAATAATGATTTCCGTTCAGTATTTTGATTTGCCTGTTAATAAAGGACCACGTGCCCCAGAATAATGATTGAAAGGACTGTGTTGTGATTACCGTCGTACAGAGTGGGGCTGAAAGGGTAAGGGGTGGGCGTGGGGGCTAGCAGTGCTAAGTAAGTACACCCTTATTAGGAGCCTTAACGATTTGCACAAATTTGAGATTGCTGTATTTCATTGTTATATGTGTAATAAAAACGGGTAGTTTCCTGTCTTTCAAAATATTCGAGGCTTTGGCTCCTTTTTCAAATCCAAATCTGCTCCTTGGAGATCAACCCCCACCAGATTTCACCGTGACAGTTGAAATCCTTTCCTGCCTCGCTGCTCCTCTAAATGCTCTCATCTTTTGTCTGCCTCCTGTAGATGACAGAGTCGTTTTGAAGAGTTACGCTTATCAGCTGGTTTTAACCGAACACAATCTACCTAATTTAACACTGTCATTTACTATGGTTTTATCCTGCTTTTCAAGTGATCAATCGCATACAGAGTTTTCAGTCACGGTGACGGCGCAGTATTTGGCTGGTGTATCCATCAGTTTAAATGTTATCTCGCATAAATGAAATGGGGCCAACATGTCACTACATGTTGCTGGTTGTCGGAACATGCTGATTTACACGATTTTCTCAGTATCGGCCACGACCATGTTTTGAAAAGCCGAATGCTTCCGGCTGTAGTCCACAACAAAAATCTTTTGGGAAATCAGTCATTAAATTTTAGCTATCAATTAGTCCATGAAAGGACCTTAATTTTGAAATAGTATTCTCAGGACTCTCAGTCACATCATATTACAACTGTCGACACCTCTGTATGTCCGTAGATAATTTCTCGACAACCGTTCAACGGTGCGATGCCCGATGTGAAGTTGTTTGTCTTCACCGATTCTCGATATTTCGACTATATTACACTCAGCATGAGAATTGCCGGTCCTGACCAGGCACGTTTTGAACGGGCACTGTTACTTTAGATCAGGGATACTCACTCTTTTCCAGAATGAGCCGCAGTGGGTGCAGGCATTCATTCTAACCATGCAGTTACACACCTGATTCTACTTATCAAGGGTCTATGGCTAAAGCTTTAAGGGTTCATTAGTAGAATCAGGTGTGGGACAGGTTGGATAGAGCGAAAGCCTGCACCCACTGTGGCTCATTCTGGAAAAGAATGAGTATCCCTGCTTTAGATGGTGCTAACTTGAGGTTTCCTGGCTGTAGTGGCGTGCAATGTGATGGCATAACATGTCCAGCAGATGGGGAGCTCGTTGCACGCATCTGCTAAATGGGGATTGGGAAAATATGGCATATCAAGAGTAGAAAGGAGTGAAATGTAGATTGAAGCTCTGCAGGGAAAGCAATCTCACAGTGAAAGAGAGCTTAGTGTTTTACGAGTGACTTAAGTTCGCATGAATGATTTTCACAGAACTACGAAGAATTTCGACATTATCTTCAGTCAGAAAGCTGAACAAGAGAGGAATAGCAACTCGTTACAGGTGTTTTGCTTTGAGCCTCTGGTGGTCCCTGATGCAGGGACTGCTTGCAGATTCTTCAACGAAAGCCTTCTCGCCGCTTCCTTTCTTCGTCTTTCATTAATTCCATTTTGCTCCAGTAGAGGGTGCACATACAAATTACGAAACAAGGGGTGTTCACACATCGACAGACAGCTGTTCAAAAGAAGCAAAGGAGGAGGCTGAGCACACATCGTGGACCGATTGAGAAGTTTATTTGGGAAGGTGAATGAATCTGAAAGGTGCATCCAGACCAGATGAAGAACGCATAATCATAGTTAAAATAATTAAAAATCAGAGGCTAATCCTGTATTTTGTTGCCAGTTTGCGGAACAGTTGGAGATAAGGTCTCCACGAAGCATACAACTGACAACAGCCTGGGAACATCGACGGTGAGGGAGCTTAACGGTGATACAGCGCCGGGAGGCAGTTGGAGGGACCCGGTGCTGGATGTGCTCGGCCTATCTCTCCCCAGCGGCCTGCCATGGGGGAGACCAAAATTATATATCACCTTAACGACCAGGAAACACCATACCTGGTCAAGCTGCCCATCGCAGCGGACAGGGTCACTCTTGCAGACTTCAAAAATGTCCTGAATAAACCGAATTATAAATTTTTCTTCAAGTCTATGGACGATGATTTCGGGTGAGATTTTCATTAGTTTATTATCTTTATATCACTATCTAACGGTAACGTGTCTATACAGTTATTCAGACAATTTTGTGTAGCTTTTTGCATTGTTAATACAGGGGCACTGTATCGAGTTTAACGTGCTACGTACGCGGCTAGCTGTTTCGCTGCAGATTTTGCGTCGTGTCTATCCATTTCTCCATGAATTGACTGATCTACATAATTTCCTCTGACCTGGCGCTAGGAGTATGTTTTCGAAGACTTGGATTATTATGAAGTTTAATGGGTTTTAAAATGTTATGGATGGCAGCATTTCTTTGCTAGCAACGACCATTTTGGAAATGGAAGACTCCGCTTGCTAAATGGCTATTGGCAGATCATTCAAGGGGGTGGGGGCCATGAGAGGTAACGTATTTGCCCATCAGAGAACTGGGGCCTTACTTATAAAAATTTGCGTGGATTTAATACCTAAATGATACGTACGCACAAAAAAATAAATAAAACGACACTTTGTGGGAAATAACCCAATTTATAAACCTATGTGTGAAAAAATTGCATGGAATTTTCATTTATTTAATCAGGGTGGACTTTGACATTGTATAGAATTTTAATTATTTCCCTTTTTTAAATGTAAAGTTTGTTTTTGTAAATCAGAAATCTGCAAAGAAAGTGACGTACGGTTTTTTTTTTTGTGCGTACGCACCGTTTATAAATGAGCCCCCTGATCTTTGGAGTGCGCATTTCTCCGAAATTTTTGTACTTTTTGTTCCAAGTCGTCTATCACACGGAAAATTGCAGTAATTTGTATTGCAGCGTCATTAGTGATTTGAAGTGGGCCTACCACAGAAGTATGGCAAAGCTTAATGCTTGCAATACGTTCATCTGTCGTGATCTGATTCTAGTAGCTACAGTGCTTATTTTTTTCGATGTAAAATGTGACTGAAATTGCCGCCGTAACGGCTCCTACTGTATATAGCACTGGTTACTTGATGATCGGTCATTATCCTCCTATGACATTTTATCATGCAGTCACTAACATGTCGTCACGTAGCCTATGTCTGTCTTGAAATTCCATTCTTAAAGAAAAACTGCTGCCAATGTTGGTTGGGTAACTTTGACGGAACAGTTTTTAGAAGGAAAATATTACTCATTTTCTGTCTCTGTGCGCCGGCAAAAACCACATTACCCTTCAAACGTTCTAATAAATTGTTTTATGTTGCTATTTTCTCCAGTTTGAAATTTAGGATTTTTTTTTTGCATGGAAATTTTGCGATATCTCCCCCTTTTTTAATTTATTTTACGCCGGGGGTCTACTTTAATAACGATGTCGTAAAGCACAACCTGAGCAGTTAGTGGTAGTAGGAGTAAGTATGACACACTTGTCGATAGTAGGCCTACATTGTTTTGACCTTTTGTGCTTGCTGTCACTCATGGGTACTCTTAATTGTATGCGTCATCATATGCATGCTTGCATCTTGCATTTACACTGCTTTGCACTGTGAGTCAAATAGATGGATAATTGCCTTTTCTTTTTCTTATTATGCTTTTCTTGCCAACGGGTGGTAACTCGAAGTCTTTTTCATGGAAATTCGGTCCCACCAGTATATCTGTGTAGTGCCAACTAGGGTGGTGCGCGACAGCCATTTAGCACCGCATCAACTGAGGTGGCAATTATTTATTTTGCCAATTAGCTGAATCAGACAGGGCGATAAGACAGTTGGACGGAAGAGCCTTGTGCGTGCTTTAACCATTACATTGAGGAAACCTCTATACAAAGTGTCATGGGATCGTGAGGGACCACAGACGTTCTGAGGTTGGATTATTCTCTCTTCTGGGAGAGGAGACTTATGTTCCTACAGCATCTTGTTTCCATTTTTATTAGATTATTTGGCTGGATGAATGACTTCGCCCTGTGGACCATCCAGTGTCACTTCCTTGAAAATATTAGGCTCTATTCCAAATGGCTCCTATTCACCTTCATCTTGCCTTTTGCTTTGTTTGAACAGCAAGTAAATTTTGAGTTTAAGCAAGTCGATTTTGAGTTTGTAGTTATTGCTTGGTTCTCTCCTCAAGATATTATATGGAGATATATTTTTGCAGAATTTGCAGCTGCCAACTAAATGGTTGACGTGCTCATCCATCCCCCCCCCAGTTTAGTGTAACTAATTAAAGGCCAGAAGTTGATGCGAAACTCAGGGACAGATACGGCCCTCATTGCCCTGGCTCAGACCGATCAATTTCCTCTGTCTCCCTTGTCTTCTCGTCTTTGTGTGACAGACGTGGGACCGATGGGGTGAAGTTGATCAACAGGTTAATCATTTACACACAGCTCATTGCAAAAAAAAAAATTCTTCTGCAAACGGTGGTCTTGTCGTTCCTTGCTCAAAGTACCATTGGTAAACTTATAATTCCATTTCTCAACTAGTTTAATGGTTTTTAAATCGTCATAATGGTTGTGGACTTTCATCATTTCCTGGAACAGGCGCAAGGTGGAAAATGAGACCAGGACTGGAATGAGACCATAGATGTTTACTGTTGCGCATCAGAAGTTTGTCACGCACTGTAATTGTATTGCTTGTGTTACGATTTAACTGCGCATCTGCAAGGGAGGGGTTAGCCCGAGCTGCCTCAGTGAAAGCCTGAAAAATATTTGTGTATTGGCAGCAGCTGCTGGAGTCAGAGAGGAATCAGGTGATCCAAGCTAACAGCCAGCTGCTCTAGTCCTGCTGTAATGGGCAGTGCTCCAGCTGCCCCTGGATCGGTGAACATTCACACACATCTGTACATCGGTCTAAAGGAGGGGGAAGGGGGGGTCGATTCTGGGCATCAAGATTCCATCTCACAACACCTTGCCAATGCCTTTCATGTGAAATATGAAAATATATGTAGCCTGGCTTCACTCCGCTAAGCTTTCACGCTTAACCTGTTTTGGTAGCTCGGATAGTTTTTTGAAAATGGGTGCTTGGACCCACAATGTTTATATGCAAACTGTCCTCATTAATTCATCCAGTAATGCAACCAGCTGCTGTTCCATGGCTCCTGCTAAGTGCAGTTTGTCTTCGCACTTATTTAGGGGACCACCTGTGAAAACTCCAGACCTGAATTACTTTGCGTTTTGGCACCGTGTTCTGGTGCTGAGATGTCACAGTCTGCTTCATAAACGCGAGGCTGATGTGTCAAACAAGAGCAAAGGGCTGGAATAAGTGTCCGCCTGTTATCATCTTCACTCATCGCTATTGTGTATCTCATCTTAATGCATTTAGTGGAGGTTCATATGAATATTGGGTGGAATCGTATGTAAAAACGTGTGTGGCTGATTAAGGATTCAGTTAAATTTATGCAGTCAATGAGGATCAGTTTTATTCTGCTGATATATCCTGCTCGGACTGCATGGCGGTGTAGTGAGTCGAGTTTCGTGGCGAGAAGATTTTGGTTCTCTGGGCTGAGATCTTCATTTGTGCAGTTTACACGTTCCTTCCATGTTTTGTTGGGGGTGCTTTGGTTTTGTGCAGTGTAAATACATGTATGTTGGGCCTATTGGAGACTGGCAGTTCCCCTAAGGCACTAGCAGAAAACCTTGGTTAAGAAATCAAAAGTTCTCCTTCTTACTTTATTCCAGTCTCGTGAGTTTACTTTAACCTATTGGTAGAACTGATCCGTGTGATTAGCTGAGTTAAGGTAGGAAAACTTGGCAAAATTTTTACACTGACCCCTGGATTGTCCACCTCTGCCTGTAGATGTGAGTTTCAGAGTGAATTTCATTATTCCCTGTGAACATGAATGTCCAGAGTGCGTCTCCACCGCTCACCCATTCTAAGCTGGGAGAGGCTGCAGCCCCCCTGCATCATTGACCAGGAAAACCTGGTTTAGATGGTCAAATGGACATATGCATGAACTTCTACACCTCTGCAGAGCAGCTGTATTAGTGCAAGCCTGAAACACGGGTACAATTCATCGAGAAAACCTTTTGGAATGAGCATTATATTATTTTAGCTCCCCATCAAGTGGTGGGGATCACGCTGCTTCATAATAATTTGGCTACACTGTGGCTGCGTTTTTTGTTTTAATTGGAAACTGAAAAATGGCACTAACGACCGTTTGTTTCAAACTTTAAAATCAGTTCATTAAATTAACCAATGGCGGTCATGCATGGCATTAGCAGGGCTCGCGAAATCGCTGTTCTGAGCGCCAGGAACAAGGAAAGATTTTATCGGACAAGCAGAAATTAAGAGATGCTTGCCCTACGGGCCGGCTGAAAATTTCACGCCACAATCTAATTTATGTCCGATCTTAACATTTTATTCACTGTAGCAATGTAGCCACTAAATTAATTTGAGACAAAATCCGTTTTGTTGCTGAAAACCTATGGCCTATTTAGCGAGATGTTGATCCGCCGTGTCTAGTTTGGTTGGTGCAGGCGTAAGCAATGACATGACTCCCAACCATCAAACGGGAACAAAGGCACAGGCCTACACGCATGCAGCTGGTGCTAGGAATCACTTCGGACGGTCATTCCATTGAACGGTCACTCACAAAATCACTCTTTCGGAACATGGTTATAATATAATGTTTGAATGAGAGAAGCGTAACTTTTACTGACATTTCTTGTTTCTTTTGTGTGTTGTTTAAAAGGCCCACAGCAAAGTGAATATATGTATTTAATATTAAAGTTATTCATCTAAAGCAGTGCTTCTCAAACCTCTCCTGGAGGACCACCTGTCCTGTATTTTTTAGATCTTTCCCTGTTTTAACACAGGTGATTAAAATGATCAGCTCGTTATTGACCCTCTAAAGCTGATTGATAACATCCTGATTATTTGAATCACCTGTGCTGGGGCAGGGAAAGATCTAAAACAGGCAGGGCAGGTGGTCCTCCAGGAGAGGTTTGAGAAACACTGAGCTAAAGCCGTGTTCTAGAATCACATCTTTCCCACATTGCGTTTCATTTCATTTGCCGCAGAACCAAAAAAACACGCTTGTGGTTACACAGGAGGGGAAGAGATGGGATAATAAACACAACTTTCCACATTTTCCCCCCCCCCCCAGTTTTGTAGTGGCGGCCACATGGACAGAGGGGGTGACCGGGCCGTGTCTGCGGACTTCGAGAGGGTGTGGGACTACCCAGCAATCTTACGGCTATATGAGGGCGTGTTTTCCATTAAAACCAACAACACTATAATCACCAGCAGTTGTGATGTTGCACTTGAGGAAGCTAACCGGCTGCTGTCGAGCAACATATAATTTTCAAAATGAGACAATGGAGCCTGTGAAAATATCTAGCAAAACGAGACAACCCATAAGATAAAACGCTTCATTGTCATTTCACTTAACGACATGAGAGCGAGGACTTTGCGCACCCCCGTTTGCGCTCCTGGTGCTCATTCATTCATTCATTCATTCATTAAGAGTTAAATGTAGCTTTTCTAAATATATCACCTAAATCGCTACAGTCGCGCTGAACTGCCGAATAGCCTCTGCCTTCAATATCAACCGAGGGTGCAGAATCGAGTATCAACATCGGAGTTCATTGTTAATTAAATTTGCGTTTTCAAACTAACATAGGCTAGTTTCAACGACTGTTTGTCATATCTCCATGCTGAAATATTTGAACGATTCTCTGCTATTCTGCCATGTAAAACTGGCAATTCTCCATATCTGCACTGTAAATGCACTAGTACCAAAGTGCTTATACCAAGAAATGCCAATGTTATTAATGAGCTGATTGCTCGTTTTCTCCCGCTCAGTTTACGTGTAGCCTAATATAATCCAGCCCAAACCAACAATGCAGTTTCAAAAATTATATATAAGAGCACCTGCCCCATAAACCTAGAAATCGCTGAACAGCGCAACGCCAGTTATATGCAGCTAGCACGAGAACCAGAAAAGATTGGATTCGATCCAGGACAAACACATTCACAATTCACAACCAGTGCAGCATGATCTACTAAGCCACAGGAAAACTCCACCTTGGTGGAGCTCATTAACATGAGTTTCAAACATTTATAAATGTATAAAACATTTAGTTAAATATTTAACTAAATGTTTCATACATTTAGCTATATATTTAAATAAATGTTTCACACATTAAGCTAAATGTTTTATACATTCAGTTAAATATTTAGCTAAATGTTTCATATATTTAGTCAAATGTTTAATACATTTGGCTAAATGTTTAATACTTTTAGTTACATATTCAGCTAAATGTTTCATACATTTCAATAAATATTTAGCTAAATGTTTCATATATTTATCTAAATGTTTAATACATTTGGCTAAATGTTTCATACTTTTAGTTATATATTTAGCTAAATGTTTTACACATTTAGTTAAATGTTGTATACATTTAGTTGATTATTTAGCTAAATGTTTCATACATTGTTAGATATTTAACTAAATGTTTCATACATTTAGCCAAATGTTTGAAACATTTAGCTATATATTTAAATAAATGTTTCACACATTAAGCTAAATGTTTTATACATTCAGTTAAATATTTGGCTAAATGTTTCATATATTTAGCCAAATGGTTAATACATTTGGCTAAAGGTTTAATACTTTTAGTTACATATTTAGCTAAATGTTTCATACATTTCAATAAATATTTAGCTAAATGTTTCATATATTTATCTAAATGTTTAATACATTTGGCTAAATGTTTAATACTTTTAGTTATATATTTAGCAAAATGTTTTCCACATTTAGTTAAATGTTGTATACATTTAGTTGATTATTTAGCTAAATGTTTCATACATTCAGTTAGATATTTAACTAAATGTTTCATACATTTAGCCAAATGTTTGAAACATTTAGCTATATATTTAAATAAATGTTTCACACGTTAATCTAAATGTTTTATACATTCAGTTAAATATGTAGCTAAATGTTTGAAATATTTAGCTAAATGTTTGATATATTTGGCTAAATGTTTAATACTTTATTTATTTAGCTAAATGTTTCATACATTTAGCTAAATGTTTCATACATTTAGTTAAATATTTAGCTAAATGTTTCATACATTTAGTTAAATATTTAGGTAAATGTTTCATACATTTAGTTAAATATTTAGCTAAATGTTTCATACATTTAGTTAAATATTTAGCTAAATGTTTCATACATTTAGTTAAATATTCAGCTAAATGTTTCACACATTCAGCTAAATATTTTGTACATTTAGCTAAACATATCAGTAAAAGTATAGAACCTTTAGCTCAATGTTTCTTACATTTAGCCAAATAACTGCATTATACATTTATTTAAGTGTTTATACTTTTAATTATATATTTAGTTAAATGTTTATACACTTAGCTAAATAGTAGAAACCGCTAAATAAAAAAACTTGTGCTATTACAAAATGTATTATATATCTAACATTTAAGCTTTCCACTTGAAAGTTTATAAACGTGGGGAAAATGAGCATTTCTTTTGCTACATGTGAGGAAAAAAAAGGATTTTTTTGTTAAATGTGGGAAAAATTGCAGTGAAAAATAATAGTATAAAATGTCCCATTCGGCACCCTATACTAAAATGTATCACATTTTGTTTATAAAGTTGTATACGTGCCGCTTATTGTCGGTCAAAGGGGATTATGAAGCATCCATAATTGTTTTTTTTTTCTTCCTTTATCTAGAGTCAAAAGACTGTAAGGTATGTCAGTGTCTCCAACAACCGAATTAAAAAATTATTTTATATGCAATTCCAAAATGGAAACAAAATGGAAAGCCATGAGGTTGTAAATGATTTTTCAAGAAGAACACGGCCACTTTCGACCACTTTAATTTCACAACCCTCAAACAATTGTTGAATATTTCAATCGTGTGGCATTATAAAATGCCAACAGCTGATTTGGTCATCAGTCGTTTGAAACGGGACGTCGGGACATAGGCTATTGGCCTTTGTTTTACTAATATTCGGATGAGTTGTGCTCGCACATCAGTGATCAGAATATCATGTAGAACATACTGACATTCATTAAATGGACAAAATGTAACTGTAACTTGTGCTCAATTTCTACTACGTGGTACCGGCTCAACCCGCTTTTTTTCATTGTTTAAGTTGTTAAGGGAGTAGGGAGAAGTCACTCAATGCTACGTTTTATTTCCTGCATTACATGCAGGCCTATATGTTACTACTGAATTCCTATTGAAATAAACGAATGTTCAGTGGTGTGAAATAATGCGTGGTAATAATGAAGGTTTGTTGGTGTTGATGAATATACATCTTAATGCAAATTTCCTTCATGAAAATACCGCCTTCATGAATGATTTTCTCCTCGGTAATTATACACTTTTCAGCACTGATGCTTTTTTCTCTGTTCGAAATGAACAGCAAAAATTGTGAAACCTTTTCAAACGGTAGCCTAACTGATATGTTGGTTACATGGTTGGTGAAGCTCATAGCGCACACAAATGCATGATCATTACCGTTAACGTAATATGTGAAAACACCACTTCAGAAATGACTGCGATGGCATGTTTGCCTGCGTGGTAAAGAATCAACCGCATCCAAAAAGGGGCATACAGATATTTTAAATAGTTTTGTGCTGCGCCGCTATGATGACCAGCTAAACTAAGGCAGTTCTATCCTCTAATGGAAAACGATCCCCCAGAAAAGTACTCTGCGCCAAGGCGGGTGGAGTAGAGTAGAGCCGGTACCACGTAGTGGAAATGAGGCATTAAGGCTGAATTCGGTGAGGAATCGGGCAAGGAGAAAACTTTTCGGACAACCAGGAATTCATTTGCGCTTGCCCGACGGGCTACCCTTCATTTTACAATTTTGCCAGGCCTGATTAGGGTGTTTATTTAAATGCATGCTCAACTATAGTCACTGTCAGAAATGCTTAAAGTTCTACTGCCAGTTGTTGGCAGGAAAAAAACATGGGGAAATGCTTTGGGCATGCTTAAATTGCCTTGTAAAATGATAAAAGTTATTTGGGATTGTTTTATTTAGCTTTTTTTTTTTTTTTTTTTACAATTAGTACAGCTTCTAGTATGCAGAATGGACCTTTTGTTGGAGGGCATGTTTACAATGTTCTATTACTTGTAGATCACAGATTTCTACTTGCTGCAATAATCACTATCCCGATCTGCCAAAACTGACCAAGTACTAAAAATGAGTAAAGTCATGGACCTGCCAAAAAAAGCGACGTCTGTGACTAAGCTGGAACCATGCAAATAAGCGCTTCTCTGAGAGGAGTAAAAATAACCAGGAAGATCCTATACGTTTTCATTATATCTGGGAAATAGTTCAGCCTCGTATCATTATCTGCCATCTGGATCATTTCAATCAACAATTGCTGCCATTTTTGGAATATCATAGTCTGCATTTTGTCTTGCGCTTTCCTAATTTCTGGATATGGTCTTGCGTTCGCAGATGATAAATCCATTTCCATCTCACAAAGACTTTCTTCACTGAAGCAGAGCTTTTTTTTTTTTCTTTTTTTTTTTAAACTGCAAACAAAGATTAGGGGGTTCCCCTGTGTTTTAGCCAAATTCTGTTCCTGGCTCTGTAAATCAGTCCGCTGGAATGCCCAGTCGACTGTGCACACAATGAAACCAATGCTAAATGCCGTCCATATTTTCCCATCTGTGTTCACTAAATATTTGCTGCCTTTTGGCAAAGATCCCCACACTTGCCCAGTTAATTACTTGGATGCAAATTGAGACTTTTTCTAATTGTAAGTTTTGGGGAAGTGCAAAATTGGACTGCATGACTAACAGTGTGGATCACCTCTGTGCTCTGCTCTGTTCTTCTGTTGTGCTGATGATTCTCGAGCTGTCTCTGTGACCCTTTCCTGGCTGTTATCTCATGCTCAGCTGGGCATGTGCATAAATCACAGCCAGGAATAACAGATGGCTGGAGCTTAGAGTTTAACTTAAAACCACAACAATGTCAACTCGTACAGACATGACAAATTAAAAGGAAAAATACTGAATAAGTGCATGGACAAACAGCTGATGCAGAAGTATCTGTTAATTTTCCTGGCATGGTTTGGGCCCACTCTTCCCCGTAAAGGCAGATGGGTCACTGCTAATCAATGCAGAGTTCCTTTGTGTGATCACCTCTACATCCTGTGATGAAGCATTTCTACCACGATGGGATTGGTCTGTTCCAGAATGATAATAGGGCCGTTTCCACCGAAGAAGTTCCTGGTTGTATTTGGGGGGCAGGAACTACTACAGGACCATCCTCTCACTCGGCCCTCTCAACTGCTGTGTCTCCCCAGAGAGGGCGAAGTAGGAGGAAGGTTCCTGTAAAGTTGTGTGACCTTTTAAAAATGCGATCCCTCGTCGTCTGCTGAGTTTTAAAAATGCTGGCTATTTTGTCGCTCTCTGTTGACATCACATCCCGCCCTGAGTAAATCCAATCAGCGCCAAGTAAACCCCATGCTCCACCCAGGAGTTTTTCGGCACCGTTCAGAGTACCTTCTTAGAGGCAGGGACTTTTTTAGCCTCTGTAAAAGTTCCGGAACTCTGTCCTTCGCGGGTGGTTCCGGTGGTGGAGACACGCAACAACGGCCCCGGTCTCGTAAAATTACCCCAAAGTTCCTGCGCTGGAAACGGGCCTAATGGCTCTAGCCTAGCAGGGCACAAAGGGTTCCTGAATGGGTTTTATGAGTATGAGCCATTCCATCTCAAATGGACCAGGGGCTGACACCACCCCATCACAGATTTAGTTGATTTTTGCTCTAATAGTTGCTATATGTGCATGGACAAAAATCCCAAAATTTTGGCTGCCAACTCCAACGGGTTAGAAAATGGCAGCCATTTTTAAAATCACCTTTTACGCGCATCGCAACATGCCCTCCCACTTTTTTCAAACCCTTTTTTTCGCAATAAATCAAAAATATTGCACCCATGGCACCAAAATAGGCACTTATGTAATTTAACATGCTGATTCTGAATATGCAGTCAAAGAAGTGATCGCTCCTATGGTTTGGAAACTATTGGATGAAAACCCTTTATGGGGGTACAGAACTTTGGCCCCCTTTATCTCAATGCTGCCACCTGATATCAAAATGGAACTTGTTTTATGCTCATCATCATCACTTCAACTCTATAATATCAAAAAATTTAGGGAGGTGTTCTGCTTTGTTTTGATGTAATCCTCCAAAACGTAAAATGGATATTTTGTGAAAACAATATTGCCTTCAAAACACACAAGTACAGGGTATGTAGTTGTATCTATAGGGATATTGCAAAACTATTTCAAAAGGTCAGCCATTTGTAGCATAGTAATCTAGCATGGATTTGATCTGCACAATCTGTACCCATGTACCTTGCTGACTCTGTAAGAGTTTCACGTAAATAGCGCTTGTTTACTGCCTTGAAACAATGACATAGCATCAGTTGAAGTGGGCTCTCTCATTCGTTAAGCCAGTGGTCTTCAACTTCGTTCCTGGGGAACCACTGTGTATGCTGGTTTTTGTTCCAACCGCAAGTGTAATTGCAGATTCTTTACAAGCTGTTAATTTGTTTTAAGTGCATTTAATGTTTAGAGCAGTTATGTGCCCTCTTCACTTACAAGTTCAGAAAGATCTACGTTTGCCATCAAGAATAAAAAAAATGCCATGCCCACATTGCAATGTATTGGAAATAACAGCATAAAACGAGAGAAAACAATGTAACTAATCAACTTATAGATTTAGTTGGCTCCTAATTTTTGAGAACAGATTGGCACATCATAACAAATTTATTCGACAAGCAAATGGTAAAAAGTCAAACCAGTTTAGTGTTACGTTAATCTAATTAAGTTCACCTGAAGTTTTTTTAAATGACTTGAAACAGCTGCGTCCAGCAGCCTAATTTGGGGTTAATGAATTTCCTCAGTGTCTAATTTGACCTGTTTGAAATGTTCTATTACTTGAAATTTCTTGCAGTATAATCACACTATCTTATAGGGTATTTTATTCTTCATGGCATGTATGGATGTTTCTATGTAGCATTTTGGTAACATTTGGCTAAAGAGAGTAATTAACAACTCTAAGCATGAAAAACACCTACTTAATACATTAAGAGCTTGTTAAAAATCTGCAATTATAATTGTGGTTGGACAAAAAAGAAAAGAGGCTTAAAGAATGAGAGAGCCCACTTCAACTGATGCTATGTTTTTGTTTCAAGGCAGTAAACAAGTGCTATTTATGTGACCTCTTAGAGTCAGCAAGGTACATGGGTATAGATTGTGCAGATCAAATCCATGCTAGATTACTAGGCTACAAACTGCTGACCCTTTTACCATAGTTTTGCAATATCCCTATAGATACTACTATATACTCTGTACATGTGTGTATACATGGCGATATTGATTTCGCTTTGGAGGATTACATCAAAACAAAGCAGACCACCTCTCTAATTTTTTTGATATTTTAGAGTTGAAGTGATGGTGATGAGCATAAAACAAGTTCCATTTTGATATTAGGTGGCAGCATTGAGATAAGGGGGGGGCAAACTTTGGTACCCCCAGAAAGGGTTTTCATCCAATAGTTTCCAAACCATAGAAGCCATCGTTTATTTGAGGGCAGGTTCAAAATCGGCATGAAAAATTGCACAAGACAGCCAATTTTGGTGCCAATAGGTGCTATAGTTTTTGATTTATTGCGAAAAAAGGGTTTGAAAAAAGTGGGAGGGCACGTTGCGACGCGCGTAAAAGGCTATTTTTAAAATGGCTGCCATTTTGTAACCAGCTGGAGTTGGCAGCCAAAATTTTGGGATTTTTGTCCATGTACGTATAGCAACTGCAGGTGTGCAGGTGGAAAAATCAGGACAATCTGAGAGATGGGGGTTACAAATGCCCAGCCTACTGGTCCATTTGACATGGAATGGCCCGTATGATAATGCTCTTAAGCGTATACCACCACCTTTACAGTCACCAGATCTCAAACAGTTAGACTTATTTCGGGGATTTTGGGAGAACATATTTGACAGTGTTGTCCGTCAGTGACATCAAAACATCAAATGAAGCAATATCTCTTGGAAGAAAGGTAAAGTGAAGATTTTTGCTTGTAGACTCTATGCGAAGGCGTGTTAAGCTGTTTAAAGTAAGTAATTCAAATGAAGTACTGCTTGTAGCGGTCTACTCCAGTGACATCCTTCCCTCTTTGCCTTTTTCCCTTCTTTCCTTTAATCCTCTCTCTTTCTTGCTGAATCAGTGTTTCTCTTGTAAAGCTGACCTACTTTCTTCCTCTCCTTGTTTGGTTTTCCGCTGTTCTCTTTCTTCCTGTGTGTATTAATACATGTGTGTTTTCGTGTGGGATTAATAGCCCTGTTGTTGCTCTCCGTTTCTGAGCTGCGTTTGATAATCTAATCAACATGGTCTCTGCGCAAAGTGAGTCTTTATTAAGAGGTCAGTGCTTCTCCCAGATGTGCCAAGCTCTGTCTGTCAATGGAACCGGACGTTGGCTGAACCATGGAGGGGAGGGAAGAATGAAGGAGGTAGAGGACTGTGGAACAGACGGACATGGGAGAAATTGTAATGAACAGGGTGTGCGTTGAGAAGACTCGCTGTTCTGAGGCGCATTTCCCAACAGCGTAGTTGCTAACTAAGTTAGCAACATAAATATTTCCTCCATTCACCGTCCATGCTTCCAGCTATGTCAGTTAGCCTTTGTGACTTTGGGAAACGCACCCCTGGTTAGGACTGTGGTTTATTGCTCTAAGTATGCAGAGATGTTGCTAAATCCTGCGGTGACCACTTCATTGCTCATAAGCAGAGCATGTTGTTCCTGCTCTGTGATGAGGCTGGCAGGTTTGAGTGCCAGGGAAAGACATGGGAATGGAGCTCAAAGCTCAGACTCTGGCATGGCTGCTGGGCTCCACGGTGCACACACTGATACAGTAAACACCGTTCAGCCTCCCAGTTGAGCATACTGCTGTTTTCTGTGCCCTGCTAGAGAGGGAGATGCAGAAATGCCATACAGAGAGGGGGGGTCATGGAGATGCAGAGTAGTGAAGGCATTGGAGAACTGATAAAGGGACTGCTATACCTGCATAATATTTTCTGCGCAATAATAATGTGTGTGCAAATTTATGTGGCTTATTTAAATGAGTGTAAAGTCAACCCTATAAATCCTATGGACCCATATATTGGTCCTGAAAATGCAGCCTCTTTTTACAAACCTTTAGTAGTGCAAGCCTGTTTTAAATTCTAGAGAGCCCATGGTTTTCGAGCAGTGTCCTGCTGAATTACAGGGAAATGTGTACAAAATTATGCACAAGATCTAATGTTAGATATTTCGATTTGATATAATGCTTTGGCCATGAAAATATGGCATCCTGGGTTTATATATATCTCTCAGTATATGTGTGATGTAGCTTCTGTAAAGTACTGCATCCAGCAGAGACAATGTGTGACATTGTCCTACAGTATAAAAAAAGCTTTTTCTGACTTTTAACTCACTTAAGGGAAAACTTGAGTGAAACCTAGAATTTAAGTGTTAGAAATGTGTAAAAATGTTTCAAGTAATGCATAACAATTATAAATAGGACTCTTATCAGGAGTTAAGTTTTTGAATTTCAGGCAGTGTGTGAGGAGAATGGATTTGGCCCAATGAAGAATTTGGAAATGGAAAGTTGCTTTTAAATGGTGAATATTGTACTTACAGTCAGTTTTATCAGCAGAGCCTCCCAGGAGAGTCTTTGCTGTTGGCAGTGGGAGATGTGTGCTGCACGTGAGCGTTTGTGCAGTCCGGCACATGAGTACACAGGTGGGCAGGTAACTTGCTCGTGCATAAACATGGGGATACATGCCTCCATACACTCTGTGTGTGTAATCTGGTCTGCCTTTAGGCCCACAAGTACCTGTGTGTTTCCAGAGGTTCCTCGATCAGTTTTTCTAGAAGTTCCCTCAGCCTGTCTTTCAGCTATACCCCCCATCCAACCAGATGTTCAGCCATTGACTATGGGACCCAAGTGGCCGCTTCTTGATCGGTGAACATCTTTAAGCCTATGGTCATATTGCTAGCCTTAATGCTTTCTATCATTTTTTAGGTCCAAATTTGAGCTTGTTAGTCCCACGCCACCCTAAGAGGAGGTCAGTAGACTATAGATTTGGGCCATTTTCGTTTGTCCATACTTGAGTCAGTACGTGAGAGTATCTGATATTTTGGCAAAGGACTTAAGTGGATTCTGACCAGCTTGTTGTTTTCAGGTTTCATGTTTTTGCGTGGCGGTGATCTATATCTGACCCTGCTGTGGGAACATCTCTGTCCTGAATAAACCACAATGTGTGTGATGTGCGTGAGCAACAACAAATGACATCTCATACACCACTGTCTTGGAGAAAATGGGGGATTGAGCTGTGCATGCCTGTCATGACTGTTTGCTGTGGAAGTCCAGTGATGGCTGAGATGATGAGAATGTGCTCGAGTGTGAGAAGTTGAGAAGCTGTGGCTGTAACTGCTGCTGTATGTAACATTGATAATGTGCCTCTGTGGAGATCTGGTCACATCACATCGCCTGAGATCAGAAATGAATTTGGCTCGGAACCGCATGTACAAGTGGCCAAATCTGATAAGAAAAAATTAGATTTTGGTTGTTCTAAGTTCTCAGAAAAAAATGCAATCTGTTGCAGGTTGGCAAAAAAAGAATAGTATTTTGGTGACTTCAACCTATTATGTCAATGGTAGCCTTAATGTGGCATGAGCCTGCTGTATTGGGATCTATATCATGGCTGCTACTTGATATTTATGATATTTATTAATTTCAATGGTATACAGAGTAGCATTTTCCTCTAAAAAAAACAAACAAAAAAACTATAGACTCATACAGAATTAATTCCTCTCAGTCATCACCTATGACCCACTAGCCGGTGTGTGACTGCTTGTTACTGTTTGCGTTCAGAGTTGGACAGGTGTGACTGACAGAAGAGGGGGCAGAGCCAGACAGACTCACATTCCTGTCAGTCACAACACCACCTGACCCCGCAGCCTCTCTGTTCGTCAAGATGTCATCACAATGCTTTTTTTTCCTGTCCTCTTTCAAGTTTGTGCTGTATGCTAAGATTTATAGTCGTGTGCAAAAATGTATAAACTCTGAAAACGTAAATACGCAAATTTTGAGTTAATTTTCTTTTTACATTTCTCTTGTGTGACTTAGCCTAGCAAGGTTAGTATGAGATAACGAAGCAAGATTCAGAAAGAGTTGGGCTAATTGTTCTTTATTCATTTATTTTTTTGGTGTTGCATCTCCTGCTAGAGCAACCAAGCTTTCAAAAAAAAAAAAAAACAAAAGGTCAAAATTAAGTAGACTTTGTGAATGTTACGTAATGAAAAATAAATTGAAATAAATTTTAATTATCTTGATTTGCATTGCACGGTAAATGCTATTGGTAAATGTCATGTACAGCATATTATTCTGCTGTACTGTATGTGTGAGAGATGAGTCATAAACGTGAGGATGTGTATTGGAGCATGTATGACAGCACGGTAAAGTCACTTATGCAATGGCGGTATTTTTAGCTTCACGTCATTACTCTGTTTCCTTTGCTCTGTGGTCACATTCAGTAGGCAAACTGGAATAAAATGAAAAGCACTTTGATTTCTTTGGGTTTGTTGCTGTACTTACTCATTTTGTGGTAGTATGTATGATTATGATTTCTGCTTTTAGAATGGTATTATCATGCTGGTGTCATGCTGTTAGTCACCTTGCCACGTAAAGCACAATTTACATTTCTCATTTTTTTTTGGTCATTGAAGATTAGATGTAAAATTGCCTTAATACAAGTTCGCATTACCCTGGTATAAGCCTGGTTGACATCATGATAGCCATGTCATGTGTGTGCGCAAGTTATTTTTGTTGAGTTAGTTGCCTGCTAATGAATTTCATATAAATGATCTTTTTTTTGTTGTAAATTTGCTTGTCAAATAGGGCAGGTATTAACTACGATTTTCCTGTTGGCTTGATTTGTGCAACTGAAGGAGGTGTGTGCAGATGCTCACGAGAGGCACAGAGATGAAATGGGCTGAGTTCAACCACTCATTTTAAATTTCTTGAGCTTCAAGCTACAAACCCTTTATGTCTCTCCTCCTAGAAGATGGTGGAGGATGGAGATGAAGGCCTCCATGTTACACCCAGGTTACTGTTACCATTTTCCTCTCCAGCATCTGCACTGCATAAATAGCCAATGCATTTGCCCCAAATTGAGCGCCCATGGGCGTGTTGGTCTTAAAATGAGGAGTGGTCAGGCACTCTGCTGGCATGTTGCCATCTTGAGGCAGTATGAAGCTCTTCTGCGATTGACCAACAGAAACCTAGTCTAAAGTCAATGGTCAGTTTTTAACAGCTATTTTAAGGGTGCATTAAGGCATTATTATGTGCCTTTGTCAGTGAGTGCACAACATGCACAGGGACGAGCAGCAGCACGCAGACATGCAAACAATTGAAAATAATTTTTCGCAATGTAATCTTTTTATTATAGTGTAAATCTAAATATTTAAAAAATAGATGTCATAGTGGCGAATGTGATCTCTTGCATGCCTGTGCAGTTATGTGCCCCATCATTGAATGCACAGATTTATTTGAATCGTGAAGGAACCTAGTCCATCAGCATCCAGGTGATGTGCGATTCAGTCTGCAAAATTGCATTTAGGTGTTGGCAAATTATTCAGGATGGAGCCATGACTCGTTTATACTAGCAAGCTCTGCGATTCTTGTAGTCTTCCAGGTTATCCCCCCTGGAGGGGATGGTGTTGGGAGTCCATGGCATATCGTGCCTAAAACTGGATTTCTGTTCAATCAAAAATAGGAAACGCGAGGTAGTTGATATACTCTCAGGGTCACCAAGTAGAAGTAACTGAAAAACAAAGGAAATGAGTGTAAATGATCATGTGCTAATGACAAAAGATTTTTATAATAATTACACGCTTTCTTAATTTCTGGTCAGTCTTGTATTAAATTTAATTTCCTTTGTTACTCCGTATCGAAAGAATATTTGGAGCGCTTCAGACGTTTGGGTATGTCTGGCACAGATCAACCCGTTACTCACAATTGTCAGAATTAATTTTGAACAGAACTGACCCATGAAAACAATACCTGCAACCCATCTGTGCCACTTTTTTTTTTCTTTTTCTTTTTTAATTAAATGTACAACTCTGCATTTTGTTTTGCTTCCTACAGTTAACAATTTGGCTGACAGACAAAGCAACCGTAAAATGTGGAACCTTATAAGCATTAAAGCGACGGAAGAAATTGTGGTCACCGTCTGTAATCAATCCTGATTTCTTTCATATATCTGACTTGGGCTTCAAGGATGAGATGTCAACAGTCTGGTGTCCACCAACAGTTATTTTACTTGTTATATCTTCGAGGTTGATCAATGTCTTTCCTTGCCTCACTGTCATTAAAACAGAGGCAAGTTCATTTCACTCCTGCTGGATATTATTCAAGAGGTTACAGCAGCGTAATCAAAATAACATTTTGTTTCATTCTCCTGAGCTATTATTTTCCTTGCTCCTTTTAATTACTCTCGGTTGTTGCCCCGTACGCACATAATTATTTTTTTTACCTGCAACTCTGAATTATATCTCCCCCCCAGGAGGGTGGGGAAACATTGTATTTGTACGGTTTCCTGTCCGCGTCCACCTCTGCGTTCCCCCTGTTTCTGGGCTGTAACTCGGAAATCGTTCAAGATATTTATATCAAACCCTGCACACTCTTTTTACATTGCACCACTGCATGTAGATGTGCCTTTTACTGTCTGTGAACATCAGTGAGGGTGGGTTGCGATGGGAGACATCTTTTGTTTTTAAAGCCAAAAAAAAAAAAATAAAATCGCTAGTTAATGGTTTTTTTATCATTTTGTTTCCTTGTTTTATGCACATGTAAAAATGTGACCCCGGGATTCACAGTATTTAAAGACTTTTTTTCCATTGGAATATGATTAAAACAATTTTGAACAATATTTGAAAGTACATTTCTTATTGGAAAACATTTCTGGACATTAGAGATCAGGTTTCGGCAGTGTTTTGCTCACGCTGACTTTATCCGTCTGCAGAGAAGTGTTTTTCCTGCAATTTGGAAAATCCGCCTTTAATCAATTATATCAACATAATATCAATTCGCCAAGGTACAAGGGCTTCGATCTTTTAAAGGGCATGGGAGATGTCAATCTGATCAGGGTATTTTGTGATATGCCCAAAACATGCCTATGATCTCAAATTTTCCCCTTTGAAACTTGCGCCTTACTTCACGTCCTGATAACCCGTGGTTAAACTAGCAAAAATGGATTTGGACATGCCATAAATGCACATGCGTGACGTGTTTCAGACCAAGCGCTCAGATTGTTAAAATGGGGCCCCTACTGTTATTAGCTCAATTCCCGTTTGCGTCGGCATTCTCAGTGTTCAAAAACCGATCAATATTTCTTTGCCAAGTTTTATAGGTGCATTGATTGGCTACTAAATTGTTGCCTTTTGGCATTTTGGGGTTTCTGGGGGGGGGGATGACATTTGTTTTTACGAGTAAAAACACACTCTAGACTTACAGTGGTTTTTATTGTCGGACTGCCATAAAAAAATATAATCAATCGGCTAATAAATGCGTATCTGTAATGCAAATATGTCAGCTGCTTGAATGATTTCACGCTAGAATTGGTGGGCCAGGTGCCTCCTGATTCAGGGCCAAAGCTGTATCCTGATTGGAAGCTGGTATTTGAGTGTAAATTGGTGGCCTGTATAAAGCAGAATTGCAATTTGCATTTCAGTGTAATTGCTTGGCATTAATGCTAATTATTTATAAGCATTTATTCCTTTTATTGTGATTTGGCACAGTTGTCTTCCCTATCCCAGAATTAATGGAGGGTTTCTATGGAAACGGGGGCAGGTCATTGGGGTCAGCATGGGAGGAGGTGAGGATGGGGGAGGAGACGTGAGTGGATAATTTACTGACCGTGGGTGTGTCCGAGTGGGGTTCTCTGCATGCCTGTTGAGGTATAAATTCTGCTGACCAAATCCCTGTTTGCAAAGGATCATGGGTATCTTGGGTTATAAATTTTTGGAGGTGCACTTTTATAACTGCCTGTGTTTATCATTGAGTTTAATGTGCCTGTATGAGAGCATGCTCATGTGATGCTCATGTGATTGTTTCCGATGTCAGAAACAATCTGACATCAATTCAGTGTCAGTGATCAAAATTTCGGTTGGCAAGCCGACATACTCCGTGTAGTTTGCAATTTGAAGTATTTTGTTCGAATCAATAATATGTTTATATCGTTAGCCTCCTAGCATAATTGCCTCTCATTTCTCAATTTTTTTTTTTAAATTTCATTTATTTTTAATTTTATTTATTTATTTATTTTTTTTTTTAAGGGAATGGGTTTTATTTATTTTTTATTTATTTTTGAAGATTTTGGGGGAGAAGGGGGGGGGGGGGGAGCTAACGATATAGTTTATTGTGTGTGTGTGTGTGTGTGTGTGTGTGTGTGTGTGTCTCTATATATATATGTATATATGTATAATCACTATCATTTGTCATTTTTTCTGTTATAGTGTGTAGGATGACCATATAGGAAATGAGCCTTGGCTTTATTGTGCTCATTATCCTCCATAATTTTAATTGGGACTAATTACTGTGCAGCAGTATTATGTACATTTCAAAATGATCTGATGAATTTAATCAATCAGCCATAGAACCATTCACTGCGCCATCATCTCAGTTTGTTTCGGAGCATCCTGAGAGCTGGTGGACGTTGAAAACATTAAATATAATTAGGCTGATTTTTGGATAATGAGTCCAAAAGGAAATGGGGGAATGAGGTTGTGTTTTGATTGTGTAATGTGACAGTCATCTGTTCTGCTGGAACAGAATTACTGATTAATGTCCATCTCTCTCTCCCTCCCTCTCTCTGGCTCTCTTACTGCCTGTCTTCCCCATCTCCTCTGCCTTGGCTTCATCTGTCCTTCTCTCTGTTCCTCCCCCACACACACTCACGCACACACAGGGTGGTGAAAGAGGAAATCTCTGACGACAATGCCCGACTGCCGTGCTTTAATGGGCGCGTGGTGTCTTGGGTAAGTGTCCCACAGTCTGTCTCCTCTCTGGAATCGTCTCTACATCCTCACTCTGCGGGCTGATTCGGAAGAAGGAACTTTTGAAGTTTTATCTCCGCAGGACGCTTTTGCACCCCCCCTCCATCTGTGTGTGTGTTCCTGTGAGTGTGCATGTGTGCACAAAATAGCCTCAGAGTGTTTGTCAGTTACAGTCCCAATACCCCTCTCCTCCCAGTCCCAGGAGTGCTGGAGAGCTGGGGGCTGTGTGTTTATGACTGTGCGTGCGTGCGTGCGTGCGTGCGTGGGGGGGGGGTGAGAGAGACATCTGTCCTAGATAAGCAGCCATTTCTGTCATTGAAAGCCTTGCTTCTCCAGCATGAAAGATGCAGCTGAATTCTCCTCGGCGAGCTGCAGTTAGTCATGTGTGTCTTTTGATAGCGCTTTCATGAGGAACTGTGTCTTCGTCCAGACTTTACCATGAGCTCTCACAGGCGCTAGCGTGAATACTGTTTACCTCACATAGGTGTGTACGCTATCAAGGCTTACTTACGCGCACAAATTTAATGTGGGAAGACTAGCGCGCACATTTGGACCACTGCAGTAATGGTGCAGTAATGGTGAGACTCGCATGTGCAGTTTGTTCGGAGGCAAGAAACAAAATATGTTTCCTTATGTTTCCATCAAATTCATTTCTCAGCAACTTCATATGCCTTAAAGAAGAAGAGAAAATAACATTTGGATGTATAAAAGAGAGCAAATTATGACAAATGGCTGTAGTTTACTGATGTAGAACAAGAAGTTTCCACGCAGTGATGTTGGGATGTACAGAGGTGAATGGAGGTTATTTCACTGGAGTTCATATGTTGAGGGAATTCAGTATTTGTCACATTTGGTGTCCCTAACCAGTGTTTTTCTGTAAGTATTTTTTAGTTCTCCTTAAATCTGTTTTCCACCATCAGTCTAAGGTCTCTGCTGTCACATTTGAACCGCGACTGTGTTGTTTTTAAGAGACTGGCGTTCATTCCATAAAAGGGTGATGATTCTTAATGCTCAGTTTGGTCTTCTCTTGTTTTTATTTAATGTGAACCATTGACTGTAAATAAAGACAGGACATGCTGTGAACAAGCAAGTGAGTAATCGGTCATTGAACTGTCAGCAAAATATTCAAGCGAGAGCATTTCCTCGACCCTCCTAATGTATTCTTAATCAGCCTGCATTTTAAATATATTAAATTCTGTGTTCATGGAATATATCCACTCAAACTGTCCAAGCTTGATTTGGAGGAAAAAATTGATAACACTAACCTGCATGTGTTGACTTAAAAAAATGAGGCTGAATTCCCAAAAAGGCCTCATATTACCGAATTTGAGGATGCTGAGGTAAAAAATGCAAATACAACATTTCTATCACGTTCATTTTATTCGCAAAATAAGAATGAAGGTCTTCGTTATTATAGCATGTATATCTGCTTTTAGGCACCGATCAACGTACCAAAAAATGCTGTGAAATATCAGATGTTTTGGTTTTAATAAAAAAAAGAAATATTGAAATGTATGACTTAACTTAGTCTGCACTGGAGTGAAAAAGTAATGTCTTTAGAATCATTCATGCATGTGAAAATCTGCAGAGAATGGAGTGAAGAGTTCTCATTGACCTCGGAGGAGGATGGAAATCATGTGTTTGAGACAGTTTTTCTGGTGATTAGGGGATGATACGAGACTTCTTACCCTTACAAGTGGTTGTCCAAAGTGACGTTGCTATGAAATGCGTATCATACATTGTGAGAAAATATGACGTGCCAGAGCAAAATATACACTATATTTGGAATTGGCACCTCAAAAATAGTAGGAAACAAATATTAGATTTTATTAATTAAGAATGATACAAGGTGGTAGAATGATTGATTTTGATATCCGGCCTTGAGCAATCAGTCTGGTAACATTTATCCTCTATTCTCTGTGGAGAGCTGAAAGATTATTGTACCTTAACTGTCCTTCAGTGCAGATATCTGACTGGGGCATCCCTTCCCGAAGATGCTTATTTACTGTCACACCATGCAGGACTGCGCTGTGGAAAATCCAGCTTTAACCCACCTATATTTGCCAGTTGGCAGTTTTCCTGTCAGGTGGTTAAACAAATAATTGAATCAGCTGACTGCATAGGTTGAAGAAACAGATGGCAAGAGTTCTTTCCTGACCCCTTGCCTGCCCAGGACTGTTTAATCAAGGTGCTATTTTATGGTGAATTACAAGAAGGTATTAGAAAGATTGGCCGCCCTCTACTCAGACACGCAGATACCATTAAGGACATTTTGAAGCGTGGTGGAGTACTTCACAAGTGGAACGACATTGTAAAAGTGAGGCCACAGTGGCAGAGGTGCGTTTTTGATATATGCAAAAAGATTGACGCTGCAAGAAAGGAAAGTAACGAGGAAAAGAGCTAAGCGACATGAAGAAAAGAGCCTTGAAAGGACAAAACGAATTAACTGTTGACACAGAGTTCTCTGAATTGACTTGCATAAAGAACTCTCTAATGAACAGAATTTTTCTATTTACAGTAATACATAAAATCTAACCATCTCTCCTGCAACCTCGTCCTGTAATTCGTATCTACCCGCATCGGGTCTTCGGCAATTATTTGCCTGTCCACCTCCCTGTGAGCACGTGTAGTTTGGGGAAGGTGTATGCTACTGAGTGTGCAAGTGTGGGAAACGTCCTTCCCTCGCTATTTCTGCTCAGCAGAACCCCCACCAGAAAACTGAATTTGAATTGATCTAAATCAGGCCAATACTGAGGGTTTGAGGCACACTGTATGCATGCTGTAGCTCTGTGTTGGTGCTTGTGTCCGTCTGTGTGTTAGTGATTTTCCGCTTGTCTGTCCTCAGCTGGTCTCAGCCGATGGCTCCCACTCTGATGGCGGCTCTGTGTGCGCGGACAGTCAGGCTGACCTGCCCCCCCCTCCGGACAGGCCCGGGGGCATCGGTGACTCCAGGCCCTCCTCCTTCTAGTGAGTTCCATGCTGCTGTGTGTCTTTCCCAGAGAGAACCAGTGTGTAACTGTGTGCTCATGGGGCATGGAATGCGAATAATAGAGTTTTTATTACCTCTGTATGTGAACATGCTGTGAGAGTGAGCATGAGAAGCGTTATTGGATTGTAATCTGTTACAGGAGCAGTGTATGTGATATCGTGTGTAAGAGTCTCTGTGGTTCTGTGTGCAGTGTTTTTGGCTGGTCTCTCTGGCTCTTTGTGTCTCTGTTTTCTTTTCTGTCATCTCGCTCTCAATTCATTTTTTTGGTTTCCATTTCTGTTTGGTTTTTTCGCAGTACAAATGTAACACTTTCAATGCTGAAGCACGGATATTCTATATGTGAGCATATGTTTTTATCTAGGTGTTTTTGGCTCTCTCTCTCTCTCTCGTGCACATGCACTGAGGCGCTACGCACTGAAATGCCTGTCGTGCTCTGGCCTTGTGACAGTACATGGTGCGCGTTGGGCGCCCTCTAGTGGCGATACCTTCGTGGAACTCCCTCTTCTCCAGTGGTGTTGAATCGCACTTAATTGGGTCTCGTTAACTGAGATGAGGTTTTAAGCATCCTTATGCACATGTGGAGTGTGGGACAGCGACAGCGTCACGGCTTATTTTGTTTGGAATGCTAATTCCTCTCTCCGTCTCTCGGCTTTCCCTGCTTTCCTCCCAGTGCGAACGCTGCATGCCAGGAGGCTGCGGGGAACGGGACTGAGGGAGAGTCTGTGCTTTCCCCGCGGAAAGAGAGGGAGAGAGACAGAGCGAGAGAGAGGCCTCGTAAGAGAGACGTGCGCGACCATGGTGAGCTACATATTGTCGCTTATTTGTAGTCTGCTTCCCTGCGGCTTCAAGTTTTGATGGACTGAATCACCAGAAGTACAATTAAATCTGCTAGCAGTTTTTGATTTAAGTTAACAGTGATTTTTGCCCATTCCATCATGGGCTGGTGAATTACTATGTATCTCTGAGTCAGTGTATGATGTGCCAGCAGGAAAGTGTCTGATTATCCTGTGCCCGTCTTTCCCTGGCAGGGTCGCGTCTGAACGGCCATTTGCGGCCTGAGCGGAGACCAGAGCTGGCGGATTACGAGAGCTGCTCGACCCTCATGAGCAGCGAACTGGACTCCACCAGCTTCTTCGACTCTGAGGAGGACGAGTCGGCCAGTCGGTGAGGCCAGCGGTCCGGCACTCGGGGCACCTGGGTGGGCGGGATCAGAACTGGGGCAGGTTCCCCGGCGACAGCAGCAGCTGCTGTCCAATCAGAACGTGCAGATTGTGGGTTAGTGGGGACGCACTTGACTGAGGAGGAGATGTAATGTTCCCTCAGGCTGAGCAGTGCCACAGAAAAGAGCAGCTCGTCCCGACTCGTTAGGCGACATCGGCGACGGCGGAGGAAGCCTAAAACGCCACACATGGAGAGGGTGAGGCACCGGAGTGTGGATCCTAACGCGCACAATCATGTCTGCGTCTTTCATGCACACTTTCATAAGGATGCGCACACGCATGTATTCGGCCACATAGGCGACGACACGCCAATTTACATGCACATGCAGACGCATAGGCTCACGTTTGCAGACACATGCTAACATGCATTCTTTCATACATCCATACATACATTGTCCGTTCAAAAGAAAAGTTGCTTTTTTAATTTAAATATGCAAATACTCAGGAGCCTATGACTGAATCATTATTGCAGTGATAAATATGTTTCAGTTGGCAATAATTCCTTTAATTCTCATTGATTTAGTGTGTAACTTCTCCTTTCTTAAAAATTCATGTCAGAAGATGCTTCTCGTGGTTGGTGAAAAGATGTTACCATGTTTCAAGAAGGGCAAATGACTGGCCAGCATTGAGCAATGAAAACGGATTGCTTAAATAACTAAAATTGGGTCATGAACTGTCCAACAATTTATTAAAACCTGGAAGGATAGTGGTGAACTGTCAACTTCCTGGAAGAAACGGATTGGTGAAAAATCATGACTTAACCTGTTCGGAGATCACGAAAATGCTCAGTGCAGTCTCTTCTTGAAAAAATAAAGAGCAGAGGTCATGACTATGTTTAATTGTGAAGGTGAAAGTATTTCCACTTGCACGATGCAACAAGAACTTGGAAGATTGGAACTGAACAGCTACATGGCCACAAGAAAGCCACGTGTTCGTGGGGCTTGTAAGATTGTCAAAAGAATTCCACAACGAATGTGCGCCGTGATCAAAGTGAACGGTAGCCGAACAAGATATTGCATTCTGTGTAGCCTTTCCTGAATTCATACAGTAACCAAACTATGCTGAACCCTAACCTTAGCCCTAATTTAAACTGTAACCCTAACTTTAGCCAATTAGCTGTAATCCTCCATGATCCACTGTGTGGACCACCAAAAAATGTCCTCACAATCCCAAATATCCCCACAACAGTTCTGGTTTGACTGGAGTTGGTTTGCACAAATGCTCTTATTCAAACACACACACACACACACACAAATATTCACACGGGGCACCTCTGCTCAAAGACCTTGCTCTTGGTGTGTATTACGTTTGGTGTATTTGGGTGTTTTTACTCTTTCTCTTCCCTCTCCTCTGTTTTTTTTCACTTTCCAGTCGTCCTCGTTCAGCAGTATCACAGACTCCACCATGTCCCTGAATATCATCACCGTCACGCTGAATATGGGTGAGTTTGTGCATCGGCTCCGTCGCCCGCGATTCTCATGCTAACTCCCTCCACCAGAAATATACAAAAAGTTATTTTATTTTGCATTCAAATATTCATTTTTACACTGCACGTTAATCACAGAATCAGCTGCAGGTGCTGTTTAATATTCATTTAACGGTGTCTTGAATTCAGTTGATGAGAAGGGATTATTTCTGCTGAATTTGTGTCAAGGTTGAGTCGTGCTCGTTATACTTCCTCTAGTTAAATAATGAAGTGTAGACACCTGGATGGCTCCTCCACTTAATGAGCGAGATCACACATCATGCGGTTTTAATATTTTTAACGGCTTTTTAATGTTGAGTAATTTATTGCGACACGTTGGCCTGTGGAGCTGTAGAGTTTTTAACTCTCTTGGACAAGATGGAACATTCCTGAAAAATCTATTCTCTGACCCAGCCTTATTTTTGACTACTAACACAGGTACCCGCATAAGGTTATGAAAAGCTGTGCCCGCCTGTCTCTAACATTACAAACCCCAGAGGAACTTCCCCGTGCGTCTTGAAGTGACAGTTTTTAAATCGTTGTGCCATGAGAGTGATTGAATATTCTGTGGAATGGAAAAGCAATTGGCGGGGGGGGGGCTTCATTACGTTAGTTACCCAGTAAATGCTAATGGTGTAGATGACATATTCCGGGTCCCAGTGCCCTTACAGCTTCCCTGAACCAAAGCCGCTGCCAATGATTTCTTTCCTGCTGTAATGCAAATGAACTCCACGGCAGGTCATCAGCCAGAAGGGAAGGCTGGCCACAGCCCAAACTCAGCTGACTTCCCAGTCCCTGCCTGCTGTCCTTGGCTTCGGTTTTCCATTAAAAAAACTCGCTCTCTGTCACATCTCCAAAGCTCATTCTCATGTTGGCTGTGAGAAATTAGTGTATCCTGCTCCTTTCATCATCCTGTTTGTAATCCAAGCCTGATTAATTGGGTGACCTGCGGACGCCACAGTTGGATTCGCCAGGATACCATTAATGCTATTGGCTGTGCAGAAAAGCAGGTTCTTTGGAAGCCACCTTGAAACTATGCAACCAAGCCTTGGCCCAGATGTTCTGGAGGAAGGAGGCCTCAACTTTTCGAATAGGATTGCAAGTGAAGCTGGTTGCCTCTCACCTTGTTGGCATTTATAAGCATCTACATGTTTACTTATGTTTGGAAGGAGATCTTGAAACAGCCCATGTATATTAACAGGGGGCTTTTCTCAGTTCTCTTGAATTTCGTCTACGTTTCCCCCTTTGGCGTCTTTTCTGTGCATCTTGGTTCTTCTCACCTAGGACGCGTGGAGAGATGCAAGGAGAGAAGAAACAAGGAAATGTGTTTTTCAAGAAATGGGACGTCCTTTTCTCTCAGACATCATCCATGTCATGTCCATTTATGATGATGGCACGCAGCTAGGTCTGCTGTTGGCATCTGTTATTATCCATTGACATCATGGCTTTCAATTGAAAGCCGCAACCACCCACAGCAAGACGTTTATAGGTTTGAATCTGGCCTGGGGCCTTCCTGTGTGGTTTTGCATGTTCTTCTTGTGTTTGCATGCGTTTCCTCTGGCCTCTCTGGTTTCTAATGCAGGCTAATTAGAGATTCTGAAATGCATATTGGTATGAATGAATCATGTGCTTTAATTCCTACTTATGGTTGATATGAGAGCTGAAAAATAGAAAATTTGTTCTTAAACATCAAAGAATCAATCAATCACTCTGACAAATGTACTGCTTGTGTACAGGTATATTTAGCAGGAAGTTGTTCCTGGATCTTGAGTTCCCAGAATTTGTTCCCAGGCATTTAGCATAGAACTCATTGCCTATCTGAAATCAATGGGTAACAATGGAAATATTGGCTGCAGGCCTTTTGTCCCCAAATTTTTCATCCCTGGACTTTTCGTCCCAGTGAACTTTTTGTCCCCGGTCTCTTCGTTCATGGATTGTGCGTCCCCAATAATCTTTTGCGCTCTTTGTGAATTATAACACTGTCCTTAACCCTAAACCTTTTATCATGGTGATCTGTCCATCGTCCATCTGTCCATCCATCTGTCAACAATGGTGGCACGTTTCTTTATCATTAAAGGGACGAGAAATCTGAGGATGAAAAGGCTGGGGAGGAAAAGTCCTTGAGGACAAAAAGATCATGGGGATGAAAGGTCCAGGCATGAAAAATCCAGGGATAAAGAGTCCTGTAGCTGGAAACATTTTTGTTTCTCCTCTCTGTAGAGAAGTATAACTTTCTTGGCATCAGTATTGTGGGACAAAGCAACGAGCGAGGCGACGGTGGCATTTACATCGGGTCTATCATGAAGGGCGGGGCTGTGGCGGCTGACGGGCGGATAGAGCCTGGAGACATGCTTCTGCAGGTGTGTGTGTGTGCGTGTGTGTGTGTGTGTGTGTGTGTGTGGAGGGGTGCAGATTGGGGGGGGGGGGGGGGGGGAGTTGGGGGAGTTGGAGTGAGTGAGATTGAAAAAATGCCGTTGTCTGAATGGTGCCAAATGCCTATTGAGGACAGATGTTTGCTTTCAATTCTCTCCGGCCTTTTCCACTCTGTGTTTCATTTAAGGTGAATGACATCAACTTTGAGAACATGAGCAACGACGACGCAGTGCGGGTGCTGCGGGAGATTGTGCACAAGCCGGGGTGAGGGAGACGTGTTCTGACTGCTAAGGAGCAAGAGGTTCTCTGGTGTGGTGCTGGAGAACATTCTGGGGCTCAATTCACATGCAGAGCCCACCTGAGTCCAATCGCTGAGTTCTGCTGTAGTGTAATGTGCTGTGTTGCGTATGTCCTGGGTACATACCCCTGCGCTTATACAGTTCAAATGTTTCTAATCGTTGAATTTTAGTCAGCTATATCAGTTTATTCCCCTCAACTTTAGGCAACTGGGTGAAATATTTTCAAGACTTCATACTTTCTGGCATCAGGAAATCACTTGTGGATTTTAGCCACTGTCTGTTCAGACTGGATCACCTCATTCCTTCTGAGACTGGTTTAAATTGAACTTAATTTGACACGCACTGGGATAATTTCCCACAGATGGCCAAAACGATAAAATTAAGCATCTGCTGTTTACTGCTGGATGCCATCAGAGAGCATGATGTCATTTGAACCATAAAAAAAATTTGTTGATTTATAAATGTATGTCTGATGCTGCTATATGCTGCCATGGGGACTGAACAAGGACATTTGTGTGGAAGTACTCCGGTGCACACACACACACACGCACACGTGCACACACACACACGCACACGTGCACACACACACACAGGCACACATGTATACACTCAAACAAACACAAACATTCACGCACTGAGGAGACTGAATGTTTGTTAATGTTTGTGTGAAAATTCCTCCTTGGTTTCTCTCTGTGCTGACCTGTAAAATCTGCTGGTGCTTTGTGTGTTGACAGCCCTGTTACTCTAACGGTAGCAAAGTGCTGGGACCCAAACCCCCACAGCTGCTTCACTCTGCCCCGCAGTAAGTGTTATTCCCTACTGCTACGTCAAATAAATTCCCTTTCGTCTGCAGGAACTTTCCCCCGGAACAAGGAACTGTTGTAGGCACTCAGTTTATCTGCGTACATTTGGACCACAGGAAACGGGGTCTAAATTAAGTTCTTGGGAGATTATTAAGCCCCGCCAAAAAGTCCCTGTTTGTGGGTGGTACTTTCCAAAAGTACAGGAACTTCTGGTGTGGGCTTGCAGCACTGAATGTTTCTGATTGGTTGACTACTTGCAGCATTTTATTTCAACCAGAATTTTTAAAAACTTGGGGGTTGGAAACCGGCTTGTTTTTATATTTTGTCCGTTGTGCTCGGACAAGTCAATATGGAGCTTCAGGAAAAATCCTTCTACAGATGGACGGATAACAACGTCCAGGCCTTACTGAGCATTCATGCAGAGGATGACACAAATGAAATGTAAAACGTCCATCTCTTTCCCATCTCAGCAGCCTAATTTGCCGAATCTTCGCTGGTCTTTGGACTGCTATGGAAACGGAAACAATGATGGGCAGAAGGAATCTGTCTGTTCGTTGGAAAGTAGTCCCTGAGACTAAAATGTGTGGGTAATTTTGGGTGGAAATGCAGCTATAGTCTTGTTTCACTTGGTGCTGGCTCCTGCTGAAGTAGCCCATTGTCAATGGTGTTGCCCCAGGTAAATGGCAGCTGAGCTGCAGCTGTGCTGGCACACTGGCCAGCCTCTCAGCCCTGAGCTGTGTCGGTGATGGTGGGGATATGTTAGTCTGTAGAGGTCTGCGAAAAAATTGGCTCTCCACACTGGATTTTACTATTTGTGCTTGACGTTTATGCTATGCCACCAAAATTCACTGGAAAAGCCTGCAAACCGATTATCTAATAGCCTGAGTAACTCCAAAGTGAAAAGAAAAAATGAGAAGAGATTGGGCAATTTAGACTGTTTGTCCTTTAATTTTTCTGCACCTACATTTATTTTTATGTAATATGACGATTCATCATTAAAAGCTTATAAAATGTGATGCCTACAATGCTAAAAAGATGAATAGAAAAGGCCTAATGATTCAGCCTAATAGTAGCCAAATTTTAAGAATATCAGTTTGGAGGATATAAAGGAACAAAGTTTATGGTGTTTGTCGTACTTCAGGCTGAAAGTGAGTCTACGGTGATACATTATACATGGTTTTTATGGCTGGAAATGCCCCGTTTTCTCCCAGGTGAGCCAATCCGGCCCATTGACCCTGCTGCATGGGTGTCCCACACCGCCGCCATGACAGGGGCATACCCAGCGTACGGTATGAGCCCATCAATGAGCACCATCACCTCCACCAGCTCCTCCATCACCAGTTCCATCCCTGAGACCGAGCGTAAGTGCCATAACCCACCTGAGCCCTCTCACCAAACCCCAAACACCAAACCCAACACCTGCCCAGGTGTTGCGTCTGCTGTAAAACTTTGGTGGCCCATTGCTGATTGGGTAGAATGTTTCTGGAGTTCTGAAATTCAGTAGCAGAGGACACTGATCTCTGCCCTAAATCATCTGCTTGCGCACAGCCCACCACATCTGCTTCCAGTGTGAACGGATTCATGCTCTTCCTGTCTCACAACCGCTGCTCTCCCCACGCAACTGCTCTCCTCAAGCATAATATAACCTGCTGCTCTCCCATAAATCTTTTAGCTTTGATGCTGGCTGCCAAACACCCAGGAGGACTCTCAGTGAAACTAACCCCAAGCCTAGTCTGATCAGCCAGGCTTAGCCTGGTTCCCATTAGGTATGGTCTCCCAGTCGGTCTGCTTAGAGGAGTGAGGTGCACATCTGTCTTGGGTGTAACGGTCTTCCAGATTCATATTGATCTTATACTCCCTCTATACAGGAACCATTCAAGATTCATTGCCGTACATACGCATGTGCAGGGGCGTACAAACACTCACATTTGACCGTGCCCACACATTCAACAAAATCAAATCAACAGAGGAAGTGTAGAACATATGAGGCCAGGTTATTTTTGTTACGACTGAGGGTGCAAAATGAGCCTTGAGAATGCATTCAGGTAAATACCATACCCGGCGAGAGTTCCTGGCATGGAGCATTAGGTCTGTGTAATCTTACTCATGAAGTATATGTAGCTAATAAAGCACATTATGTCTTCTGTTTTTATTCCCCCAGCATATTATGGGGGATATAGTCATCTGTATGTCAGTGTGTCCCTCCTTCTGTAATCATTGCATTTCCGAAGCAGAACTCGAATACCATTGAATATATATATATTTTTATGAGACTTGCTGTGCGTATTAATTGGGTCCTAGACTGGTGCCTTTTGTTACATTGAGATTTATACTTTTTCCAGAATTAATTAAATTAAGACATTTGGGGGCTGAGGGGGATATGTTGTCTTCTGATGACTCTTGTTTTTATTTATTTGTTTAAATCCCAGCATTTTGATTTGTAGATGGCTTATTCTTAACAAGAAAATAAAGATTAGAGCGGAATATTGGCTGTCATGTCTGAGCTTGTCTTTTTCATCTCTTTATCCTGATAAATTGTAATGCATATAATGTAGCAATTCTGGATCCAAAGCCCCTCATACAGGCAGTGTCACCAGTAGATGAACATGGTGGAAAGAAACGGCACATCCCTCACTGCTTCTTCTGCACTTGCATGAGCACTCAGTAGACCAAAGGCCATGCACGCTCACATTGCATACCGCGCTCACCGCGAGTATTTGAGTGGGTCTCAGCCTAGTCGCTGAGATCTACTGCCCTGTAGGTTTTCTACCCAACCCTAGTGAAGTACATCTCTTGCTACTGGTACAGAGCTTGTTGAGATGGTCACGCGCAACGTCAAATGTTCCAAATCAGGGCTGAAATTAGGGCTCGGTGATGCGGACAAAATCAAATATAATATTTTGTGACCACACATATTGAAATCAATATTCTGGAGATATTTTATGAGTAAATATTGGTGTTCTCGTGGAATATTTACACAACGAGACTGTTGATAAACAGTCATTAGTAATGTGGTTACGATGAACAAGCAGATTCAGCCAACCGCAAGAACATTCCAGTAAATGCGGACAAGTGAATCACTTTACTGTCATTCATCCTTTTAAAATTACCTGAAAAGGCAACACTTGTGTCTTAGCAAGATATTACAAAATACAGAATCTCAGACAATGTCTTATTGTCTTTCACGATAACTATATAATATTGATACATTGCCCAACCCTAGTTAAAATATAAGTAGCTGATGTATTTAGAGCCCCTGTAATATTCATAGGCTTGAATACACACACTCTGTACTGCGTTTGCACAGGCTCTGATTCCACAGGCACCCACAGAAGCTCTGCATGTGTGCTTACTTCACCCCCTGCTTTTCTGCTGCTCACGGCTGCCTGTGCTTCTGTTTGTCTGTCTGCTTATCCATGTTGTCCGTCTGACCGTTGTCCTGCGCGCCCCTTTCACTAGGCTTCGACAATATCCACCTGTCCATCCACAGTGACATGGCCATCGTCGCCAAGGCAATGGCCTGCCCAGAGTCAGGACTCGAGGTGCGAGACAGGATGTGGCTGAAGATCACCATCCGTAATGCTTTCATAGGTACCGTTTGTCCCTCGACCTCTGCTGGCGTAACCTTTGACTTTCTGAAGGATTTATTCATGAAGTTTGACTGCAAGTTTATTTTCGATTATATTATTCCTATTTGATGCCATTTTGTTCCTGGCTTGGTTCCCTTTGGCCTTCCTATAGTGTTTCCGGGCCAGAACTCAGAAATCACTCAATATTTCTTTACCAAATTTTGCAGGTGCATTGATCAGCTACTAGACTGGTGCCTTTGGGTAATTTTGGGCTTCTGGGGGATGGTGGGGGGAGATGTTTGTTTCTAGTCGTGAAAACACACTCTAGTGTTATTGAGCCCTGGTGTACAAAATAGGATTACCTAGTTGGCTTGACAGCTCCAGATAGACTTAAATGAAACGTACTGTTCGAGGTTTTACAGAGTACTGCTAACTCTGTAATCTTGCTTTGTAAACGCTTGTCTTCTGTAGTGTCTCAGGATCCTGTGCTCAATGCCCTCCTATTGTGGGTTTGTGGGGTGTGTGTGTGGTGTGTGTGCCCCAGGGTCTGACGTAGTGGACTGGCTCCATCATCGCGTGGAAGGTTTCACTGACCGCCGTGAGGCGCGCAAGTACGCCAGCAACCTGCTGAAGGCCGGGTTTATCCGCCACACCGTCAACAAGATCACCTTCTCTGAGCAGTGCTACTACATCTTTGGAGATTTGGGTGGAAGTGGGTATTGCTCTGTCTCTGTCCATTTGCCCCCCTCTTGTTCTTTCTCACCTTCTAAACTTCTGTGTGTACCTTCTGTCTTCCTCTCATAATCCCGCCGTTTTTACCCCTCAGCCCGACAAGTGCACGAGGGGTATTGTCGTCCCTTGGGCCGGCCGGTGGGTGGGCGTCCGGGCGGGCGTGCGGCTGCCAATTTTGTCCGGGCTATTTCTCTGTCACCACTTGGGTTAGGAAGTACATATTGCATATGTGGACTCCCCATGGGGGGTAGGTGCGCCTTTTCGAGGTTTCGTCCCAGTTTGACCTTTGACCTTGCAGCAGTGACCTTCAGGGCTGAGGGGTATTGCCCGCTTCAGCAAGGGCCATTTCTTTCCATTGCAGTCGTCTTCTCGACAGAGGACAAACTTGGTAACAAACCTGGTAAACTAAATGTTTTTCCTCTCTTCTGCTTGACCTCTCTTCTCATGACATCTCCTCTCCTCTGCTTGACCTCTCCTCTCATGACACCTCTCTGTTCCCTCACACTGTGTCTCCACCTCCCTCTCCTCCCTTCTATTCCCTCACTCCCTCTCTCTCTCTCAGACATGGCTAGTCTCTCCTTGCACGACCACGACGGATCCAGTGGAGCTTCTGACCAGGACACCTTGGCCCCTTTGCCCCATCCTAGTGTGTCACCGTGGCCCCTGGCTTTCCCTTACCAGTACCCCATTCCCCATCCCTACAACCTGCACCCCCCACATGAGCTGCCCTCCAGCTACCCAGGAGGAGCAGTCGGTGCTGGCAGCCAACACAGCGGAGGTGAGACCATCTCTGATTGACCGGGCATTAGAGGAACTAGCATTTCTGTAGGAAGTGATGTCTGTCACATGAACACCATATTGGCTATGCAGCTGTGTATTAAATCAATATTATATTGATATTGTGTTATAACATGCAGGGGATTGCCTCTAGGATTTCTGATATCGTAGTATTGTGATATGATCTAAGTGCTGTCTTTTCTGGTTTTGAAGGCTACACTACTGTAAAGGAATGCAGTTGTCTGCAGTTTTTTTTTTTTTTTACTGTTCTAGCTGTTGCTTGTACCTACTTGGTCATCATATCCACATTACTAACGACTGTTTATCAAAAATTGCATTGTGTAAATATTTAATGAAAGCTCCAATTTTTATACCTACAGTATCACCACAGTATTGATTTCAAGGTATTCTGTCAAAAATATCATATTACATTCTTTCCATATGACCCAGCCTGAGAGACAATTTGTTATTGGTGCTGACTGTCAGTATTATGTTTTTCATGCAAAGAATCAGTTATTGGGGGACACAAAAGGTGAAATGCGACATGATTTTAAATTGGAATATGTAAACCACATGCTAACTACTACATCTTAGTTTTCACTGACATTCCTCCTCTCTCTGTCGTTCCTTTTCCTTGAATGTCACAGGGAGCAGTGGCTCAAACTGCAGTGCGGGGGCGAAGCAGGAAGCAAAGCCAGGACCTGCTGGGACGGAGTCCAAATCCGGTGGCAGCGGCAGCGAATTGGAGCTCAGGAGGGAGAAGGCCCCCAGCGAGCACTCTGTAGCACCCCCTAGTGAACACAGCGTGCGCAGCACCCATTCTGCCGTTCATCCCCCTGGCCTGCCCCCAGAAGCTCAGACACCCCCTATCGTATCTCAGGCTGCCCCTGGGTCCCCCCCCAGCCGCGACCTTGACTCCATACCCCCTGAATTAACGGCCTCGCGCCAGTCCCTCCTCATGGCCATGGGAAACCCCGGCGAGTTCTTCGTGGATGTCATGTGACGTGTGTCAGGTGACTAGGGTATGAAGTGGTACTGGGCACCCCTGTTGTTGCCAGGAGAAGGGAGGATGTGTGGGAGAGTGGGATGGACCGGGAGGCAGGGGTGGGAACGAGACGTGCTCTCGGGCCGTCGTGAGAGTTTTGTTTCCTTTGTGGTCGCTGTGGTGTGTTGCTCCCTGCCTCGTTATTCAGTGAAGAAGACCAAGATCCAAGCCTCTGTCTGGAGTTCCATTTTGCCTAAAAGACTGGACTGTGTGTCAAAGTGCTGGTTGGAGAGGAAGGCGAGACGCTGCAGATGGACATGTCCTGTCTGTCTCGTGCCCTCTGTTCCGTCAGCGTCCTGCGGTGCCCCTGGACTCTTACCTTCCTGTCTAGTGTTTGCCTTTTTCCACCAAAAAAAATGCCCATATCCAGTGACATTAATGACGACTGAACAAAATGACTCATTCCAACATGAATGAAGTATGAAAAATAACCTAAATGGGAAAGAGAAATTGAGAAATTCTGTATATATTATTTGTAAAGAAAACTGAGGGAGGGGAAATAAATGAGATGAAAAGCACATGCAGAGAAGGGGAGATTACTAATCTATCACAGATGTGGACCTTCGTGCTCCTGAGAATGGTGGGATCAAGGAGGGAAAGTATCAGTAGGAGAAAGGGTGAGGGGGAGAGAGAGTGAGGGGGAGAGAGAGATGAGTGAGGACACAGCATTTACTTTGGAGCTGTGCCCAAGCTGGTATTCGTCTATGTGTTTACAACTGCTTCTCCTCCATTTGGTGAGCGTGATGAAATTTAGGAGATGAGGCAACCACCTCATGTCTCCATGGCCGGCTTTTGCTATCCTTGTTTCACCCTGATAAACAAAAAATAATACATGCAGACTGAGATTCATTCTTTACGGTACTAATGAAAGTAAATGGAATTTTTATTTCATTTAAATTATCTGAGTGCCCTGTTCTTTTGGAGGGTGAATCTGGAATTTGGTCTCATTCTTTTTCTTTTTTTTTTTTTTTTTTTCTAATCTAAAAATATAGCTTCTCTTCCTCTAGCTCTCTGCTGTAGCTGCCATGGCAACAAGAGAATTTAACATATTTTGCAATGCATCAAGCCAAGTCATTTTGTCTCTTGTCTCGTAGAAGTCTGTTTTCGGTGGTTTAGTTTTCACTACATGGCCATGAGGAGAAACCGAAGTCCTCACTCGATCCTGATCAACATCAGTTAGTTTGGTTAATTCCACCATGTCAATCACAATAGGGAACAATAAGATTACTTTGGTATTCAGTGTTTTCTACGGTGGCCACCTTGTGACAACTGTGACTTACTCGGGCAAAGCAGTCTGAACACCTTCTCACACAGGCAAACGAATGCTTGAGCGCTGACTCACACGCATACAGCAGATTTGTTGTGACAATGCTGGCTTTGCAGCCTTGAACAGGTCTATCGTTCCTGTCTTTCGTTTTCTCAATGTTTGAATCACCATTTTTAATATTTTCTTTATTATTTTACTGCTAAAATTCTGTATATTTATAGTTTCTTTGCAAGAATGTAAAGTTTTCTTCCTTCTTTATTATATTTTCTTAAGGTCTTAAGTTTGGTTATGGAAAACTAGCAAATTACTGTATGATTTTCTTTCTGTTCATACATGCTGAGATTTATGCTGTTTTATGGGGGGAAAAAAGTAGTTTTATTTATAAAACATAGTTTTATAGATGAAATATGGGAGTCGTATTGTAATCTTCAAAAAATCTGGAAATGAGTATGCACCAAATGGCTTAAGGAATGTTTTAGTTGCAATTTATTGTCTGGACTGTGTGTTCATGAGCTCTGCTTGAAATGACCTGGTTTTTTGTTTTTTGTTTTTTTTTTTTTTAAAGAATATTTTCTAAAAATGCTCCTCTGGTTGTTTCCAGTGCACGTTAAGTAATGGGTACCCAAGGCAAACCTCCAATGAACCCGGCTGTGATTTACCACTCGCATCAGTCAAGTTAACCAGTCATCACACTGCTTGGATTAATATAATTTTCATACAGTTCCAGAGTGTTTTTAGGATTGAAAAGAGTTTGTAAATGTATTTTAATGCACAGGAGCCGGAGGTCGTTGCACTTTTATTCCATTACTTCCATGTTTGCAGCTCAGTCATCCAGTGAAGTCCAGAGAGTTCAAAGGGAGGCAAAGGCAGTTTGGGGTTGACTACAGGGCTTGCAGGAAACGCGTTGTGGTACCGCAGTGGGGGCTGGGTTTGAATTTCACTCCAGGGCCCGGAAGCGAGGGTGTGTCTTCGGGATCTGGGGAACGAAGTCGGCCTGATGCAGCAGTTTGACAAATAAAAAATTGTTAACTGAGAATACATGGCAAAGGAAAGTGTCACTACTTCCTCCAACCCAACCAGCAGAGCAGCAATTTAGTGTTATTTCTGGTCACTTGATCTTCCGGTCAGAGGGTTTCAGTCTGCAGGATTACCAAAGGTATGTGGACTGCTGCTGCTCTGGCTCAGCTTCTAGAAAATGTGTGCATGTGCCTGAATTACTACACTTGTGAGGACAGCTATACCTCTCAGGTATAGTGAAGTGCGAGAGAACCTTATTTGAGCATGTTTTTGCTGACCTCGCTATGTAAAGGTCACTTCTTGGCCGAAGTTTAGGTCTAGGGTAACAAAAGGGATGATGCTTAGAACTGTCTATATTCATGGTTGGGAATCAGAATTTGGTTCTAAGGTTTTGCGTTAAATTGAGGTTAAAATTGGGGTCACCTTTGCGGGGGGGGGGGTTGTTGATTAGGGTTTCGGATCAGGTTTTGGAGGGAGTTGAGTTCCAGTTTTGTGTGAAAAGATGGTGCATTGATGCCGAAATACTTTTTCAGTCCTCACAAGTATAGTAATACAAATTTGTGTGTGTGCGTGCATTTCCGCACAAATATAACCGCATGTAATTTTTGATCCTTGGTTAAAAATTCCTTGCCATCAATGACCGCCTGGAACCTGGAACTCGAAGACGTGACCTTCAAGCCTGAGGGGCGACCTCAGTTTGTTCTTGTTGGGATATTTTGCCTTCAGCCTGTGAAATGCATACCTCTAAACATATGTTTCTCTTTGCCAAAAAAATCTTTCTTTACTTTTGCAGTATGGTTTGGGTCATAGTCCTTTTGCTCTGCAAAGAGCCGTCCACTCAGTTTTAAAACATTTTGTAGAATCTGACCAGAAAATATAGCCCAATACAACTCTGCAATCATCCTGCTGCTTCTGTCAGCAGCCAGACAGTCAGTGAATACCTTTGAACAAGTTGTCTCATCTGTGCTTTAGATGTTTTTCCAAAACAGTGAAGGCTTTATTTTTTGGCAATAAGGTGGTTTATCTTTGGTCCTCTGGACCTTTTGGTGTTGCAGAACTCACCAGGGCATTCGGTGTGTTTGGTAATGTTCCAGTTGGTTCATTTGGCTTCGCCATATAATGGTTCTCTGTTCTGTGTTTTGATTTTTCAGCCTTATAATGGGCTGCTTCCCTAGCAGTAAGAGCACTTTGGACATCATAATGAGAGTTAACAGCAACATATTCCAAATGCAATTTGAAATGGCAAATGTGCTTGAAATCAACCCAAGAACTTTATCTACTTGATACTTTATTAAATGATGAGTAAATGCCTCATTTGTAAATGCCTCATGCCTCAAAAAGTGCCATAATTATCATGTAATTTTCTTGATTTGGATCCAAATATCCCCAGATGAAAGTGGGAAGTCAACACCAAGCTCATGTTTATCATTTAATTTCTTCTCCATTATGCATTGGTCGACTGATAAAAGAACAGCTTTATCAATATCCAAATTTTTATAGACCCAGCTGCAACAGTGAGTCTTGTGACAGGAGAATATGACTGTGTAGGATCTAATGATTTTTTGAGAATGGGAATACAAAAGCACTTGTTCTAGTTGGAATGAAAACCAAAAATGGAGAGCATTTTCCGAACGGTTTTGACTGCTTGAGGAATTACTTGTTTTATTTTGTTTCACTTCATCAGCTAGACAAAATAAGTTAACAGAACAACAGTATTGCCCGTAAATGGTCTTACAGTGGTCTGTTTGTGGCTAATGTTGCGAATGGAAATACTCGTATTTAGCTGGTGTGTTTACTGCAGCAGTTTTCAGCCCTGGTTTCGGAGAAAGATGGAGAAACCTTCTGCTTACAAACGTCAACTCTGTCCGTCATTAACAAATATGGGCTCTTCATAGAGATGGCAATGTCAAACCTTTGAAACAGCTTTGAACTTTTGAAACATTGTTTGTAAAAGGTTTGTAATGTTTTGAAACCGTTTCTACAAGTAGACTAGTTCAGAGCATACAGGCAGAAACATTTATTGCTGCTCTTATATTTCTAACAGGAAAAAACACAATCGCAGATGAGCCTTAATTACTGATTATTTTAATACCATAAAATATTTACAAGATAATGGCTAATTTGTTACTGTTGGCCATTCAATTTAATTGTATTCTGACATACACATTGTGCACCTTTGAATCCCATAGAACTGACTTATTTTGGTTTAATTTGCCCGTCAGGTGAGAAATCATTTATTGAATAAATCACTCATTGTTTTACACATTGGGATGGATTAATGTTACCGTTTTTCATTGGACGTATCGGACGGTAAATCACTTTTTTTAAACCGCTGCATTGCTTGGAGGGAGAGCATGACGTACAGAACTTCCATACGTTTCAGAAGTCTGTGTTTCGAAATTTACCGTGATGGACTTGTTTTCGTAATTTTGAAAATTGAGCTCCAAAAGATGTTCATTTTTCAAAAGCTTTTGAACCGGTGCTACAACAGATAACCTTTATTTCATAAAGCTAATAAGTAACATAGTGGCCACAAAAATACAGTGCACAAAGAATTCTTAAAAAAAAAAAATCAGCCTGTATTTACTATATTTATGGAGAAACTCTAATTAACTTGAAAAATACTGTACGATATTACATTACAGGTTCTTACTCGTGTCCAGAGCGACGTGCAAAAGTGCACAAGATCAATACAAAAGTGCAGAGCTCCTTGGGGACAAGTACAAGTGCTAACAGTAAGTGACAGAACACATTCGGTTGTTACGGATATAAACCAATAAGCAAACCAAATACACTGATAACACCAAGTAAACAGCATCAAAATCAAGAAAACAGCAAAAACTCAGGTAAACGGGCAACAAAATCAAGTAACGGGGAACACAAGTGCAACAAAAATAAAGGGCAACTAAATCAAGTAAAACGGTAATAAAATCAGGTAAAAGGGCAATAAATCAAGGGATGTAATGACAGGATTCAGGGCAGTGGAGTGGGGGAAAGGTGGAGCCTGAAGGTGGTGGATTTTCAGGCGGCGCTTGAAGGTGCTCAAGGATTCTGCCGTTCGGACCTTGATAGGTAGATCATTCCACCAATGAGGTACCAGGACTGACAGCTGCCTTGAGCGGGAAGGGGAGGAGTGGAGGGGGGGAGGGGCCAGGCAACCAGACGTAGCAGAGCAGAGTGCTCTGGCAGGCGTGTATGGTCTGAATAGTCTCCGGATGAATGCTGGGGCTGTTCCGTTGACTACATCAGTAGGCTAGCACCAATGTCTTAATTTTGATGCAAGTTGTAACAGGGAGCCAGTGGAGCCTTGTGAGCAGGGGGGTGACATGGGAATGCCTCGAGAGGTTGTGGACCAGATGAGCTGCAGCATTCTGGATGAGCTGGAGGGGTCTGATGGCAGATGCTGGAAGGCCAGCGAGGAGGGAGTTGCAGTCGTCCAGGCGGGAGAGGATCAGCGCTTGGACTAGGAGCTGTGCTGAGAAGGTGGTGAGGAAGGGCCGGATTCTACGGATGTTCCAGAGGAAGAGCCTGCAGGTCTAGGTCACTGCTGCAATGTTCGCAGCAGAGGAGAGCCTGTCGTCGAAGAGGACCCTCAAGGTTCTTTAAACTCAGCGAGGGGGAGATGGTGGTTTCCCCCAGGGTGATGGTCAGGTCCAGAAGGGGGGAGGATGGAGCAGGGATGTAAATCATCTCCATCTTGCTTGGATTGAGCTTCAGGAGATGGTTGTCCATCTAGCTCTGGATGTCTTGAAGGTAGGCAGAGATGCGGGTGGAGACCTGGACATCAGAGGGGGGAAAAGAGAGAAAAAGTTTAGTGTCATCGGCATAAAAATGATACGAAAAACCACGAGCAAAAATGACGGGACCAAGAGACTGGATATAAAGAGAGAAGAGGAGTGGACCAAGAACTGAGCCTTGGGGGACGCCTGTAGTAAGGGGGCGGGGTGTTGATACTTCACCAGCCCAGGCAACCTGATAGGAGTGAACAAAAAGGTACGACTTCAACCAGATGAGGGCTGAGCCACAGATCCCCAGTGCAGAGAGGGAAGACAGGAGGATGGAGTGGTCCACAGTGTTGAATGCGGCAGACAGGTCGAGGAGGTTCAGGATGGAAGAGAGGGAGGTGGCGCGTGCAGTGTGAAGTGCCTCACTGACGGATATGAGCGCGGTCTCCGTGGAGTGGGCAGCTCTGAACCTAGACTGGCGAGGATCCAGGAGGGTATCTGCAAGAAAAGAAGAGAGATTATTAGCAACCGCACGTTCAAGGGTTTTTGACAGGAAGGGGAGGAGGGAGACTGGGCAGAAGTTCTGAATGACTGAGGGGTCAAGGGAGGGTTTTTTCAGGGGCGGGGTGATGATGGCCTGTTTAAATGAAGAGGGAAAGCATCCAGAGCACAAAGAGGAGTTAATATGGGAGGAGATGAAAGGGAGGATGTTGGTTGTGATAGATTGGAGGAGGGGTTAGGTGATAGGGTCGAGAGCACATGTGGTAGGATGGTGAGAAAGGAGCAGCTGGGAGACGTCAGAGGGTGAGAGGGGGGAGAAAGCAGAGAGGAAATGGGAGGGGACAGGAGGGGAGGAGGAGAGGGGAGGGAGGAGAAGGAGTTGCGAATGGACACAATCTTATCCTTGAAGAAGGCTGCAAAATCCTCTGCTGTGATGGAGGTCGCAGGTGACAGGTAATATGTAGATATGTAGGCCCATGTTCCCGGAACCAACCAAAATGATCTGATTCAATTAAAAATCAATTTCCTCCAAATCAAGGTTTTCCAAGAAATGAAACCCTTGAAAATTATTGCGAATTACATCTTCCAAATTTAAACCAGATATTATATTCCTCTTAATCAAGTTTTATTTAAGTGTTAAAGAACTATATTAAGCCATTACATAACTTCCTGTTGCACTATGGTATAAAAATGAGGTAACACATGCAATATCCCTTTGTCATCCAGCACCATGAAGAAAACAAAACAACTGTCAGTTCAAAAGAGGTGGTAGATGGTCATAGACCTTCATTAATCGGGAAATAGCAACAAGAAGATTTACAAACAATTGAATATGCCACTGAGCACTGTCAGGCCAATTAAAACAGTTCCATATCTTATGATTTTTTTTTAATTAAAATATTTTTATATTATTTATATAATATTTTTTGAGAACCTCAAGGGTAGAGGAGGCAACTGCATTTTGCCTCAGCGGAAACTGAGGAGTATGTGAGAGAAGCAACAAATCCCAAATAATCATTGTGAAGGAATTGTTGGCTTTGGAGATATCTTGGGGTCACCAGGTTTCAAAAAGCGCCATCAGGTGCCACCTTCACAACCACAGGCTCTTTGGAAGAGTTGTCAGAAGAAGGCTTTTCCTAACTAGAATTCACTGAGGAAAGTGCCTGGAGTTTGCCAAACGTTATTGAAATTATGACTGGAACTAGATGCTTTGGTCAGATGAGACCAAAGTTGCATGTTTTGGTCAGATACAGCATCAGCATGTTTGGTGTTGAAATGGAGAAGCATAGGAGAAGCACCTCATACCCACGGGGAAATCTGATAGTAGAGCAGTAATTTTTTGGGGCTGTTTTAATTCAAGAGGTCCAGGTGCACTGGTTAAGATTAATGACATAATGAATTCCACTAAGTATCGGGATATTTTGTTTGACAATCTGGTTGTCTCCACCAGAAGGCTGGGACTTGGCCGTAAGTGGAGTCTCATACAAGACAATGACTCAAAGCATACCTCATGATCCACAAACCCATGGTTCTGTGATAACAAAAACATTCTGCAATAAACATCTCAGTCACCAGACTTCAATCCAGTTGAAAACTTGTGGGCTGAGTTGAAGAGAGCAGTTGATAAACGCAAACCCAAGAATGTGAAGAATCTTGAAAGGATCTGCTTTGAGGAAATGGTCAAAAAAGCCCCCAGATGTGTGCCTTAACGTCGTCAAAAATTATAGGAAAAGACTCCATGCCGTTATCCTAGCTTGAGGTGGTTGCACTAAGCACCAAATGAGGGGTGCCAATTATTATTATGAAACTTGGATTTTGTTGAAAAAAATTTATATTATATGACTGTTAGGATTTTGGTTGTTTCCATCGAAATATTAAGTATGAAACACGTTGGCATATTCAGTTTCTTTATAATTGTATCGTTCATATGTTTTAGTATTTTTTGTCCATTGCCAGTCAGAGGTGCCAGTAATTTTGGAGCCCACTGCACATATTCTGGTCTGTGCCAATGTATTGTTGGCTATCAATTTGTAACCCCAATTCCAAAATAGTTGGGGCGAAGTATAAATAGTGAATAAAATAAGAAAATGCAATGACTTTCTCTTTAAAATAGAACATAGTTGCAACATTTGAAATGTTATCTGAGACATTTTACATTTGTATCCACAAAATGAGCTTATTACAAATTTTCTGGCTGCAACAGGTCTCAAAAAATTTGGGACACAGGCAAAAAAAAAAAAAAGGCTAAAAGTTCAATTAACATATTAGAGAATCAGCTGAAAGAACATTTAGGAAGTAATTTAGTTAATTGGCATCAGGTGTGTAACATGAATGGCAATAAAAGGGATGTTTTAGAGAGGCTGAGTCTCTCAGAAGTTAAGATGGCCAGAGACTCTCCAGCCTTTGAAGGTTTGCGTAAAAAAACTGTGGGATACTTTAAAAACAATGTTCCTCAACATCAAATTGCAAAGGCTTTAAAGCAGGGGTGTCTAATCTTACCCGTAAAGGGCCGGTGTGGGTGCAGGTTTTTGTCCGAGCCAGCAGTGCTACTGCACCTGATTCCACTAATTAACTAATCAGGGGTTTCAATCAGGACCTTGGTGAGTAGAATCAAGTGCGTTAGTATTGGGTTCTAACAAAAACCAGCACCCACACCGGCCCTTTCTGGATAAGATTGGACACCCCTGCTTTAAAGGTCTCATCATCGACAGTGCATAACATCATCAAAAGATTCAGAGAAACTGGAAAAATCTCTGCGCGTAAGGGACAAGGCTGAAGACCTTTACTGGATGCCCATGATCTTCGGCCCTCAGACGCCACTGCCTCACTCACCAGCATGATTCTGTTATTGGCATTACTAAATGGGCCCAGGAATACTTCAAGAAACCGTCAGTAAACACAGTCCGCTGTGCCATCCATAGATACCACCTAAAACTCTATCTTGCAAAAAGGAAGCCAATGTTGAGCATGATTCAGAAGCGCCGCCATTTTCTTTGAGCCAAGGTTCATTTAACATGGACTGTAGCAAAGTGTCCTGTGATCAGGCGAGTCCAAATTTGACATTCTTGTTGGAAATTATGGGCGTTGTGTCCTCTGGGCTAAAGAGGAGAACGACCACCCCTCCTGTTATCAGCGTTCAGTTCAAAAGCCAGCATCTCTTATAGTATGAGGATGTATAAGTTCATAAGGTGTGGGACACTTGTGTGTTTTAAAAAGCACCATGAATGCTATAAGGTATATAAAGGTTTTAGAGCAACATATGCTCCCCTCCAGAGGACATCTATTGCAGGGAGGGCCTTGTGTACTTCAGCAGGACAAAAATTTTAAACCACATACTGCAGCTAATACAACATCATGGCTTCATAGTAGAAGAGTCTGTGTGCTGAACTGGCCTGCCTGCAGTCCTGACCTTTCACCGATTGAGAACATTTTGTGCATAATTAAACGAAAAGTCCGTCAAAGGAGACCCAAAACTCTCCAGCAGCCAGAAACCTGTATTCAGCAAGAGTGGGATCAAATTCCAATGGCTAAACTCAAGAGACTTGTCTCCTCAATGCCCAGATGCCTCCACTCTGTGTTAAAAAGAAGAGGGGATGCTACATCGTGGTGAACGGGCCCCTGTCCCAACTTTTTTGAGACCTGTAGCTGCAATGAAATTTGAAATGAGCTTATTTCGTAGATAAAATTGTAAAACTTCTGTTTCAACATTTACTATGTTTTCTCTGTTCTATTGTGAATAAAATACTGGCTAGTGTGATTTAAAAGTCATTGCGTTTTGATTTTATTCACAATTTACACTTTGACTCAACTATTATGGAATTGGGGTTGTATATCTATCCGCTTATTCTGATCAAATATCCATTTAACTTACTAGTTTAACAGTGCGTCTCTCAAATGTCATCGCCAATGACAATCACCACAAACATTCCTGCGGTGCAGATGTCGCAACTCAGTCATGTGACTAAAGTTTTGAAACAGTGTAGTAAACCTGTGTCGACACTGGAAGTGTCGAATGTGTTCGAAAGCTCGTTCACTTCACAAATCACTCTTAATTTTGGAAGAATGCTCAAAGTACCATACACTGAGGAAACCCTCAAAGTTGGGGAACTCAAGTACACTTTCCCAGTTTGAAACTGCGCGAAGTGAAAAGTCGGCAGAAGACAGTCCACAGTCATTCAACGGTAGTTTAAACATATGAGTGAACAGGACGCACAATTAAATTGGCCCAGAATCCAGAAAGTGAGATCGCTAAACATGTTTTTTCTTCATTCCACTGTTCCTGCAGAATCGAATAAAACAAAAAAATTACTCCCTAATAAAAAAGTACATGTTTATTTGACGACGGAAACTGCCTCACGCAACAAATTCCCTGTAACTGCGATGACTAACATCCTATCTTTCCAGTCACATTTAATTTGAAGTCCCTTTAAACCGACTGTGTTTTAAATTGAAGCTAATAAGCGAAAATAGTGAAAATATGATATTTAAATGCCATACACAGTCCCGATCTGCAATTCACTGAAAGTCTGCATGAGTAGCTGGGGAGATCCTATCCTAGTCATTTTGGTGGCTGTTCAGCCTGACCTGATTAGACCTTCTTGAGTACTATCTGTCTGATCACACCCTGGAGCGCTGAGGCTGCAGTGGTAAGAACCGGGCGGGCGTGATAAATCTTGTGCGTGAATGTTTATTTTGCGTTTACGTAATGATAATGTATACATCATATATAAACATATTTAATTCATGGTCCAGTGCTATTTTTTATTTTTTGTGGCTGCTCGAAAACATCATATGACGCATTGTGACGCGTGTCAGCTGACTCAGTACCTCAGAAGGAAGGAGAGGTAGACATCTTGAATTGGAGGGATAGTAGGGTGTCTGTGAGCGGGTAGGAAAACGCGAAAGCTCGGTAGCTGGCTAGAAGGGAACCCTCGCGGCCCTGAAACCGCAAATTGTGTGGAGGGGTGGCTTTGGTGGGGGACAGAACGTGAATGACTGGTAAGGGCTTTTCCATTCAATCCGATGGCACTGGACCGCTCAAACTCGGATGAGCCGGTCACGACAGCAAATAAAAAAAATACGCAAGCTCGCCTCGCCTGCGGGATTAAGCTGCTTTCACCCCGTACGCGAAACGAATTTATCGCACTACAGATTATATTCAAAGTCAGTGCAAAGACGCGAATACACGCGTGTATTCGCGTCTTTGCATTGACTTTGAACGTACTGTCGTGCGAAAAATTCTCCCGTCCAGCGTGAAAGCGGCTTTAGCGAGGGCTTTTCTGCGGGAGTCAGTCGGGCGTGTTGAATACAAAATTGGCGTCAGTGAGAGAAGTGCGAGGGGACGTCGATATCAAATACTAGACAGTACGTTTACTCAAGAGTGTGATCGAGTAAATCGTGTCAGTAAACCTTATCCTCAGTAGGCTAACGTCATATCGATCTAGCGTTTGATTGCGGACGAGCGATACGTGGGAATCGCATCACTATCAATTATCCCGCATCTTCCTGTCGTTAGTCTTATGATGTCTCAGTTACGATGATCAAATTCCTAATTATCGACGTTGTCGCGATACTTAACGCCACTGCAATTGAAAGGGTGTGTCGGGCTAAGGATTTCGCCTCAGCGGGCTGGATTTCTGCATCTCGATTAACATTAGCTATCTAGCCTAGCTAACTTGTAGGAAGCTAATGCCGGCAGACATGTTGCTTGCCAGTTAGCGCCAACCTTATCATTCTGGGTGGGTTTTCATTCATTCTGGAAGTAAAGATAGCCGCTGTACACGTCGGCTTCCTTGTGTCCACAGTTTGACATTCCACGTTTTATCACCTGCTAGCTCTAATATTGCAATAGAATCTGCCTGCTTGATTCCTATGTCATGTGTAGCTTCATGGTTTAGCAGGAAGGAGTCTTTCCCAGTTTCCTTCTAACATAAAACGTTCAAGTTGAGGTTGCGCAACGTATTGACCTAACATTAGCTGTTCGACCAAGATCTGATTGTTTTATTTTTATCGTTCACTGGAAACGTGTTGAAAATACCAGTTTGAAAAGGAATTGTGTGCCGTCCTAAATGGTGGCGTGTGTTTGTGTGTGGGTGGTCAGCTCGTGAAGGGCTTCGCGAGTATGGATGTGTGGGTGGTATTTAGCACTAGACATTCAGATTGTTTGTGAACCGCTTTTGTGACGCCCTGAGTCTGAACAGAGATATTTCTTTTGTAATATTTTGTATACTACACACAGCTAGCATTTCCGGTGTAGGTGATGTAGATGACCTGGTCCGTGTGTGTGTGCGCGCATATGCTTCTGCACACATTTTGACGCCGATCTGCTGTTTGGGATACAGTAGGGTCAGGACATGACACACATTGTTCATTTCTCTCATTTACTCTTTATTCGGGGAGGGGCACATGTCACGAGGTCGGAAATTGGAGCTGACATTGCGAGTCCTGGTGATGTTCTCTGCCTCTGCTCTCTACTCTGAAGTGTGTATGTGTGTGTGTGTTTGTGGGGGGGATTCTCCAAGACTTTACATGGAATCACGTCTTCGGGTCATCCTTTTCATTAATTACAGTGCTGATTCTGAGCACTGCAAAATATTGATACTAAGCAGCTGCACTGTGTCCTTAAGGCTGATGGCCTTCATTTTCCCTTCCTTCCACAGTGCACCGCTGTGCATTTGACACGCTCAATGCAATACCTTCATTTCCTGCTTTTTTTCCAATCTCTTCCTCAGTAATTTTCGTAATCCGTGCCCTCTTTCACTGTCATGCTCAGGGTCTGCTGAATGGGACTGGCACTCTCTGACCTTGCCTCACATGGCAGGTTGCTAGTCAGGAAGTGGCGAACACCACAGCGTTATCTGCTCCATCCAGCCCTGCCTGGCCCTTTGTCGGCTAAGACACTACAGTCTGTGCTTCCCCTGTTCCCATCTGGCTGTGTGACTGAATACTCAAGTGGTGGAGATTATACCATCCCTGGTGCTGAATCATTGTACTGTAGTGTGTCTCCATTTTACATCTGTTTAGTGACTTCCAGATAAACCGTGCAGTCTTAGACATGTGGAGTTACTGAGTCGGGTAGAAAGTTCTGGTTTATTTAGACTGAGCTTGCTTGCAGGAGTGCTTGGTTTGCAATATTGTATTTCAGAATTGCCTCAGCATCTGTCTCCTGTACAATGGTTTCCGTATAAAAGGACAAGTTAACGTTCTGCGCAGGTAAGCATTTAAGTGTTGCTTTTGGTGTGTGTTTATTAACAGATGTACTGGCACACGTGTGAAGCAATATCTGCTTAAAATTGCTCATGATTGGTCACGTTATGAAATGTGCAGCCATTATCCTAAGGATATGTTTTCATGAATTATGTCTTTAGCCATTTTCAATGAAATTCCAATGACAAAAATCATGGGATATTCTTTGTGCATGTCAATATGAGCTGCTGTAGGTGAATTTCAATGGTGTGTCCCAATAGAACAGGCCCTGTGATGGACCTGACCTTATTTCGGGTAATGATTATTGATTTTTCAATCATTTCTGGCATATGTGTGGTTTCATTTGTTACATCAGTTATTGATTGAGGGCATCACTAGTACTTCCTGTTTACTCCATTGTCTCAGGCTATTGAAAAGCCACTTTTTCAGTCTTATCCAGAATCGTCCATGTATGTGAACGCCCTTAAAGTGCCAGAACTGGCTTGGATGAATATACAAGCATTCCCAATGTACATGAAACCAGCATTTTTTTCACAAAACAACTTCTTGTATTAGTTGCTGACCCATTTTATACAGGCGGATAGACTTGCATGCAGACTAGGCTTGGGTGATATCCAAAATAAAAATAAAAAAAAAATTAAATATCTCTTTGCAATAACTGCAAGTTTAAGGGTGAAGGACACCTCATACAAAAGTATGTCCTCGGATTTTTCACCGCGTATTTCAGCTGGACCAATCATAAGCAATTTTGAGCGGATATTGCTTTACGCATGCACCAGTACATCTGTTAGTAATGCGCGACCTATTATGGACAGTAATCCGTATCCCAAGAAATGGCTTTCATACGCTAAAAGGGTGACCTCTATACTTCATTATGCAACAAACCTTTGCCCTGTCAATCAACCACGCATGCCACCAAGTGGCGCTGAAATATGTCAAATTTTACCATTTTGCCATCTTCGGTGCCACCTGTTTGTGTGCGCATACACTATCCCAACTTTTTCTCACCTCTAATAGATGGTCTAACTACATACTAATGAGTTGCGGTTGTAAAAGTTCTGGGGCACTGATCGCACACAGAGTATAAGGGGTGCAAACTAGTGACTAATATGGATTGTGGCCATATCGGAGCGCCCCCTATATATTGCGCGAAGAAGATCCCAGGCCGAAAATCGCTCTTTCCACTGACCACCCCCCCCTATAATTAAATTTTCCAACTTCTACTTTGGGATAATGTTCACGCAGTGAATAAGAGAAACCCAAAAATGAAAATTTGGTAATTTGGCATGTTGGGCCCTATTTCGGCTTGCACTTGATTGACCCCTAAAATCCAAACTGGTACAGGTTGGGCCAAAAAATTTTGGAAATTTTCTAGTTAGGAAGGCCTCCAAAGTTTCAGCAAATTTGAAGAAGGTGACGATCACCACCTGCCTGAACCGTACAGCCAGTGGCTCTTAATTTGGTTATTTGCTTGCTTATAATTTATAATTTGCTTATTAGGTCAGTCAAGATCAACCATGTTCCTGGAATTGTGCCATCATGCAGGTTTTCATTTCAACCCAAAGTTGGTTCCCCTGATTTGTTTATAATCCTTCTGATGAATATCGAAGCACCTCCATACAATCTTCCATCTGATAAGAGGCTTTTTTTTTTTGTTCTTGTTTGTTGGGAGTGAAAACTGAATAGCATCTCCAGGAGTTGGTCACGGGCTGAGATGATGGGCTACTTAAGTATCACACACCTAGTTATTTAGTATCACACACCTAGTTATCATGTCAGCCATTGTCATATCATTAAAGCACTTCTCCTGTATTGTTCTATTCTATTCCGCATTATTTTCTGTGGATTGTTTACCGACTGGGGTTCAACATTCCTGGCAGTTTTTATGCATGTGGGGATAACGGCATCATTTTTATCCCGCACCATGAAGTGGGTGGGTTAAAGGAATGGGTGTTGTCTGTCTGTCCATTATGCTTCTGTTCCAGAAATTTCATTTGGTATTTATTTCCAAAATTTCATAAATGGGGATACATCTAATTGTGTAGATGTGGCTTTTCCAACTTGCATCCGTCCTTCCCCCTGTCTGTCCGTACCTCCACCGCATTTGTTCCCAGACCAGATATCAGCCGTCCCCTTCTTTTCCAGGCCAGAACTCGTAATCTGTCAATATTTCTTCATGGAATTTTATATATGGATACATCCTGTTGTTTAGATGTGCCTTTTCATACTTGGGTTTGTCCGTCCATCGCATTTTGTTTCCAGGCTGAAATATCAGCCATTCTGTGGCGAGGCACCAGAGGATTGCATGCTTGTCACAACTTGGGTTACAGCTATTCAGACGAATGTTTGTCAAGCCTACTTAAACGGTTGGGTGTGATTAAATCACACGACACTGCTCACTAGCAGACATGGGTTTGTAAGCCAGCTGTCTTGCATGTTTGTGTTGGATGAGGTCAGGGCCAGCTGAGAGTGGGACATCAGCGGTGGCAGTGCGTCTCTGAGTAAGTGCTCCTGGGCTGCTCCGTGTCCGACTGCACACTCTCTGCTCTGCTATTGCTCCGTCTGAAGCTGTTGCTGTTGGGTCAGGATTGATGCGGTTCCATGGGTTGCTGTGTGTAGCACTGTAGCCTCGATATGACTCATTCTGGATTGCTATGTTGGTCTCCAGTCTCTAACAGCTGTGCTGGTAGACTCCTCGATGCTGGACGAGACAGTACTGTAATTTTGGCTCCATCACTCTTCCCGGCTCTCTCCCGTGCTCGCCTCTACACATCTTTACACTCTCATCTCTTTTCCCCTACCGATGCGGCTCCTCTCTCCTCTGTCCTCTCTCGCTCCTCTTCCTCCCCCCGCCTCACTCCCCCTCCACCCCTGGAGAACAGGGACACTGTGTCCCTCCCGGCTTCCTGTCGCAGAGCCAGGCTCTCGTGGGCCTTCGCATGGGTTTTCTGAAAGATTTGAGCTCCCTGAAAGCATCTCTCTCTTCCTCTTGCTCACACCGTTCCCCACCGTGGCCTGGTATGGTCTAGTCTTAGCTCCTCCCCCCCCCAGCGAGGCTGAGGATTAGAAGATCACTCTGAAGTCTGATCCCAGGTCTCTCAGTCACAGTATCTCAGTTCGGTGTGTTTCTTTAGTATCATAACAGCAGAGTGCGACTGAGGCTGAGAATACACTGCTCTCTCGTTTTCTCACACACACTGTGGGGAAATGTGTATTCGAACAGGCAGAATTTGCAGCGCTCAGAGACCGTTTCCTACCGAGGATTTCACAGGTTGTGTTTTGATTACAAACGTGGCCGTGCCCAACTCCCTTCGCTAAACCTCTTCCTGGCACTCGTTTTTCTGTAGTGATGGTGCCCTTCAAACATGGGAATAAGAAATGTGAAAATTTGTCTTGGGGTGTCTTGGTGGTGCAGCCTTGTAGTCTGTGCTCCACATGCTTACTGTAGCTGTGTGTCCATCCAACTGTATCGCAAATCTTAAGCGCATTTTCGTAAATGTGGCGAAAGAAAATGCGCATTTGTGTGCTTTTCCATCGTTGGTTATGCGCGTTTGTTTCACGAGTTGAGCCGTAAGTGCAAGTAGGTGGCACGAATTGTCCAGTCAGTTGCCATTGTCTCTGCAGAAGAAAATGGCGCACGCAATGACGTCACTAAGCGTGACGAATGAAAAAGAAAACAAACTTCCCGTTTGTTTTCCTTTTCATTTGTCACCCCAAGCTGGTGGCGAAAACGAACAAAAGTAATCACTTTAGCTAGTTGGCTAGCTACCGCTTATGAAGTCTTCAATGTTACAGCTAGCACACCAGTGTAGCGAGCTAGCTAGCAAGCTTAGTAAGGTTACTGTTTGCTTCTATCGTATTGACCACTAGCAAACTAGCTAAAGTGATTACACATGCCTTATTATTCATTTATTGATTTATTGAAACATCCTAGAAAGGAGAAATATTTACAATGATTCAGATCTTTACGTAAAATCATGACGCATGATAAGAATACACACATACAATATTCTTTAATGTTATAGCTAGTACACCAGTTGAGAGCGGTAGCCATGCTAATAAGGCTACAGTACACCACATGCATGCAGCTGGGAGGGGGGGCCAGATTTTACACGACACCAGCGCCTCATCTCCCTCCCCACACATGGGAATGTAGGCAGGCAAAAATGACATAGTCAGTAAATGTAATATTTATTTGCATAATTCGCTGGTTTACCTTTTTCCACTGCATTAAAGCGCATTAATCTTTATCGAAGAGGCAAATTTTCCACCTCCTTCTTTTGCATTCTAGTTGATGCGCATTTTGCGCGTTTCCATTTAGGTTTTTTGAAGCCTAAATTCAAAATGTGCATTAAAATGGGTGGACCCATGTTGCTTACTTTCCCTCTCATGCATTCCTTGTTATTCCTGCTTCTTAATCATTTTCTCTCTAATATAAAGCCCTTAATATTTGTGACATGAATTGTAAGTACTTGCTGTGTAGAATGCATAAGACCATCATCAGCTGCTCCCTTCACCTTAGTTAGCCCTCTCTTGACAGCTGAGCGAGTCCACAGCAGCATGTGTCTCATCCTAATAGGTCCTGATTTTTGCATTGCACTGGTTTAGTCCAGATGGCTCTGCAGCAGAAGCGGTTAGGCAGCTGGTCTCTGCTGACATGAAGGTCTTGAAAGTTCTTGAAGTTGAAGCCTCTCTTTGGTGGTTAAGTGCTATGTTGTTTTGCAGTTAAACACTGTCTTGTGAGAGTTGAGGCCACAGATTGCTTTGTTGTTATGAGGTTTGGTTTCTGCTCCTCTGGGCTCATTAGCATCAGGAACCCACGATTTGGCGGTATGCACCGGGCGACCGGAGCTTCAGTGAAGATGAAGGTGTCTTGCTTGTCTACAAGCATTTTTACTGTGGAGGCATGCAAAAAATCTCTGAATTCCAATTGACAGTGATGGGACATGCAGCTCAATGACATTTCTCACTTATTAAAACATTTTACATCTTGATCCTTGTGGGCACGTTGACTGAGAGAGGATAGAAATGCCAGCAGCGGAAAGTGGCAAATATTCTGGGAAAGGGAGAATTTCCTAGACGGCCTAGGCAAGTTTCGAGCACCAGGGTGTGAGGAGATGCCAAAGTTTGGCTGAAATGAGGATGCCTTATTCCTCAAAAAGCTCCGAAGGCCCTTCACCTGTCGACAGGCGCACACTCTGAAAGGCCAATTTGGGATTCCCTACTTCCTGCTGTTCCCTTAATTTCCTTTTTCTGGATTGCTCCGTTTTGTTTCTCCGTTTTTAGCTCAGTGATCATTGTCAAGATCCACTCTTATCTCAGGCTGTGGGGATAAAAGCAGAAGGTTTAACCCAATGTCCCCCCTCCTATAGGAGTTTGTTCGCCATGGACCGAGCTGACTGAGACAACATCACGATGATTGGAGGACTGTTCATCTACAACCACAAGGGGGAGGTGCTGATCTCCCGGGTGTACCGCGATGACATAGGGTGAGTGCTGGTGGAATGATGGCTGGGAGTGTTGGCAAGAATTGTGTCAAGAACTTAACTGGTGGATGTGGAGCAAGACATTGATTGCAAGTTGAAGGCATTATGTAGATGGTTTGCTCGCTGTCTCAAAGCAGAAATCTCCAGACCTGTAAATTCTGCATGGTGTTTCAGAGGGTGAGACAGATTTGACACTGGGGATGAAGAGGATTCGGGGACAAGGGACATTCCCTGGTTGATGGTTTCAGGGGCCATTCCCTTGATGTTTCAAAATGCTCTGTGCTCTACGATGGCTCTGCACATATCCAATCAGAGTCCCTGCCTCGCTCCTGTTGCTCCTCCCTGGCCTCCGCTGATGCTGTGTAAAGCGTGGAGTTGCTGTGCTCTGCTGTTGATATCGGCATGTTTGGTCCTTAACCTTGTCTGTGCATACCGTGTGGTGTCATGGAGCACGTATGTGTGTGAGCATTTATAGGCTTGGCGAGGTGTGTGTGTGTGTGTGTGTGTGTGTGTGTGTGTGTGTGTGTGTGTGTGTGTGTGTGTGTGTGAGAGCATTTACAGGCTTGGTGAGTGTGTGTGTGTGTGTGTGTGTGTGTGTGTGTGTGTGTGTGTGTGTGTGTGTGTGTGTGTGTGTGTGTGTGTGTGTGTGTGTGTGTGTGTGTGTGTGTGTTGTGTCTAACCCTCTCTCTCATCTTTCACATTCTTCCCTCACTTCTGTTCCTTTGTCTGTCCTCTCTTCTTTCCTCCGTTGCTACCTCATTTGTCCGTATTCATCTCTCCATTGGCTGCTGTAGGAGTAGGTAAGAGCGACAAGACTCCAGTTAACTTTCAAGCATGGCCACCCTCTCCTCGATCGCACTGCCTCGCGGTGTCAGCAGAGGGTGCTCTCACAAGGCATGGTACAAAGCAATGATATGCGCTTGCCTGTGCCTAACCAATTCCCAATCCCTACTCCCCGCCATGGTTACTGGAGTCGGTACTTTGCCTGTGTAAAATACGCAGTGGGCTTACATTCCAACTATTGAACACATAAGTTGTATTCAACTTGTATGCTACGCAAAGCTGTGCTACAAAGTCGGAAGGTAAATGGTTCAGACGCGGGTCACTAGATGTCATTACTCCATGTTAAGCAGCGACAATGTAACACCAAATGTAATTTGCTCTTGACAGGAAGTGAAATCAGTGCTAGCTGGCGAGATGTTGCCATAGTTACGCCAGTGCTGTAGCTTCTCTCTAAGTGCCAGAATGGTGTGTGTGTGTGGTTAACATCACTCAGCTTCCTTGTCTTTTACTGTTGAATAGTACAAAGTAATAATCTTTGGCAGCCTTTGCTGCCTGTAATTTAAAACTAATGACCACTGGTAAAGCAGTTTCCTTCCCTATCTCTACAGTTTGGTTACATTGACAAATTTGTTTTCACCCACCAGTTTAATCTTAGGATAAAGTTTAATTTGATTATTTAGAATTTGAACAAATACTTTTTTTTCAATCTAAGCATCTAAAGACCAAATCCGAAAAGGGCATGAGCACTTTTTATCCACCTGGCATATTACCCACTGAAGACCAGGAGACCATCGCCTCACCATCTCCTGGAAGTGTGAAGGGTATTCCTGGCACATTCTCATCTTTTGGCTTGTAACCAGACTCTCTTGTGGATCTGGATCCATTTCTTTTAAATCGGCCTGAAACTCATGAGGGCAGTGATGCCCAAAGCCTGATGTCACTGAGGATGTGAAAGCCTCTGTCATTTTCAGTTGAATATTTAAATGACATTAGGCACTGCACTTGTACTGTTGCATTTGGCTCTTGCTTTTTACACATGAAGACAGAAGGCAGTGATTTCTAATTTATTATGAATGACATTTAATTGCAACCAACATGAAGATAAATGCAATATTTTCTCCGGTCAACTTAATTGAAAATATGCATCTATTCCTGCCAAGTAGGCCCACAATGCATTCCAAAAAAAGTTGGTAACAGGGAGATTAGGACTAGTAATGAGGTGAAAATTCAATTGATGTGATGTGAAACGGTTGATGACAGTAGGTGATTGTACTCATGATTTTGTAGAAAAGCAGCACGGTCTTACAGGAGCAAAGTTGGGCTGCAGAACTAGTTTCCCTAAATGTGTGGGAAAATCATTTAAAGATTTTAACAGTGTCTCTCAAAGAAAGCTGGGAAAGGATTTGGATATTTCACCCTCTGTAGTGCATAGCATAATTAAAGGATTCAAAGAGTCAGTGTTGTCGACTTCTCTGGGCTCAGAAGCATCTGCAACTGAACACCAAGCTGCGGAAAGATGTATTGTGGTCTAATGAATCGGCATTGCAGGTCTCTTTTTTTTTTTTTTTTTTTTAAGAAATGAATACCAGGTGCCCAGGAGAGAAAAGAATCATCCAAACGGTTACCAGCCAGGAGTCCAAGCGCCATGCCCAGCTGCTTTTTCCTACTCAATAGCTGTGCAAAATTAGTTTGAGTATACTTTTTCTTCCTTCTACTGATATTACACCAAGGAGAGGGCGTGCTCCAAGTAAATTTTAAGTAACAATGCAGCACTCTGTAAAACATTTTTTGCCTTGTGATGGGCACAGTTTATTAGCTTCGGAGAGAACTAGAGTGGCAATTAGTAGGGGGCATACCTTTGCCTGCACCATTCTTTTTTACCTTTTCTGTGTTGTTGACCTTAACCTTTGATCTTGGCCAATGAAAATCCTATCAATGCTTACTGTTTTCATATACAGTACCTTCCCACAAAGTTTTGTCGAAATTGGTCCTAAACTTTTTCAGTAATCCTTCTCAAAAATGGACCGAGCGACAAAAAATGGGAGCAAAAGTATAACCTCCTCCTTACTTTGTTGGCAGAGGGTCATGACTTGGTAAAAATTTGAAGGCTGAGATGTAACCTAAATGGCCAATTCCAGGGAAAATGAGAACCGGGAAACCTAAAAAGCCATACCGTGAAGAATCCTACAATCAGATATCCTCACACCATCAGAAAATTATGGGCAATGCGGCTTGAAGGCCATTAATTTTGTGAGGACGCTTGAGACTTCTTTTGAGGTTGACATTCATAGAGTGCACCTTAGGGAATCGCAGTTCAATGAGAAAAACATTACCAGTGCAGGTGTACAACTCGTAGCCACGTTATTCTGGCTTTACAAAGTAATTTGGAATGCCGTCGGGCAGAGGGCAGCCAGACTGTTGTGCTGATCATATTTTTTTAAACCTGCTATGGGAACTTTTTTGTTTCAGGGCTTTAATGGGCTTCAGTGATGATATGGCCCCAGGTCAAGTCAAATACATTGTCATGAGCTGCCTAGAGACCCTTTAGAGCCTGACTGTTGACTTTAATTAAAACATAACCCTCTTTGGATGCTACAGCGGGCAGTTCTTTGTCTTTATTGTGGTCGGTGAATTGAAATGAAGATCCTCACTGAATGGGGGACGCGATGGTTAAGTGTGCTTGACTTGGGATCAAAAGCCCCTGAACTCAAGTCTTTGCCACGGCTTTTGCGGTGTGTTCTCGGGCTAAAACACTTCACACCCACAGTGCCTCACTCCACCCAGGTGTATAATTGGGTACCAGCCAATTGTCAGGAAAACCTGATTAAAGGGATTGTTCACTTTTTTTGAAGTGGGGTTGTATGAGCCACAAATTGCCACGACTTACATTTGATGCAGTAGAAAGCTCCCTGATCTCCTCCAGGTAGCTGCACCAGGGAAGAGTGCAGGGTGGAAATTTCAGCGATACACTGTTGAGAACGGAAACACAGAAACGGCGTATTTTCGCGGCCTAAGAGAGGCCTACCTGAAAATAATACACCATTTTAATTGTACGCTATATTTAGTTAAAAAAATTACAGCACTTTAGCTGCTCGGAAAAAAACACAGTTGCTCTTGAACTAACCAACTGACATATTCCTGCGCGAGGCACATTGTAGTTTACAGCCCGCAATCAGCTGTTTGTGTCAGACTCTGAGCGATTTGCGGCAGAGCCAGATTTTCAATGACATAGAATCACGTCTCATATTAAAAAAAAAAAGCCTACAATAACTAGTGCGTAGACCATATGCGATATCAGTTTGTGCTGCAATGTTACATTAGACTTTTTCACAAGTGTTTCATTCTTTTACCTGATACTTGGGCACAGCAGTGCTCTTCAGTGTGCACCGCTGAGATTTCTGTGAATTGGCCAAACGAAATCCTCTTTGGAAAAATGAATACTGCGAACACGGAGTTCTTATAGGGATACGGGTGGCGTATCAATATCCGTGTTGATGCAACCAGCCACAGCTACAAGTCCAATATTCTGCAGAGGAATGCGGTGGAAGCTGTACGTGCACCAGGATACAGCTTTGCGTTCACATCCAAGAAAGCGACACTCACAGACCATTTTCGAAATATTTGCGGAAGTTAAACGGCCATCCAACCTCGCAACCGCAGTTTAGCCGCTTGCACTCTGGACGTGAAATGAGTTTTTCGCTAGACTGATTACATTCAAAGTTAATGCAAAGACGTGAATAAACGCGTTTGTGCAAGCAGCTTTAAAACAGCTGATCGCTACAGCGCGCTGTGAACTACAATGCGCCTCGCAGGAATATATCAGTTGGTTAGTTCAAGAGCAACTTTTTTTTTTCTTTTTCGAGCAGCTAAAGTGCTGTAATTTCTTAAATATAGCATACAATTGAAATACTGTATTTTCAGGTAGGACCTCTTTTAGGTAGGGATGCTTGATATTATCGGGCCTCCGATATTATTGGCAGATAATGGCTTCAAAATTCAATATCGGAAAATATCTGTATCGGTTTTTAAAATGATGACTAAATGACTAACGTATTTTATACTGTTGCTGAGCGTTCTTGTTGGAAAGCTGAAGCTCTTTTCATCCCGCAAATGTAGGCAGACGTTGGGTCTGCCTGTAGAGTGCTGGCCAAACAAATTAAACAGAGTTCGAAATGGTTTAGAACGGGCTACATTACCTGAACGAGGCTAACAGCATTGATATTTAAAATCTTTTAATGCATCAATGTCATATTTTGTACAGATAATGTACATAGATATCATTGTTATATGCATCCAGTGTAATTGACATGATGGTAGCCTATGACTTTTATATTTATGAGCAAATGTATGACTGTTAATTCTCTAAGTCTGTGTGATATCAACTTGTTTTGAAAGAGAAATCACGCATATATCTGTATCGCTTAATATCGGTATCGGAAATTAGGAGTCGGACAATATCGGTGTATCGCATATCGATAAAATATTGAGCATCCCGCATATTGAGCATCCCTACTTTTAGGCCGAGAAAATATGCTGTTTCTGCGTTTCCGTTCTCAACAGTGTATCACCTAAATTTCCACCCTGCACTCTTCCCTGGTGCGGCAACCTGGAGGAGATCAGGGAGCTTTCTACTGCATCTAATGTAAGTCATGGCAATTTGTAGCTCATACAACCCCACTTCAAAAAAATCTGAACTATCCCTTTATCATCAAGTTTTCCTGACAATTGGCTGGTACCCAGTTATACACCTGGGGGGAGTGAGGCACTGTGGGTGTGAAGAGCTGGGGGGTAACCTGCGATGGACTAGCATCCCGTCCAGGGGGAGTAGCAGTACTCTTAGTCGCTTTATGCTACAGAAACAGCAGTAAAGCACTGGCCCAATTAGCCACATTGGCTTGGGACAGACTATACCTTAGCAGACATGGAATACTGTTGGCTCACAGAAATACAGTGTGATTGTTTTATGGTTGTTTGGGTGTACAAGTTGGCACGTTGTGTAAATTGTAAATAAAAACAGAATACAATGATTTGCAAATCCTTTTCAACCTATATTCAACTGAGTACACTGCAAAGACAAGTTACTTAATGAACAGGTAAATTTTGTGATTTTTTGCAAATATTAGCTCATTTGGAATTTGATGCCTGCAACATGTTTCAAAAAAGCTGGCACAAGTGGCAAAAAAGACAGAGAGTTGAGGACTGCTCATCAAACACTTATTTGGAACATCCCACAGGGGAACGGGCTAATTGGGAACAGGTGGGTGCCATGATTGGGTATAAAAGCAGCTTCCCTGAAATGCTTAGTCATTCACAAACGAGGATGGGGCGAGGGTCACCACTTAGTGAACAAATGCGTGAGCGGATTGTCGAACAGTTTAAAAACAACATTCCTCAAGGAGCTATTGCAAAAAATTTAGGGATTTCATCATCTACGGTCCGTAATGTCGTCAAAAAGTTCAGAGAATCTGGAGAAATCACTGCATGTAAGCTACAAGGCCGAAAACCAACACTGAATGCCCGTGACCTTCGATCCCTCAGGCGGTACTGCATCAAAAACCGTCATCAATGTGTAAAGGACATCACCACATGGGCTCAGGAACACTTCAGAAAACCACTGTCAGTAACTACAGTTCGTCGCTACATCTGCAAGTGCAAGTTAAAACTCTACAATGCAAAGCGAAAGCCATTTATCAACAGCACCCAGAAACGCCGCTGGCTTCGCTGGGCCCAAGCTCATCTAAGATGGACTGATGCAAAGTGGAAAAGTGTTCTGTGGTCTGACGAGTCCAAATTTTAAATTGTTTTTGGAAACTGTGGACGTCGTTTCCTCCGGACTAAAGAGGAAAAGAACCATCCGGACTGTTATAGGGGCAAAGTTCAAAAGCCAGCATCTGTGATGGTATGGGGGTGTATTAGTGCCCAAGGCATGGGCAACTTACACATATGTGAAGGCACCATTAATGCTGAAAGGTACATACAGGTTTTGGAGCAACATATGTTGCCATCCAAGCAACATCTTTTTCATGGACGCCCCTGCTTATTTCAGCAAGACAATGCCAAGCCACATTCTGCACGTGTTACAACAGCATGGCTCCGTAGTAAAAGAGTGCGGGTACTAGACTGGCCTGCCTGTAGTCCAGACCTGTCTCCCATTGAAAATTTATGGCGCATTATGAAGCGTAAAATACGACAACGGAGACCCCGGACTGATGAACAACTTAAGCTGTACATCAAGCAAGAATGGGAAAGAGTTCCACCGGAAAAGCTTCAAAAATGGGTCTCCTCAGTTCCCAAACGTTTACTGAGTGTCGTTAAAAGGAAAGGCGATGTAACACAGTGGTATAAAGGCCCCTGTGCCAACTTTTTTGCAATGTGTTGCTGCCTTTAAATTGTAAGTTAATGATTATCTTGTCTTTTGAAGTGTATTCAATTGAATACAAGTTGAAAAGGATTTGCAAATCATTGTATTCTGTTATCTATGATTTACATAACGTGCCAACTTAACTGGTTGTGGGTTTTGTACTTTCAAATGAGACCATTGAATGTCTAGTTATTAGAACTCCACATTTTGTCCCTGCAACGTGCTTTATGTCTGTCAAAGAGAAATCCATTGTTATTGTGGTCGTTGTTCTTCGTCCCCAGTGTGATGGTCTCAACTGCAGTGAAATCTGACATTCCAAAGCTCCACATTTTTTTTGGAATATACTGGGAACTCTTGGTGTGAGTGTGGTTTGTGACGCTGTGCGAGGGATGTGGGTGTGGCATGTGAACTGTGTGAGCTGCAGGATTCTGGAGCTTGTGAAATAGCGGTAGGCCTAGTTGTGGGTGGTCTTGCACTCAGTGGTGGGTGGTGTCACCCAGCAGGAATGTACTGTAAAGTGGAAATGTTCTTCCAAGTTGTCTAAAAGGCAGTGTACTGCTGTATACGTTCCCTTACAGTTAAAGGACCACTGTGCAAGTGAATCTGCATGTTCCTGAGCCCTCCTTCCCTTTTAGCCCTGTTTGGAATAAGAGGTCTTTGCGGGAGTGCCTAGGGGGAGAAAAAAATGCTATCCCTTGATCTCTCCTGTCATTTGCTTCACACTTTGCTTCATCCCGTCCGCTGGTTTAAGCACTCCTCTCACCAATCCCCTCCTTTGTCTACCCCCCCCACCCCGCAGGCGTAATGCGGTGGACGCGTTCCGCGTGAACGTGATCCATGCCCGTCAACAGGTGCGCTCGCCCGTCACCAACATCGCCCGCACCAGCTTCTTCCACGTAAAGCGCTCAAACATCTGGCTGGCGGCCGTCACCAAGCAGAATGTCAATGCCGCCATGGTCTTCGAGTTCCTCTACAAGATGTGCGACGTTATGACGGCATACTTTGGCAAGATCAGCGAGGAAAACATCAAGAACAACTTTGTGCTGATCTACGAGTTGCTGGACGGTAAACTGGCTTCCCAACCTAAACTTCTGTGCTCTTAGTGACACCTGCTCCAATGCCGTCTTTATTACTGGTCTGTTCAAGGGTACTGTCACTCACTTTCCTTGTCTAGCTGGATAATAATTGTATCACTTGTGAGCACTTCGAAACTTGAGGAACCTGGTTTTGTAGTAGTTGTGTCTGGGATGTCACGAGAGCATAATTTATTTGGGGGACAAAGCCTTTACTTTGGTGGTCTAGTCTGGCCTGTTCTTCTCCAGCAATTGATGAGTTAAGCTTAACATATGCTTTATATAGGGAGTGGGGGCTAAAGAAGATTTTCTGAGGGGTTAAGCCCCCCCCAAAAAAAGGCCTCGTCGTTATGCCCCTGAGTTATGTTACTAATATTCAGCCTAAAGATGCCTGACACATCATGTTGACAATTTGCCGTTTAGTTGTTAAATTGGTTGCTAAATCTGTACAATTGCACTGTGGATGGAGGAACCCGTTTCACTGACGGTGAATTGGCCATTTTTCAGAAGATGAAGCTCAGCAGCCCCCGTAATGGAAGCCGAACCCCTGCTTAATATATGTGCTCTTCTGTCTGGACTAGTGCAGTTATTTACTGCTGTGCCTCATTTTCAGACTCGGCCAATGACGAATCTAGGACAGTCGTGCCTGCAACTGTAGTCCTTGCCTAGTGATGCCTTTTCTAGTTCAAAACTTGGAGATGGTCTTTCAGTACATGAATAAAATTGTTTGCATTTTTAATATGTGCCATCGATCTTGTGCCTCTTGACCTGTATTGTTGCATCATGTTGGCATGTGGTAATGGATGGAGATGAGATGCTTCTTACCTAGGACCTAGTTGCTTGTTCAGTTTGTTAATTAATCCACACGCTTAAAAGATGGCGTGCTGCCATTATTTCTTTTTCAGCTCGATATGAGTTTTGAGTGCAAACTGGTCTATGTGATGTTAATATTTCAAGCCCTCGTTCTGTTATGCTGTCTGTCGTGGGATAGTTGTGGTCTATTTACTGTCAGCAAGGCTCTTAGTCTGGCTCTGGAAATGGAGCTTACTGTGTGGATAAGGCTGAATCGAAGACTGGGTGAGACCATGTGGCTTTAATTGCTCTCCGGCCTTGTAATGCCACCCAGTAGTTTGTTTTTAATGATATGCTCCTTTGCTATGGTAACTTTATTATAGTTTGCTGCTTCGACATATGTGAAAGTGAATTCTTCATCTTCTATTGCCCTTTTGACTGTCTAAGTGGTTCATCTCTGCCATTTTCTAATCACACACATGGCTTCTCAAAGCAATGGCAGTACTGCACTCTAGTTGGATGGTAATATAAATTGTTTCCAGTTTATTCTGGGTCAGGGGGGAGCTGATGAAGGGTTGTCATTTGAGTGTGGGACCACAGAATTGGACCTGCCATGGCGGTGCCACACCAGCTGATGATTTCTCGGTAGGCTGTAGTGGCGGTCTCCCTGGAAATGGTTTGTTTTTTTCCCTCGTTTTTTGGGTGAGCCCTGCTGAAGTGAAGTTTTCTCCTGTCCTGCAGCGCACGCATCGGCTGCATCTGCTCTGCTGCAGTTTTTTTAGGTTTTGATTTTTATGACCTTCAGATGAGAAAATCAAAACCTAAAGAAAATGTAGCTCAGACAGACTTCTTCTAGGCTGCTGATGGATGAATCTGCCTTTTCCATTTTTCTGATTTCTTTGCAATTTTTCTTCTGATTTTTACTTCACAGTTACCTTACAAGTGCTCCATAGTAAGTAATCATGTTTGTCCCTGTATTTCGGTGATACTGAGCTGCTGTTTATTTCCTGGCCAGCCGGGGTCTATCCAGATTGTTTTTATTTGGAATTTTTTTAACAGCACTACATTGTTACGACATGGCATTAAAGTTTGTTTTTGCTCCAAAAATTTTTTGAAATGTTAGCCTGGCTCAAGTTGGTGCACCAGGGATGGTTGTAATTGGTGCACAGCTATGCTGTAATTGGACTTTTTTTTTGCCTGAGTAATAAACAGCTTTTAATGTGAGGAGGTCACATTGTGCATAGCGCTGCAGGATTACTGGGATTTCGCACAGAATATTAGTTTTTTTTATATGAACATACCTGGCTGAAAGTCACTGCTGTTTTTATAGTTCTGGGAATTTTATGCATACCCATTTTCCCATTCCTATAGCTCCTCATTCCATTTAGCTTGTTAAGCTTGAGTAACTGTACAGGTGCAGATGTCATGGAAGCGCGTAGGGGCAGGTCACCCCCTCCCTCCTGTGAGATGAGCACAACACTGCAGGTTTGTGTTTGAAAGAGTCTGATCTTACACCCCTGTAGAGATCCTGGACTTCGGTTACCCCCAGAACTCTGAGACTGGAGCCCTGAAGACCTTCATCACCCAGCAGGGCATTAAGAGTCAGGTGAGGAAGAGGAGTGTGTGACGCTCGATGACCGCTGTCCCTACAGAGGACAAACACACCGGCTGCCATCCCCAGCGTGGGATTCTCACTCTATGGCTGCACTGCCCTGCTCCTGCAGATCTGCTGTCCCACTGGCTTTCACTTCGCCCTGATTTAGCCTGGCTCTGCCAGTCAGCAGCTCAGATCTTCTGCTGTTGACTAAGATGCATCATGTTGGGGTTGGGCTGAAGTCCCACTGGTGGATAGATGACCAGTAACAGGGCAGTTCTGTTTGAGCACTGCTCTGCCTCTCATTCAGTCCTTTCTTTATGGTGGTCGTCCTCCTTTTATGTCAGCGCTCTATATCTCCGTAAATCTGCCGTTCATTCTTCTCCTTCTGCGCCTACATACCTGCTCCCCCCCTTGGGCGGCTTTGTTTCAGCTAGTTGTGGACATTATAATCAAACACCGGAGGTGATGGAGTCACTCCCTGTTGCGTTCTGTATGGATGTGTGTAACCCTTTGTCCTTTCTCTCCCTCTCTCTCACTGGCTCCCTCTGCCTTGTTTGGACGCCATGGCCTCAGCACCATGTAAGACATTTTTTAAATTTTCCTGGTTCTTTCAATTTGACAAATGAGATTTTTCGCCTTTGTTTTTGGCGCTTTGTTTTTGTAGCTCTGACTGCAGAAAGGTGAAATTTCTCCACCTATTGTCCCTCCTTAGACAAAGGAAGAGCAGTCTCAGATCACCAGTCAGGTGACTGGGCAGATTGGTTGGCGTCGTGAGGGCATCAAGTACCGCCGAAATGAGCTGTTCCTGGATGTGCTGGAGAGCGTCAACCTGCTGATGTCTCCGCAAGGTAACGCTGACCCCTGGTGTCTGGGGGAGGCACAATGCAGCTCTAACTCACGCCCAAGTCTCGGGGTACTGCAGAGGCACTGACTGCCTGAGTTTAGGGTCGGTGCTTTGTGAATGAAATTACTGCTCATTGTGGGCCTGGTAGGATGAAATGATTATGGATGGTCCCATGATCCTCTGCGCCTCACCCCAGGTCAGGTGCTGAGCGCGCACGTCTCTGGCCGGGTCGTGATGAAGAGCTACCTGAGCGGGATGCCTGAGTGCAAGTTTGGCATGAACGACAAGATTGTCATTGACAAGCAGAGCAAAGGTGGCACCGCTGACGAGGCGGGCAAGAGGTGAGGCGGCTGAATGCTGAGCTGGTATTCCACTATCTGTATGTATGTGCGCTGTGCTAAGCTGCTATCACACTGTCTGTATGTACGTGCGCTGTGCTGAGCTGCTATCACACGGTCTGTATGTATGTGCGCTTTGCTGAGCTGCTATCACACGGTCTGTATGTATGTGCGCTGTGCTGAGCTGCTATCACACGGTCTGTATGTATGTGCGCTGTGCTGAGCTGCTATCACACTGTCTGTATGTATGTGTGCTGTGCTGAGCTGCTATCACACGGTCTGTATGTATGTGCGCTTTGCTGAGCTGCTTTGCTGAGCTGCTATCACACGGTCTGTATGTATGTGCGCTGTGCTGAGCTGCTATCACACAATCTATGTATGTGCGCTGTGCTGAGCTGCTATCACACTGTCTGTATGTATGTGTGCTGCGCTGAGCTGCTATCACACTGTCTGTATGTATGTGTGCTGTGCTGAGCTGCTATCACACGGTCTGTATGTATGTGCGCTGTGCTAAGCTGCTGTCACACAGTCTGTATGTATGTGCGCTGTGCTGATCTGTGATCACACTATTTGTGTGTGTGTGTGTGTGTGTGTGTGTGTGTATATATATATATATATATGTATGTGTGTGTATGTGTGTATATATATGCATGCGCGCACTAGGCCTGGGAATTTTTTCAAAACGGAAACCCGA